>CP126891.1:183814035-184414035 GCA_030440675.1 Furcifer pardalis | reverse complement strand
CAGTCGGGCTCACCTGCCGTACCTGAGGAAGAAGCGCACCTTCTGCGGCGGCGGCACAGCAATCACAGCCTCAGTGGGAACCCAGGTCCATGGCTGGGGGGCGGAGGGGCGCCTGGCTCTCCTTGGCCCGAGGTCGGAGCGACGGTCACCTGGGCGGTAGTGGGGCTGCGCGAGTGCCGGCACCACTGCGCGTGTGGCAGGGAAGGCGCCTGAGTGCGGAGGCGGCGGCAGGAGCCCCACGTGACCGAAGGCAGCTTCTGCCGCACCAGCAGCCACTTCAGCCGCCACCTCCCGGAGGCAATGGGATCAGGAGAGGGAGAGTCACACGGAGGGACTGCTGGGCTGCTCCTCAGCCCCACACGACCAGAGAGACCCCGGGGGGTCTCCTCGCGCAGCGGCTGCGCGGACTCACACTGCACTACTCAAGTCACCTCCAACCTATGGCGACCCGAGCACCTCCACAATGCCCTGCCCTCCACTGCCTCTTTTAAACTCTGGGCTGGGGATCCTTAGGCTGAGAGTCAACCCACCTCCGATTTGGGCCTCCCTATTTTTTCACCTTTCCCAGCATCACTGGCTTTTTGCAGAGAATCTTGCCCAAAGTAGGGCAGCCACAGCTTCCTCGGTTTTGGTGACAGAGACAGTTTTGGCTTGACTTGCTGTAAATAAAGGTCATGGTCTCCCTTGTTCAATCTTGCCTGACTCTCAGGGGGTGGTGGTGCTTATCTCAATTCACAGCCAAAGAGCCAGAACTGTCTGTGTCTGCAGATGTTTCTGTGGTCATGTAGCATTGGGTGTTTTTTTTTTGGGGGGGGGGCTGTTAACTCAGGAGGTCCCCCCACACACACACAGTCCCCGTTGCTATGGCCTTGATGGAGAGTTATCTATTTGCAATGTCTTGCTTTCAAACTGCTAGGTTGGGCAAGAGCTGGGACAGATGACACGAACTCACTCCATCCTGCAGCACTTGAGTCTCGAACTGTTGACCTGCCAACCTTCCAGTCATCAATTTCAGCATCTTAACCACTAAGCCACTGCAGTCTCTTGGTTTGCTGTAGCACCTACTGATTTTCCTTTCTGCAAATCAGAGCTGTAGCCAGGGCCCCCAGAAACCCTCCTGAGCTAAGCCCACTCCCCCCACCCCACCCCATGGTGTCAATGTTATGTATGTGAGTATGACATTGTTGCCCCTCCTGAAAACTTTTTTGCCCCTCTTGATAACACCCCCCCCCCAAAAAAAAAAATATCTAGAATCCTGGCTATGGCCCTGCTGCAAGTCAACAATATCTGCAAGGTTCTTCTCCAGCACCATATTTCAAACAAATCCATTCTCCCCCTTGATAACTTTACTGTCCAGAACTTACAAATTGTACATTTATTTATTTATTCAGATTAATTTGCTGCCCAATCGCCGAGGCGACTCAGGGCGGATTACAGTCAAAACAGCAACAGTACAATAAAAATTATAAATATAACCTCACAAAATACAACCAAACTAGAAAACAGACTAAATCCCCTCAGGCCATTGTTGTTGGCCCGAGGAGTGGGCAAGGTCCTCAGCCTCCTGCCAGGCCATGGAGTCTTCTCCCTCAGGCCGTTGTTGTGGGCCCAGAGGAGGGGACGATGTTCTCAGCCACTGCTAGGCCATGGAATCTTCTCCTCAGGCTCATCATGGCTCACCCAAGACCCCTAGCCAGCCAAGTTATACTAACCTATTCTAAGGTAAATAATAATAATAATTTTAGAAGCACCTGGCAGGGGAATGTAAAAAAAGGAAAGAAAAGAACCTCTTACTACCCTGGCAGTCTCACTCTACCAAATGATAGGGCTGCCTTGGCAAATGATACTGGCTCAAGAGGACTGGTGTTGTCATAGATCTGCAATCAAAGCTATGAAAAAGTAAATTTTCAAACTTCAGTTTCTGGAAGCATTCAGCTGACCATGCTGACTGATGGATTCTGGTAATCCATGCTCTAAGAGACAGAACAATGGAGTACAAAATAGGAACTCTGAATATAACCAGCTTGGGAAATAAAACAGAAGAAATTTTAGAAATAGTGGAAAGAAAATTTAAGATAATGAGTAGCCAATATAAAATGCAAAAAACATGGGAGTAAGCAAGTTCATAAAGGATGCTTGTTTATTACTCGGGAGGGATCACAGCTAAGAACAGGATGGGATTATTAGTACATCCAAACATAGGAAATTGCATGCTAGATATTAACGACTATTTGGGCAGAATAATACTGAAAATCAAGAGAATTGAAATTGAATCATGTACAACTATATGCTCTATGTAATGATAGCTACATAGAAGAACAAAAGATGAGTTTTTTTGGTGAACTATCCAAAGTGATGGAGGAAGTGGAAGTAATAATACTGTACATTATATGTAATTGGAGAATTTAACAGTAGGGTGAGTATTAACAGAAGTGAATATGGACAGTTCATTGACTCACATGCTGCTGAGAACAAGCTGCAAGGAATGAAAATTGACATACATTCAACCAACATCAACTTTTTATTATTAACACTTTTTAAAACATCTTGATTCACAATGTTATAAATGGTAAAACTGGAATGATATCACCTTTAAAAGCCAGACTGATTGCATATTAGCAAGCATTAAAAGAAGATTCAGAATATGTGATGTGAAAGCAATCCCCAACGAACTGTGCAACATTAATCATAAAATTGTGTTCACAGCAATAAATTATAAATCTAATATTAAAAGAAGAAGATTAAAAAACCAAGAATTAATTAAGATAGCAATACTCAAACAAGGATAAATAGTAGATTAGTTACAACAAAGGGTAGATACAGCATTGAACCAACTGCCACCAGAGGTGCAGAAAACAGGATGAATGGGAGGGACACAAAACTACTTTGCTTAGGATTGCAGAAGAACTAAGTGGAAAAAGGAAAAGTGAAAAAAGATAGTATGGGTTGAAACCAGTGGTGGGCATCAGTAGGTTCACACCAGTTCACCAGAACCAGTAATAGAAATTCTGGCTGGCCCTGCCCATCCAATTTTTGAAATAAAGTACTATAGTCCTAATTTGGGTGCAGGGCTTTTCCCCTGGCCACGTCCACCATTCCACACCCAAAGTGTGGTAGCAATTTTTTTTTTAGCCCACCACTGGCCGAAACACACTGCGTGGTGGCATGAAGAGGTTAAAGAAGCAGCAAAGCTGACTGAGGTAATGGCAATTGGAAGGAAGCAGGACACTTTGAATATCATGATAGAGGGAACAATATCATGATAGAGGGAACAAGTATAAAACAAGTGGCCAAGCTCTTTAAGTGAGTTTGCTCTTTAAGCAAAACACCATTGTAAATGACCATTGTAAATGACCAATTGGGGAGGGATTGCGAACCCCAATTTATTTGTTAAGCAAGTTTTTGGTTGGTTTTATATGTTAAGCGAAGCAAACATTCAGAGAAAATTCTGCTCTTTAAGCGAGTTACTCTTTAAGTGAGGCGCTCTTTATGCGAGGTTTGACTGTACAGTATCTTCTTCACTATATGAATGGGTAAAAGAGAAAGCAAAGAAGATGACAATGTAGAATTGCACGGCAGATCTGCTAATAACCTATACTGTCCGTATAGAATCAACATCTCAGCTCATAAGTTCTTTCTCATTCATGACTACAATTTCCAAGTCTCTCACATCCAAAACAGACATCTGAAACATATACATGTAGATCCCTTTCCAGCTTTCTCTTGCCCCCACATTGGGTCATCGTATAGCTCCCATGACCTTTAGCTTTCCATAACCTTTCTCATCAAAGTGATGACTCTCCCATTTGATCTTCCAAATCCACTGGATCACTACCCCATTGATCTCCTGCCCTCTCTATATTGTCCCAGAGAATTTGGGAAATTTATTTTTTCTCGGACTGCAACTCACAGAATACCCCAGCTAGATTTTTATTGCTCTTAGTTAGTCATATGCACCACACCAGACCACGATTTTCCGAATGTAGGAAAGACTGCTCTAAATGAGTTTCTGAATCTTTAATGAAATCTCCGCCTCTGTAACAAAATTACAGTTGCAAGGAGCAATTTCCTGGTATGGCAAGGGGAAGGGGGCTAGTCTGAATAGCTCCTTTTGATGGTACTTCGGGCATTGCAGTTCAAATGAACTTCGAGAGTAATTATGCAATTAAACTTATTAGATGGCCATCAAAGAAGCAGTCTAAGAAGACAGAAAGCATTCAGTTGCAAATGAACCAGTGTCTTATGAAGGATGAGCACAAGGACCCGCCTGCTCTCATCATTTGAGCAAAAATGTCCATATCGCAGGCAGAACTTTCTATTCCTACATTTTATTAGTTGATTCCAAAATTTTATTCTTCTTCTTCAGGTGCCATCTCCATTCCATATCATCATGGCAATAGTCTTCCTATTCTTAACTCCTGGGAACGGTTCTTCTGAGGACATGACATGCCACAACAGCCACATCAATCTCTAAGGTTCTTCAGCCATGAAGTCGGTCTACATCCAGGGCCTCTTTTGCCAGGGATTTTTCCTTGCAGAGCAAGTTGGAGTATTCTATACTTTATGTTGTTCCTCATGAAATGGCCAAGGTATTGGAGCTTTCTTTGCTTAATGGTCTTAAAGAGTTCTTGTTCCTTATCCATTCGGTGCAATACTTCTATGTTTGTCACATAGTCAACCCATGATATCCTTAGCAACCATCTGTAGATCCACAGATAAAATCCAAATTTTATTAGGAATTTTAAAAAAAAAAAAAAAAAGAGTTAGAGCAAAGATTTCAGAGAAGCAGAAACCCTCTGCTACCAAGAGAAGGAGTCCCAGGAGGAAGCATCTCCTGCAGCCTGTAACATAAAAGAAAGCCAAAAAGACAAAAACATTGTAACACCTTAAAGACTACCTTAACTGCTATATTTTAATGTTAGTTTTCATGGATCAAGCCCACTTGTCAGACATAAGGGTGAGACTTCATGGCATCAGTTTATATACACATCACCAGGTACAAAGGCACACTATGGCTGGTTAGTATATCAGATAAGTTTACAGATCAGTGAGGCTTTTTACAACTGGGTATAACAGAAGATCCCTAATTTGTATTCAAATTTGCTGTGAAGTTTGGTCCCCACTACTACAGACTAACACGGCTTCCACTTCAAAAACTACAATGTCCAAGATGCACTGCCGCTCTCCTTGCCTCCCGACCAGAGCGGGCTGCGGCAGTGTATGCTGGGAGTCGTAGTCCACAGACCCTTCATCGCGCTTCGCCTTGTGCTGTGTCAAAGCAACGTCCAATAGCAGTTTGCTTCAGGAGAGGCGGGTTTAAGCCCAGAGGATGCTCATTAGCCCTTGTAGCTGCCAGTCTCAAGTGGCTGTTGGCCATGGCAACTGAACGACGCCTGCCCTAGAAAGACAACATTAACATTCTAAAGTGGGGAAGGGGGGAGAGAGAGAGAGAGAGAGGAAAGGAGGGCCAGCGAAAATCATTTTGCAAGCAGATAAACGTTGCTCCCCAGAAGACTAGGGAGGGATCTATTCTGGGGGTTGCCCAAATTGTCCACAGAGTCTGGGGATTTACACGCAGGAGTGGGCAGCCGTGAGTAAACTTTTCCTGATTGTGTTCCATTAAATATTGTAACTCTCCTTTGAGAAGGCAGTTCACCTATGCAACCTTGTTTCATTCAGTCTCCCTTGCATGAAAGCCAGTTGTGTCCCTAGGGTTTACAGTCAAAGAGACAGTGCTGTCTGCATCTGCAGATATTTATGTGGTCATGTGGCAGGCATGACTAGATCCTGGAGCACACAGAAGGCTGTTACCTTTCCCGCCGAAGTGGTCCCTATTTATCTACAGTCCAACCTCGCATAAAGAGCGCCTCGCTTAAAGAGTAACTCGCTTAAAGAGCAGAATTTTCTCTGAATGGTCGCTTCGCTTAACAACTAAAACCAACCAAAAACTCGCTTAACAAATAAATCGGGGTTCACAATCCCCCCCCCACCAGAAGTCACAATGGGTCACTTAAAATGGTGTTTTGCTTAAAGAGCAAACTTGCTTTAAGAGTAATCATTTGGAACACATTATGCTCTGAGGTACAACTGTACTTACAATTTCTTGCTTTCGAACTGCTAGGTTGGCATGAGGTGGGACAGACGGTGGGAGCTCAGTCCGTAAAGCAGCACTTGGGTCTCAAACTGCTGACCTGCTGACGTTCTAGTGGTCAAGTTCAGTGTCTTAACCACTAAGCCACTGCACCTGTTTCATGACAACTCACAAATATTTGTTGATGCTTGCTTTTATACCCATTGCACACAGAGAGAACTAATCCCTTCCTTCTGGCCTACCCAGTGCCGAACAGGGGTCAGGGCCGGATTTTCCTATAGGCTAACTAAGCTTCAGCCTAGGGCCTCAAGCTCAAGAGGAGCCTATTTATTGATATATATCACAGTAATGATGTATTTTATTATCTCTCATGTAATTTACAAACTTAAAAATGGGAGGTGAAAGGGCCACATAAGTGGAACAGCCTAGGGCCTCTTTTCATGTAAATCCAGCCCTGTCAGGGGTGATCACTCCCAGCTGTTTTTGGACTGAAACTTCCATCATCCTACACCACTAGCTGTGGTAGTTAGCACTGATCAGAAAAATAAAGGGCTGCAAGCAGCCCTTCTTTTTATGTGCACCTGGGAACAGACTGAGTGAGGAGTTGATTTATACAGAGTGCCATGGGCTCAAGTCATTTCTCTGTCTAAAGAGGAGCATTCCAGCTTAGCAAAATAAATAAGAAACCATTTGTTACTTTTTTGTAACATCCCATCCAAGATCAGTTGCACAAAGTAGCCATCTCGCTTCTGCCTACCTAGACAGAATCAGAGGCTGTTAGTCCAGCCAAGTATTATTGACTTTATCTGGAAGCATTTCTCCAAGGTCCTACACAGAATTTTTTCAAGGACATCCATAAACAGGTCTGAGCTGGTGAATATATGGTCCTCTAGTCTAGATAGTAAAACACAGTTCCCATCCACTTCAAACTGGGAATTACTGGGGACAATGAACCTGAAAGATTGTCAAGTGACAATCTTTGATACACAAGGAAGTGCAGAGGAATTATGAGATGGGGGCTGTGGTGCCTTAGCGGTTAAGACATGTAACTTGGCAGGTCAGCAGTTCGAGCCCCAAATGCTGCACAATGGAGTGAACTCCTGTCGTCTGTTCTGGCTCCTGTCAACCTAGCAGTTCAAAGGCAAGAAATTTCAAGTAGATAAATAGGTACCACTTTGGTGGGAAAGGTATCAACATTCTGTGCACTCCGGCATCTAGTCATGCCTGTCACATGACCATGGAAATGTCTGCAGATGCAGACAGCACTGGCTCTTGAGCACCATACCCTCTGGTCAGACACGACTGGCTTTTGAGCAAGGGCAACCTTTACCTTTACTGATCTCTGACATGGAATATTACACAAAACTACTCACAATGCATTGTCTTTCCCTACACACTTCTAGCATTGCCTAATGATCCCCTTCTGTAGTAAAGAAAGAATGAAGGAAAAAAAATAATTTAGAGGCCAGAATCCTACTGGTGTTCACATAATGTTTGTTTATTGGCTAAGCAATGGCTAATTGTAGCTAATTCACAAAGTGCAGGGATACATCTCAGCTACGTACCTGGTCACAAGACTTATTGCACAACCAGGATGTACCTCACATCCTTGTCACTCAGTTTCAGTTGGCTAGTGCAAGCTATGCAAAACATCTGGAAGCAGCAGTAGGATTGGAGCTACTGAAAGGTACATGCCTCAGAGTGAGATTATGGTTGCTGTCTTCCCATTCTGCATCACTGATGTCCCAGTGATATTACAATAGTGAGGTGCCAAGCAAAATCCCCAGTCATATCATCAGAACTCAATTAACACTTGTCATTAACTGGGTTACATTTTTAAAACTATGGGCTCTTAGACATAATACATAGGAATTAAATTATATTTTCCAAATTCTTGCCTGAAAAATATAATAATAGTATTATTATTATTTTCCTTGGCTACTGAACTGATTTCTGAACTTCATTGACAAATAGGTCTCAAACACCAGGGCTTGTTTGACCAGTCTTTCCTAACTTGGCACCATCCATTTTGGTCTTCAGCTTTCATCAGGACCAGCCAGAATGTCCAATGAGCAGAAACAATGGGAGTTGTATTCCAAAACAGCTGGAGGGTACCAAGTCAAGAGGGACTTTCCCAGATTTTTCCATAACAGTGGGAAGGATTTTTCTCTCTTATGAAAGAAACACAACTCATTGATCCCTGAGGTGTTTCTTCTCATTAAACTTTTCTGTCATTGTTGCCTTGTGGGTTGAATATTTTTTAAAATCTCACTCTCTAAACCTGTGTATTCTGATGACTCAGTTTTTGGTGCTCACATAAATTAGGTGTTTAATGGGTACAGCACATAAATATGACATTTAAAGTGTTCAGTCATCACAGAAGGAGATCTTGGTACAGACAGTGTTTATGTCTACGCTGATAACTAATTAACTTGGTTCCCTTTGAGCACCTAGCAACTGAATAGTTTAACTGTGTAACACTAACTATTCCAACCCATTAGATAATTAGAACGTGCTACTTTCCAGTGTAGAATATTGACATACAAAGTTAATCACCAACTATGGTTTTGCTAATGCATTATTTTATCATTCCAGAATCACAAGTTAGTTAAAAGTTCAACAAGGATTTGCCTGGCTTTTGGAAAGGGGGGCATTTCTGTAAATGGCAATTTAATCGAATTTTAAAAAAAATCACTGAAAAAGGTAACGGGGAATACTGAACAAAATAGAATGCTATTATACACAGTAGTTCCATCAGAATAAATAGTTTCTATTGGCAGGAAGTAGAGCATTAGGAGACTTGGGTGCAATGCAGTGTCATTATTAAGAGTCACACCAGCAGGAATTCCTCCACCCTAAGTGAAAGAAATGAAAATTATTATGTTCTTCCCATCTTCTACTCACTTCAGGGAATTCAAGAGAACTGTCAGTATTGAGGTACTGTACTTTAATTCCTTAAACCTAGTCCTGCCAGGCCAGAGTTGAAAGAGATGGACAAATCTTTCCAGAAGTCACGAAAAGAGGAAATGAAAGTGTACTTCCTCTTTCATTTTACACCTGCACTGTTTATAGACTCTGGCAATCTGCCATCGATTCAACATGTCACAGTTCAGTTTTGTAAATGCATACTCAGATGTAGGAGGGGTATGTGTGCTGACTCTCAGATAAGTGTGGATAAGAGTGCTGACTTAATAAATGTATTCCCTGATTCTGGATATCGTGCATTTTTTCCCCACTCTTCAAACTCTTTGCTAGAAATCTAAAGGAAAGGATGACATTACTTGTTGAAAGGCCAGTTTAATACAGTACATCATTGTAATAAGGAACTTTTTTCCTTCTTAAATTGTTTCCCTAAAAATAATCCTGTGATTAATCTCAATATACTTCTGTATTGTCTCAGTTCATGTGACACAAATGCCTGGATGAGTTGGTAGAAATAAAGCCTATTTTCCAACTGGCCTTTTTGTTTTCAGTCCCTGACTGAAGAAGTGAGTGACAAAGTGTTTATAATAGTGTACTGAATATTTGCTTCAGGATAATAATAATAATTTTGGTCAGAAATTATTCTGGGTTGAAAAGATTTTTGCTGGAGGAACTCTGCTCAAGGGACTCCCAAATGAAGCTCCTTTCATGCCCCCAAGATCTTTCCCCATCGAAGTGGTCCTTATTTATCTACTTGCAATTTCTTGCTTTCGACCTGCTAGGTTGGCAGGAGCTGGGACAGAGACAGTCGCTCAAACCATCATGCGGTACCCAGGTTTCGAACTGTCAACATGCTGGCCTTCCAACTAACAAGGTGAACTTCTAGGGGCTGTGGTGGCTCAGTGGTTAAGAACCTTCAGGATCACTGGCTGTCTTTTGCATTTCTTCCATAGTTCTTATTGGAAGGCGGCAGGTCAACAGTTCAATTCCTGAGTACTGCAGGATGAAATGAACTCCCGTCTTTATCCCAGCTCCTGCCAACCTAGCAGTTCGAAAGCAAGAAATTGCAAGTACATAGATAAATAGGAACCATTTCGGTGGGAAAGTAAACAGCGTTCTGTGCACTCTAGTGTCTAGTCATGCCTGCCATATGACCATGGAAACATCTGCAGAAGCAAACAGCGCTGGCTCTTTGGCTTTGAAACAGAGATGAGCACTGAAACCTAGAGTCGGATACAACTGGCTTTCAAGCAAGGGAAGCCTTTACCTTTACCAAAACTCATACTGGTAGATGTAGAAGCAGCATGTATTCCAATTTCTTTTTCTGAAATTTGCTTAGTACATACCTTTGGTTGCATACATGGCCTGTGCTCACTCTTCCTCATCATCTTGTTGGGGAACAAAGAAACAGCCCCCTTGAAGATTGTGGTATTTTTGGACCACAATCGGGCATATCCCAGGTGATGGCAACCTTGTTTTGCTGGCTAATCTTTCTCACACTAGATCAGGCGACAGAAACTGTGAATGAATACACCAAACAATGGCTTTATTTTAGCAGTTTAAAGTCTGATCTAGAAGAGAAATCACATTGCTTGAGACCCCACTAAACCATGCAATTGGAAGTAAATGTACTACCGGTAGTTTTGTTTGTGCTAGTCTATTGTTGAGGAACTGAATTGCTTAGATTTTAATTTTTAAAAAACTATTTTTCTTTGCCTTTCTGTGTAATGCCAGTCAAGAAACTACCTGTGACCATGGTTTACTACACAGAAAGTAAAATAATTTTTTTTAATTTTTTTAATCTAAGTGATTCACTGCTTCAGCAGTGATCTAACAGTCACAAATAATAATAATAACTTCCCCAGCCCCTCTGGAGGTGATCCCGGGAAGTTTTCAGCTTGCTAATATCTCAAAGCAGCTCATAAGCCACTTCACAATGATGGAAATTGACACTGGGCAGCTACAAGGTTTTAATTTAGTGTGCAATGGAGATGGACTAAAATAGAACCTATCAACCTGCACCAAAATAGTAGACCCTTGACAGGGACTCAGGAAAGTGCAGGTTGAGGCAAATTAGTCCACTCCATCGATTAGCAAATGTGGATGCTAGAAAAAAAGAGAAGACCAACCTGCCTCATTTGTCCTCCAAATGGCATGGTAAATGCCTGTTTGGACAGGCTCTCACTTTCTTAAACAAAGTTCATTTGTGATATAGGACATCTCAGCAAGAAAACCCTGGCTCACGTTCAGATTATAAAGCTGCTGTTTTGTTTGTTGTGATGTTGCTCATTTCCACAAGGAGGTGCTGGAGGTTTTTTTTTTTACTTTGTCTCTGCTTTCCTGCCAGTGGTGGGCAGCAAAAATGTTTGCTACCACGCTGTGGGTAGAGCCTATGTCCGTGGGTGGAGCCTATGTCATGGGCAGAGCCTACACCATGGGTGGAGTCTATGTCATGAGTGGAGCCTACGTCATGGGCAATCTAATCATGCCTGCCATATGGCCATGTATACATCTGCAAACACAGGCAGCACTGGCTCTTTGGCTGTAAATGGAGATGAGCACTGCACCCTAGAGTCGGATATGACTGGCTTTTGAGCAAGGGAGACCTTGAACCACTTGCAGGGACAAAACCTGATGGGACAGGGCAGGGAGGTGGGCCTGGCTGCCCAATTTTGCTCCCCCGCCTGAAGGCCACCTAATTTTGCCACCCCCCTGCCCAGAGGCCACCCTATTTTGCTCCCCCGCCTCCCGGGGGTGCACAAACCTGTTGCTCCCCACCACTGTTTGGTGCCAAATTTTGTTTAAGGTGCACCTGGAACCTTGCTTGCACTTTTGTGAAGGGCAGAATTTGCCATTTTATGTCAAATGAAATCTTAGCATAATGTTAAATACCTTGGAGTCGTCATTCATTGAGAAGTCTGCTCATTGGTAGACATCTCTGTGATGACATTCCGCACGTGCAAATTGACTTGAAAAATCAAGTCCATTTGTATGCAGGTTTTTAGCCATTTGGATATCATGTCACCCACTGGTTAGGTGGACCATGATGTGTGCCCTCCGCTTTCACCTGGCTGAAGGGAGGATGCTTTGGCGAGTTTTAGTCCTGGGTTAACATCATTGACAAGAGATGGGCTACACTGCCTAGACCGCTCAAGCATTATTTGGATTGCTGTGCCCCAACAAGGCTCTCTCCTAGCAGGGGTAAATGTTAAATAAAGAGAATAAATTCTGTCACATTTCCTAAGTGAAGCAACTACTTTAAAGGAGAAACAAAAACTAGGCAGGATGAATCATTGGGGTTACCAATCTGGAGCTTCCCCCTTTGTCTTTCATTCTGATGCCACATGGGAATGTGGCTGCTTCCACTTATTTCCCAGTCCATAGCTTCCTTCTTTCTTCCTTGCTAGTGCTGTCTTTTTCTTGCACCAGCTGTTCACCCCACCTGGAGTCTTGGTAGTTACTATAGAGCCCGAGGGTAGAAGATGGACCAGAGGACCTAGGGCAGAAAAAACCCCATCTGTTCCTAATATGTGCACTTCATACAGGTGAAAATTTCCCAGCCTGGTTATGTAGTGTTTGCTTACCTTTTGTTCAAAGCTGCCAGTGTTTAATTAGGCAAGATAGGGCCACACTGGAGAAGAAGCATGCCCTTATTTCATGTGTCTTACAGAGGTTGTGTGGCATGAAGGGCAGGCCTCCTGTACTTCTACAAGCTGAGTAATGAACAACAGCTCCAGCGTTTACAGCTGTTGAGTATTTAGGCAGTCCTGTAAAATGTCAAGAGTTATTAGGACACTTGAGTTCTCCCTGCATTGCTATACTGAATGTAAAGAGTTTTGTATTCTTGGGAGAATTTTTGCATTGTAGATTCTAGAACTGGATAGTGAATTGGATGGAGTAGCAATGTGACTTGGCTCAACTCTAGGCAGCCATTGCTCTGCCACCACTCTGTGGCACAAGAGGGGCATGTCTCTCTGATTAAAACCAATTTTGCTAAAATGCGAAGAAGAGTCTAAAAGCGATCACTTGGTTACTAGCTCACTGTAGCTGTGTTCTGTTGTTTATTTTCTAGGCAAAATAATCTGAAAAATGGCTGAAAGCTCATCACCGCCCATCTCCCCTTCCACCACTCAAGGTGGATCGGGTAAAAAAGGTAAAAAAAAAGGAACACCAAAGGAAAAGAGAAGTCCCAAAGGATCGCCTAAAGGAACACCCAAAGGGTCACCCAAAGGATCGCCCAAAGGGTCGCCCAAAGGGAAGAAGAAGACTGCTGGTAAGATGCTATAAAAGTAAAAAAGAAACCGTTTACCTAATTTTGATGACAAGGGTGTTCTTGGACATGTTTCCAACATATTTTCAGTGCTTATCTCTAGCATCTTTAATCTTATTTTTTTTTAAAAGGAATTGTAAGACATCTCCATAGACATCAGACTAGAAAAAATAATCTCAGTGTGCAGCAGAAATTTAAAGTTTTAGGGACTGTAGGAAGGAGAGGTTTGCTTTGGAGGCTTTATAGTCGTATAGTGAGGGGAGGATTATAAGAACTGGTATGTGTGGATGGAAAGAGTACAGTAAAAATGTGAATGGGTGAAAGATTACACACCCACTTCCATGGTATAGTATTAGGATGAGATCCTGGAGAAAAATAAAAAGTATCTTGCATCATGACATTTTCTGCTGCAGGGCATTATGGATGCCATTTGTTCACATAATTTGAAAAGGACTTTCAATAAATTCATGATGGCTAACTCTATCAGTGGCTGCTGATCCAGATGGTTTCAAAGTGGCTGTTATTATTATTGCTATTATTATTGTCTAAAATGTACTATATACTGATTTTTTTAAAATGGTAATACTTGCCTACAATCTTATAATCTAAAAAGAAAAAGACATGATACAAATGGGAAAAAGAATTTTTCAGGAGAACAGGGAGCCTCGGGCACCGTAAATCGCCATAATATCTGAATATCAGGTTCCTTGGGTGAACAGCTGTGGTAGAGGGGTTGGGGAGGTAGCTTTATCATAAAATCATAGAATCATAGAGTTGGAAGGGCCATTGAATCTAACCCCCTGCTCAGTGCAGGACTCCAAATCAAAGCAGATATGACAGAAAATATTATATCCTTGTGGGATTCCTAGATCCAGAAGCATTTAGATGATACCTGTTGAAGATGCCAGACAACAGGGACCCATGGTTTGGTTTCTGCAGAGCTTTCGTTCTGTTTTTATGCTGAAGTCCTTTTATATCATTTCAGCTAAAAAAGAAGAAGAACCTGATCTGTCAATGGCGAGCATGGGTAAGTTCAACTAGAAAAATGGGTTTTAAAAATTATACAGCGTCCAAAATCAAGAAATATAGTTCAGTCAGGCAGTCGATTCTGACCCTTCGTGACCCCATGGACCACAGCTCACCAGGTTCCCGTGTCATCTTCCATCCTCCAAAGTCTGCCCAGATCCATGCTCACGGTGTCAATGTTGCTGTCTAACCATTTCATCCTCTGCTTCCTCCTTCTCCTTTTTCCTTCGAACTTTCCTAGCACCAGGGCCTTCTCCATTGAGCCCTCTCTTCTCATTTGATGGTCAGAGAATTTGAGTTTCAGCTTCAGTATTTGTCCTTCCCAGAGCAGAGTTGATTTCCTTTAAGATCAACTGATTTATCCCCCCCCCCCCCCTGCATATGTTATATTCCACTGCCAGGTACTTTTGAAATTATTGCAGATATCTTGGACAAATTACTAAGTCCTAGACCTACAGCAAACCAAGGGACTGCAATGGCTTAGTGGTTAAGACACTGAACTTGATGACTGGAAGGTCAGCAGTTCAAGACTCGATTGCTGTGGGATGGAGTGAGTTCCTGTTGTGTGTCCCAGCTCCTGCCAACCTAGCAGTTTGAAAGCAAGAAATTGCAAGTAGATAAATAGTTACCACTTCGGTGGGAAGGTAAACAGCATTCCATCTAGTCATGCTTGCCATATGACCATGGAAATGTCTGTAAATACAGACAGTGCTGGCTCTTTGACTGTAAATGGAGATGAGTACCACCCCCTAGAGTTGGACAGTGGACACAACTGGCTTTTGAGCAAGGGAGACCTTTACTTTTATGATAACACCTGACCTTTGTGGCTTAATCCATTGAACTCCCAAAATTAGTGGTAGGTAGAAATCTCTAGACCAGATGTGGAGCTCTAAGTGGTTTTGTAGGTGTGGCTGTAACAAAACAAACAAACAAAGATCCTGGTAAAGTTTTTCATTTAGTGGAATTGCTGTTGTGAAAGCTTCAAAAATTCCTCTCATCTTTTTTCAGATTTTAATGAATAACTGTAGCACAGCAGGTAATATGGAGCATCCAAAATGAAAAAGCTTAAGGGATAAATGTCAGATTTATCAAATGTAACATATTAAGCAACAGAAATTTGCTGAGAGATTTAGATTTCAGGTCAGGAAAGATTAGAATAGGCTTTACTGTTTTGTCAGTTCTAAAACAGGATTTAAATAAATACAGACATTTCCAAAACATGTACACATAAACTGATCAATATTTTCAAGTTTAGATTTAGTTCAGCTTTATAAGATGCTAACAACGTGCCTTCTTTTGGCCCCTAAATTGACATACTGTAATTGTATTCTCCGGAGGTAGTGACCTCTAGTTCATCTATAATAATTCATCTCTAATAGCTGGCCCACAACAGAGATTTTAGGCTGCATGTATAAAGTGAAGTATGCATCTTAATCTGCTGCCTGTGTTAATGGGAATTAATTCATATAGGAGTTTTACAGTTTAAATGAAGTGTTAACTAAACTAACTTAATTGAATTAATCTGATTTCTTAAAGAAAACCATAACTGAGCTCAAATCAAATTATAAATCCAGCAGTCTGGGCATCACAACAGAGAAGTAGTTTTACTACCAGGAGGCCTGGTGGTGCATTGCTTAAACTGCTGTACTGCAACCAAAAGATTATGAGTTTGATCCTGGCCAGAGCCAAGCTTGACTCAGCCTTCTGTCCTTCTGAGGTTGGTAAAATAAGTACTCAGCATGTTGGGGGCAAAATGCTAAGTAACTTGTGAACCTCCCAGAGAATGAATGAAGCACTATGGGGCGATACCAGTGGTGGGCTTGAGCAGGTTCGCACCAGTTCACCAGAACCAGTAATAGAAATTCTGGCTGACTCTTCCCATCCAAGTTTTGAAATAAAATAGTCCTAATTCAGGTGCAATGCAAGGCTTTCCCCCTGGCCACACCCACCATACCACACCCACAGAGTAGGTAGTAAAATTTTTTTGAATCCCACCAATGGGCAGGCATAACTAGATTGCCCACCCAGTAGCATGGCCACGCCCACAGAGTAGGCCATGCCCATAAAGTAGGCCACACCCACAAGTAGGCCATGCCCACAGTGTGGTAGTAACATTTTTGGACCCCACCACTGGGCATTATAGAAGTGTAATTGCTGTGCTTTTACCACCCCACATTACCAGCACATGGCTGCAAGACAGAACCTTGGCTACATATAGCCAGTTTATTACCAACTGCAGTGTATTGCTCTTAATCTTTATTAATCATAATAATTACTTGTTATCAAGTTAATTCAAGATCCAGAAAATGTTTATCACTATGCAAAGGAGTCTGCAGTTTCTTTGCCTATCTTACAAAGCATATGTCAAAGAATTCCATCAGAATATAGAGTTCCTCTGGAGCAGAAGGCAAGCCTTATCATATTGCTTGGGAATTTATTCATATTTCACATTATTTTTAAACAGTTTGTAGCTTCACCCCACACACCACTTGAAAGTGATTTTGTTGTAGACAATGTCTAACTATGGGATGACTAGGTAAAAAAAACTGACAAGTTAATACTGGGGAAATAATTTTGTGATTTAATTTTAGTGCTATCCCTGAGGATATTGCCACCCCCACCAATTATACTAGTTTCAAAAGGTACAAAAGATTTTATAGGCTGCGGGTGACATTATTTGGAATGCTGTGAATCTCTTAAGGAAAGGGTATTTCCTCTTACCCTCTCTATATTTTGACTGATTGATTGGTTGTTAATGGTTTCAGGCCATCCAGAAATCTTTCCCTTGGTCCTCACTGAAAAAACTCAGGAAATATTTAACTGTCGTGCTGATGTAGATGTCACAGCTGAAAATCCTTACAAAATTTTGAAAAAAGAGGATATTATTAATGATATGAAGGCAAGAGCTGCAGTTTCTGACTTCCACCCAATCAAAAAAATTATTTTAGTGAGTATTAAAGTTATTTTTAAAATCATAATGTATCACCCATTAAACTTTCTTAGGCTGCATAGTGTAAGGCAGTGGTGGCGAACCTATGGCATGCATGCCAGAGGTGGCACTCAGACCCCTCTCTTTGGGCACCCGTGCAGTCACCCCAGAACAGAGTTTGTCCGACCCCCTGCCCAGCAGCCCAATGAGAGCACTTCCTCCCTCCCCCAACACAGAGTTCACCCCACCCCTCTGCCCAACAGCCCAATGGGAGTGCTTCCTCCCTCCCCCCCAGCACAGAGTTCACCCCTGTCCCTCTGCCCAGCAGTCCACTGGGAGCATTTCCTTCCTCTCCTGTTGCTGTGTTGGCACTTTGTAATAAATAAGTGGGTTTTGTGTTGCTGTTTGGGCACTCGGTCTCTGAAAGGTTCGCCATCACTGTTGTAAGGCTTTTAATGGCAATATTAGTACAGTTGTACCTCGCTTAAAGAGCATAATGCGTTCCACAGGATTGCTCTTTAAGCGAGTTTGCTCTTTAAGTGAAACACCATTGTAAGTGACCAATGGGGGGGATTGCGAACCCCGATTTATTTGTTAAGCGAGTTTTTGGTTGGTTTTATTTGTTAAGCAAAGCGAACATTCAGAGAAAATTCTGCTCTTTAAGCGAGTTACTCTTTAAGCTAGACGCTCTTTATACGAGGTTTGACTGTAGTTCTTTCATTGAAACTGAACAGCCTAGAAGTGCAGACAAGGAGAAGTAAAATATTTTAAGTATGTTGCATTCAATTAGTTGGGAAAATGTAAGTTGCTTGTATGATTATTGCAAGTAATGGGAAGTAGACAAGTTTCAAGCACTTGAGAGTGATTGTCACAGATCTGAAATATAATGAGTTAGTACTGTATAACTTTAAGACACAGACAAAGCAGAAAACTACTTTCTGTCTCTCGGGTGAAAGTTATTCTCTATGAAAAATATGCTTAACAATCTTAGAGGTGAATTAGTGCATCTTTTAAATATACTGTATGTGAATTCTTCAATTTCTTATAGCATATTGTTTCAAATATTTTCCATTAACAAGTGATATGCATATTCAGACATACAGTATTCACATATCATTCTATTTATATAGCCATGTAATACTGTCAATCTAATCCTCGTATTTATACTGTTTTCCTCGATACCCAAAGGGGTAAAAGATAAAGTAAAGAAGATCCAAGCCTTAGTGCCAACTTGAGTAGGTACATGAAAGCACATAGATCTTACATTTCCGTTGGCTACAAAAAAAAGCCCTGTTAATTTCAGTGGGTCTGCTATTGTTGAGACGAAACGTGTATCCAGCTCTTCCACTCCCCCTATCCCCCCCTATAAATAAAAAATAATCAGAAAATCTTCCCTGGAGTTTCTCAGAGTAGGACATGGGAGGGAAGAGATAGGTAAAAAAAATTGTCTAACATTTTAGCAGCCTGCAGTTTTGTAGAATGGCAAATTTATCAGACAGTATTTAGTGGGCCTCAGATACTGGTGACCTGTGAAGACTTCTTCAGCTGGTTCTAGTTGCTAAGACAGGCTTCATCTTGAAAGCCTGTCAGTGCTAGACCAAAACAAATAAGTAAATAATAAAGTTTGCCAATTGTCAGAGCCATCAATATTAAAATAGCATAGATTTTCACTTGATGTAAAAATCATTTTTATTTGAAACTTTTCAACTGTTTGTGTTTACACAGGATTATCCTGGAGAAGAACTCCTGATTGTCTTTGACAGGGAATTAAAATATGGACAGATCTTTTATCTTATTGCAACTGAAGAGGCCAAGGACAGCATTTTACATGTAAGGTGTTTTGGAACTGTTTTCATATTATTTATTAATAGATCAGCAAAGCAATTCACGACTGTCAGTTCTGAGATAAATAGAAAGAAAGGAGAACAGCATTTGAACATCATTGTTTTTACTTTTATTTATCTGTACATCTTCATCTGGGCAAATATTTCCCAATAGCCTCCAGAGGTAGAAGAGGAAGAAGAAGTTAAAGAATGGGTCCAAGAAGAATATGTTTACAAGCCTCCTGTGCGCAAACCTTGGATCTCACTTGGAAGTGAAAAAGAAATTGAAGAAGAATCTGTTAAGGAGAGAACAAAAAAGGTCAGAATTCATTCTTCCAACCATGAGCTACTGCAAATTAAGTGCATAGATTTTCCATGTCTTGCTCACTGGCTCCCCATAGCCACTGACTGACCACTTGTGCGTAAAGAATTCAGTTTTCCCTTCCATGAAGAAAGTAATTTAAATACAAATCTTTCAAATCAGATTCAAACCAGCGATCATGAGAGATTTTAAGGATTGATAATAATTTAAATCTTTTTTGTGCTCTACACTCAAGACACTGCAGTATCAAAAATATAAAAGTAGATGAATAAAATCAGGATAAAAAGCCCATGACCCAGTTATCGAACTGTAACGAACATGGCTCCAGGGAAATATCTCAATTCATAAATATTTCTGCTGAAATTTCAGATTAAATATATGATTTCTCGGCCACACAAAGAATTTGGGTTTCGTGTTAAATTCCACAAAAGAAATGCATCAACTGAGAAACATGGCTACGTGGAATGCACATCTTATCAAGACAAGAATTTCACCATTCAGCAACTAGAGACTCACACAGGTACACAGGTAGTTCCTGAAATAAAGGAGATGGGAACTCAGACACGATGGTAAGTTTAAGATGTTACCAATAAAAGCCCACATTGGTTTAAATCAGGGAAATTACTTTGCTTTTTAATGTAGGGCCAAATTCACTTTTTTCTCTATCTGAATTAGGCATTACACAGAATTGCTCTGTTCTTTCACTGTTTCCAATGTATTCTGAAAGCCCTAGCAGTAATGGGTGATTTAGGACCTGTCTAGACAGGCATATACAGTGATGGGATGTAACAGGTTCTCACCAGTTCGACAGAACCAGTAGTAACTTTTCCCAGTGTCCCGGAGAACCGGTAGCAGCTTTTGGGGGGAACCACCTTTGGAGCTTACTTTTTCACTGGTTTCCCCACTGCACATGCTGCCAAGCACTTGGTGTGCATGCACGCCTACAGTGCTTGGCGCATATGCACGGCTTCCTTGCTGTCCTCCCAAGCAGGGAGGAGGAAGAGAAGTGGCTAGCCTGAAGCTCCCTATAGCCTGCTCCCCAGGGTAAGTGACTCACCTTTGGATGTGATGTGTCTGTGTGTATTTTAATGTGCATTTAATACCTTTACCTATATTGACGTACTACCACAGTTCCTAAAAAGGCCTGGCGGCCTGGCTTGAGGTTTTTAAGCAAAATCTTGGCGTTACCTCATCAATAAGCTACACTTGTGCTGTTCCAATTGCTGTTCCAATTGGAGAACCCTTAAGGAGGTACAGCTGTTTTACATTTACATTAAGGCATATTATCCTAGAGAACTGGTTAGGCAAAGACTTAGTACCTAACTTCTTTAACTGTTGAAAAGTTGAAAAGTGCCAAAATGAAGCCATCTTGTGGTGAGTTCATTCTGTAGTTCCTTCCATCTGACCTAGTGTGAGAAAGATTAGCCAGAATAAGCTTTAAGCTCTGGTTTAAAAGCTCTGGTTGATTTGTGTTTGGGGTGGGTGGGTGGGTGTTTGGGTGGATGGGTGTATTTTAATGTATTTTAATTTTATTTATTTATTTAATTAATTAATTTACGGGTTTGTGTTGTGGGTGGGTGGGTGGGTTGAGGTGTGTGTGTATTTTATTATTATTATTATTTTGTATTTTTAAATTTTTGCTTCTTTGGCCCCGCCCATGACATCCTGATGTCATGATGTTAGCTACGCCCACACTGTGATGACATCACGATGGGGTAGTAAAATTTTTGACATCCCACCACTGGGCACATAGCTTGTTATTTGGATCACTCTTGGTGCACGTTGGTTCAAATCCACATGTGTCCACATGTGTTTTGACTTAGAACACTCTATCCTGCCCTTCTTTAAACCAAACCCTTCTTTAAAGGTGTCCTAGCCCTTTTTGCCTCCTGCCAACCTAGCAGTTCGAAAGCAAGAAATTGCAAGTAGATAAATAGGGACCACTTTGGTGGGAAGGTAAACAGCACTCCGTGTGCTCCGGTGTCTAGTCATGCCTGCCACATGACCATGCCAACATCTCCAGAAGAAGACAGCGCTGGCTCTTTGGCTATTAAACAGAGATGAGAACTGAAGCCTAGAGTCAGATACGACTGGCTTTCAAGCAAGGGCGACTTTTACCTTTACCCCTTTTTGGCACAGTACCTTCACTACAGGTTTTTCGTGCAATTTTGATTCCTCCTAATTATCTTATTCTGTAGCCCATGGAGATGGTTAGTTCATACCAAAATAGTGGTGTTATTTTGTGTGTTGTGGCATTGAAAGGAGCAAGTGGGGAGTGGGAGAATTCACACACACCCCACAGCAACTTTAAAAAAATCCTCTTTTTGAGATAATAAAACAACCCTAATTCCACAATTCAGTGAAAAAGGTAATGGTGTTTGTGTTGGATGAAAGCCCAAATGACATAACAAAACATTTCTAGTTGATCCTTGAGGGGCAGACGTTCTTCTGCACTCAAAAACAAAAACCCAAACTGAACCAAAGCATCCATAGCAAGATTTAAGCATCTCACTTTTAACAGAGTTTTTTCTTCCGAAAATATGAAAACTGTGGTACTATTGCACCGATTTACATTCCTGGCAATATAACCCATTAAGAATAAAACTTAACACTACCGCTTAGTGACCACTACCTTTAACAAAATTTCTTAATAGATAAATAATACAGAGAGAAACTTTATGCTCTAAGGGTCCAGGGTCTTAGAAAACTGAACAGTGAATATGCAAAATAGATCAAGAGTTTTTAATTGGAGTCAGTGCCATCCTGGGTTGGACCAGAGAGACGACTGAGAACCAACCTCTCCCCAAACCTATAATCTATTTATTTATTATTACACTTATATCCTGGCCATCTGGGATGTTTTCCCACTCTGGATGACCATTTTAAAATTAGTGATGCAGTGCTTTTCTAGATAAACAAGATACATTGGTAGCATTAGTCAGTTGCAGCAAATACATCAAAGGCCAATACCATGTTAGTTATGTTTGCCTCTGTAATTTCACTGACCTAAATTTAAGTGGCAAATTGCTAAAATTTAAGCATTTCCTGCTGCACGCTAGTTGCATGACTCAGTATGTGACAGCAATTGCTGACACTGACTGCTTAACTTGTCACAATTTCCTGCTGAAAGTTACACCAGTCCGGTTATGCTGCTGTAAATATACAGTAGGATTCTGGCCAAGGAATCTTATGGTGCTTTAAAGACAAACACGTTTTAATGCTCATCTTTACTTATCATAAGTTTTTGTCGACCACATGCAGGGAAATGGTCTGCCGTCCACAAAAACGTATGCCAAATAAAGCTTGTTAACAAATAAGGTGCCAAAAGACTTTATCTCTGGCACAAGTGGCTTACTTTACTTATTTTCATCTCTAACATAATGCTTTGGGGAACAACTGGATGTATTCCTTGATATGGCACTGTTGCTCAAAACAGTTCCTCTTTTGGTCTCTCTTCTCCACAGCCAGGTAGTTCTATGTTTCAATATCAGCAACTGCCAATGCAATGGAATATGATGGCTCAAGTGCTAGGAAATTGTCGACTGCAATTTGCATCTGAGAATGCATTTTCCTCGAAAGCAGGAAAAATGTCACTGGCGTGAATTTGTTTAAGGTGGATCCCAGCTAGCCATGAAGTGACCCACACACTATGATCTTGGCACCATCTCATGCATGTCTCATGAAATGAGACATTCAGGGTTCAACACCGGGAATGCAATGGACTGCCACAGCCTTGAGGATATTATCAAGGTGCTCATTCACAGCCAGTCCATCTGGCTAACAAATAATAATAAAACATTGCACTATCAAATATCACCAAAAGTTAAACGGAGAAGCGCCTGGTCAAGTGTCACATCTAGTCTTGCTCTTAGTGTTGCAAATGTCTTTTTGTACCCTCCTAAATACTTCTCAACTGTAAATTTAATTTGCTTTAGGACCTACCCCAAAAATTCAGCAACACAATATTATCCTAGAGAATTTTCAGATGAAGAAAAAGAGAAGTATTTGTCATCGGAGGAGTTCCAAAACTTTTTTTTGTCTGTGGCTCTCAGGTTAGTAAACTCTACTTGTTATATTAAGATGTAGGGAAGATTTTACATACAATCATCCTTACCCCCATGATTGTCCTCAAACTATTTTCAAGAGTGGTCTTTCAGCATCCATGATCAGCATGCAACATCACAGCCTGCCAATCATTATTCAATGCCAAGAATAGGCTTTTAAATAATGGAAAATATTGGCTATATATATGAACAGAATATCCTTTTGTCACTATACCAAGATTCCATGTTTGGAATTAAGAGACCTGTAACTAAATCCAGTTGTTGCAGCGAAACCACAAAATGACCAGAACTTGTTGACTCAACATGTAAGTAAGAGAACAATCAGACGTACATATAGTTCACTATCTAAATCACTTTTGATGTGGTTAGGTTCACCCTATATTCCAGCAACCACATGTGCTTTCAGAAATGCCAACCCATTCCCACCCCTTTTGCAAGCTGTCTCCTTTCTTTCCGGAGCAGGGCTAGGGTTGCGGTTGTTTCGGTCTGATTAAGAACACTCTTTATTATCCCATTCTTCAGTCTGTCCAATTGGTTAACACACTACACTCTCAAATTGAGTTGTTGGCTGTTGTCTCTCTGCTGACAATTCTGTGATAGATACAGTGGCTTGCGACATTAAAAGGGATTGTAATGTCAATTTTTGTTTTATCTAACTTAATTCACCCCTAATTATGCAGTGCAGTTCTAGATAAATTGAGGGTACCCTTCAGTACTTGTATTGTATCTCATGCAGCTCTGACTGATTGGAAGGAATATTTCAAAAAGAAGAGGTCACCCTAGCCAGTGGATGGTTGACAAAAGGCAGGGAAGGGGCATCAATAATCAAAACCAGGAGAAAGTGAAACACTCTGAAATGTTTTCTGAATCTTTCTATTGGGAGAAGAAACAACTCCAATATGAATAGAAGGATCTTTCAAGATAAGAGCATTTAAACACGAACTAGGTCTCTCCAACTTCTCCTTTCTGGATGGACCCAGAGTCCCATTGCCTGGTCTGCTCTAATTATGATTAATAATTGGATTTAACCATCTATTTTCCATAGGGCCCTGAGTCTTAGCTCTTCTTTTATTTAAAAAAAAGAAAAAGAAAAACCTTAGCATTCAGCATAATTTCAACAAAGCTGGATGGAAGGGCACTTATTGCTCCATTATTATTTTCTTTCTCTTTTCTTTTCCTGAGTTATTGGTATCATATTGAAGAGTTACTCTCCCAAATTTGCTCAAGTCTTCTATATCAAAGGGAGAATCCATATTTTTGTTTTGCTGCTGTAGCAGCGGTGAGGCTACGTAAAAAGGTTCCAAAATAATAACTCTGTACGATGCTATGACTTAAGAAGTGACATCTAACCTATAACAAATTTCCCATACTGCAGAGTTGAAATAGCACTGCAACAAAATGAAATCATGGATCCTTTTTTCGACGACTGGAAAGCCCTAGCAGAAGAGGAATCTGGCTTCGTGGGCAAGTCTGATGTTTTCCTTAAGGAATATCAATCCTTTACAGATCTGCATTATCTCAAGGACAGAACTGTTAGCAGCATTTGCTGGCATCCAACCATTTATGGTAAAATGTTTAGAACAGGAGTGCCTGGCGGACAGTGGTCCATGGGGTCGCAGAGGGTCGGAATCGACTGTGCGACTGAACAACAAAAGTTTAGCTTATGATTAGAAATGTGAGGCCCATTCTGTAATATTTAAAGATTAACAGTTATAATAGCTTGTCAGCATTTCTGTGAAAAATCAATATGCTTTCATCCACCCACTCCCCAAATGCTAACATGATAAATACTTAGACATTTAAATTAGCACAACAGGGGAAAGTATTTCAGGTGGGGAAAAGTTTTAAAGGTAAGATACCACCCCACCCCAGGCAAAACATCTACTTCTGGGAAATGTAAACAGCTTCTGTGCTAGGTTGTTTGTTGGAGTTTGCTTCCAGACCAGTTTCTGTTCCTGTCATTGTTATTCAACTACAATTTTCCTAGATCCCAGATAGCTACCTATGGCATTCTGGGAGTTGTAGTTCAAGCATCATTCCCACCCCAATCCACAAATCTATTACAGGTATAAGTAGAGTGAGAAGAATATATAGAGGAAGTTCTTGTTCTCATCCTCAAACTCAGAATGATTCAGTTGAGCTGATTACTAGAAGGTTCAGGATAGATGAAAGAAAACATTCACACTTCACACAACATATAAATAATTTATGAAACTTACTCTCTCAGGAATTGGTGAGAATCATTAACTGAGTGGATTTGTCCCTCTTGCAAAATACACTTGTCTAATTCTTGTAGCAAGAATTCTAGCTAGGCCTAGGCATGAACTTGGGGGGGGGGGGACCTTTCCCATAGTAGAATTCCATTTGCCTTCAACCAGGGATTATCGTGGTGGCAGTAACAGAGCGGCTTTCCTATGAGGAGCGAGTGCAACAGTCTGGAAAATTGCTCTTGTGGAAAGCACCCATTCTGTTTTGGAGTTTTACAGACCCGATCCACCCTCAGGTACCTGAACGAATGTTTTCATGCTTCTGACATGTTTGAACAACAAGGAAACAATTGCTTCAGCACTCAGATCTGATATATTTTCTTCTCCCCTGCCCTCTTTTTTTGATAAATATATTTTCTAGCTAATGCTGGAGTGCCCTGATGATATCTACTGCTTTGAGTTTTCTCCAAGCAATCCGAATATCATTGCAGGAGGGTGTATGAATGGACAGGTACAGGATTTGTTTACTCCCTTTCTTCAGGCAACACTCAGCTATATATTTGCATTTGCTACATAGCTTTTCTACAACTAAATTATATAATAACTAAAACCTCACCTTTATGTAAAATTTCAATGGACCAACATGGGATAAAGTCTAACCACAGTATTAAATACAGGCAGTTTTCTGTTAAAGAGTGAACATGAACCTCAAATTAATAATCCTTCATAATACTGTATAGCCTAGATCAGTGATGGTGAACCTTTTAGAGATGGAGTGCCCAAACAGAAGGGTGGGGTGAACTCTGTGCTGGGGGAGGGAGGAAACACTCCCATTGGGTTGCTGGGCAGAGGGATGGGGTGGACTCTGTGCTGGGGCGATGGCATGTGTGCCCATAGAGAGGGCTCTGAGTGCCCCTTCTGGCATGTGTGCCATAGGTTCACTGCTACTGATCTAGGTGAACTCCTGAAGGTTAAAGCCTCCACCCAGATCACTGCTGTTATGAAGCTGAATCACAAGGCCTCCCCTATTTTTACTCCAAAGTGGTTAGAAAAGCATCTTGCAGTCACCTTTGTGTGTTGTGTATCATTAAGCAAGTCTAGAAGGCTTCCAAGGTATTATATACTGAAGGAGTGGTTTTAGCCAGGCCATTCCAGAGTGAATTTCTGTGGCCCTGGGAATTTGAACCCAGGCTTTCTGAGTTCCAGTCCAATCCAATATATTGACTGTCAAACTATGCTGGCTGGTGTGTCTTAGGTAAAGGTGCTCGAAAGCCAGTTGTAGTGTGCTGGCCCACCCCAGCAGGCATGGTCACTGCACAGTGGCACTACACAGAGAGTCTATTCAAGGAGTGTCCAGATAGCAAAGTCCAAAGAGCAAGCTGAGGCCCGGTTACCGGTAGTTCAAGCAAGTGTCTAGTCTAGTCCAGTGTTTCCCAAATGCTGGTTTTTGTACTTCAATTCCCAGAAGCCTAAGTCATTTCCCCAAAGCACTGATCAGCCAATGTACTGACTTAGGCTTCTGGGAATTGAAGTCCACTAGTGGGCTGTGTACCCCTTGTTGGGAACCACTGGTCTAGTCCAAAGGATGTCCAGGGACATTGTCAGGGTTGGCAGAGAAGACAGGCTAGGCAGGTTATCTGAAGTCAAGCAGGGTGTTGGTCTTTGCACTGAATAATTGTACCCATGCTAGAAGATTGCAACAAGCTTGCTTTTAAGCCTCCCAGCTAATCACTATCAGCTGGGAGCCTTCTCTGGTACTTAGCTCTAGCTTGCCTGCATCTCAGGTGTAGCTGCCTTCTGCACTTTGCCCTGACTAAGAGCTGATCACTGTCAGAGTCAGATCTCTGATCTGACAGGTCATCTGCTAGGGGTAACAGGCTTGGGCCAAAAGCAGGCTGAGATTCCTGGCTCAGGACATTCTTAGGTTTGGGTGCAGGCAGAACTGGGCTAGGCATAGGAAGTGCCCTCAATCCAGGTCATCCTCAGAGTCTGCACAAGAATACAGCACTATGTTATTCCAAGCCCTTGCTGGTATATACTTACTTATTTACAAACCCCCAATCTCAGGCACCTATTGTCACACAACAGACTACACAACAGTGACATAGAGATGGGGACTAAACAGTGCTACAAACCCAAATGCCAACTCTGCCCACACATATACTCTGGTAACACACAATTAAAGGGCCCAACAATGTCACGCCTTATCATCAAGGTCACTCTTACTTATTCTTTTTGTCAACAATAACCCTCTGGACTCTACATATGACAAATGGGACAGTCTCCATGCAAAGGAATTAATCAACCTAAATCAGACATCACAAATGGCAGTACACAGAAACCTTTTTCAAATCATTTCAGTCTACTTGGACACTCTTCACAGGATTTGAGAGTTGTCATTCTGGAGAAGAAAAATTACAAGACAAGGCTCCAGAAAGAGACAAACCAAAAACTCGCTTAACAAATAAATCGGGGTTTGCAAAAAACAACAACAACCCATTGGTAATTTACAATGGTGTTTTGCTTAAAGAGCAAATTTGCTTAAAGAACAATCCTGTGGAACACATTATGCTCTTTAAGCGAGGTACAACTGTACATATGTTTAACACCCATCTCAATGGGTTAAATATTAGTCAAGGGTTCTTAAGTCATTGCCAAATGTAAAATGTTACAGATTGCTATCTGTTAATTTTTACAACCAGGGTTCCTTACCAAATAACCACAGCCTCCTTTACAGATCAAGCTTCAAAGGAAACAAATAATAAACAAGGGGTTTAAATCATCACTGGATGCAAAATGCCACACTCACTCAAAATTTGTGGGTCATGTATACATGTGTAAATTTTTACCATGTGTAAATTTTTACCATGTTGGAGGAAGTAGACTTGGTCCATGAAAGCTCGTGTTAAAATACAGTACAACAGTCTGTTAAGATGTTATGTTTTTGACTTCTTTATTTTATTTGTGTTTGTTTTATTTCTTGTTTACTAGGATTCAGACTGTGCACCAACATCTATCTCAGTACAGATGCTAAGGCTTTATGTGTCTTAATTTATTATTGAACATGACCTTATTTGGGAGGCACCTTTGGTATGATGGCTGTTATGCAAATCAAAGCCAGCCCAAAACTCCTCCTTCTATTATATGGTCAAATAAAGCTACTTTTGAAAATTCCAGGTCAATGATGCCCTGACATCCTCCTGCCTACAGAATTACATGCCCCAAGAGCCTCTATTGTTCTGAGCTTCTTCCTGTTAGAACAGGGGTGCATAAATCATTTTGCTCAGGTTACATGAAGTTCCCAGTGGTGAAGTGAGGACCTCATATGCACACACATATAGACACATGTATTTGCACAGACACACAAATACACATACTGGTGCACATAAATATGCAAACACACTTCAGTGCACCAGGATGGGGAGAATAATTTGAAACTCTATGTTTACTCTTATGTAACCAGAGATCCGTGCATGCGGAGATATAGCAATACGTGAATGTGAATGGGTGGGAAATTTGGTGATTCTTTTAAAATAGGAGTCAACAGTTTCTAGAGGTCAAGGGAAACACACTTCCACTCCTGTTCCCCATGTTCTTTTGCACTTGCTTGGTCTCTCTCTCTTTCTCTTTTGTGAAGAACTGAGTTGACAAAAAGCAACATTTTAAGTCCTGGATGCTTTCATGTGCCCTATAGACTACATTTTGGCCAACTCTTGCATGAAACTTCTATACTGTCTACTGCAGGCTTTGGCATATAGTGAGTGCCATAACCCCACACCTACTCTTCATTCCACTGAGCTGCTATGTCATGAATGACAGCAACCAGTTCAAAATGATTTCAAGCCCCCCCCCCCATCCCTATGGCTTAAAATCATTTTGAACTAGCTGTTGTGCTATTATGTGGGTATAATGAAGGGTCAATGTTTTTAACCCACACAAACACACACACACACACACCCTTGAGTCTAGTCTTTTGCTATTTAATTAGTTCTGTAACACACTCTGTGCTACATTTGGTAAGCATTATTATCCTCTCTCAGGCTGAGATACAAGTTAAACTAACAGAATACGTTTAAAAAACAACAACAAGAGAACTGTTACTAATTGAAACCAGCACCACATCACCATTTCCTTTGAAAATACAGTTGTATCTCGCTTGAAGAGCATAATGCGTTCCACAGGATTGCTCTTTAAGCGAGTTTGCTCTTTAAGCAAAACACCATTGTAAACGACCAATTGTGGGGGGGATTGCAAACCCCGATTTATTTGTTAAGCGAGTTTTTGTTTGGTTTTATTTGTTAAGCGAAGCAAACTTTCAGAGAAAATTCTGCTCTTTAAGTGAGTTGCTCTTTAAGCGAGGCACTCTTTATGCGAGGTTTTACTGTATTACTAAGCAATTGCATATTAAATATATCTATCTTAGAAATATAACTTCTGTACAGAACATTTCTTTTAATACCTAAGTAGAGTTTTCCTACACCTTGTTAGGCACACACCGGATCATAATCTCTTCAGGAAACAACTACTGTACAGTATTTAAATCCTTGCCTAGCATTTGATTCTGCTTGGGCTGTTCTGATGGATCTGTTAGGCTCAACCACTTCATACATATTAAACAGACAGCTTGTCAAAGTGGGATTCCTTAATACTGCAACCATGCAATTAAAAAACCTCTCTTTTGTTAGAAAGCCACATAACGTATTACTTATGCAAAGGAGATATAACTCAGTCTTCTGTTGCTGTGCACATATTTATACATCAATTAAACAGATAGCAGCACTGTGGTAGTTTTTAGTGGTTAAGACGCTGAGTTTGAAGACAGGAAAGTCAGGTTCGATACCTGAGTGAGGCAGAACTGATCTTGGGGACATGAAAGGAGCCTCATTTGGGTGTCACCTGAATGGAGTTTCTCCAGAAAAAAAATCCTTTCAACCCAGAGTAATTTCTGATATGAAATGTATTTATTTATTTAAACAGATTTATCTCATAACATGTCTTTTCTGTCTTGTTCTGCCATTCGTCTTAGGTTGTACTCTGGGATATCTCAGAACATGAAGAAAGGTTGCAAAATGCAAAATCAGGTGGAGGTGGAAGCAAGAGCACCACACTTAATATGGTCAGTACATCAAAATTCTGATTATTATGGATACAAGAAATTCCCTGATGAACCTGTACTAACTTAAGACTGGGTCAATGTCACCCCAGTTTGTCTAAGTGAAGGTATTCATACAATTGTGTTCAAATGTAAAGTGGGAACAAGGCAAACAGAATCATAGATTCTGGGATGGCCAGCCTTGGTGATCTTGCTGTTCTTGGACTTCAATTCCCAGAAGTCCTGATCAGCAGGTGTGCTGACTTGGACTTCTGGGAATTGAAGTCCAAGAACAGCTGGTGCACCAAGGTTGACTATCCCTGGTTTAGATTTACCAGAAAATCCTGGTCTCTTCTTACATGAATTGGCTCATAGAAGCTCAAGACACTTAAACTTCTCCCTCACCTCTCCTTCCGCAACTGCAAAAGTGTAAGATTTCATTAACCATATAACATTCTGAAACCAAAGGAAAAATAAAACCAACACAGAAACACACTACAGTACTTTGTTTTAGGTACGTTTTCCCAATGAAGCCAGGTTCAGTCCTTGGTTTCCAAGATTATTCTGAGACCATAGTTTCCTTCCTTCCTGTAGTTCAGGGGTGCCCAAAAATTTTGGGCTGTGGGCCGGTCATGTGGTTTGGGAGGCTGGTCACTATGGCCAATGGGCCAGATCTGGCCAGTGGGCCATAGTTTGGGCACCCCTGCTTTAGTTTGTATATAATGTTCATTGATCTTAAGAGCTTTAGGAAAGGGCTTTAATTCTGTATAAAAGACAGTTAAACAATAAACTATTGATATTTTATTTTATTTTTGGAAATTGATAACTGGCTACTATTTCCTAGGGACTAAACGCTCATGTTCAATTTTAGCCCAGTTTTATGCTGGCTCAACAAGCTGGAAAGGAGCCACACGTGGCAAGATATTGTGCTGTCTCTGCCATAGAAAATAGTCATAAATCAGTAATAACAGATATACACTGGCTGCCAGAACTTTTTGAGGTAAGTTCAATTATTAATATTTTATCTTTGTGCCAATTAATGCAAACAACAACAACAACACCCCACAACATCCCTGGCTTATTTGTTGCATGTGTTGTCGTTGTCGTTGTCGTTGTCGTTGTCTTAAACCACCTCAAGAGCAACACTTTATGTCACATTAAATAATTCATGGATTTAAGCTTAATATCATTTACCAAGGATTTTCTGGAGGCAGTTTTGCATTAAGATGCATTTGGAAGGTTATGCAGGCAAGAAGGTAAAATCATCTACTTGTATGTACATTTAGCTGTAATAAAACTCTTGGCTTGTGACTGCATACATTCATTTATACTTGATTTCTTCCCCTTGTAGCAGGAATGGGCAACTTGCATCGTGCAGATGATACTGAATTACAACTCCAATAATCCCTCACCATTGGCTCTGTTCTGTAAGGTTGATGGGATATGTTACAGTTCAACATCATCTGGAAGGTCATTTGTTGCCCAGTTCTGTCTGAATAGGGATTGTGGTGGCTTAGTGGTTAAGATGCTGACCTTGATGACTGGAAGGTTGGCAGGTGAGCAGTTCAGGACCATAGTGTCCCAACTCCTGCCAAGCTAGCAGTTCAAAAGCTAGAGATTGCAAGTAGATAAACAGGTACCACTTTGCTGGGAAAGTAAACAGCTTTCCATGCACTCCATATTTCTGTTATAGAATCTGGTTAAGGATTTCAACATTTGTTAGGTTCAACTTCAGATATTCCTGAACTGGCCTCTAGGTGGTGGTGATGACAAAGGCAATTCTTATAAAGCACATAACATTTATTACCCAGCAAACTTTGAAATAACCCTATACAGTGGCTAAATATTGTAAATGTGATGCTTGTGTCATGCATGGAGTCTGAGCAGCTTTCCAAAAGCCTTTTTAGTCAGTTTCTGGAAGAGATTTGTGGATCAGTCCTTCATGTTTGGTGATCCACACAATGAGGCAGAAATCAACAATTCGCTGGATTTTAGTGTTTAGTTTTTCGGCTAGATGCACAAAATTTGTGTCAAGGCACTAAATAGGCATGAACAAACACTGGTAAATATTGTGGAGCATGCAGTAAGATGACAGAATGTTGCTATAGAAGCAGCAACAGCAGAATAGTCGTTTAGAAGGTTTTGTCTGGCGACACTGCTATCTTTCTTTCCTGAGAGCACAAAACTTATCTGATTTCAGAAACTAATTCAGGGCTGGGCCTGGTAAATTCTGGATAAGAGACCACTAGATGTCCAGAGGTGGGTTGGAAGTTCATCCTGCCTGAAACCCAGGGCAACAACTGCTAGTCAGAGTTGGCAGTACTGTACTGGATGAACCATTCATATAACTCAGGAATTCTCAAGCTGTTTAAGGAAGGGGCCAGGTCACTCTCCCTTAGATAGCCTTGGGGGCTGGATAGCTATTTTCTCCATCCTCCACCACATGGCACTTCCTGGTGTGATGGAGGCAGTGGGGGGCCACATGGATTGGTGCTGCGGGCCGCATTCGGTCCACGGGCCACAGGTTAAGAACCCCTGATTTAACTTGATATAAAGGCGCTTCATCAGAGAAAAATAATACTTATTTAGTGCTGGTGCTGCCCTTGCTGAATTTTTCTTTCGTTTGTAGGTACAAGTTTTTCACTTCAACCTCTGTCGCTAATTGTAACTTCATTTGCTCTTTCTTAGCTCAACAGAATGGGCACTGTTTTTGAGAACAGAGCTGGAATTTGTATACAGCTTGTCACCTGCTCACCAGACTGGTATTTTTTTAAATTACACATAGGCTTAATTCAGATGTCATGTTCTCTTTTAGCTAAATCATGGTTTATTAAACTAAATCATGGTTTAAGCTAAATCATGGTTTATGAAATCATGGTTTATTAAAATTGTAGGCTAGGAATGAACTGTTTGTTAAAAGCCAGATATCCTGATTTCTTAAATCATAGCTTATCACTATTAGAAATTGGGGGGGGGGGTTATCTCTAAATGACATTATGATGTCTATATGGGCTCTGAAAATAAATACAGACTATTGGGTATTTTTAAAACTCTCCCTGTTCCTACTCTCTTTTCTTTTTCTCTCTGTCCATATAGCCCTTTTGTACTGATTCAAATATAGGATGAAGGATTTATTTTAAATTAGTTAGTTGATGTATTTAAAATATAGTACCTACACATTGTTGTTTTTATTTTTGGAGGAGTAATGAGATTATTTTGGCATGAATAGTAACTACATTGCAGTTCACTGTTAAAATACACATGTAGATCACCTTTTTTCCAGAGGTGCACTCTCAAGTGTTAGAAGATATCTGATTTGCATAACACATTATTATATTCACCTACTGTTTTGAATTGATTGTTCTTAGTTTTGTGATTGGTAAACTACTGGCCAAGGCCAGGACTCAGAAGGGTTCAAATGATTCTGCTAATATTGTTGTAATTGACCCAACTGTGGTGGTGCATTATTCGATCACTGTTTGATCCTCTTTAGCACAATCTATTTTTGGGATCTTCGAGCTCAAAAGCTTGTTACCCAAACATCTAATGAGAAGAAAAAGGAGGATAAGATTATTCCACCTTTACCTGATCTGCCTACAACCTTCAAACACTTAGATCTCACCTGGAGGCCTCTCATTAAGGTAATGAACTGGGAAGAAGTGGAAAGCAGTCAGAATGTCTTGAAAATGCACATATTGTATCATTCTTAGGGTTGGCCAAGACAATTTCTTAGTTTGGTCTTAGAATAGATAATCCCTTAAACTGGAAATATGTCTGTTACAGCACTTATCAACTGCTTATCTTGCATTTGCATGCTTTGTTTTGTGATTAGACATCAGAAGTAAACATGGGCTTAATTTGGAAAATCTGATTATAAGACGTACATATCCCTAATGAAATTCCCACTGTGAAATGGAAAACATTAAATGCAGCAAATATACAGTCCCCTTAATATCTAAGGCGGACTGTGGTGGCTCAAGTGGCTAAGATGCTGACTGGAAGGTGGGAGGTCAGCAGTTTGATTCCTGAGTACTGCACAACGGAGTGAGTTTATTTATTTATTTATTTATTTACTCCAATTTTTATACCGCCCTACTCGGTTGGACCGACTCAGGGCGGTTCACAAGCACAGAGTAAACAGCAAATTTATAAACACAACATGTAAATATAAAAAAGAGAAGAAAAAAAATCAGTATCGACACCGTAAAACAACTCAACATCATTACATCATAAAAAATTCAATAGGTATCAATTTCAAACTACAATCAAAAATTACAAAATTCATCAAAATTACCTAAAGATTTGAAACATTATCAAAAAGTCCAGCCGCCACTGCGGCCTTTAAGCATAGCCTCCGGAACAGGTGGAGGGAGTCCCGGCTAGGCGCGGTGGTAGCCTCCTTTCCCCGGCCGCAGGTATGATCTGTGGCGGCGGGGCCCTCCACTCTGGCCGGTGGTGGGGGCGGGAGGAGGTTCCCATCTCTCTTCCAGCTCCTGCCAACCTAGCAGTTTGAAAGCAAGAAATTGCAAGTAGATAAATAGGGACCACTTTAGTGGGAAGGTAAACAGTGTTCCTTGCGCTCCAGTGTCTAGTCATGCCTGCCACATGACCACAGAAACGTCTGCAGAAGCAGACATCGCTGGCTCTTTGGTTATAAACAGAGATGAGCACTGAACCCTAGAGTCGGATGCGACTGGCTTTCGAGCAAGGGAAACCTTTACCTAATATCTAAGTTTAAAATCTTCTCACTGTTCATGTTTCCTTTCCTTCCTTTTCATGGTAGTGGTGTTTCCTTTTCAATTACATTTTAAAACATAAATGTAGATGGCACATACAATCTTTATGCAAGATGAAAACAGACCCAAAAGCTGAGGGCCTGTCACCACACCTGAATACACTCTCCATAACACCGGAGAATCTAAAATTATTGTCTCTTCTGGCGCTGATCACTTGCTAGGAAGCCACGGGTTCTGGGGAGGGCCTCTCTAGAATCCGAACTTGCTTTCCTGTTCTTCTTCTGCTCCACCTGCTGACTGGTGTTCTAGGAGGTGATGGTATTAATCATTTGCCAAGCAATCTGAAGGCCACGTGTGTATGAAATCAGAGCTTGTGAAAGATATTTTATTAGACTGCTACTCCCAAGATTGCCCACTGACCATAGCCACTGGCCACACTGGTGACAAGCTTTTGGAAACTGTACTCAAACAAGTAAATTTCCTATGATTTGTGTGAAACAGTAAAGGATGAAGAAGAATCTTATCCCTGTGCAGCAGCCATTTGCCCACATGGAGGACTTCGCTCCTGGTAGATTTTTTTGTTTGTGCGTTTGGATGAACTCCACACATCAAGAGCAGTTTTAAGCATTTGTATCCATTGGCAATTTTTTCTCCTTATCTAAAGCAATTATGGATCTCTCTCTCATTCTCTACAACAGTGTTTCCCAACCTTTGGTTTTTAGACTTCAATTCCCAGAAGGCTGTCAGTTCCCCAAAGCACTGATCAACCAATGTAGGCTTCTGGGAATTGAAGTCCTCCTATGGGGCGTGGGCCCCACATTGGGAACTGTTGCTATAGAACCCTCACATTGCTTCTAAGACTCAGTGCACTCTCTGGAACAGGACAGGGATGAGGTGGCAAAGACTGCAATAGATAAAAGACTCTGCAAAATTATGGTGGTTTGCCTTGTGCAAAGATGCTTTCAAGTATACAAGGCTGCCGTGAGTGTGATCTTTAATATATAACAGATTAATAATGTATTTGAAAATTATTTTGACCAACATTATGGTTAAAGTCAGGGACTGCAGTGGCTTAGTGGTTAGGGTGCTGAACCTGGTGACTAGAAGGTTGGCAGGTCAGCAGTTTGAGACCCGAGTACTGCACAATGGAGTGAGTTCCCATCTCTGTCCCAGCTCCTGCCATTCTAGTAGTTCGAAAGCAAGAAATTGCAAGTAGATAAATAGGGACAATTTGGTGGGAAGGTAAACATCCAGTGTCTCGTCATGCCTGCCACATCTCCTCGGAAATGTCTGCAAACGCAGACAGCGCTGGCTCCTTGGTTATAAACAGAGATGAGCACTGAACCCTAGAGTCAGATACAACTGGCTTTCAAGCAAGGGAGACCCTTACTTTTACCTGTTGTTAAAGGCAATACAAATATACTGTATATACTTTAAGGTTTATCACATTTATTTTCAAGCTATCTTGAAATGAGCTGTGAATACTATACCTGATGTTCTCTGATTTTGCATCCCTATGAGGAATATTATTGTTTTGAAGCTGAATTACTCAAGGCCATTTCCATCTCTTTTTCAGCCTACAGAATTGGGGAGATTTATTCTATTTTTTTCAACTCATTTGGGTAGACCAACTAGTATTCTAGTGCAAATGTACACTATTTGTGACAATTACAAATAAAAAAAATTATGTTCCAATGAGAGTTCTCAGTTTGAAGGCAACACAGACTGTCAGATGGATTCAGAGTGATTGTGTGAATAAAACCAAACAGTCTTTACTTAAGATGTCAAATAAGTTTATATTTCAAGGTGCTTCAGGGCCATTGGTTCATAATTTGTAGGTGGCCATTTCTGCAGTATATTTTATCTCAGATTTATCATGGTCTGTTTTAAAAATAAATATATATAAAATCTTAAAGGCTGAAATCTTGTATGTACTTATGCGAATAAGCCCCACTGAACTGGGTGGGTCTGAGGAGAAGAATATAGAACCGAACTGTGTTGACTGCATTATGGACACGTGTACAAATAATATAGCCACATAACTCATATTTGTCATAAACTGTATTGTCGTCTTCTCTTTACATCCTCAAACAGGTAGCCCTGCCCAAAACAGAAACAGGTGCAGAGTTCAGCCCAACAAAAATTAGCCTCAGAGAAGAGCACTATCATACCAAAATTCAAGGTAATAATGTTATTTACATTATATGTTTGGGGAAATGTACCGTATTAATTGGATGATTTAAACCTGTGGTTCCCTCAAGGGGGGGCAGTTTAATTTTTAAAGGGGGGCAATTCGAGAATGAGTTATTAACAGTGAATAGCCATTTAGAGATGCTTAGGTTGGGGATGGCCAAAAAAAAGGTTGGGAACCACTGATTTAAATCAAGATTGAAGTCATTCTGACACAAAAAGTGCAATTCCATTAACGTGATTGGCTATGCTTAGACAAGAATATGTATGTTTGTATGCATGTATATGTATGTGTGTGTGTGTGTGTGTGTGTGTGTGTGTGTGTTTATCACCTGCCATTTTGCAAAAGAACAGTATCGTACAGGCTGTTCTGATCTCAGGGAGCAAGCTGTACCACAACAGCTGAAAATGTTCTACCTCTTGTGGAAGATTTTTTTCACTCCTTTCAACATAGGCATCTGCAATTTCATTGTTTGTGTGCTTCAGATAGAGTTTCCTAGGTAGAGACACTTCTGCAAATAACGTGATGCTAAACCATTATGGGCTTTGTAAATCATTACCAACATCTTAAACCTAGCATGGGACGCCACGGACAACCAATCCCAACCAGCCAAGACTGGGGTAATATGATCAAAGCAACCAATACCCCAAACCAGTTTGGCTGCTGTGTTTTGTGCCCACTAAAGCTTCCGAACCAAGTTCAAGGGCAGCCCCACATAGAGAGTGTTACAACAGTCGATCTTGGAGATTACCAGCATACAGGTCAAATGCTAGCAGCAGAGAATTCCTGTCCAAGAATGGACAATGCAGGCTACTTCGGCTGATCCATAAAAAGTCTTGGGTCAAGTTGCATTTCCAGATTATGTATTCCTTCTCTCAACAGGAGGGAAATGCCTGTTTGAGGGAAATTCTCTCAACCTGAGGCAGATTATTCCTTACCAGCATGACCTCTATCTTGTCTGGATTCAAATTTATTCTCCTCCATCCACTCCATAACACCATAACTCTTCAAGCTGTACTCCCCGGCCCCGGCCCATGAGAAAGGACCGGAGTCAAGTGACAGACATATTTTCAGGTTTGAGAAAGCCATCCCAATGATGGCTGATAAACTTCCTTTTCCAATAGCAAGTAAAGACTCTCCAAGGCATGAAGCCTGCCAACTAGTCCTTCCCTTCACATGGACACAATTTAGCTATCTATGAGGGCTTGGTTTTGCAGACAGGACTCCCAGGAAGGGAGATATGGGGTTTGTTTGTTTGTTTTTAAATCCCTTCCACATATCTAACTGATTGAGATCTTTATTAGACCATTTTTTAAAATCGCAAGCAAATGTTAGTTTTTAGGTTGTATGACCCTTCTTTTGGCTAGGGAACTGCATCATTTACCTGGTGGTCTAAAAGAGGTATCATCTACCCTTACCTTTGGATTTTATGTAAGGAGCACATGGCTTTTAAAATGCTATACTTAGGGCATTTTTTGATGCAAAAGAAAAGTGTTAAATCAGAAGAGGGCTATTATTCTAATGTCTCATTATCATGTTATAAAAATGATTATGTGCATGTACGTATTATTATTTGCAATTTTAAGTGTACTATTATGAAATTATTGTAACATTTTAGAGAAGCATGCTATCAGGAGCAGAAATTCAGCTTAAACCTTTGACCATTTCTTAAAGTTCTGTAGGATAGCTAAATTATTTTTGTAGCAATTGACTATGTTGTTGAGGGTCCTTGTTGTCATCTGTATTAAATGTTAGTAGTGTATGAGCAGGAGCATGGAAGATTCCAGAATATATACGTTTTTGTCAGCTAGAATGGAAAACTGTTTCTTCAACAGCCAGCATTGGAACTTGCTTACCACATCTATTTGTTAACATGTTTGGTGAACATAATAACATATTTAGTTACTCAGCTTTTGTATAACATTGATGTTACCGAACTTCTTTTAAAGATAAGACGCAACCACAGGTCAAGCCTGAGCCACTGACAGAAAAACTGCCATATACCGAAATACAAACAACTACCATGAAACCTCTTAAAATGCTAGAAAATGTCACTTCCAGCTTTTTTGTTGGGACTGAAGTAAGTTAGCCTTTTGGATATAAATTATTGTTACCTATAGGAGACAAGCAAGTTCATATATCTCTGTGAATGTTTGCTCTCTGAATCGACAAATACATTATTACACTGAGGTGATTCTGTCTGTCTGTCTGTCTGTCTGTTAGCAATACTATTCCACAATTTTTTCCTGAGTTTTGATTTTTTAAAAATATCAAACAAAACAATAACTATGTACAGTTGTACCTCGCTTAAAGAGCATAATGCGTTCCACAGGATTGCTCTTTAAGCGAGTTTGCTCTTTAAGCGAAACACCATTGTAAGTGACCAATTGTGGGGGGTACTGCAAATCCAAATTTATTTGTTAAGCGAGTTTTTGGTTGGTTTTATTTGTTAAGCGAAGCGAACATTCAGAGAAAATTCTGCTCTTTAAGCGAGTTACTCTTTAAGTGAAACGCTCTTTATGCGAGGTTTGACTGTATTCTTGCTTTGTCTGAATTTGTTTCTTGATCCATAAACACAAAGCATTACTGCCTAAAGTTCATTAGTTGAACTTAAAAGGAAAAATCACACAATAAATTATATTTTAAGTCAATTATAACTTATTTTTGCAATATCGTAGCTTTCAGCCCAAATGCATGTAAATATAGAGACAGTAAAGGAATTACTTTCCATTTTACAAGCGCTTTTGTTCAACTTCAAAGGAGATCACAGTTTGACTTCAAGATTGTAACCAGTGTTTCACCTAACCTCCTGCTGTCCCTATTTATTAGATTTTTGGTGATATTACAGGATGGTGAAATTCTTTGTTCAGACTGGAAGATGGAAAGAGATGGTGATTCAGGAAGACTGCTTAGTAAGCTTCAAATTTCTCTGCATAGTTCTTCATAGTCAAGGGTCAGATTTGAAACACAGATGCCAAACAGATGTTTGTATCCTGTAAAAATACGACACTGAGCCAGTGTTAGAAATAGTTGGACTGGTCTGAGCTTAGTGAGGTAGAAAATATGATGTAGGTGAAGATGAGACCAAGAGATCTTTGGCTAAATGCAGTTGCTGTTTCCAGCTAGAGTAGGCCCTTTAAACCATTTGCCAAATAGTGAATCAATATGTCACATAAATTCCATTGAGTCAATGGACCTACTTTGGTTGAAGGCAGCTCCGGCTCTTTGGAATGCATTGCCAGGGGAGCTGTGTTTGCTTGACTCCTTACGGAAGGGATTCTCAACCTGTGGTCCTTGGGCCGAATGCGGCCCGTGGGACCATTTCATGTGGCCCCCTACCGCCTCCACCACACCAGTAAGTGCCATGTGATGAAGGAAGGGGAAAATGGCTGTTCGGCTCCCGAAGCTGGCTTTAAAAGGTTGAGAATTCCTGTCTTAGGGTCCTTCAAGAAACAACTGAAAATGTTTCCGTTTGAGGGGGCCTTTAGCAGTTTGTTGAAGTCCAAATAGGAGACCCTCCCATTGCCTTTCTGTCACAAGAGTTTGGGGTCCTCAGTTCTGATTTTGATTAGGTGGATGGGGGTTGTTTTATTGTTTCAATGTTGTTCTGCTTTTTTTAATGGTGTAAGCCGCCCAGAGTGGGAGTCCATCCCAGATGGGTGGGGTATAAGTCCAATAAATAAATTAAATAAATAATGATACCATAGAGATACTCTTATGACTGGATTGAGGAACCTGTGATCTTCCAGGCATTATTTAGATTTCAGTTCTCTTCAGCTACTGCCAGTCTGGCCAGGTGAGGGATAGCATTGGGAGTAGTGGTGGATCAACATCACAGATACTGGTGTTGATATCACCGTGGCAGCTGAAATATTTTCAGTAAAGATCCCACTGGAAGAATTGCAAACAGTAGCTGAAAATGTTGTGTGTGAAGAACTTTAAGTACTGCAGCCATACATCATTTAAGAAGCAGAGATAAGTGACGCAAACAACAGCAATAGGAATTAGAACAGAGGTGGGAAGCTGCCTTCCAGATGTTTTGGGACTACAAATCCAATGATGTGTTCTCTTTTGGGAGAAAGACAAAGTTTTATTAATAAAATGAAAATGAATGGAGAGGAAAAAAACAAAATCATACTTCAATATAGGCTTTGTTTCCTGAGGCTGTTGGGAACAGTAGAAATAAATATCTGCAAGGTAACAACTGTCCACTTCTGGAGTAAAGATTTACAACGCAAAGATGCAAAAATATCTGGGTTAATTTCACTCTATTTCTCTGAATCTCATCCACATATTCTTCCTGCCCTTGTCTTATAGAGTTCCCCAGCAGAAATCCATTCGTGCATTTCATTTAATTTACACAAGTTCTTCCTTTTCAAAAACAATCTTTGTTATTGTCCATTTTATCCATTTGTATTATAAAATGTGTGCACGGTTTTGTGTGCTTTTCTCCAAAACACCCTGTAAAACTCACAAATGGCAAATTCTAGAGGTTCTTTCTCACAGGGAGTCAGATATTCAAGAAGTCTACTGCAATTATCAAATCCAGCAAAAAAATTCCCCATCCCTCTCACGGTGAAGGAAGGAGTGATATTCTCTTTACACTGATTTTTGTGGCAAGGCAATTGTATTCAGCATCTTACATTAGCCAGATTGAATATGAAGATGACACATATGTGTACATTTACATGAGAATTTACACCTGCCTTCCCTTTTTTTCTTCTCCAAGGCCAGAAACCAACCAATGTACACAATATCCATGATGGACTCGTCCACACTGTTCACAGATCCCCGTTTTTCAAAGACATAATTCTCACAGTTGGAGGTTGGAATTTTGCAATATGGAAGGAAGGTGTTATGGTAGGTTCCTCTGGAATCAGAAGTCACAAATCTGTCCAACAGATAGGATGAGAACATTCAAAGGGGTGAAGGAAAGAGGATGCTACATGTTTTGGAGTTGTAAGAAGAGTGCTTTATCAGGAGATCATCAACCTGTTTTATTTACTTTCATTAAAAAGATGCCTCTTAAGATAAATATTTGAAATTTGCTAGAATTTAAGTGAGCTGAGTTTCCAAATAAGAAGTAAGGTGTGACTGCATTGACAAACAAATGTGAGAAATGTTCCAAGTTTCACATGTTTTATTTGGATTTACATTATTTTCCATTGGTTACATGACGTACAAGTCAATGCAAATCTTTTACGAAAAATGAAGGATTGTGTTCGCAGGTTCATAGACTTAAGGAACAAGTTGTTGGTGATGGATGCAATCCTGATTGTACAGTACTTATGTGATAATAAATCCAACACAACTCAGTGGGTTCTTTTCTGAATAGTTATGGATGGAGCAGTTTTGTAACAGGCAAAGTCATAATTCTGAACCGGAAGCTAGGTGGGGCTAAGACTAACTAGGCTACAAAGCCTTCAAGCTTAGGCTTTTCTCTCAGACAAACCACATTTTATTTATTTATTTATTTATTTATTATTCAAATTTATATATTGCCGTCCAATTCGAACAAGCGACTCTGGGCGGAATTACAGCAATAATATAAAGCATTACAATCTGAAAACATTTTTAAAACCCTTAATAGACTCTAAAATTACCCCACCCCATCAGTTATTTAAAAATTACAGTTAAAAGAACGGCTAAAAGAATGGAGAGGCCTACACTATATGAGCTAGCAGGGGGGAGTCACCACATCATCGGTGCCCCACACATGCTTTGCCAGCCAGGTTTTTACCTCTTTCCTGAAGGGCAACAACTCTGTCTGGAGGCACAACTTGGTTGGTAAGAGGTTCTACAGGGCCAGAGCAGACACCAAAAAGGCCCTCCTCCTGGTGCTAGAGAGTCGGGTCTCTGTAGCTGATGGTATCTTCAGAGAGCCTCTCCGGTCTGCTCTGGTGGGACGGACAGATGTTCTTGGGGTGACACGGTCTCTTAGGTACCCTGGCCTGTAGATGCCTGAACATGGAGGGACTCCCAGAATAGAGAATTATGAAATTTGTAGTCTAAAACTTGCAAATGGCATGTTTCTTTTCATAACTCCATCAAGTAGGTGTAACATGAAGGCAGGACAGAGCTACACTCCATCCCTTGCAGATTCTATAAGTTCAATGATAGAGGTAGAATCAGTACTTACATAAAAATCTTGTCTGGGATTTTTTTCAGGGTCACATTTTCCAGGAGGGTTTCTTACACACAGAGTTGGTTGATTTTTCATTTGTGGAAATAATCAAGGTTCTCAAAAACCAGGAAACTGATTGGTGAAGAAAATGTTACATGACGAGACAGTTCTCTTCTAATATTGATTCATGTATCAATTTGGCTATTATGTTTTCCATTCAGGGTGGGCCACTCCTGGAATCCAGCTGTGCAGCAAAGAGGTATACAGTTGGACACTGGTCCTTATCAAGACCAGGTGTTTTTTTCATTGGGAGAGAAGATGGAAATATTGACATTTGGGACCTCTTGGAGAAAACTCACGAAGCATCCCAGACTCAAAATGTCTGCATTTCGTTGATTACCTGCATCAAGCCCTGGATTTACTCTTGTATGTCAGGGTACTCTATCTGATTCTCCTGCTTCCATTTGAACTTGTAAGAATGTAACTGGTCTGTCTTTAGCGCTCAGTAGTATGTGTAGAAGGGGATGTTGCCAGCTAGCAAGACAATATAAAAGTAAAATAAAGAAAGGACAAAAATGGATAGAAAACAGTGCCATTTTCTGAGATTAGGTAGTAGGAAACATGGACCTCAGTCCCCATCAATGAAGAGTGATGGGAGCTGCAATCTGACTACATCTGGAAAGCCTTCCCGTCTCACTTGCTTGCTTAGAAGAGCATAAGATAGTCTTGGAAGGCTGTGGAAGGGAAAGAGCAGTTAAAGCAGTGGCATGTATAATACAAAACCTTATCTGCACATAGCTGTCTGTCTTTAGCAACTTAATATGGAGGACAAACATTGCAAAATAGATTTAAGGATTCGTTGATATTACACAGGCGTGGGAGCACAACTGAGTCTTCATGGCTTTTAAATTTGAGCTGTAGCTGCTGTTGTCACAATGTGAACATTTGCTTGAGTAAATACTCTCTTCATGCCCTCCGAAAGGAAGGGGGAAGAATCTCCAGAGAGAAATTTGCAGCACAGAAAAAAACAGGCAGAGATAACGTGAAGCATCCCTACCTGTTCCCTGTTCATCTTCAATCAGCGGCTGGAATCCTGTTGTGCAACTTGAAGTAATTTAATGCTGATGATGTGATCTAAAGTTGTGCAACAGGATTTGCCCACCTCCTCTCTGGATGAGTGTGCTATTGTTTTATTTTCTTTCATTTTTTTTTAAAAATGGCTGAACTCAGAAGCCTAAGTCATTTTCCCAAAGCACTGATCAGCCAATGTACTGACTTAGGCTTCTGGGAATTGAAGTCCACCTGTGGGCTGTGTACCCCTTGTTGGGAACCAGAGGTTTTGTGCACATGATCAGTAGTTAGCTCCCTATTTGCATAGTTAAGCGTTGATCCTGCTGGCATCTTAAGATAGTTGCAGTGAATGGTCCTGGCAAAACATTTTATTATGGCATTCACAGAGTGAATGCTTGCAAGATGGATAAGGCCTGTGGCAACTTAGAGGCTATTATAAAGATGTTTTCACAGCCAACTTCATCAGATCAGATGCTTGGAGTTTCAGGCGCATCTGGGAAATCAGGTACACAGTACACACAGTGGGGTTAAGAGTTATATGTAAATAGACAGTTCAAAAGAAAAATAAAAGCAGAAAAGTATTGACATTGGCTAGAATCCTATTGCCAGTTTAAGCTTGCAAAGAGAAATTCTACAAGTCTTGGAGGCAAATTATACTGCATTAACAAGGGGCTTTCTGTGTTCCTGGACACACACCTTGGAATGCAATCACCACCTCATTAATTAATTTGTCAGTAGTTTTCTCCTAAAACAAATGCAATTTTCCTTGTACAGTTTTAAACCAGGAATAGGATGCTGGCTGTTGATAATTATTAACCACGGCCATTCACAATAATGTTGCTGATAATTTAACACACATATCCTGGCACTAGCTAAGTCAACAAGCACATGTTATGTAACGACAAACTTTGCTCCCAATTAAAATATTTTGTGCTAGACTAGAAAACATGTGGACAAATTGTCACCTTCCTCAGTTGCCGTGCCCTCCCCTTCATTAAAGGCCTTTTAACAACCAATGTTAGCATGGCCTAAAAACCTGGCTGGCAGGGCAAGTGTGGGGCTTCAGTAATATGGGGGTCCCACGCTGGGTAGTTGATTTGATTGGACAGCCACCCCCCCCTCTCTATTAAACCTTTTAATTTTTTTAAACCTTTTAAATTTTGTAAATCTTTTAAATTTTTGAGTCTTGTAAACTTATAATTTTAATTTTTTAAATTAATTTTGAACTCTTGGGTTTTAATTTCTGAATTTGTATGGGTATAGTTGCATTATCCTGTATTCATTATGTATGACTTTTTGATTTATAAGCCGCCTAGAGTTAGGTTCACCTGAGTAGGGTGGGATATAAATTTGAAGAAATAAATAAATAAATGGCCTTACCGTAGAACCTGAAAGGTTTTCCCTTTGGTTTTTGAAAGATCAGGCTGTAATACCTTCATTACTTTTTAATACAGCCCAGGACTCTCAATTTAATTTTAATTTAATTGTTCAATTTGTATGCCGCCCTACTCGCAGAGTGACTCTGGGTGGCTAACAACAAACAAAATATACAATTACATAGTATCAAAAACAATTACAATTACAACATATCAAAAACAATTACAATTACATAATACCAAAAACATTTCAAAAAAACAAATCAAAACTACAATTACAATGTCTGATAATGGCGGCGGTGGGGCAGGGAAGTTCTTGTAGACACCCAAACCCCCACAGCTGCTGCTCCCTCCAGGCCAGCTGGCCGAGAGAGCATCCGGTAAGGATGGTGGGGCAGCAAAGTTCTTAATAGCTGCCCGAGCTCACACAGCTGCTGCTCGCTTCAGGCTGGCTGGCAGAGAGAGCAAAAGCAATCTTAATTGCTTTTGCTGCAACAGGCTAAAATAGGGCCCTTTTGGAAACCAGAATTACAATTGGGATTATATTTTAATTGGCTGTGATGATGAACAAAACCAACATGATGGGTAAGAGACAATGCAATTTTTTGATAGCCCATAGACATGTGAATTTTATATCTGGCAGGATTAGGACCCCAAGGTCAGGAAGAAAGCACAGAACCCGAATCCCAAAGTGAATGATTGCGGCTGATCCACTGCCTGCCAGAACTACTGAACACAAACACAACACTGCCTGGTTATTGTTTTATGCCTCCTTCCATTATATCTCCTCTCTTCTGTTACAGCAAAGCAACACTTCTTAGCAGTATCTGATGACTTTGGCACCCTGCATATTTTAGAAATCTCATGGACTTTAAGCCATCCATCCATCAATGAGGTTTGTAAGCTTTCCCACATTATTTGGGGGCAGAGTGGGAAGGAGGGAGTGACATGACTTTTTCGTATGACTCTTCTGGAAAGTTCAGATTGTAGTTGGAATGGCCATCTTGTCAGATCCTGGTGACTGGTAAACAAAACAAGGTATGCGTATGAAGCAATACTTATATGATCACCCTTTGGTTGCATAATGCAACAGTCTACTGTTTGTGGTTTTCTACATTTGATGTTGATAATTTAGCACAAGATATGCTTACATCAGATACAAACATTGCAGCATGTACAAGCCATGTACCCATTGAATCATAAAATCAGCAACTTTTTAATATAGAAGTGGGAAAGGTTAATTTGGTATAAAATTCATTGCACTATGTAGTCCTTTTATTGAGACCTCACTTCACGGAGATCCACAGATTTCTGTGTAGATTATTTAGTTTAGTCTTTCTGTGTTCTCTGCTACTCATATATCATCAGAAAAAGGTGCATTTCTTAAGAAGCGTTTGTTTAGTTGAGATACATATTTGTTAAAAGCAACAGATGGAGATGGGAAATTACATATCTGATCAACCCTCTAGAAAATTCCGCCCACTTCAATACAATACAATACAGCAGGGATGGCAAACCCCTTTGCGCTGCAGATTTGACCATGCCCCCGGAACAGTTGAGCAGGCTGGACCATGCCCCCAGAAGCGGAAACATTTACGGCTGATGAAAATGCACCCACTTCTGCATTTACATTAGCCACTGGTGTGTTTGCACATGTGCAGGTGTGTTTTACAGCTGAAGTAAATGCGCCCACTTTTAGTTCTGGATGTGGGGGAGATAGTGATAGACTGGTTGGAATGGTGTCACTGGCCAGGTTTGGCCCACGGGCCGTAGGTTGGGTACCCCTGCACTACAGTGTTAGAAATGCTTGGAAACTATTAAAGCTCCAGGATAGGTTTCAGTGGTTTCCTTGATTGATGCTTATTCCTCTAGAATGGCAAATCTTACTTTTACTTCTCTCTCTCTGAAAGTATGCATATATTCAGGTATGGAAGGTGTCAATGAATAGAGAATTGCTGAAGGCAAAGTCAGTTTGAACTAGGAGATTGTGAAAAAATCATACTGTGAAAAATAGACACCAAGATTAAAGCAAGCAAGAATGCATTTTTGTGTGTGTTATGTAGAGTGGGATTCCCATGATTAAATCAAGTCTTTCTGGATAAAGATTTAAGTAAAACTGATTTAAATAAATCCACCCTGATGCCTGTCATAACTAAAGACACACTGGGGCCATCAGCGTTCCAGTGTTCTCCATTACTTTGAGCGAGAAGTCAAGCACCTGGAGTTTGTTGAGCAGCGTCAAGAGTTCAGAAATCAAGAAAGAGCAGAGATGGAAAAGGAAAACTTGATGAAGAAAATGGTAAGAGCCTCTCAAGAGACATGAAAGGTAGCACCATTAAGATATTGAACACATCGGTCAACTAGTCCTAGAATTCTGCAGTACAGGTATTTGAAATTTGAAGATAGTGCCATTCTTTAAGTTCACTTGATGGCAAGTCTAATTCAACTCAATGGGGCTTACTCCCAAGTGCCTGTGTGTAAGGTTGTGGTCACAGAGTACTAGCTGTATACCTAACCCAGTTATTTGTCTGCAAAAGGGAATACAGTAATACCCCAGATAATGATTGCATCGGATAACGCTAAAACTGCATAACAACGACAAATTTGGGGGGAAGATTTGCACCGGATAACGTTCTTTTTAGCGTTATCCGATACAGTCGTTCTTAGCAGCAGGGTGGCTGGAAAGCTGAACGGGGTTCTCCGTTCAGCTTCCCAGCCACCCTGCAGCTACGGAGGCAGGGGTGGGGTGGCTGGAAAGCAGACGGGGGGCTCCCCCATTGGCTTCCCCAGCCACCCCACAGCTGCGGAGGCAAGGGCAGGTGGCTAGGGAAGCCAACAGGGAGTCCCCGTCAGCTTCCCCAGCCACCCTGCAGCTGTAGATCAGGTCCTTTGATCTCTCTGGAGCAGGCAGGGGACCCGATCTGCAGCTGTTACTGGGCTTCCCCGACGTCCCCAGCCAGTGGAGCAAGCCAAAACGTCAGAGTTCGAACCCTGACGTTTTGGCTTGCAGCACTTGCTGAGGACATCGGGGAAGCCCAGAAACAGCTTGGATCGGGTCCTCCCACCTTCCTGGACCCGGCAGGGGGGGTCTGGGACCCCAAAATTGGAAAAAAAAGGATATATTTTTTTTTACCAATTTTGGGGTCCCTGACCCCCCTGCCGGGTCCAGGGAGGTAGGAAGACCCGATCCAAGCTGTTTCTGGGCTTCCCCGATGTCATCAGCAAGTGCAGCAAGCCAAAACATCAGGATTCAAATCCTGACGTTCTGGCTTGCTGCAGCCTCCAGGGAAACAGGTTTTTTTTAAACGTTGTGTGATCAATGTGTCGTACAACGTTAAAAACCGGATAACAATGAGACTTGTGGAACCAAGTCTCATTGTTATCCGGGGTACTAGTGTATTTCTATGGAACTGACTACATCAGTGATGGCCAACCTCGGCACTCCAGGTGTTCTTGATCAGCAGAAGTGCTGAGATGGGCTTCTGGTAATTGATGTCCAAGAACACCTGGAGCACCAGTTGGCCATCATTGTACTACATTATCCTTCTGCTCCTTTTTCTTGGTGGTGACACTCTGAAATGTTTCCTCTTTTAGCTGCTACTTTCATCTGTTCTGACAAAAAAGCCTTTCAAAATATATGTAACTTTGTTCATTTGTCCCTCTCCCCCCAAACCAACAAAAAAATTTCATTGTGCTTAACAAAAACTGATATATTCAGTGATGGGATGTAACAGGTTCTCACCAGTTCGCCAGAACCAGTAGTAACTTTTCCCAGTGTCCCAGAGAACTGGTACCAGCTTTATGGGGGAACCACCTCCGGGGCTTACCTTTTCACTGGTTCCCCCACTGCGCATGCACGCCAAGCACTTGGTGTGCATGCACACCTGCAGTACTTGGCATGTATGCACAGCCTCCTTGCTGTCCTCCCAAGCGGGGAGGAGGAAGAGAAGCTGCTAGCCTGAAGCTCCCTATAGCCTGCTCCCCAGGGTAAGTGACTCACCTTTGGATGTGGTGTGTCTGTGTGTATTTTAATGTGTATTTAATACCTTTACCTATACAGTAAAACCTCAGATAACACTAAAACCTGGTTCCACAAGTCTTGGTGTTATACGATTTTTAGTGTTATCTGATGCATGTTAAAATCCTATGGGATCCATAGAGATACAGTACATTGTAACCACACAGGCTTTAGCGGTTGTTATCTGAAGCATCCCATAGGATCTTAATGTTATCCGATGCAATTCTTCCCCCCAGATTCCTTAATGTTATGCGATTTTCGTGTTATTCGATACTAATGTTATATGAGGTATGACTGTATTGACATACTACCACAGTTCCTAAAAAGGTCTGGTGGCCGGCAGGCCTGTCAGCCTGGCTTGGGGTTTTTAAGCAAAGTCTTGGAGTTACCTCATCAATAAGCTACACCTGTGCTGTTCCAAGTGCTGTTCCAATTGGAGAACACTTAAGGAGGTACAGCTATTTTACATTTACATTAAGGCATATTATCCTAGAGAACTGGTTAGGCAAAGACTTAGTACCTAAGTTCTTTAACTGTTGAAAAGTTGAAAAGTGCCAAAATGAAGCCATCTTGTGGTGAGTTCATTCTGTAGTTCCTTCCATCTGACCTAGTGTGAGAAACATTAGCCAGAATAAGCTTTAAGCTCTGGTTTAAAAGCTCTGGTTGATTTGTGTTTGGGGGTGGGTGGGTGTTTGGGTGGGTGAATGGGTGTATTTTTATTTAATTTATTTAATTTATTTATTTACGGGTTTGTGTTGTGGGTGGGTTGAGAGGTGTGTGTGTGCTTATTTGTATTTTATTTTAAATTATTTTTTAATTATTATTTTTTCTTTGGCTCCGCCCATGACATCATGACATTATGACATTAGCTCCACCCACACTGTGATGACATCACGGTGGGGTAGTAAAATTTTTGACATCCCACCACTGGATATATTGTGGCATATGTTTTAATAGACTACCACCCACTTCACTAGATCCATAAAATCCCCCATGCTAAACATCCAGTTTGATTTTTTTATTATTATTTTTTACTTTAAAACTGCTTCAAAGTATTAAAAGATGAGGTTAAGAGAACCTTGTGGACACAAAGAGAACTCTTGTCAGGCACAAGGCTGTCCATGGCTATTATTTTGGGAATCTTAGTCTCCCAATATCAGAGTATTAAGCATAACAAGTAGACTGGTGCTAGAGATGGAATATGTAGAAATGGAAAATTTAATAGACGAGACTTAACAGGTACTTAACTATTTATAAGATTTTATTAAGACAAACATTGATTAATGATTACATCAAGTTGATGAAGAGTTTTGAGCAACCTTTAGAATGGGGAAGTTTTATATGGCATCAGCTTTTGTTCTGAAGAAGCATTTTTTAAAAATGGGCTGCAGTCATCAGGAGTTATGCCAAATAAAATAAAAATGGTTAGTCATTATGGTCTTGCTGCAGCCGACTAGTCTAACATCCGCTACTTCCTTGAAGTTAATTCAACTGTTTTTCCTAGTAACTCTCCGCTGTCTACATCTGAAGTAACCTGTAATTTAAGGAAGAGCAGGTCTCCCCATTTTACCCCCTTGAATTTATCACTGTAGATTTGACATTCTGCCTGGATTGAAATTAGTAGTAATAAATTCAGGTGGCAAAAGGGGAAAACTCAAGTTTATTCTAATCCAGGGGTGCCCAAACTTTTCGGGCTGCAGGCCTGACCTATCACCCTGGACAGCTGATCAGGGTAGTCACATGGTTCCTCCCACCGGAAGCAAAACTAAAACACGTATGCGCAGAATGCTGCCGTAAATGACCCACGGCTGTCATAAATATGTTTATCACAGCCATGAGTCATTTATGGCAGTACTATGAGCAGGTGCATGCGCATAACATGCCCACACATGCACATTTTACTTCCGCTTCCAGGAGCAGCGCAGGCCGGATTAATTGGCATTGGGGACTGGATCTAGCCCATGGGCCGTAGTTTGGTGTTCTAACCAGTCATGGAGATGCAATATTGTTTGAACTTCTAGAAATACAACAGTAAGACATTGTTTCTCAGCTTTTGTTTTGCATCTATTCAACAGACACCTTTCACACATTCTTGTATTTCGTTGGTATGCAGGAGACTTTATGAGTCAATACAGTGGTTTATCAGTGATGTTGGACTTAGCATGGGGACTTAGCATTTGCCTTTGTGTCTTATTAAGCAATTATGCATTGTAGTGGCATACAGCTCTTGACATCCATAAAGGGTATTGCCTCAGATTATTTTCACCCTTCCTTGCAGAAAGTGACTGGTGGTCAGCGTTCAAGAGAATTAATGGAGGAACAGACTAATCAGGATTATTTGGAGTATTTGGATGTAGAGAAGACGATTCTGATTCGACTTGGAGTCCTAAAGGAAGTAGATCGATTTTCCCCTTCAAAAACTGGCTAACTTGTGACCAATCCTCGCCTTCCTGTTCCACACAGACTAAACTGCTCTAAGAAACATTGCCCAGTCCTGGTCCACAGACATAGGTGCGCTTGAAGAGTTAAAACTGTTTTTGAACTTTACACTACAATGGCCCACACTGCCCAAAAGGCATGCGGCTGTTCAGTTTTATTACCCACTTCTCTCTTTGCAACTTGGAAGCCCAACAAAATATTAAAGGGGAAAAACGAGGCTGTTTTGTATTGTTGTTCTTTGCCCCTGAAAAATGAATAGTATACAGTAGGGGTCCCCAACTTTTTCAAGCCAGGGGCCGGGTCATGCTCTCTCAGTCAGCTTCGAAGGCCAGATGGTCATTTTGCCTTCGCGATGGGTGGCGGTGGCCATTTTGTCCCAACAGCTTCAAAGCGGGGTAGCCATTTTGTTTCTTGAATGCCCTTGGAGGGGTGGGGGACCACATGAAATGGCACTGTGGGCCAGATCTGGCCTGTGAGCCTTAGGTTGGGAACTCCTGGTATACAGTCATGCTGCATTTGCACATGCTGTTCAGTTATTCGTCCACAGTGAAAACAAGTGATGGGGATTATTGGAGAAGACAAGATGGGGCCATCCCATTTTAGAGGCACGTCTGGAGGGGAAAGGCAGATTTGTCATCAGCCCTGGTGGTGCAGTGATTAAACTGCTATACTGCAGCCAAAACATTGTGAGTTCAGTCCTGATGGGGTGGGGATGTCAAGGTTGGCTCATCTGTCCATCCTTCTAAAGTCTGCAAAATAAGTACCCATCATTTTCTAAGCAAAATGCTAATTACCCTGTGAACCGCTTAGCAAGCGCACTAAGCGCTATGGGCCAGGTATATAAGTTTAATAACTGCTGTTGCTCATCACTGCTTCTGTCAGGGTCAACCAGGATTTGTAGCCAGAAGAGACCTAACTAGCACAAGAAGGAATAGCAGCATTGCCTTTGCCATGAAGTCACAGAATTGTGGTGGACATCTCAAGCAGGCAATGCCAAGAACAGCAGCTTGAAACTCAAGCACCAGCCAACCAAGCCACTGGTGCCAATCCTCAAGGCCACAGTCCACAGCACCACATCCTCCAGTGTTCTTCCCAGCTATCTTATCTGCCACAGTGGCATCCCCTTCCTTTGGCTCCATCTCCTGCTCCAGTTGCCCCACTCCTCCTTCCTGCTTAGGTCCAGTTCCCTGAGTCAGACGTGAATCACAACAAGTTGCAGCAGTTGAGTGTGCCTAAGGTCATAGAGATGGAAGCCTCATTCAAGCCAAGTCCCATCAAGTTTCTGGGCAGCTCCAGAGGGGAAGAGGGCAAAGGAGCCTTTGCTGAGGATGCGGGAGCCCTGGCCCAGATTACAGAAGCATCTCCCTTCCTCAAGGTAGCTTCTGAGCAGCAGCAGTAGTTGAATGTGACACTAGTGGAGGAAACCGCCAGCAACACTCAAGCAAACTTTTGTTAACGCTGATGGAAATGGTAAAGCCCCTGCTGAATTTTCCTTACCGTGAAAACCTTATGACGAGACAGTCCAAAATGAAACAAAAGATAGTACTGGAAGATGAGACTTGCAGGTTGGAAAGTATGCAGTCAGCACTATTGGAAATGAATTGACAAGACTAAAGCCAAAAGGGCATCTAGTGGTTGATGTGCACAGAGGTGAAAGGAACATCCAGTGCTGCACAACACATACTGTTATGACATGGAACATGAGAAGCATGAATCAAGGTAGACTGGAAACCATAAACAAGAAAGGAACATGTAAACATTGCAGTATTTAGTGTCAGTGAACTAAAGTAGACTGGAACAGGATATTCTCTGAGACAACTATGTGTTCTACTCTGGGAATGACAAATTCAGAAGAAATATGAGTAGCTTAATACTGAGGCAAAATGTAGCACAGGCAGATAGGGGTTCTAATGCTGAGTCTGACCAAATTATATCAATCAGATGCTGGATTTTTGTTGTTGTTGTTCAGTCACACAGTCAAGACCAACTCTTTGCAACCCCATGGATCCTCTGCCATCAACATAACCATTGGGGCTACAACCTGTTTGAGGGAGCGTGACTTGGCCCCTGACTTGAAAAGGTTGAGACTCCGTGTTTTAAGCCATCTAACAGATGACTGTACACATAGACATCACCAAATGGGCACTCTAGAAATCAAATAGACTATGTGTTCGGAAGCAGGAGATGGGGAAATTGTATTCTCTCTGGCAAAACAAGATCAGGAGTGAATTGTGTCACTGACCATGGACTGTTAAATATGCTACAAAGTAAATCTGAAGAAAAAACCTCCTCAAAGACTGATAGTGCTAAAATATAATTTAAGTAATCATGATGAAATAAAAATATAGCAGTTAGTCTTTAAAGTGCTACAGTGTTTTTTATTTTATTTTATTATTTTATTTTGTTTATTTTGTTTTGTTTTCTGATATGATGAATTTAAAATCCACATAAGGAGCAGACTGACATTACTAAATTCAATTGACTGTGAACCAGAAGATTTGTGGATTGAAAATAGAAATATTGTTATGAAAGACCTATTTTGACCTATTATCGTAAACTAATTCTTGCTTCTCATCTGTGATTGAGAATTCATCCAGCAAAGCTGTTCTGTTCTCTTTTTCACAGCAAATCTTCTGTGATAACACTACGCAACAAAAAATTTGCTACTGGGTGAAAATAACGTGATTGTTATGTAATAGGGTGTGCTGATTCCAATTTTGTAATCAGAAATGTTGTAAGACGTCTGGATTTAAAGTTAAAGCTGAAAGTCATATGATATTAAAAGCCTGTACATGGGTTAATATGTAGCTGCATCAACAAGCCGTGTTTGATGTATGGTTGTATGAGTGTGTGCGTGTGTGTGTGTGTGTTCGTCCGTCCATCAGTCTGATTCGGAGGTGACTAGAGAATAGTGGTTCTGTGTTTTATTAATCAGCAGTCGCAGTAACATGCATTTAAGTGATTTCGTATAAGACGATTCGGTAATTCGGTACATGGTGACTCAATCAACAAAAGATGAATAGGCGCAGCTGTGTGAATTGTCCGGACTGCTTTTGCTACATTTGTGGCAAGTATACGACGTCTGACCAACACAAGAACATGTCCAGAAAGCTACGTATAGTTTACAAACATTACTTCGGATGTGAAATCGGAGATCAAACAAAATCCTGGGCTCCTCATCTCTGTTTCACCGTCTGTTACTCCGGTCTAACCCAGTGGTTAAACGGTAAGTGAAATCGAATGCCTTTTGCTGTTCCCATGATTTGGCTGGAGCAGAAAGATCACCATTCAGATTGCTATTTCTGCTCGACCATCATATCCAGGTACAGCAAGAAGAACAAGTCAAAAATCGTGTATCCGGATTGTTAGTCTGCTCTAAAGCCTGTGGTGCATGGTACAGATTACCCAGTACCAATTCCTCCTTCATCCGATGCAATGAACAATGAAGAAAGTGATACTGAAGGTAATGACAGTGATGCTGGAGCTATGGAATACACGAATGATCCCGACAGTGACATTAAAAAGCCACATTTGATCAGCCAAGCCGAATCGGATGACCTGGTTTGCGATTTGTCCCTGTCAAAAGAAAAGTCTGAACTGTTGGGTTCCAGATTGAAGGAGTGGAACTTACTTGCGATGACAGGAATCACTACATAGTGAAAAATTGGCTACCCAGAAATTTACCTATAGTCGGACAGCACAATGTTCAACATGTACCTCTTGTGGATCGTAATAAGATTTACCTACCTCCACTCCATATCAAACTGGGTCTTATGAAACAGTTTGTTGCAGCGATGGATAAAACAAATTGTGGTTTTCAGTACCTAAAAGGCAAGTTTGGAAAGATGAAAACTGAGGCAAAATTGAAAGGAGTCTTCGTTGGACCAGAAATACGAAAGTTGATTCGATGTCCACAATTCAGATTGGAGCTCGCGGAACGAGAACTAGCAGCTTGGGACACATTTGTGCTTGTCGTGCACAACTTTCTTGGGAACCAGAGCAGACAACTATGCAGAAATTGTGGACAACTTGCTAACAGCCTTCCTCACCTCAGTTGCCGAATGTCACTAAAGATGCATTTCTTGCATTCGCATCTCACCTTTCCGTCAAATATGGGAGTCGTGAGTGACAAGCATGGTGAAAGATTCCACCAGGAGATGTCCACCATGGAAGCAAGATATGAAGGCCGCTTCAATCCGAACGTGATGGGGGATTACTGTTGGTTTTTGCAGAGAGCAACAGAAGATGTTCACAGGCGGAAAGCAAGAAGCTCTACATACTTTTAAACCAAGCCATTATCAATCTTAGTGTAACTAAGGGTCCCTGACTCATTTCAGAGGTAAATAAACATTTATAATTCACTTTTTAATTATAATATTTAGTGTTTTCATCCCAAAGTACGCACATTAATTTCCCTAAAATTTCTCACAATCACTTTTCAGCATAGTTACTAGCATTTTCCTTGATAACCTTTACACATACATAACTTTTTTTCCTGACGTGCCAGGGCAAATCTGACTGAAGTTGTGGATTCAGCACATATGAATTACTGTAAGAAACATATTTTCAACCCAGTAGCAGGGGAAATTTTTTTTTGTTGTGTAGTGTAATAGATTTGGTTTAAGTTTTTCTAGGAATAATATTTTAATTATATTTTGGCATTCTGCATGTTTCAGTCTTTTCAGCTTTAAGTTTTAATATTACCAGTTTGTTTTCTGTACCACAGTCCGCTCCTGGCCTTGTTTATGCAGGGAGAACAGAATGACTCCAGAGAGTGTTTCAAATCCCAGAGGCTAATTAAATTGCACTTCTGTAATTCCCATGCGTCCTTGGCAATGGCTCCCTTTTTAATTCCCACTATCCATCATCCAGCAGCCGATAGATTTTTACTACAGATTTCTGCCTGCAGCAATGTTTTCATTCCATGTCAAATACACTGTAACCAAATAAAGCCCATCAAGAGGAATAAACATTACTAGAGAGTGCTTCTGACATGATAAAAAAGTATTTAAATTTTATACTGGTAAAGTCATTCTTTCCGTGACTTGCAGAAGTTTCTCTGGTGTATTCAAATGGCAATAGTGAGAACAGAAACTGGGGTGGAGGGCTCTAATAACAAAGAGGTGGGGAAACTTTTTTATTTTACTATACCTCCCAGAACCCCACAAATAGTGTGGCAATTCTGAGACTGCAATCCACGAAGTCATTTTTCCAGCCTCTGAGTTAACTATAGTGAGATGTAGCCTGGACACTTAGCTTGCACATAGATTGGAAAAGTTAATTTTGGAGGATTAGACCTTGTAGAATTCTAACTGGAAGGGGTTGTTTTTTTTTTTTTTGGGGGGGGGGGGAGGGCATAGGCCATCTTTGCGGGACTGTGGTGGCTTAGTGGTTAAGACACTGAACATGACAACTGGAAGGTTGGCAGGTCAGCAGTCCAGGACTTGAGTGCTGCACGACCGAATGAGCTCCTGATGGCTGTTCCAGCTCCTGCCAACCTAGTGGTTCAGAAGCAAGAAATTGCAAATGGATAAATAGGTACAGTACCGTTATGGTGGGAAAGGTAACAGTATTACATGTACTCCAGTGTCTAGTCATGCCTGCCGCGTGAACATGGAAACATCTGCAGACACTGCCTGCAGACAGCGCTGGCTCTCTGGATGTAAACAGAGATGAGCACCAACCCCTAGAGTCAGATACAACTGGCTTTTGAACAAGGCAGACCTTTACTGTTAGGCCAGATTTTCCATACTCTTGCCTTAAGAGCCTAAATTGTAGCAAGGCCTGAGCTAAGCTCAGCAACTCAACAGGTGTTGGATAAGTACCATTGGCTGTTCTTTGATTTTTGGACTTCAATTCCCAGAAGCCTAAGTCAGTACATCAGTTGCTCAGTGCTTTTGGGAACTGAAGTCTAAGGGCCAAAGGTTGGGGAGCACCGCCCCAGATCTATAGGCTGTTAAGTACCAAATATGAAAATGAATATCCACTGGCTTATTCCTTTCACAATTTCCAGCATGACTGCAATTTGATTGAAGATAAGAATCAACATAAAAAGCAGTGCACGTATAGCAAACATGATAATAAACATAAAATGGCAAGCTGTACCAGCTGTTTTTCCTGGGGTCAGCCTACACGATTCAACAATCCTATCCTGTTTGGATCAAGGCAAACAATTATCGCAAAAAGCCAATAAACCTAGGATATGGGCACAAAGCTGAGCGAGTTGAGGAGGATGGTGGAGGACAGAGGTGCCTGGCGGACAGTGGTCCATGGGGTCGCAAAGGGTCAGAATCGACTGTGCGACTGAACAACAAAAAATGTTTATAAGCGCAGGGCTGACTGAAAATGAGCTGGGAGGGAATTTCTTTTAAATATCAGCGCAAATACTGGAAAAGGTGCACACTGATTAAAACTATTGAGACCTAACCTTGTCGTCTTCTCATGCATGCCAAGAAAGGCTTTCTTTCGGTAACTGACTTTTCAAAATGTGTCCTTTTTCCTCATACACCCACCAACATAGGCATGTCCACACATTTTGTCTATACCAGTAGTTTCCAGTGTGGGGTAGACACCCCACAGGGGTACTTTAATTCCCAGAAGCTTAAGTCAATACATTGGATGATCAGTGCTTTGGGGGATAGACTTAAGCTTCCGGGGATTGAAATCAAAAAAACCAACGGTTGGCAAACACTGGTCTAGACTAAGTATGGACAAAAGACTTTATGCTATGTGTCCAGTGTTTAAGAAATTATTCTGGAAGAGAAGACATCTTTGGCTATCCCAAATGAGGTTAAAACGGGGGTCCCCAACTTTTCAAACCCGGGGCTTGGTCACGCTGTCAGCTTCGAGGGCTGGACGGCCATTTTGCCCTGCCTGTATGATGGGGTGGTGGCCATTTTGTCCCAACAGCTTTAAAAGGGCAGCCATTTTGTTTCTCAAATACCCTTGGAAGGGTGGGGGCAAATGAAATGGCACCACAGGCTGGATTCGGCCCATGGGCCTTAGGTTGGGAACCCCAGGTTTAAAAGATGGAGATATGGTGCTCAAGTGTTTACCACACTTCCTCATTCAACAAAGGAGACTAAAACCAACAAACATCTGGAACTCCTTCCTTTCTACACACATTTCAAAGCACTCTGTAATTACAATGATGTGTTAGGCAACAGCCAGGATTGCCTTTCAACTGCTTGTGGGGAGAACGATGTTCTTTGACTATTGTCTTTGTGTTCTGTGTACCAGCTTGACTCCCCTAACACTGAAAATTTGTGCCCGGCAATTGAGCTACCAGATGTGTCCCAAGCTTAACAGATTAGAGATTTATGCTGTAAAAATCCAAAACCTGGCTTTGGAAATTTTCAGCTGTTTTTAGATCACATTTTTCTCTTAAAAAAAAAAAAATCTGGCTAGCTCATAAAAAACTAGTTTTCTCATTCAAAAATAAATGGCCAAAGAATTAAAATGAGCTCACATTTTCAGCCCAGCTTAGCAAACAGAACCCCTCTGGTTTAATATCAAATAATGGGGAAGGGAAGTCTGATCCATAAATGTATAATATGTTCTATCTGCCTCCTACCAGATGGTGAACATCATCATGATTATTTTGACTTGGGGAATGGCAGGCCTAAACAATAATGCTGGGTAGGATCTATACTAGTATCCCAAGTTCTTCAGCCAACAGGCCTTCTTATTGTTCCTTCACTCCTTTTTCCATCCATCCATCCATCCATCCATCTAGGGCAGAACAGATCAGATCAGATCAGATCAGATCAGAACAGAACAATAAAAAATATATGAAACAATTTAGTATTTTAAAACCATTTAAAAATCTCAAAACCTAAATATATTAAAATCACAACAGTAATATCAGCCTCAACAGCCTATTAAAGTCAGAATTTGGTAAATAGCCAAATTTTTCATCCTGATACTCAAACTGTTAAGTTTTTATGCATCAGTAAACCAGGAAAGATTTACATTTAGCTTTAGTTGGGATTGCAAGTTCTCCAGACCTTGTACTCCCCACTCTATCGCAGCAATTAGACATTCCACACGATGTTTAGAAACATAAAAGCATTTCTTTACTTGGAGCTGAATCAGAGATATAAACATGTGCTTTGCTTTGTAAATGTTCTTTTCATAAAGGTTGCCATGTGTTTAAACAAAAATGGTGATCTTGAACATGCATGCTTTTGCTTGTAAGACAAAGTAGCAAGGAGAATAAGGAGAGACGAGAGGAGGAAACAGACAATGAAGAGACCTGAACAACAAGCAAGGCTTAATATATAAAAACCATGTCAAAAGACCCTAGAGGTGGGGAAACAAGACTTTTCTATTGGTTGGTTAGAGATAGATTGAACATTGCATGCTGGCATTGCTCTAAAATACTCAACACAAAAAGGTTAGTGTTGGTACCAGTGGAGTTGTAAGGGGAGAGCATTCCACAACTACCGACGGCCTCTGGTGATCTGCATTATGGAATCTCAGCTGGTGGTTGTGCTGTACCTTGGAAAACTTTCCCTTTTTCTTTTGAGTTCCTCCTATCTGTAGGACAGTGCCCCTTCCTTTGATGGAGCCAGATTTGGACTTGGACTGCTTTTGTGTAGCAACTGCCTCTGATATGTAAGGGCCTGCTTTTCTTGGGTGGATGAGAAGGCTGCTAGATGGACCTATGTCAACTGTGTCTCAATTTTCCTCTTCTGAGAGTTAAAGGCCTGTCAGTGCCTACATTTCTGGGTGTTATGCTGTTCTCCTAAGCAAAGGAGGCACTTAGAGTGGCCATCATTTAGGGCAGTGACGGAGAACCTTTTAGAGACCGAGTGCCCAAACTCCAACCCAAAAATCACTTCGTGTCAACACAGCAACAGGGAAAGAAGGAAATGCTTCCATTGGGCCGCTGGGCAGAGTGAATTCTGTGCTGGGGTGACTGCACGGGTGCCCACAGAGAGGGCTCCGAGTGCCACCTCTGGCACGCATGCCATAAGTTCGCCATCACTGATTTAGGGGGATCTTGAACTGACAAAGCACTTGTTCAGCAATTGTGTGGATGCCATAAAATGGGAGTTTAAACACAGAAGGGAGAGAGAGGAGAGAGAGAGAGAGAGGAGAGATTGAGGAGAAGAGAGAGAGAACAAAAAGCAAAGAAATAAGAAAACCCTTCAGAATCCAGTCATCGCAGTTCAGAAGTACAAGAATAAAGAAGTTCCAAAACAACATTTATCGATTGGAAGACCAAATGAACTGAACGGAATGGAGAAAAATATTATGCATAGAGGGTATTGTGTGTGTGTGGGCAGTCCAGGGTTTGATTGGGACACGAAAAAAGACGACCGAAGCAGAGGAAGCACTTGGAATGCCTGTTGGGTAAGGGTTTCTTATAAGCTGGAAGACTTCTCAAGAGGACCAGGTAGTATGGGCTGGCAAAGCTTACCAAGGAGGACATCAGAGAAAATAAGAGGATGAAGGAAGATGAGATCATGGATAAATTAGACTATGTGCGCTGGAGGGGCCAAGGTTCCCACCAAAACTCCATGTTCTAAGCTAGGAAGGTTTGAGAACATGCCATGCAGGTGCAGAAAAACCCATGTACCTGTATGTGAATTCAAAGAGGACAGTGAAGAAAAGCTTTCCTCAATCTCCGTTTATCACAAGATATGTCTAATAATGGGACATGGACTTTCTGTATTTATTTCATTTTTATATTTATAAGCCAGCTACAGATTTCATGGCTGTACTATCCACTAAACATTTACATTCGCAGAATATAGACTACTAGGCTAACCAGGATAGAATCAAGACCCTCTCCTTAACAAGAGCAGGGGAGTATTTCCGCAGACTAGAGCACTCTCAGAAACAAAGGCTACAGAACAAAATGGGTCATCAAAATTTCACATTTCCAGCCATCTAGGTTGCAGTCATGTAGGCATACCATCCACCCCCTAAGCAGGGAAACACTGAAGCACTGCCAAACAGATTTGTAGTAAATGTAGTAAGGCTATTGGGAGGATTGTTTCAAATTGCATATTTCACCTTGACATTTGTAGCCACACTCAAGAGTCACTTGTTCTGACACCAATGACTTTTAAGTTTGTATTGAACTGTCCTCATTTAAATGAAGATTTTTCATTTTCAAATTATATCATAAAATATAAACACTTGCTTCACATAAAATATAGTAAATTGGGATGGGAAACTAAATTTTAAAAGAACTGGTAGCTAAAATACTGAGGCAGAGTATACGAAATCTGAACGAGATTCTGAGAATTAGACTCACTATAGACTTTCCCAATGGCCACTGTCAGTAGGATAATCATAGCTGTGTAGCTCCCCTGGTGGCACTAGGCTTGGAGACTGGGAAGGTAAAGGTTTCCCTTGATCGAAAGCCAGTTGTATCCAACTCTAGGGGTCAGTGCTCATCTCTGTTTCAAAGCCAAAGAGCCAGAGCAGTCTGTTTCTGCAGACATTTCCATGGTCATGTGGCAATCATGACTAGACACCTATTTATCTACTTGCAATTTCTTGCTTTTGAACTGCTAGGTTGGCAGGAGCTGAGACAAAGACGGGAGCCTATTCTGTCCTGCAGTACTCAGGAATCAAACTGCTGACCTGCCACTTCCCAGTCAGCGTCTTAGCGGCTTGAGCCACTGCAGTCCTTTGGAGACTGGAAACACAGGTTCAATTCCCAAGAGCTGCACGATAGGGGACATAAAAGAAACCTCATTTGGGTGTCCTCTGCAAAAATCCTTTCAACCCAGAGTAATCTCTGACATGAAAACGAACAGATCATAGCTGTTTATATTTTATTTTTGTGACATCATTGTTTACATGCCCTGCTGTAAGCATGTGCCTACATAGAATTATAATTCTACTTAGCACGCTTTTGTCTACTTTATGAGATGCATGCAGCCCCTCCCCAAAAGAAACACTTATGATGTAAGAGATTGGTCAGCTTTTAGGTACCACAACACATTTTCTTGCTACTACTTTGGGAACGCCTTCCAAAATATCGCAGAAGCAACAGAGAAAAGTCCTTCCAATACCAACCTGATACTCTGAGCAATTGGGTGGGCATAACTCATTTTGGTCCAAACACAATGGGTTCATCGGAGTTCCTTGATTTGGGAGGGGAGTGCAGGACTGCAGTGACTTAGTGGTTAAGATGACAAACTTGACGACTGGAAGGTTGGCAGGTCAAGACTCGAGCGCTGCGCAGTGGAGTGAGCTCCTGACATCTGTCCCAGCCCCTGCCAACTTAGCAGTATGAAAGCAAGAAATTGCAAGTAGAGAAATAGGTATCATTTTGGAAGGAAAGGTAACAGTGTTCCATGTGCTTTGGCATCTAGTCATGCCTGTCACATGATCATGGAAACATCTTCAGACACAGACAGCACTGGTTCTTGGTTTATAAACAGAGATGAGCACTGCCCCTTACAGTCAGACATGACTTGCTTTTGAGCATGGGAGATCTTTACCTTTACAACAAGGCTGTTGGATGTACTTTCTTCACCACCTCCCCTTTAAAGCCCCTGTACCTACCTCATTCACCAGTGTATTTCAGCTCTCCGTGTTGCAAGTTTTAGATAGAGAGGCTTTTGGGTTGCTTTAGCACGTCTTTTCTTCTGTCTCTTACAGGTGTTTATGTTCTGGTAAGACAGTGGCTGCTGCCCTTTGCTACCCCCCCACAAAACCAAGTCAGCACACAAACTCATGCATCGGATTAGTCCTATATACCTCTCCTAGTTTCACAATGTATTACTGAATAGCCCTGAAACTATGGACCATTTAATTTACAGCCTTCATAGCTTTCTTCACTATACATTTTGAAACCAAAACAGGTACAAGTCACAAAAACTCGATTCTTCAAATAATTACAACATTTTGCAAAATACAGTTCATTTTTATTATTTCAGGTTTTATTCAGAATTAACATTTACAGTTCAAAAAATAATCCACTTCCTGTACACGTACTTTAAAAAAATACATCAGTGTATCAATAAATGCTTCATGTTAAAATTTATGTTCCCAAACAGTACCATTGTTATTGTATTGCCATGATTGCATTTGGGTAGTGCCACCCTATAATAAATTAATAAAAGGAGACAGAATAAAAAGCTGAAAAACCCTTTAGGGGGCAATGTGGCAAAAATCATGCATCAGATTCATTCATCCTATTGTAAATAAATAACTAACATATTAATAATCATACAATATATAGGAATAACTTAAATAGCACTTATACCAGGTTCAGAGGAAAAACAACAAAGGGATTTATAAAGTAATTAAAAAGAAATTTGTCCTACTGTACACAATGAGTAGGTGAGATTCAACATGCTTGTTAAAAAATGACCAGCCCCGTTTGCGAATTGTATTTTTGAAAAAAATATTAATGTTTTAAAAGATACTCAACCTACATTATTAATTCAATCTTTGTGGGGTTCTTTTTTTAATGAGGCAACTGGTTGTATACATTTTTATTGCTTAGGTCTTATTGTGAAACAGAGGATAGGAGTTCACTTTGCATTTAGTCTTGCAATAAAAGATTGCTTTGGTTAACTATGAAGATATCAAAAATCTGAGGACAAATTTAATATGTCTTTATCACATTCACCCACGGAAGGGCAGGACTGAGGAGCTGCTAATGTTCATTTAAGACAACTGGCAAGAGAAGCAATAAATTAATCATCTTATTTATAATCTAATGCTTTTAATTTAAAAATGACCCCACACCCTTTGAACCAAAAACTTCAAAATACTTCCAAGACTTTAGACACATTATGACTTTGAAAGACATTATCTCCATTTTCATTTCAACATCTGAAAAACAGAGCAAACCTTTTACTGTGATGTAATGATCAAACATGAATTAGGAAAGGGAGCGCATGAACAAGAGGAATCCTATAAAAAGTACAACAGTCCTTTCCCTCTAAGCCAGTGGTGACCAAACTAAGGCCCGGGGGCGGCCACTGATGCCAATTCATCCGGCCCATGAAGCCCTCGTCGCTCCTGGAAGCACTGTACGCTTTTTACTTCCGCTTCCAGGAGCAACGAGGGCTTTGCGGGCCGGATGAATTGGCGTCAGGGGCCGCAACCGGCCCCTGGGCTTTAATGACTGGCTTCCTGAACCACATGATTGGCCCACGGCCCAAAAAGTTTGGGCACCCCTGCTCTAAGCTAAGGACTCTCTCTACTCATATGTTTCTGTGTCATTAGTACAATGAAAGCTGTTTTACTGGGCACTGCAGGGTCTCTGTTCAACCACTATTGTGCAAATGAAAAGACAAATACTACCAGACTAGCACACAGCATTTTCCCGCAGCAGAAATTTGAGGCAGAAACCAACTTTACAGATAAGCCATTTATTAGAAGGAATTCCTTCCTTGCTGAAATGAAGAGTGCACAGCAGGTTCCGTTCACCTCACAGGTGGAACACAAGCAAAATAAAAGCAAAAATGTTGTTTCATTTTAAAGATTAACAGTTTTGTTTCCATGGAATGCTTTCATGGATCACACCCCACCTTTCTCGGAGAATTTTACTTAGAGCTGTCATGGGTTTTGATTCCCCAAAAGGTCACACTAAAATTACCAAAGTTAGTCTTTAAATAAAAATAGTAATAACTACATGCTGTCAAGCTGATTCCAATTTAGGATGGCCCTTTACTGGGGTTTCTAGGTACAGAATACTCAAAAGTGGTTTTTATCAATCCCTTCTAGGGACATTCTGGGACTATGGGCATCATGACCAAGGCTAGAAGTACCAAAATCTTTGCTTTTCTTACACCTCCTGAAACGAAAATGCCTCTCTGAAAATGATTTCACACAATTGGCAAATTAGATAACACTGTTTTTAGAGATCTTCAGGAGATCAAGATTCCTATCAACTGGATTTCTCCAACACAAACATAACCATCTCTTCAACATCAATGTGCTTTCAGCAATAAGTACTGGCTATCTATAATGCCTGCTTCGGCCCCTAGCTTGAATGCATGCATGCTCAGAATGGCCACTGCGATTGGACACGTACATGAACATACCTATTATTGCTGATGAATTGGTGCACAGGTCTTTGAGCTGTACAGACTGCTTGCTGGATAAGCTCCTTTTCTATGACCCACCCTACACACAAGAGCAGGAATACCTCACCAACTCAGAGCTTGCCCCTGCAGCTCCCCCCCCCCCCCCGGTACCATTTGGGTTCCAAACCAGTTGGCAGACCGACCACAGGACTAGAGAATTTCAATTCTACCCCTTACTAGCAGCACGTCTGAACAGAAGAATCTAGGCCTTAACTGCTCATAACATTAAGGCTGCCAGCCTACATGCATGTTTTAGCCAAGGAGCAAGTACTGCTTAAACAAGGAGGAATTGACTTTTGAATCAATACACTTGGGATGCTGCTGCAAGTAGGTTATGAAGCAGAAGCCAGATTGGTGGGTGCTTTCCTACACTGCTATATTTATCTACTTTTTATTCTCTGAGCCATAGACATTTTGTTTGATCAGAGAGTGCCATAGTCATCTTTGAAATGCTGTCTGCTGTCTTGCCTGTTATGACTTCTCCTCCATTACAAGCAAAGGGGGAAATGACCAAAGACGGGGAAATACTGAATACCAGTGAAAGGCTGGTTCACCTGAATAAAGCAAAACACTGCGGAGTAGGTGGGTAGGAAATGCAGAAGTAATGACATAAAGTTTATTTGTAGCCCAATGGTACTGCCATGTCAACTCCCCGAAACAGGGCTCAACTTAAGAATCTGCACCTTTGAGCTACATGAGTCTTCACATCCAGTTTGCTTTAAAAGTACAGTAAAACCTCAGATAACACTAAAACCTGGTTCCACAAGTCTTGGTGTTATACGATTTTTAGTGTTATCTGATGCATGTTAAAATCCTATGGGATCCATAGAGATACATTGTAACCACACAGGCTTTAGCGGTTGTTATCTGAAGCATCCCATAGGATCTTAATGTTATCCGATGCAATTCTTCCCCCCAGATTCCTTAATGTTATGCGATTTTCGTGTTATTCGATACTAATGTTATATGAGGTATTACTGTATATCTAACTGTTCTGATATTTGGCAGGAACAAAGCCACAGTCAATAGGATAAATATCTGGTACGCTGTTGACTGCACTGATTAAAAACATGGTCATTTAGGAGCAATGTGCAATTAAAACACAAAACATCCAGAATGCAATGATGTGTTTCTCCTGGATCCTGCAACTCCCAGCAGAACTGGCAATCATTCCCCTCCTCTTGCAGGCCTTACTCCTTCATGAACCCTAAAACCTTTCTCTAGAGGGCTGACATACTTTCTAGGGCAGGCTTTTGTAGAAACAAAGAGGACTGCAGTAGGAGGGAGGATGGGTAGAAATTCCTAATTCTATTGACATCAGATGCTGAAGTATGCTGCTGGATCTCAGCCAATCTGCACATTTATGAACAAATGGAATGTAGAACTATGGACTATGGCAGGGGTGCCCAAACTTTTCAGGCCGTGGGCTGGTCACATGGTTCAGGGGCCTGATCACTATGCCCTGGGGGCTGCATCTGGCCCCTATGCCAATTCACCCAGCCCATGGAGACCTCGTCGCTCCAGGAAGCGGAAGTAAAATGCGCCTGTACAGGCTTATTTTACTTCTGCTTCTGGGAGTGACGATGACTTTGTAGGCTGGATGAATTGGCATTGGGGGCCGGATCCAGCTCCCAGGCCATAGTTTGGGCACCCCTGGACTATGGGAATAACTGTCAGACTTTCCATCTCTGTAACATCTTTAGAAACGGTTGTCAGTAGCTCCTCAGAGGCAGGGGAACTATCACATATGGCATACCATGAGATCTAGAGATGATTTACTTACTGATGTTTAGCCACATTTCAGAGGCTGATGCCTGAAAAGAAAAATCTGAGTTAGCTGTGGCTATTCAGCTCCAGAAAAGTCTTCACCAACTTCCCTCTTGCCCATCCCATCCCATCTTTGCTTACACAACTACCATTTTTTGAAAGATGCCAATAGACCCGATGGCAAACCTTGGTGGTCCTTGGCGTATGCACAGTAAACCCATTCGTGTAGATTCACAGAGACTTGGGCATTTGGGAACTGAAGTCCAAGAATACCTGGACTGCCAAGGTTCACCATGACTGAGACAGACCAATAAGCAGCTTTTTGCTTCTTGTGTCCTTCCTTAAATCTAATATGCATCCTTCCCAAGTAGCTATTTTCAAAGGGCTTGATCCTGATAAAAGTAACATTCCTATACAACATGTTATCATTCAGCTGTAATAGCACCTTATAGCCCCACCCCCACCCTAAATGTTCTATCATCTGGGATCTAAATAAAACAGGAGAAGCTGGGTAGGATGCAGGAGTTGAACAAAGTCCTCCCATTTTCCCACACTGGTTTGATCTGGTACTTGTTGATTCACTTGTGCTTTGCAGAATAAACTCTATCTTCTGTTTTGGTATGGCCTATGGTTATCCCTCCGCGAAGAGGCACAATACTCAAAGTGGATGGGACAAAGCCCAATATTATTAATATATAAATATGTACAAAACAAAAGTTAGAAAAATATTTAATTTCTGCAGTTTTAAATAATTGCTAGAAAGTGTTAATACATGAATACATTAATATTTATACAATTAAACTTTCTCTTATATTTTTATAGCAGCCTTTGCATTGCAAGTGAAAAAGATGTCAAAAGATGGCAGAATATGATCTACCTACATGTGCTGCACATTATCCAATAAGCAGCAACATTAATCTCCCCTCCTGGGAGAACGCCCATATCAGGGCTAAAATTTCAGGAACAAACAGTGCCATCCCTGTGTAACATAGACAAGAGGCGATGCTTTGCTTATCTTGCATAAACTCTCCAAATTCAATAAGTGCATAGTACATTGAAGGGGAAAGGGAAATTCTAGGGTCTTCTTGCAAATAGTAACCATTTTAAACCCAGAGGGTCAAGCTGATACCTTCTTCAAAAGAGAAGGGATTGGGGAGAAAGACAGTAATGTGAGTCTAACTCAGGGGTAGGCAACCTACGGCCCACAGCGCCAAATAATCCCGGGGACCCCCGCCGCTGCCATGGATGCATTTACGGTAGCCATAAATGACAGGGGAACCACCAGTCCGGCCCTCTCAACTGTCTGAGAGAGCATGACCTGGCCCCCCACTTTAAAAGGTTGGCAACCCAACGGTGGATCAAAACTATCACACAATGCAATTGCTATGCCAGCAACCCATAAGGATGCATGTTTACCCTGCTCTCTCTTGAGAGGGACAGAGAAAGAAGGCGTACCAAAAGGGAAACGAAGCAGAGGAAAAAAATTATTAATAATGGATATTGAGCTTATTTTTGTTTAGTTCCCGTTCCAGGTTTCCTAGCAGAGTGTCAATACTTTCCTGTAAGTCTTTGAGGTTTACCTGGTGGTTCACTCCACTATCTATTGCCTGCACTGTCAAATAAGCCTGAAAGGTGTGCTCTGTGTGCACACAACTGGGTTGTCCCACCAACTTCTCAGAACCATTCATCTGGTGACCGTCATCCCCACTTTCTGCATCTTCTGAAGGAACATCGTCATAGTCAGCTTCACTCAGAGCCTCTTTTGGACTGAGGAAGTAGCTCTCTCCACAACCACTCCAATCCCCAGCATAGCGGTTACTTGAAGGACTGTCTAGTCTAGCCGGCCTGTAGCGCAGCATTCCTGACATCTCATGACCATTCAAGTTCAACATTTGAGGCCGCTGCTTCTTTGGCCTCAGATAATTCACCGAGGACTGTTGTTCAGCTGATGTAGATTCTTTGGTCGCTGGGTGTTGCACTAGATAAAGAACAGGTATAACACGTTAGCTCTAAGAAATCAGCAGAGTAACCTTTCCCATTACCTTTCTCCACTTTCAACATCACTTGCAACATGCACTTGTCCATGCATACCTAAGAGCCAATCCACTCTCCTGTTTTGGTTTTGCTACTAGCTAAAAAAAATCGTTATTAAGCGAGCAAAGCCTAATAGCAGAAGTTCTGTCTCAAAACTACCATGCCTTAGTCCATCTACAACTGCAAAAGCCCATTAAATTTGGAAGTGTTCATCCATAATCACAACACCATTCAGATGACAGTTCAAGATCTTCCATCTGCCATACACATTCAGCTGGGGAATGGAAAGCAGGAACAGCAAGTGTTAGATCATGGGTAAATACAGTTATCCCTCTAGAAAGTTGTCCTTTCCGGATCCAGATGTTTGCAAAGCCAGCCGAAGCTTTTCTACATTTCTTTCTATGCAGCCATTAACTCTAGCTCTGCGGTAGGAAAAATACACTCAACACACATTGGGACTTTCATTACCTGAACCCACGGTTTTACTGCTCAACCAACTAAGTCTCGTCTCATTATCGGTTTCCTATGGTAAACAGTACAGATGTTTTATTGATCACGGCTTATTGCATTTCTCAAGTGTAAAATGTCTGTCTTCCATGTGCATTCTTAATGCCATGTCTTTTTGGTCTGTTTTCAACAATGGCCAACTGCCATATTAAACATAAAAGGAACACCACTATTGCCAAGAAGGTTTAAACCTATTATTAGGGTTGAATAATGGGTGGGGAGGGAAGTAGAGTCCAGCATATGACAGCAAAGAATACTGAAGCCTATCAGCAATCAGAAGAAGAGGGGAACTGGGGTCAATGCCCAAACTCCTGGAAGGATCTTCCTGAATGTTAGGATAGTTTCCACAACTTTTCTTTCAAGAAAACCACAGGAATGTATGCTATGATCTTGCTAAAATTGATGAGAATTCACAGGGTTGTATTGTGAATTTTATTAAGTTCTCCCCATTCGTGAGCCACCTTCTGCTTATGATTCAACTACGATATAGGGTAGATTGGTCCAAGCATGCAGAAAAACATTTTATAAGGCACAAAGCTGGAAAATAATGAGGCTAGGAAACTGGGGAGGGCAGGTTCCCGTGAGAAAGGGAGGCTTCTAAGTAGGAAAAGAAAGGAAGACAGTCATTGTTATAAGTAGAAGTCTAAACAGGGGTGCCCAAATTACAGGCCATGGGCCGGATATGGCCCCCAATGTTAATTCATCCGGCCCACACCACCCTCCTTGCTCCAGGAAGCAAAATGCACCCACATGGACACATTTTACTTCTGCTACCGGGAGCAATGAGGGCGGCATGGGGCGGATGAAATGGCATTAGGAGCAGGATACAACCCGTGGGCCATACAACCCGTGGGCCATGCTGTGTTTCGGCATGATTTTGGCATGATTTCAGCACTTCTGGCGGCGGCGTCTATCTGGCCCATGGGCTGGGCCCGACGTAGTTTGGACACCACTGGCCTATATTATAGATAATGGCTTGATTCAGGAGAGGACAGCTTCTTATATAACCATGTTCCAAGTGGCAATGGGTGTTATCAGCATACAGTTATTATTTAGAAACTGTGAGCATAGAGCAGAAGTGAAGCAATTACACTCTTATACCACCTCATAACACTTTGTGCACTCACTGGGTGGTTCATAAGTTAATCAGCATTTTGTCCCAAATGTGCTGAGCAGGTGTGAGGACCTTGTGAACTTGGGATGTTGCTGGACTGCCGTTTCATTATCCTTTACCATTGACTAAGTCTTGACATGCATTGGAATCATTTCCCCAAAGGGAAGCTCTCTAACTCAGCTTTTCTTTTACTCAATTACTTAGCTTTTAACCTAAAGTATAAAAAAGCAACCAGAAAAGTTCACAGGCAATAAAAATATAGCAGTTAGTTTTTAAAGTGCTACAGTGTTTTTTATTTTGGTTTATTACTTTTTTGTTTTTGTTTTCTGATACTCCCCTATATTGTTGTTGTTCCCACCATTGGTCTTATTTTGAGACACTGTTATTTTGGAACTGCTTTTTTAAAAATGCAGATCAAGGTACAAAGGCAGGGATGGCCATCCTATAGATTGCCTGATTGGCTTGAGAGTACCTACGAATCAGCTAAGTAACATCATGGAACTTTCTAGCTTGTTTTGGGTTTGTCATCATTCCCTTTTAAGTTGTGTCTTGCATTGATTCTATTTGATGAACTTTTTAGTGCCAAAGAAGTAATTACATTTAATAATTTGCATCAAGAGGAACGTAAGAAAGCACTTGGTGGACCAGAATGTAAAATGAATGTGTGATCCAGGGAAGATCATCCACTCCAATGGTGTTAGACCTTTGTTGGGCTGTTGATCCACTGGGATGCCCTCAATGCAAGAGAATGTACAATCAGAGTATGAGTACCCCTGTTCTTTCTTCAAGGGTGCAGGGATAGGTTACACTCTGGTCTTTGAATTCTCTCAGATTGGAGTTTGCTTTTTCTGCTTAAGCTTTTAAGACACTTTTCTGCTTTTCTTGCATTTTTGTCTTGTATGCTGTGGCTTTGTTGGTGGAATCTTGGCTTGAGTTGTGGTTTCGGCTTGGATGCAGCGAAATGAGCTTTCTGAAGTAAGTTTGATTATCCATGCATAGGTCTTTTACACTATCAGTAACATTTGTGCTCCATTAGCCCCTAAATTAACTCCCCTCTCCAAAAAAATCTAGTTATATTAAATCTAGCTCTTAAGTTTATGTGAGAGTTCTAACAGATATGAAATGGAGAGCATGGTTTCTGAATTTAAAGAAATAAAGTAAAACATTACAATCCTGGCCACAAGGACCATGCCACAAGCTTGGAGAAAACACACAAGTGTTTACTGCAGCTGTCACTTCCTATGTGGGTCACGTGAATAAGTTCTCACTGAAGCTTTAAATGGTTTTAAATTGTTTTTGGAGTTTTAACTGTGTGTTGTATGTTTGATGATTGGTTGTAATCCGCCCTGAGTCGCCTGTGCGAGTAGGGCAGAATATAAATTCAAATAAATAAATAAAATAAAAATGAGCCTCTATGCCCCCCTGAAGAACGGAAGTTTTACTAGAGGGCTCCATCTCTCACTGGTCTTTAAGGATTCTGCATTTTAAAAATGAAAGCAGGAGAGGGTAGGGGGCTGCCTGGTGACAAAAGATCTTCTGTCTAGGCTCCGCTCTCTTAAGGCAGAGGGATCATGTGTTAAACCTTAAGTACTAGCTTTATTATGCTTTCAGACTGAACAAGGACCATGTGTTTTCCATTGACTAAATAAATAAATAAAATCGAGGAGCTGAATTGAAGCACAAGCATCCATGGGAGGATTAAATGTTTGAGAGCCCAAGCACTGGCTCTCTCCACAGCATTTTATTACATTTAAATGTATTAATTAAAAGTTAAATGATTAAAATGCTCAATATTTACTATTTACAGAAGGGGTTGATGCTTTTGTGTTTATGATACAGCTTGCTCTCTGTTCACACTGACAGCCAAACAGAAGTACAGGGAAAGCATCATCATGGAATTATTTATCATCATCATCATCATCATCAATTTGTACAGTAATGACTTGTATCCTTATCCTCACAAATTGTTTAACAGAAGGTGAAGGTGGATCATAATCATGGTCAGGGGTGGAGGGTTTATGCCCACCCTGAAATTTTGGGCTAAGGCATATATCTGTATCCCAGCCCATGAGGCACTCCAGCAAGACAATAAAATGTTAAACTAAAGCGCCAAAAGAGCCGAAATTGGCTAAACTAGTCTGGTACAGTTGCAAAAAAGAAAAGATATGGTCTTAACAAAAGGAAAAAGCATAAACACACATAAACCTAAAGTAGTTTCATCAATTTTCTTCTTCATATGTTTGAAATAAATTTAAAACATATCAGTCTCTTTAAAACAAACTGCCGCTAGTATTCTACAGGGAATTCCTTCCTACAACTAGAGCTTATCCAGAGAAACACAACCAAGTTGGTTAAAAGGCTGAAATTTATTTATTTATTTATTCAAATTTCTACACTGCCCTCCTCACCGAGGCGACTGAGGGCTGTCTGACATCACATAAAAACAATTCAGGTTGAAAAATTTAAAAGATTTTAAAAGCTCAAAAAATTAATACCAATTTAAAACTAAAGAGTTTCCAAGTTAAAAGATTAACAGGGAGAGGAGGCTTAAATTTAACCAGCAGGCTGGGGACATTGTGCCATCAGTGCCCCATACCTGTCCCACCAGCCAAATTTTTACACTCTTCCTAAAGGACAGCAGCTCTGTCTGGAGATGTAGGTCAGTTGGCAGGAGGTACCATAGTGCTGGAGCAAAAACAGAAAAGGCCCTCCTTTTGGTGCCAGAGAGATGCGCCTCTCTGGCCGATGGAACAACCAGAGAGCCTCTCCGGTTTAGAAAATGTCTAAAGATAAAAAATGTGGAGGATGATCAAAACAGAGTTTTTAAAAAAATGCTGGGGAATGTTTCCTTGGCCCTTAATGTCATGGCCCAACTGCCTAGGTTAGGGGTTCCCGACCTTTTCAAGCTGGGTGTGGATCACTCTCTCTGTCAGTTTCAAGGGCTGAATGGTCATTTTACCCTGCCTGCATGATGGGGGAGGCCATTTTGTCCCAACAGCTTCAAAGGGATGGCCATTTTGTTTCTAAAATGCCCTCAGAAGGATGGGAGGCACATAAAATGGCGCCACAGACTGGATCGAGCCCACGGGCCTTAGGTTGGAAACCCCTGGTCTAGGTCATCAATATGCCTCCTACTGAACAAATACACCCTGCCTTTACAAGAACGTGTCACAACTAACCACACAGGGAAAAGTCTATTCAAATTGTTCTGGCTCGAAAAAAATAGATGCCCCCTAGAAAGCAACTCTGGTAGCAAAAGGTGATGGAACAATTTGAACCAGCCTTTGCATTAGTCAGTTTTTTAAAAGGACTTCAAATTCACCTGTTTTATATGCAGAGCAAAATCCACAGTATTTGACCATGTAGTTGCAGTCTCAGTTTGAAGGTATTTAATGAAAACATTACAGGTACAGTAAAATATCGGATAACGCTAAGACTTGGTTCCACAAGTCTTGGTGTTATCCGATTTTTAGTGTTATCCGATCCATGTTAAAATCCTATGGGATGGATCGGATAACGTTAAAGCTCCATAGAGATACACTGTAACCGCACAGGCTTTAGCGGTTGTTATCCGATCCATCCCATAGGACCTTAACGTTATTCGATCCAATTCTCCTCCCCAGATTACTTAACGTTATGCGATTTTAGCATTATCCGATCCAATCGTTATCCGGTGTTTTACTGTATTGGATTATACTATACCATACTGTTTCAACTGGGTGTTAAGACTTGATCACAAGTTATTTTCAGAGTTAACATGCAATCAGCCAATCCTAAAACAGTTGGGGGGGGGGTTGGGGGGGGCAGGCGGACTTCTGCATTTTTCACCCAGAACTGCTATTCTCCTGTACAAAAGTCAAACAAACAAAAGCACTGGAAGTAAATACAGGACCATTCTCCTAGGCACATCTCTGATTACCCAGCCTGAGACAGCCGCTCTCACTACTGCCTGAACTATATAATGACAGAAATACCATGCATGAGCTTTCTATTCAGTTGAAACGTGCCTTTTTGTTAAGCTACTTTCCATTTGTACAGCCTTTGTCTCCTATTGATTCCCCTCATCTGCTGCAGCTTACGTGCAACAAAATAAGAGAAGTTGCTTGCTCTCAGCACTTTTTATTTAGGGCATTTCTCACAGAATTCAAAAGCAACTCTAAATAAAGAATTCAAGTAAAACTTAGAACATCTTAAAATGGTGATTTTTTTTTTTTTTTGGGGAGGGGGGGAGGAAGTCATTCAACACTTTGTATGTCTGCTGAAGTTAACTTCAGGTTGCCAAAACTAACACCACTACAAATCTGTTTTGGCCTCTAAAATGCCATGAAACTCTCTTTTTTATTTTTCTGGGAGCAGACAAATTCCTCTAGCAATAACATAGGTTTTCTCCACACATAATCCTCTAGGAATATTTTTACCTGGCCATAACTGGAGCAAGTAATGTAGAACTTCTATGTGTTTTTTGAAATCCAAGGCACTAGCAAGTTCTTCTGAATCCGTGAAAACTCTGTTGTTGTGATTAGTGGTTTCCTGCCTTTGGCTCAATAACACTGGCCCAAAACACACAGCTAAATTCTGGCACGTCATTCTGTTTATTTTGTGGTACGAAGCCACCAGTTTCAGATGGTCCAGTAGCATCGTTAAAGTTGCCTGAAATAAACACAAAGAACAGTTCTTGTTAAGTTACCGGGGAGAGCAAAAGCACAGACTGATTTTATCTTTTGCAAGGACTTGTCCTTTCCATGTAGCCACAATGCTGTCATTTATGCACGATGTCAATAACACAAGATAACCTCCAGATACCCTTTTTGTCCTTAGTTAAGTAGAATTGTACAAAGGGCTGGTGGTTTTGCTCACAATTCTGTACCTTCTCTTCCAGGAATTTTCTGCAAACTTACCTGAGCTTACCTGGAAACAAGCCTTACATTTCTCTGAAAGTGAGCCCCACTGAACAGAACTGACTTTATTACACAGCCTAAAGGTATTTATTTAGAAGTATAGAGACAGAAATCCAGCAGTAAGCCCTAACTAGAATAGGCTCATTGAATCAACAGAACCTATGGCAGAAAGTCCTGCTCTAGTTGGGACTTATTACAGGATTTCAGCAATTATGCAAACTATGCATGGATTCAGTGGCAAATAGCCAGAGGGCCATCATAGGTACAGTTTGCACCAAACAGAGCCTCCTGTTTGAATAACTATGGCAAGGAAATTAAAATCACAGTTCTTCCCATTCCAGACTATCACAATCACTACAAAATGCCTCAAATCACAAGAGAGTAGAGGCTTTAACTAACAGCCCAGTCCCATAAACTGTTTGAATGGTATAGTAAAGTATGGGATTAACTGTGAATGTGGGATTCTGGAAACTGTACTTCCATAAGATACTTTTCTAAGGTTTGTTTTTTTTACTGATCCTACCCATAAATCAACCAAAGAAGTCACTTCTCCAACATATGGCCAGTGATTGCCCCTTTAATTAGAAACCAATACATCAATCCTATATTACTGCATTGCATTACAGTATAGTGCAGTGATGGCAAACCTTGGCACTCCAGATGTTTTTGGACTTCAATTACCAGAAGCCCAAGTCAGCACTCCTATTGATCAAGGATTCTGGGAATTGAAGTTCAAGAACACCTGGAATGCCAAGGTTAGCCAGCACTGGTACAGTATAGTGTATTAATATATTCTATTTAGTCCTCTATACCTTGGTTGTGGAGGTTCCTCCGAAGAGAATCTGTGCAGATTTAAGTTTTTGAGCTACCAGACCAACACAAATGCACACGCACACGCACAGCCATATGTATACCTTTACTGTTGACCTTCCACTGGACATCCAAAACATACTGTCTCAAATTCTGATGATAGTATTACACCAACAGTCAGTTATGATCATATTTAATGTGATTAACAATTTCCTATTCTTCCTTCATATTCTGAGGCTTCTTAGGGCATTGATAATGAACCTTTTAGAGACCAAATCCACAAGGAGGTAGACAAAGCAGTGGTAACTTTTGGCTATAAGGGGTCCCTGCCTCCAATCCAGAGGCTTCCAAACTCTTCCCCAGATCAAAGAGACTCTCAGAACCTGCAGGGGAAGTTACAGGATGCTTTCAATGAAATTAAATAAAATATTACCATTGTGGGCTGATAACATTATCCCAACTGCGAAGTGTAAAGCCAATGAGATTTCAGCCATTGTTCTGAACAGCTTTTAAGACTGGTTTTTAAATTGGCTTTTGGAGATTTTTTAAAAATCTGCTTTTATAAACATTTTTAACCTTTTAAAAATGATAACAATATTTTAATATATTTTAAGTAAGTTTAATTTAATTATTTTGGAAGCCCCAGTGTGCAGAAAAACGATAATCTTGTAAACAAAAAAGCAAACAAACAAAAGCCAAACTAGAGAGTCAAGGAAAGAGCAAAATACTAAGGAAAAAACCATAAATAGATTCTTTAGAAAACTTTGGGGTTAACTAAACTTGGAAAAAAAAATTTGCCTCATCTAGTTGCCTGCCTATAAAACCAGTGAAAACTGGTTCTTTTCACTGGAGACCTCCTTGATAGGTTTAAATTCCACATAGCAATAAAGCATTACTGACTATATGTAAAGTTAATTATGCAGCAACTTTCAGTTGGAACTGCTGGAAAATTATAGTAGTGCAGTGGGAAAAAGTCACCATATGGTAGCTTATCAATTCAATAACGTTATTTTCCCCTCGGGTACTGAGGACAGCCACATGGCTATTGACTGATAGTTAAATAACCAGTGTGTCCTACTTGCTCAAAATCAATTTGTTTTTCCATCAACAAAGCTGAGTTAAATCCTCTCATTTATTTTTAGTCATTCATGTTACACAGGCCTTGCAAAATCTCATTCTTTTCCAGATACCATATGTAACTTTTGAGCATTTATTGTTTGCTATTCAAAAAGGATCACATTATACCTGACCAACACAATAGTGCCCAAGGGGGCTTTAAAAGGCATATACTGTGGTACCTCACTTAAAGAGCATAATGTGTTCCACGGGATTCCTCTTCAACAGAGTTTGCTCTTTAAGTGAAACACCACTGTAAATGACCAAATTGGGGGTTGGGGATTGCGACCCTGATTTAGTGGTTAAGTGAGTTTTTGGTTGGTTTTATTTGTTAAGCGAGGCGACCATTCAGAGAAAATTCTTCTCTTTAAACGAGTTACTCTCTAAGTGAGGTGCTCTTTATGCGAGGTTTTACTGTACTTGTATAGAAGAGGACCAGTGGTGCTTTGGTTTTCAATTTTTATTACTAAAGATGCAGGTCACACAGTTCAATTTTTAAGAAGTGACTTTTCTCTTTGACCAAGGGACCCAAGCAGCTGTCGCCCCACTAACCGCAGGGAATATATTCTGAGACCTACTGCAGATACCTGAAACCATGGGTAGCAGCAGACCTTTTATTTTACGGTACATTTAGCCAGTGGTCTCTAGTGGCCAGCTCTGGTACTGCACAATAGAAATATATTTATACTGTAATTCTTTGGAATAGTAGCCGTGTTAGTCTGTGGTTCAGGCATATCAGAAAACAAAATAAACAAAATAAAAAACACTGTAGCACTTTAAAGACTAACTGCTATGTTTTTATTGTTAGCTTTCGTGGATCAAGTCCACTTCTTCAGACAAGGAGTTAAACTTACAGGCATGGTTTTTATGCACCAAATTCAGGGGTCAAAGGGAGAAGGGTGTGTTTAAACAAAATGACAGACAGGCAAGCACAACAATAGCAAAACAGGAAGTAACCAGGTACAGTGTTTTTGTTTGCAGGTCAAAGGTTGATCAGAGACCAGAATGGGCTTTCTCAGACCATTTGAGATTGAAAGGGAAACATTTAGAGCTAATTTGAATAATCTATTGTTGCTGATGGCTGTGGGAGGCTGTATTGTTGTGCTTGCTTGTCTGTCATTTTGCTTAAACACACCCTTCTCCCTTTGACCCCTAAATTTGGTGCATAAAAACCATGCCTGTAAGTTTCACTCCTTGTCTGAAGAAGTGGACTTGATCCATGAAAGCTAACAATAAAAATATAGCAGTTAGTCTTTAAAGTGCTACAGTGTTTTTTATTTTCTTTTGTTTATTGTGTTTTGTTTTCTGATATACATTTATACTGTATTATGTATTTCAGGATTTTTAATTTAATGTTTTTTAGTATTGCAGATAACTTAAACCATGGATATCGAGGATGATTTTTATTTAAAAGCCAAACAAATCTGCACATGTTATTTGTTACAAATTAGTATATAGATAGATCCTCTGTACATTCTAGCCAAATGTACAGATTGCAGAAACACTAGTCAAGTGATGACAAACCTTATAGAGACCGAGTGCCCAAGGAAGAGGAGGTGGCACACGAGCAGACACCACAAGTGCCCACACAACCATGTGATGTTGCCAGTGTATATCTAAGTCACATGGATGTGCGCACGCGCACAGCTTGAGGCACACCGGTGACCCCACATGTGTGCATGCCTCCCCTGTGGGTGTTCCCCACCCCAATGGGGCCTTCCCATACCCCCACAGGTTCTCCCCAACCCCCACAGGGACTCCCTACATCCCGCAGGGCCTCTCCACCCCCCTTAAGTGCTCCCCATCCCTTGCAGGGCCTCTCTACCCCTTCCCTCATGAGTGCTACCCTACCCTCCACAGAGGAGCAGGGAAAATGTTTCATTTGCCTCTTACGGTACAGACGGGTTCCCTAGTCACTTCACGATACAGGCAAAGGTCGCTTGCATTGTTTGGATGGGGGTGGTAGGCTAAATGTGATTTCCTCCTCCCCCATTCTAAAGTGACTGTAAAAACAGCAATACCAGATCACACCACAAGAGACAATCTGGGAAATGCTCTCTGTTAAGATTGACTGATTGATTAGACTGTATTCAAGGTCTTTCACAATATGATTGGAACAGGTACAAATAAAACCTGTCTATAACAATTACAATAAAACAAACAAGGTTATAACATTACAACATGATTGAATCATTATGCAGCTATAAAATTTAAAACATACTTTAAAAAAAGTACCCCACCAATTCATTAAAAGTTCCTTTCTCAGTAGCTAATCAGTCACCACAAGCCTGCTTAAATAGAAAGGTATTTGCCTGTTGACTAGGACAAAAGGGATGGAACCAGCTTAATTCCCCCATGACAGGAGGTTCCATAACCTGGAAACAGCCACCGACAAAGCTTTCTCTCACATTCTCACCAAACGTGGCTGTGAGACACAAGGACTGAAAGAAAGGACTCTTCTAAAATCTCAAGCAACCTATATGGGAAAAGAGAGTTCTTCAGGTACATGAACAGAGATTTTAAAGGTTTTAAGGAAAACCTGAATGTTCCCACGCCTATGGATGTGGTTCACTAGACTGATTCAGGTGGATTCTGAAGTGATGGCTACAGTCATCCCACCAAAATGTTCATTTAGATCAGGAGTTCTCAACCTTTTTAAGCCAGGGGATGGGTCACGCTCCCTCAGACAGCTTTGGGGGCCAGACAGCCATTTTGCCCTTCCTCTACCACATGGCACTTCCTGGTGTGGTGGAAGCGGTGGGTCCCCCCACATGAGATGGGGCCATGGGCCGTATCCAGCACACAGACTAACAAACTTCTCATGAATGAGCTCGTTTGGCTGAGGTCATGACACAATCAAATGCAAAAATTTCACCTTGAAAAGAAATAGGGGGGAGAGAGAGTTGATATTTTATAAACCACCTGCAATAGGCTACTAATTACTCACCTTCTCAACTTCTGGCAGAAAATCCAAGAGAGCTACTGTATGCTCAGAATCACAAGGGTCATTCTCGCATCCATTTGCTGTCATTTTCAGGGGTTTCTTTGACATAGCATCCAACACAGCTTCATATAGTTGTTTGGTTATTAAGGGAGAAGGCAGTTCTCTTAAATAATCCTTGAGGACACCTTCACAGGAAATGCAAATGAGGAGCAATGAATTTACCACAAAGTCATACACAAGGGAATAATTCTGTGCACAAAGCTGGGAGCATATGCTCAAAGCAAAACAGTATCATTTGTGTGCTCTCATAAAGTCATAAGGTCCTAAAAAGAGAACCTTTTAAAATCATTTTATTTAAATATAACCTTAAATGAATAATAAAAACAATTCTAAATTTCAAATCAGAGCACTTGTAATTCTGATGTTCACTTTTCTGCTCCCTGAATTCTGCATTAATTTTGTGCTTATTGATGCGCTGCCAGCATGAAAATAGTATCTCACAATTAATTAATATGAGACAGCTCTCATAGCAAAAGGGAATTTTCCATCATAAGTTCTCAATGTATCATTTGGGACATGTAAGCAAAAACTCACTGTATTATTTACAATCACAGACAAATACTTTGTGGGTTTTTTTCTTTTCAACAACTTGAATAATTCCATCACATAAATTCTACTGAACCTTATCAAGTAATATTAGTTTGCTATATAGAAGCATTCTAGTAACACAGAATTTAGATATACAGTATAGGGCAGAATTGCATTGCCCTCTTCCTTTATGTAGATCTCCTTTTCCTACAGTAATTATTTATGTCAACCTCCCCCAACTCTGGATACCTATTCATTTGTGTACAACAGCTCACATCATCAAACTCTCACTTTCAGGACCCACTACCTTAATACCAAACAGAAGGTTTTTGCCAGGAACCCAAGCCTGGCATTAAGAACATCTGTGTCAGCATTATGTTACTCTACAGGAAAGTATGCTAGTCCAGTGCGGTGCAGATCAAAGCATGCAGGGCAGGTGGACGTGGCCCTAAAAGAAACAGTGAGATTGGTCACAGGATGCCTAAAACCAACCCTGATACAAAAAAGTGCATTACTTAGCTGACATCCCTCCACCAAAATTCTGCCGAGAAAATGCTGCTCAGAAAGAGTGGGTCAAAGCAAGTTCCTTGGAAACATACCTGCTATTTGATCACCAACCACCCAAACAGAGACTGAAATCAAGGCATAGCTTCCTCACAACTTCTGCCTCTCTGAACAACCAGCCCCCACAGACCGCCTTAGAACTATGGAAGGCGAGCAAGGAGCTACCAGATACCTGGACAGAACCACTTGACTCTCTACTGCCTGGCCAAGAACAACCATGGCCTGTGTGGGAATATTTAAACAGACTGTGTGCAGGGGTAGAAAGATCAAGGGCTCATCTGAGAAAGTGAGGTTTCCCTATAGATCACAGCCCACTGTGTTAATGTGGAGAAATGATACAATGCACAAGAATACGCGTGGAACTAAGGCTGGATTGGCTGATCAATGTTTTTTTAGAATACTGTACAACACAATCTTCTTCAGTTAAGAATGTCATTTATGACAACAACATCTCTTGAAAATTTATTTATTTATTCAGATTTATATTGCCGCCCATTACTATATCCCTTCCCCACACAAAAGTCACTTTGGAACTACTGTACGACATTGTCCAAAACTACAGAACTGCCAAACAAAAAAATCAACTACTCATATGAAAAAATGAAAAACTAATAATTCCTTGAAGTAACTGGTGTTCCATTCTATCCTCAGATCTGAACAGTACAGTGAGGGCCACCTAGGTTATTGCAAAATAATGAGGCATACACTGTGCCTGATCTACAGGGTGGCCCATAAGTCCTTACCCATCCATATGTACAGTTGTACCTCGCTTAAAGAACATAATGCATTTCACAGGATTGCTCATTAAGTGAGTTTGCTCTTTAAGTGAAACACCATTGTAAGTGACCAATTGTGGGGGGGATTGCGAAGTCCGATTTATTTGTTAAGCGAGTTTTTGGTTGGTTTTATTTGTTAAGCGAAGCGAACATTCAGAGAAAATTCTGCTCTTTAAGCGAGTTACTCTTTATGCGAGGTTTGACTGTATTATACTTTTTTCCAGAGAAATATGGATGATTTAAGCCCATTTACACTTGAAGAGCATATTGTGACAAGTACTGTATGTGGGTACAGGAGCGCAAAAATACCAGTGACACCCTGGATACAATAAGTGGCAAATTTAGAGAAAGATTCAATAGGAACTTACAGGCCACCCTGTATATCTACAGTGGAATCAGTGGTGGGATGTCAACATTTTTACTACCCCACTGTAATGTCATCACAGTGTGGGCAGAGCTAATATCATGATGTCATGACATTGTGGGCAGAGCCAAAGAAAAAATAAAAATAAAATAATAATAATAAAATAAAAATAAGCACACACACACACCCCTCAACCCACCCACCCACAACACAAGGACAGCAAGGAGGACAGCAAGGAGGCCATGCATACGTGCCAAGTACTGTAGGCATGTATGCACACCAAGTGCTTGGCGCGCATGCGCAATGGGGGAACCAGTGAAAAGGTAAGCCCCGAAGGTGGTTCCCCCCAAATTCTGCTACCGGTTCTCCAGGACACTGGGAAAAGTTACTACCGGTTCTGGTGAACTGGTGAGAACCTGTTACATCCCATCACTGAGTGGAATGATTTAGCAGGGAAAAACAACACCAATTTTGACAACTCCCTATATTAAAAAAAGAAAAATATTCCTATATCAGTAAAAGAATTAAAAACTGTCAATCAGGGAGAAAGATTTTGTACCCCTTTATTTTCAGTACCTTTTTTTAAGTAAAGAGAGATCTCAATGTAGGAAAGCATTAAAAATGTGACTCTCCACCACCTTGAGTATAAAGATATTCAATCTATTCAATCAGTTCTAGCACCATGCTCTGCTACATGTGTAGGCAAGACTTACATTTCATCTGCCAAAAGAATGCAAACTGTGTTTTTGTTGTCTTAAGTATTTCTTTCATTTAACCACTTTTCAAATGAACAAAGAGGAACTTTTAGAGACAGCTAACTTTTTTTTTGACATTGTTCTATCACAAGTTCTTTGCTGCATCTTAAATTGAAACCAAATGAGCCAATTCTGAGCCGTTTTTTCCCTTTCTGGCGCAAAGCCAAAAGAGAAAAATGCAAAGTAATTTGTGTAAATGCTAATTTTACTAGCACAGGACCAAATTCCACAAGAATGGAAGGCCTGTAGGAGCATTCACACTTAATACGAGAATATTTCATAGTCCTTTCAACATTATTTCATAGAATACTGAAGAGCTCAATGTTTCACAGAACTTTAATGCTTATTTTAAGAAACCTATATCAAGCACCATCCTATATCAAAGATAAAAAACCTACAAACCATCATAAAAACATTACTAAGTCTGCAATCTAATACAGTCAAACCTTGCATAAAGAGCGCCTCGCTTAAAGAGCAGAATTTTCTCTGAATGTTCGCTTCACTTAACAAATAAAACCAATCAAAAACTCGTTTAACAAATAAATTGGGGTTCGCAATCCCCACACACACAATTGGTCATTTCCAATGGTGTTTCGCTTAAAGAGCAAACTCGCTTAAAAGAGCAGTCCTGTGGAACGCATTATGCTCTTTAAGCGATGTACAACTGTACTGTAGTTTTAAGTCGATCCTTTCTTCTTTATTTTAGAAACTACCCTGATCCTAACTCAAACCAAAATATCAAGGCAAAATACTAATCTCATAAACTTCTAAAAATCTCAACTGGTTTTTTTTATTAAATTAAAACCAACGACAACACCTTCCTCATTGTTTATACAACTGGGTAAGCACAACCTGCACTTTAATAAACAGCACTAGTTAATATAGAATGAAAACAAAGTAGGAGGCCTAAATACTAGTTTAAGTATCTGCCAAATAAAGGTCCTGTTAATCCCCGAACCATGGCAGAAATACCACTGCTGAGTGTTCTTTAACAAAGCGAGACTTGTTGCAAATCCTGCCCTATGACCCATCTGTAATGTGAACTGTGTTAATTGAAGCTGTTGTTAAGAGCACAATTCTTAAGAGTAAAGTGAGGGATTCTGTCTCCATTCTTCACCGAAAGGATGGCAGTGGTGGGATTCAAGAAGCCCCAAAGACCACAGCATCCCTGTCGAGGACTATTGGCACCAGTCAGAAAGTACTCACTCACTCATTCTATAATCACAAGGTGACAGAAAACACTTCTTTTATGAGATCTACAGCTGCTAGGAGCATCCAGTAGTCAAAATGGGAAAACAGAGGGAGTTTGTTGGTTACTCACAGGCTAGAGGGCTACACTTTGCAAAATTATTTGGAACCAAGTAATTTAGATATGACCCCAAGTAGACAGAAATGGGTTCTTGTAACCCCTGTGGTTTGGGAATATAATGAATAAAGGTGAATATAGTACCGCAGAGCCGTATCTTCCTACTTGTAAAACAAACAAACAAATAAAAAACCCTCTTCTGCAGACAATTCTGGCACCAGTTACACAAGTGAGAGGAAAGGCATCTGCCTTATATTTTTAAAGCATCCAAGACAAGGGCATCATTCGGATTGCCTAGTAATAGCCTTAGCACTGAGCTGTGCCGTGGCTGGAGTCACCTGGTAGTTCCTTCTCAAAACACTTTCACTTGCTTAATTCCTGAACAAAATCACTCCTGAGCCCTCTGACCTGCCCGCCACCCCAAAATCCTTTTACTAACTGAGCCCTGTAAGAGTTGGCAGTTATTTTTATGGACTTGCCTCTCCTGACAGCTGCATTTTTCTTGATATAACCATTGTCCACGCAGAACTAATTTAGGCAGCAAGCAGAAAAAACACACACTTCCCCCAATCCACCTCATTAATTTCTCATTTTTCTGACCCGCTGAACTGTTAACTGTATAACATGCTTTACTCCAAGAAGAAAGTTCATATAGCTGGAAGGAGACATGATGCAGCAGTATCAGAAACCAGCCAGCATTTAAATCTGGCAGCGTGCATTACTCTGAATCGCATGTGCATTTAATTGCGTGTAAGCCAGTGCCATCCAAAGAGTGTTTCTCAGTCAAGGTTTAATAATTAAATGTCAATTCCTTGACCAACTGGGAAGTTTTGGAAACAGAGTCCAGAGAGGATTCCACGTGCTGAATATAACAAGGAAAACTGCACTGTATAAAAGCAGCTTTAAAAAAAAATCATGTTAGAAGCATACAAAGGCACTTTCTGGTGTGCTTTCCTCCTTTTGCAGGAGAAACTCTGCTCAGGGGGCACCTGAATGAGGTTCCTTTCATGTCCCCAATATCTTTTCCCATTGAAGCAGTCCCTATTTATCTACTTACAATTTCTTGCTTTCGAAATGATAGGTTGGGAGGAGCTGGGACAGAGACGGGTGATCATCATGCAGTACTCTGGTCTTGAACTGTCACCCTGCCGACCTTCCAGCTAACAAAGCGAGCATCCTAACCACTGAGCCACCACTATCCCTAGCAGCTTGGTAAATGGTTAAGATTTAGACCAGGAGTTCCCAACCTATGGCCCGGATCTGGCCCTTGATGACATTCCATCTGGCCTATCACCATTTCACCCGCACCTGGAAGTGGAAGCGTGTGTGTTTATGTCAACTGTAAAATGTGTCTAGGCATGTTCAAATGTGCCCACGGCTGTCATAAACGTGGAAGCGGGTGAATTTATGACAGCTGGAAATGCGCCCGCTTCTGGGATGTGTGGTCGAGTTCACTCAGCTGTCTGGGGCATGGTCAGCCCCACGGCACAAAAAGGTTGGTTATCCCGGGTTTAGACTAAAGATTCAACACACTATTTTTAATAAGAAACATGTGTTATCATTTTCATATAAGCATCAATTCCAAATATTTGATATGCAAAGAACTGAAATTGTTCCTGTTTGTAGCCGTCACTTCACTCAAACAACCAGAGAGGTTTCCCTCCTGGCCATCTACAATCATCACTCAGCACATATTCATCCTGTAGGAACAACATCTAGTACTGTACTCTGCAATAAAAGTCTTTTACTGTGTTTTCCAAGCTTCAAGTCATCATGTATAGAACAGCTTGTTGGAAGGAATCCTAGCATAGCTTTTCATGCAACATTAGAGTCCCTGTTGCAACTTCTTGACAACTTAGAACTCACCTCAGTTTGGGTACTCGTGGCCAAAATTCTGCTGTGTTACACAAGCAGACTTGTAGTTTTGGCCTGTTCTTTGCCACAATTCTCAGGGGCATGTATGTATACTGGCCTGGAACATGCCTGCACATCCCCAAGAATCACATTAGGTACTTTTTATTTACTGGTGACATCCCGCTACGGTAATGGAGTAGACTGTACAGCCAGTGACTAGATGCAGAGTGTCAGGCAGAGGTTAACTAACCTGACTCCCTAAAGGGGCCAATGGCTACGGGCAGAGGAGCCCCTTTAGGTCAGGTGATGGTCCGCTTCAGTGGAGGAAATGCCACTAGAAACCATCATGTTGGGCCCAAAAGCAAAATGAGTGAGGAGGAACTCTGATTCCCAACAGTCATGGAGGTGGAAGAGGCCAGATGGACTGGCTGTGAAGGCACACCTTTTACATATCCTCAAGGTTGCGGCAGTCCATTGCAGTCCTGGTGTGCAACCCTGCACTTTTCATTTCGTGTGTGCTGCAGGGGATGGCTCCATGATCATAGTGTGTGGGTCACTTCATGGCAAGACGGGATCCACCTTAAACAAATTCACGCCAATGACATTTTTCCTGCTTCAGGGGAAAAATGCATTCTTGGATCTGAGTTGCAGTCGGCGATTTACTGGTGAGGAATGGACTGAAACATACGACCTTGTTACAAGATTTGGGCCCCTTTCTTCTCAATAAAGAAACATATATTGATTCCCACATCCTCTCCTCCTTTTTCTTTGTCACCGGGATCCATAACATCACAGCCAGACCTCCCTTCCTGGGAAATCTGCCTGCACTTCCTTTGGAAAATAAGTAAGGAAAAGAATGCTGGTTTGTTTTGTGGGGAAGAAGATTTCATGCAGCAAGCACTGAGGTAAGGTTTGTTGCAGCCTCCAGGAGGGTGGGGGAACTTCAAAATTAGCGCGCATCGGGTCTCCCGACCTCCCTAGAGCTGATGCGCGCTATTTTTGAAGTTCCCCCACCCTCCTGGAGGCTGCAACAAACCAAAACGTCAGGATTTGAATCCTGATGTTTTGGCTTGTTACAACCTCCAGGAGGGTGGGGGAACTTTGGAAACAGATTGGCTCGGGTGTTCCTACCTCCCTGGACCCGGCAGGGGGATCAGGGAGCCCAAAATTGGTTTTTTTTTAAAAAAAGCTGTTCCTGGGCTTCCCCGACGTCCTCAGCAAGTGCAGCAAGCCAAAACATCAGGATTCAAATCCCGACGTTCTGGCTCGCTGCAGCCTCCAGGGAAAAAGGGCTTTTTTTAAACATTGTGCGATCAATGTATCGCACAACGTTAAAAACCAGATAACGACGAGACTTGTGGAACCAAGTCTCATCGTTATCCGAGATACTACTGTAGTTGCCAAAGAAGCAACCTAACCCTTTAACAACCATCCCCCCCAAACCTGCACAATGAGAGAAAGTCTGATAGTTTGTCACGCTAGCAAGAAGGGTCCTGAAGCTGTTTTATCATGCTTTATCCTTCAAAAAAAATTAAAATCCCAGTCCCTTTAAAAACCTGATTGCTAGGGTCTGAATCATCAGCACAATTTATTCTAAAACCAGAATTCTGATCTTCTCAACAAGCTTCCAATACTGCAACATTTAAACACAGCTTTTATCTGAGTACTGCAGCTGTTCAAGTTTAAAATTGGCAGACATCCAGGATTTTGTAGTTGCTGTGATGAATGGCCTTTCTAGGAGTTGTGCAGTTAGGGTTGGATTTTTGAGGATGAGGTGCAAAGGCCATCCAAATGTTACCCAGAGAGAAGCAGATGAGGCAATGGTAGCCCAGATTAGGGACAGCATCTGCATTATTACAGCTACTGAAACAGCTTCCTATTTTAAACAGACATATTAGATTTATAAGATGGCCAGCTGGCTAATGTAAATGGTTCACGTGACCAGCACTCATGCTAAAATGTGGTTAACTATACCGCTCCCCCTGTGAATTTCAGTCTTTTAAAAGAAGAATGCTGCATATGATTAGAGTTTTTCTTTCTTTCAGCAGAATCTTATTGTTGGGATTTTTGTTTTTGACATATTGGAACTGTAGAAGCAATTGTAAAGATGGAAGGCTCCTCCCTTTTTGAAACGATACCTGCATTCTTCTCAACTTCTTCTGCTTCCATGTCTAGGGCAGATGTTAAACTGCCAAAATGAAGCCACCTTTTGGTAAATTCATTCTGCAGTTCCTTTCGCCTGGCCTAGTGTGAGAAAGATTAGCCAACACAAGGTTGCTGTTGCCCAGGGTACACCTGATTGTGGTTCAAAAAAACTGCAATCTTCAAGGAGGCTCTAGTAGTATCACTGTCTAAAGGGGAAACTGGGCATGAGGCCATCAAGTCCCAGTTCTTTTAAACCAAGGGTGCCCAAACTTTTCAGGTTGCGGGCCAGTCACATGGTTCAGGGGGCCAGTCACTATGGACCAGGGGCCAGATCCGGCCCTAATGCCAATTCATCTGGCCCATAAAGCCCTTGTTGCTCCTGGAAGTGGAAGTAAAATGCGCCTGTACTGGTATGTTTTACTTCCACTTCCGGGGGCGATGAGGGCTTCACGGCCCGGATGAATTGGCATCAAGGCCAGATCCGTCCCCCGGGCCTTGTTTGGACACCCCTACTTTAAACTGTCATCACTGAACTATTTCTGTTTGCTTCAATTAGTTGTACTCTGTAACTTTACAGGAAACATTTCTCCCCACTCAACACCTGGGATTCTTTTACCTCAGGCTTTCTCAACCTTGGCCCTCCAGCTGTTTTTTGACTTCAATTCCCAGAAGCCCACGTCAGCACTTCTGATCAGGGCTTCTGGGAACTGAAGTTCAAGAACAGCTGGGAAGCCAAGGTTGAGGAAGCCTGTTTTACCTGGACATGCCAGAAGCTGAACCTGGGACCATATTTAGTCTTTATCACAGAACTAAACTTATCCATATTTTTTTTGCTTCCCTCTCTTCCGGATTTTGAACTTTTAACAGGTGCTGTTAAATAATAAAAATGTCATGTCAGAAATTGTTTTGGGTTGAAAGGATTTTTGCTGGAGAATGAGGTCCCTATTTATCTACTTGTAATTTCTTGCTTTCGATCTGCTAGGTTGGCAGGAGCTGGGACAGAGACGGGCACTCAATCCGTCATGCAGTACCCGGGTCTCAAACTGCTGACTTGCCGGCCTTCCAGCGAACAAGGCAAACTTCTTAACCACTGAGCCACCACAGCCCCTTGCTGTTAAATGATGAAAGTAGAAATGCACCTGTTTAAAACTTAAACTTTTTATTCTCACTGCATACTCCATGTGTTTCTAATCTTATATATGATGCTACCAAAGTATAGATAATTCTGCTTAGAATCTGCAGTGTAGATCAAACAATACACTACAGATCCAGCAATTCAGTGGTCATCAATTCATATTTTTTTGGGATTTGTATAAACTGAATGGTAATTTTTCTTGTTTTGGAAAAGTTACATCACAAATTAAGAACGTAACTGCTGCAATCTATGCAGCAGAGATTATCTATCTGATATGTTACCCATGCTAAATTCCAGAACAATATTCAAAGGTAATACAGTAATACCTTGGATAACGCTAAGACTTGGTTCCACAAGTCTTGGTGTTATCCGATTTTTAGTGTTATCCAATGCATGTTAAAATTCTATGGGATGGATCGGATAACGTTAAAGCTCCATAGAGATACATTGTAACTGCACAGGCTTTAGCGGTTGTTATCCAATCCATCCCATAGGACCTTAACATCATTCGATCCAATTCTCCTCCCCAGATTACTTAACGTTATGCGATTTTAGCGTTATCCGAGGTAAACGTTATCCGAGGTATTACTGTATACAGATGACATTACAACCACTACTCTGAATAGTTTAACAAAAATAAGAGTTGACATACAATATTAACTAAGAATATGAATGTTAGCCACAATAACTAAATGAAATTGATTTTTTTAAAGTAGTAGCCATGTTTGTCTGTTTCAAACATATCAGAGAGTAAACAAAAAACCAACAACAACAAAATTGTGGCACTTTAAAGACAAACAGCAGTTAGTCTTTAAAGTGCTACAACTTTTGTTGTTGGTTTACTCTCTGATATCAATGAAATTGCTACTTTTTCACTCAAAATTGGTTCCCAAGATGGTTTACAAGATACATATACAGATTAAAACATACAAAATTTTACTATTATGAAACTACAATTAAAATAACAGTAATTGTATAACACTTGATTTAAAATGTTTCAGCTTGAATTCTATCAGTGTTTGTGTAACTTGCTCTGGCTAATTATGGCTAATTCATGTAGTGCTTGGTATGTCTCAGTCACATGCCTGGTCAGATGCCCAACAGCACAGTCAAAGTGGACTCTGTCTAGCAGCATCTTGTCAACTAGCTTCAGCTAGCTGAAACTATATTCTAATAGAGGGAGGGACTCTGGAAGCTCCTGTTTTGCTCTCAGGTATGAATACCAGATGTCAGGAGGAAACACAATGGAGGGCCTGTTCCTGTCATGCCCTACCTAATCTGTCCTGCCCTTCTAAAGCTTCCCACTGATAGAAATAAGATGCTGGATTACATGAGCAGTCAGCTTGACCCAGCAAGGATCTTTTGGTGTTCTTACTATTCTATACATAATTAAAGCAGCTGTTGCTGCTCAATTTAGAAGAGGCAAGATTACAGGAGACATACTCCTTTCAAAACAACTGTAATTCAAATAGTTTTGCTAGAAATGACCCATGCCACAGGAAATTCCATTCTTGGAATTTGTTGTCATTCTGGATGAAAAAAAGAGAGCAAAACAGGAATTTTCCTTAAAATGGATCCTAGTCATATTTCTGTTTCAACCAACCAAACACTGAATCAGAAAAAAATGCTGCCATATGAGGCAAGGAAGGAAGGAAGACTATGCAAGATATCCTATTTCATCTACACTGGAGATGTTGTTCACAATGATATGTGAAGAGATAGAACTTAGAATTCTGTACATTCCAGTATTTTCCATTTCATTTATTCACTGTATCCCATTTCCTTCCAAAATTCAACAAGAATCTATAAACCCTGAACATGACCAATCCAAAAAGGTGCCTTTATGAGACTTCTCACTGCATCTGGGCTTCCCGCAATTAAAAAAAAATCCCATATAAGGATCAAGCAACAGTTTAAGCAGAAGACTCAAAATTCCCTAACTGTCTTGGCTGACAGATTCAGGGGGTAACAATAGCAACCTTCTGTCTATTATTTCTGGACTTCACAACTGTTTGCTTCCACTGCAGAATGCATACCTAGGCTGAACTGTTGCTCTAGAAGTTCTCAACCTTTTAAACCCAGGGGCCGTGTCACACTCCCTCAGACAGCTTTGGGAGCTGGACAGCCATTTTGCTCTTCCTCCACCATATGGCACTTCCTAGTGTGGTGGAGGTGATGGAGCCCCCACATGAAATGGTGCTGTGGGCCGCATTCAGCCCATGGGCCTCAGGTTGAGAATCCCTGCTCTAGATGAATTTGGTACACGGAAGGAGAAAGAGACACCACCTTATCCTTTGTTTCAGGCAGTAAAATCTTTTGGGCTGGGACATCAATTGAATAATCCAGTGTTCTAGAAGACTAACCACTTATATCTTTACTATCTGGCATTTTTCCTTACAGTACTCCCTTTTCATGGATCAAAATATAAAACTATGTGGGAAGGCTCACATACAGCTCCACATAGTTGCTAGGAATGTGAAAGAAAAAGAGTTGTGAAAAAGGAGTTGTGAAATGATTGAATTGCAAGAACTTCAGAAAACAACACTTGCTGAAATATGCTATGTGCTTGTGGCTTTTTATTCTCCCCCAAGATACATTAATGATATTGCTTTCAAAGGGACAAAATGGTGGTGGAGGGATCTACAAATGATGGTAGGTATAGAGTCACCATTAGCAGGCAGCATCTAGGGATGGGTCACTAGTTTCAGCATTTCTTTATACAATGTCATATCTAAGATTCTACATTATATCGTTAATTTTTTTTTAAAAAAAATTCAAAACAGAAAATAAAGAAACACAGTTCTATGATCCACATGCAAAATTTAGAAAGAGAGAGAGGTTAATACATCTACTAGACTACCAAATATCACGAACATGTAAGCTTTTGAGACCTAATGGGCTCTTCACCAGGCTGAGCATTAGAATGCTTAAGGGCGAGGAACAAAAAACAAACAAACAAAAAATATCAGCTAAAGCAAAAACCATTCAGAGACCACAATTTCTTCGTTTACAGAGGTTGGAAAACTTAACTGACCCCCACATGCATCTGCTTTCCCGCCCGGAAATGAAATAGGATACTACCAATATATCTCAAAGTTATTCTTTCAGGTTGCATAACTTTGAAACTTTAAAATATAGCCAGGATGATTTTTGTATTTTTTGTATCTCCCCTGCAAATTCTTGATTTTCCAGGCTGATGAAGAGCTGTGCACGTTTCAAAAACTTGCCTGCTTATGATACTTCAGCAGTCAATTACTCACCCCAAGTATTATAAAAATGACATACTGGATGCTTTAAGCTTGCATTCAGTTTGCCCTTCAAAAGCAGATTCATTACCTGTTATCACATTTATATCTGGGTATTGGGATTCACAAAGAGTTACTGCTTTGCTGTCCTTCTCAAATGCCTCTCGGAGCTCTTTCTTGACAGCTGCTGAGCCACATAAGCGGTACAGGCCTACAACCTAGGAGCAAAATCATTACCTTACCATGCAACCCATGTTTGCCACAGCAGGAACAATACAAATGTAAATCAAGTATGAAGCATAAATACAATTTCAGATGTGCCCAACAGAAGTTCTAAGACATGCACACGACATGACAACAGAATACAAACTACTCATATCACTGACATAAAATAAAGTCTTTCACCTGGAAAAGAACATTTGGCTCTCAATGTTGTAAGAAGTGCACTAAAGAAATTAAATTAAAATATGGAGATAAATGTTACTGAAATACAGAATTATCCAAAACCTCAGTTTGTTTCTTTAGAGGTAATGATTTCCTCCTATAAACAGACATAGCCAACCCTTACATAAATCCCCTCAGGCTATTTATTGTGTATAAAAAACAAGATCCTTTGACTGGGAACCAACAACATTTTTAATAAATTAAGTACAGCATAGTAAAGATATAGGTCACCCTTGCTCAAAAGCCAGTCATATCCAACTCTAGGGTTCAGTACTCATCTCTGTTTCATAGCCGAAGAGCCAGCACTGTCTGCTTCTGCAGATGTTTCCGTGGTCATGTGGCAGGCATGACTAGACACCAGAGCTCACGGAACGCTTTTTACCTTCCCACCGAAGTGGTCCCTATTTATCTGCTTGCCACTTCTTGCTTTTGAACTGCTAGGCTGGCAGGAGCTGGGACAAAGACGGTATAAAGATTAGATATTGAAAGGATGGTTCCAAGTCAAATCTGTTTTTAAAATCAACCAGATTCCAGAGCACAGGATGGAAACGGGGTATAATATAATCTATCTCTGCAGGTTTTTCAGATATCAATTTGTTTTACAAGTAAAGAAGAGATACCTTGAGCTTTTTTAAAGAAAGGTAACAACGGGTGTGGGTATACTACAGAACCCCTCACTCTTTTACAATGACATTGCTACGTTAAATATTTTATCCTTAAGGCCAAACACCCTAAATTGGACATCTTTGCAATATGATTAGGCATGTAAATGATGGGCATTTGTCCCTCTGTTGATGCAGTGAGGGCTTGGGTTAGTTCCTTCAGACAATGCAATAACTAGAGAGGACCTATCCGTCCCACCTCCCCCCCCCCCCCGAGCTCTCTACCTTCTTGATCCTCTAGGGCTGGGGTTCTTAACCTTTTCAAGCCATGGGCAGGACCACACCCCCTCAGGCAACTGCAGGTCAAACTGGTGGCTCCCCCTCCTGTAAACGCTGCCGTAAAATGCGTCTGTGGCTGTTGTAAATGCATTTATGACATCCGCGGGCACATTTATTGCTGTTTCAAACATGTTTTCAACAGCCGCGGATGCATTTGTGGCTGTCATAAATGCATCTGCTTCCGCTGGCAGCGGTGACGTGGGCCACAGGTTGAGATCTCTTGCTCAAGGGTTCTACCTTTGTCCAAGTAGATGTGCTCTAAATTAGTCCATTCCCAGCATTTATAATAGCTGGGAAGGGATCAAAATTGAAACTGGCAGCTGTCAAAGCTGCCAACGCTCCTTCTAGTGTGAATTTCTGGTATTGTGAAGTGACTTAATAAGTGAACTACTTCCTCTGCTCCTCTGCGGAAGACCAGAGGAAGTGAAATTATTATTTTTTGCCTGTTTTAGACTATTGCTGTCACGCTATATTATTTAGATTAAATTTAGAAAAAATATTTTCTTTGGCATTGTTTAACGTGCTGATTGGAATATTAGTTACAGACAGTTACTCCATTTACATGACACATAAGGTGAAGAAAAAAAAGTTAAATTTAATCCAAGTGATTACTACATCAGGGATGATTTAACACAAGCAAAAACAAAAACCCCTACTTCCTCTGCCTCTCCACAGAGGAGCAGGGGAAGTGTTCAATTGACAGCAGAAAGTGATGGACTAAATAGGGTTGTTTGAGTTTGATATGTCATTTGGATTCAAGGACTGAAGCAAATGGCATATCACTCTTCTTTCAGTCCTAAAGTGGCCCTATTCAGACTATACCAGTGTTTTACAAAAGTATGACTTAAAATCTATTGATTTTTATGGCAACTGAGATTTCACTGGTACTGACATGATGTCTTTAATCTTTAATTATTCTACGGGAAATATTTATTTACAACTGTTACTTATCTTGAACCTGTACAGTAGTACAGTAATACCTCGGATAACGTTTACCTCAGATAACGCTAAAATCGCATAACGTTAAGTAATCTGGGAAGAATTGGATCGAATAACGTTAAGGTCCTATGGGATGGATTGGATAACAACCGCTAATGCCTGTGCGGTTACAATGTATCTCTATGGAGCTTTAACGTTATCCGATCCATCCCATAACATGCATCGGATAACACTAAAAATCGGATAACACCAAGACTTGCGGAACCAAGTCTTAGCGTTATCCGAGGTATTACTGTATAAATCAAATAAGTATAAACATACATTGCCTAAAGCAGTGGTTCCCAACTTGGGGTATGAACCAGGACACTTGGAGGGGAGGGGGGAGACCAGAAAAAAATTAATAATGGCAGAAAAAGATACATGCATTAACAGAATCTACAGGAGGGGTGCCCAAACTTTTTGGGCCGTGGGCCGATCATGTGGTTCAGGAAGCCAGTCACTAAGGCCCGGGAGCCGGGTGCGGCACCCGATGCCAATTCATCCGCCCCACGAAGCCCTCGCCAGGCAAGGGCTTCGCGGGTCGGATGAATTGGCGTCAGGGGCTGCACCCGGCCCCTGGGCCTTAGTTTGGGCACCACTGATCTACAGACATAACTGGGTTTCTGGGGAGATTTCTACAGCTCTGTAGAGAGTGGCCTGCAGATGTGTCCTGAGGAAGTAGAGGGAGACAGAATGAAGGTATGTCACAAACTGGTGTTTGGACAAAATGGATGTAAGACTTGACAAGCGTCCACAACCCTCCACTGGTGGACCCATTCCATCTCCAGAATAGGGGCTAGCAGGGCAACGTTGCTGCTTCCATGTGTTGTGCCATGCCAGTAACTTCCAAGAAAGGAAAGGAGGTGGGGAGGGGATTAGGGAAGGATCCAGGCTTAATGGAAACCTTGGGGTGGAGTGGGGTGGGCCAACATAAGAAATGGATATGTGGATATATGTCTGCTGCTTGTGTGTTACCAGGTATTTAAGAGTCACTTGTTTCACATTAGACTCAAGCAATGAGTTGTGGGTGTGTGTTGCGGGAAGGCACATGAGAATGATGCAGTAAGCATCATCTGACAGCACTTGGCAGGTATGTATCAGTGGCCTATATTTTTGTGGTGACACCCCCTCTCTTCATAAATGGAAGAAGGAAAATATAATTGCATTCAGAATTGGTCATTAAAAACCAAGAAAACAAAACAATATAGAAGGACAAAATGTGATGCGAGTTTACTTCCCTCCTCAGTTCTTCTTTGTGTGATGAATCTATGATTAGAAAACAAGATTTTTTTGGAGGTCATATATTGAAAAAGGGCAATTTGTGGTATTGGAAACTTTACACAATTTCCTATCTGAGAACAAGTTACAGCTTTCCCAGGAAATGAGCGAGAAAATTGGACAGTTGAAATATTTAAAATAATCTTTCAAGAAGTACTGGAGCAGAGGACAACTGGATTGCAAATCACTTTGAAAAAGAATACTTCTGAGCTTTCTGATTACCAAGAAAGAAAAAAGAAAGGTTGATCAAACTTCTGACAGATACTACTTTAAAAGCTAAACTCAGAGAAAAATCCCTTATTAACTTTTGGGCAGACATCAACAAAGAATAGGAACAGTTTTCTGACAATGTGCTTAAATTTCTGTTGTCATTTACAAAAACGGAGCTGGTGAAGAGGACCCTTCTCTTCTTCCACTTTTATAAAAAAAAACTATACTAAACTGATTGCAGCTCCAGATTTAAGATTGCATCTTACATCAGTTGAATCTGATTTCAAAAATAACTTTGTGCCTCAAAACAAGCTCAAGGATTGCGCTGAACATTTGTTGTGTTTAAAAATGTGTTGTGCCTTTTATACATATTATATTATTTCAAAACATATTAGTTTTCAGTTATTAATAAATTAAGTAACAAATGCAATGTATTAATGTAATCTGTAATATATTTACTTGTATTCATTGTATCTTTTAAATGTAAATATATATTTACATCTGTTCACCTTATTATTCCATTGATTTAATCCCATTATTGGGATATTTATTTACAGTTAAAACATATAAATTTGAAATAACAGAAACCATATTAATTACAAATATTTTGCTAATATTAGAGGTTTCATTTATGAAAAGGGGTACACAAGTGAAGAGGTCAAAAACCACTGGTCTAAACCCAGTGATCCCATTTTGACTGGAAGATTTAATAATCAATGACAGCTCTTATATATTTGAGCTTAGTTGATGACTGCAATTCATCAATCCATTAAAAACATACAAACTTGCCCTCCAATTTCATCTTCTGCACTGAGATCCTTGTTAGCTAGTTGTTTGGCTAGGCCACAAGTTACTATTTTTTTACTGAGGTTTTCTACAGATGAAAGATACTGGGCATAAAAGATTACCAAGTAAGAAAAGCTAGCTATTGCAAAGCAGATTTTTCAACTTCTTCTCCCTCTCATGCGAAAAATGAGAACACTCTGAGAAAACCTTCCATTAACCAGAAATCTAAGGATAGATCTCAGTATCTTCTGTCTGTTTTTTTCCAGTTGGGCTACAAAAGAAAATGTTTTATCTCAGCCACCAGTGGAATATGAATGTCTAAGAAGCCAAGATAAATTGAATAAATATAGCCAATTTGTTGGCTTTCCATGAAGATTCTGACTTTTTTTCATCGTTCTAACCTTACACCGCAAAACCCTATCATTCTATGAGACATGGGGAAAAACACAGGAGAAGTTAGCTTTAATATACTAAGAGACATGTAGCTACCAAAATAAGCAAGTGAGAAGGTATAGAGTGTAATCAACAAAGACAACATTTATGTATTTTGTAGCATAAACAAATATACATTCATTCATTCACATTTATACCCCACCTTTTTGGTGCAAGCACCACTCAAGGCAGCTTACAATGTATAATATCAGTAATATATTTGAACGTATTAGCCATTAGTGGGGGAGAAGACTGCAAGTGTGAGTAAAAGATGTGGGCCACACATAGAGAATATTTTGTAAGATTTTGTAGTGGATACCTTGTCAGTAAAGGTACATTTAGCTACAATTTCCTATTTCCCCCTATGTATGGCAACTTTTAGGACACCCTATATAATACTGTTCAAAATATCACTGATGCAATGACATAGAAATATATTAATACAGGTTTTAAAGAAAACCCTTTACCTGGCAGCCTCGTTTCTCAATCTCCATGATGCACTTCTCCATTAATAGAGGAACCATCAAGCCTACATTTTCCATCTCAACCACTTTCCGAGCTTCTACGCCAAACATGACCGGTTCCCGCTCTCCTTCTAGCCCTTTGAGGGAGTTCTCCCACTGTTCAAGAAGGGTCAGCTTGACATAAATGAGACCTCTTGGCTCCAGTTTGACTGCCAACTGATGAGTCTTGGTCACTCGAAAAAGAGGTGGAAGCACCACTGTACCGTGACAGCAAACCCGGTTTTTCCTTGGCATGGGCTCCCAACTGAAAACCACCAATTTTAAATGCTGAGCATTTTCTATCTCTATGTTAAATGTATGGTCCATGTCCAGGAAAGTGGTCCTGCACGTCAGCAAAGCAGTCCTTGCTTTATTGACTGAATCTACCTGAATTGCACAAAAGACATCTTTTGAGTCCATCCGTGGTGATTTCAGATCCTCCGCACCATAGAAATGAATGCTCATGAGTCCAGATATGAATTGGGAACATTTGGGTTGGTCAGGAAAATTGTAGTGGCGGAAAGCATCAATGTCTATTTCTGCCTTATTGCCATTGTGGCTGGGGAACGCTTCCTTTCCTTTCCCAGTCCTGCTATCTGTTGTATGTTTCCCTGATTTTGTTATAAGCTCCGGAGAATCTCCATCACTGAGGTAGCCCCCTTTACTAGAGGATTTGGAACTTCTGCTGCTTTTCTTTTTGTAGCTGTGCTGAGAGGACACACTGCTATCAAGATGATACCTGCTTATAACATTCCTACTAGCAGCTGCCATGATGCCCCCAGAAGAGGGTAATGAGGCATTGCCAATATCCTGGCAATTGTTTTTAAGCAAGGAGGAATTGTCTGAGCTGTTATGGCTTGAATTTCCTTTGACACTCAGCTTCCTACTGAGCTCTGGCAATTTTTTCATTTTCATGGAAAGCTTCCTTACGGTTCTTGGTGATTTTATTTTATCAGGGAAAGACCAGTTTATTGAACCACCTTTTTTAAAAGGGTTAGGACTTGGAGGTGAACACTCTGCTGTTCCCGTCTCAGCCTTGCTCACAGATACAATTCCAGACCCTTTGAAGAGAAGAAGAAAGGAACATGCTTTAGGCACTCCATTCAAAATGAATAAAAAAGATATTTTGAAGTAAGCGACTACTGACTTGTATGATCAGAAAAATATACAATACTATTAAGCTGCACTTACCTATCAACACCCTTCCTATGTACTGTACTGAACAAAACAAACGAAGGAAAAGAAGAACACCTAGGAACCGGATTTATTGTTTTTGTAAGAAACCGCACGAGAGACAAAGGGTGCAGATAAAAACAAAGGGCCAATAAATCCATTCATGTCACTCACTTGTCTCTAGCATTTTCTCATGGATAACACTGAATGCAACGGCTCTATCTGACTCTGTCTGATAGCATTTTTTGAATATAGAATTCCACAACCTATCTACCCTCCAGAGGTTTGGAAAAGAGAATTCTAAGAAGCTCGTTTTGCTTCAGTTCATATATCTTTTAAATGCAGTTTTTAAAAGGGGTGGTCCCTTACCGATCCCTTCAAAAGAGACTCAGAATGTTTTTACAGTAATTTGCCGCCTTCTGCTTGGTAAAAAAAACATGTCAAATTTAATCAGCAAATGAAAGTAGTCAGTTATGGGATGTTTAAGCCTAACCATGGTTCTGCAAACGTTTGCGCTAAGCTGACCAACTACAGTCGCTGCTATTGCGCTGCCTCTAGGTGCAACTTATCAACAAAGTTATACCAGGAAATGGCTTTGATATTCCACAATACATTGTCAAGAAATTTTATAGATTTTTTTTTACTACTAATATTTTTGTGACAATTTCTCTTTAACAGCAGTTGCCACAATCTACCTACAGCAGGGGTTCCCAACCAACGGCCCGTGGACTGGACCCGGCCTGTGGCACCCTTTCATGTGGCCTGCTGCTGCATCCACTGTACCTGGAAGTGGACGTGTTTATGTCAGCCATAAAATGTGTCCACGCATGCGTACACACACCCACAGCTGGCGTAAACGTGGAAGTGGGCGCATTTACGACAGCCAGAAATGCACCCACTTCTGCTTCCAGGGTGTGTGATCTGGCCTGATCGGCTGTCCAGGGGGCATGGTCTGCCCCATGGCATAAAAAGGTTGGCCCCCCGATCTACAGTATTTCTGTCTTTTCAAAAGAAGCACCTACCTGACTGCCACTTTACAAAAAACTGGTCACAGAAGAGTTGCTCAAATAGAAAGTCATTCCAGCCCGCATTTTAGGGAATCTTTTGGCCCAGCAGTTTACAAAAGCCAGAAACAGAAGGTGCATGAAGTTACATATTAACCTCTCAACAACAGTTCCATGCAACTCAGAAGACTGCACACTTCCAAACCAAGAACACCATTTTACCAAGATGTACTTCATAATCACTCAGTGTCAACAAATATATTGCTTTGTTTCTTTCTCATTTGCTATTTGATATCACGCCTTTTCTCCAGTGACTTCAAGCTGAAATAAGTAGTTCTCCCCCTCTCAATTTTATTCTTACAACAACCCTCCGGAATAAATCATGTAGAGAAAAACAGAGAGTGGCTCAAGGTCACCCAACACTGAGCCTTCAACTTAACATACTAATTGATACACCAGACTAATTTCTTTAGAACAGACAAAAGCAAAACGTTTCTCTTACCTGCTCTTTCTCTTACACTATCTACTGCTCAGCTCTGGTTGCATGCAGAAGACAGCATGAAAGCATGCAGGTATTTGAGGTGGCACATAGGAAACCTCCTGGAACCAGACTAAGCTTCAATACCACAATTTCCCAACCCCTATCTTATGCTTATAACAAGCACAGTCACTGCAAAGTATTCCATTTATTTCTCCCTACAAACTAGAACTATTAAGAATGCAGGCATGAGCAATGGTGGCTCCATACCTAGCTGCCTTCTGGCTTAAGCTCTGGAAGGATCCAGGACTGTAGTGGTTAAGGTGCTGAACTTAATGCCTGGAAGGTTGGAAGGCCAGCAGTTTGAGACCTGAATGCTGCACAATGGGTGAGCTCCCATTTTCTGTCCCATCTTCTGCCAACCTAGTAGTTTTAAAGCAAGAAATTGCAAGTAGATAAAAAGGTGGGGAAGGTAACAGCGTTCTGTGTGCTCCGGCATCTAGTCATGTCTGCCACGTGGCCACGGAAATGTCTGCAAATGGAGACAGCGCTGGCTCTTTGGCTGTAAACAAAGATGAACACTGCAGCCTAGAGTCAGATACGACTGGCTTTCAAGCAAGGGTGACGTTTACCTCGAAAGATCCTACGTATTCTGTATAGACACAGAGAAACCCATATGTGTGGATTCACAGAGACCACAAAGAAGAAGTTATCAATCTCTTTCTCTCCACAAATAATTTCCAAAGAAAAATAACTTGTCTCTAAATAACTTTTTTTAAAAGTCAAATATCTTTACCAGGCATGATAATTTTTTACAGTACTTCAGGGAGAAATCACAGCTTTGTCACTTATGCACTGAACTAAGCAGGCATGATTTTATAACAGCTCCAGGTGATATTCTTGCCGTTCTTCAAATCTGAAACCAAAGTCTGCTTTTATCACCATTTTGCAGGAACCAGTTATCTTTTATTAACTGAACAACTCTATTTCAAGACACAAATTCACAAGGAGTCATTGTTTTTTTAAAAAAAGTTTAGAAAGACAATACTGAACAAAAGTCTGTTTTGCCAGAAGCATCAATGAATTTTCTTGTTTCTCCCAGTTGCTACATTTTGCTGGAGCTGCTTCCTTACATGGAATTGACTATTTCTAGCACGCCTGCTGTGCTTTTCTGGCAAGCAGCTCATAAGAAATGTGGTATTTGATAAAACCACACAAAGGCTTCCCTTGTACTGCAAATCGCAGCACAGTCCCACTGGTGGGCTTCTCTGAAGTATTCTATAGTAATGACTGCCATGCTTTAGCCTGCTTACATTAATCTTCCTTTTCTGTCAGAAGCCTTTGGCAAAGGCTTAGAAAAGCGAGCCAAGATATTTTTTAAAAAACGACCCTTGGCTTCAATACAGCAGAGAAGTCAATCTAAGATTTCTGGCATTTTGCATCTTACTTCCGGTAGTCTCAGCATTCTCCCCCCTCTTACATATTAACACAGCAAATATTAGAACGACAAACGATGCTAAAAGGACACTGGGATCTTCATGGATTTTAAGTGTGCACTCATGTACTGTACTAAATGGGTGGGTGGTAGGAAAATGTTTCTGTTGCTAGATCACTGACGCTACTTATACCTTTTCCATATGTGAAAAGTTTCATGTTTAAAATGGAAGAGCAAAGGCCTTCTCTTCAAAGCCTACATACATATTCAGATACTCTCACTACCTTATTAACACACACAAAGGTAGATGTTTCCGGTGTTTGTTTTCATTTTTCTAACTTGTATTTTATTCATTTGATCATTTATTGATCAGTGCTTGGAAATCTATCCAAGATCACCCTAGCCAGCCACACAGTTGTTGCGGTTTGGATTATAAACTACCGGTACGTTTTCCTTGCTCTTCTCCCATCTCTGCACTTCATTACATAAATTACTGTAAAGCTATACTAAGAATAGAACGTGTGAGCAGCCTGGAGGCAGAATAATGACAAATGGTATGCGAAAACTGTAGCTGAAAAAACCCATCAATATAAACGTAGGCATGTGGCAAATACAACATAACAAATGTGCAAACTGGCCTTCCCATAATTCATTCAATGTGAACCCAATTATACTCCGAAAAAGGACTGGCATCAACGCTCTCTTTATACAACAGTAATAAGAAAGTGCATGACTAACAGACAGGTTCTGTTTATGTTAATGATGCAATAGACTAGAGAATAAAGTACTGATTTAGCTTGTTACTAGTTACTACTATGATTATGTTTTGACTGACATCTTACAAAAAGTATCTGACAAAAGAATGCTTTGAGCTAAAAGCAATCTATTTAAATGGTGCTACAATGTACATGTTTATTATTTTGTGTGCCTGTTTCTACAATATATTAATCTAGGGGTTCTCAAATTCCCATGGGCCAAACCCAACCCACAGCACCATTCCTTCTGGCACGCACCCTTGCTCCCTCCACCGCTGTCCTTTTCCCCTCCGCCTGGCTTGGCCTGTCCCACTGCCTTTCCATAACAGAGCAGATGTTGTAAGAAGACTTGCAACATCTGCCCTGCTATGGATCAGTGTTAGGGACATGCCAGACCACATGGAGGGGGAAAGGATAGAGGTGGAAGCAGTAGACGCACGCAGCCACCCACTTCCTTCCCGGGTGCCACTCTGGCCAAGCGCGGGCAAGGACAGGCAGGACCACTCCTTCACCCACAGCAGGCTGGTATGCAGGGAAGTGGCGCCATCATCAGAATGGGGGGGGGGGAGTGTTTGTAGGTCAGATTGATGACATGGGGGGAAGGTTTGTGGCAGTGATGGTGGTGGTGGGGAATGGTGGGGGCTTGCCACCCCTCCTAAAGGAGGTAGCTGCAGGAGGAGACACCAGTCAGGTCCAAAAAAAGGCTGAGGGGGTGTGATCCGGCCCTCAGCTTTAAAAGGTTGAGAACCCCTGTATTAATCAACCCAGAGCCTGAAAACATTACCCTGTGAATCACAACTCCCAGACTTCCCCAGCCAGCATGGGAATTACAAATCTTCCAAAACTCTAATTCTTCCAAGATCTCTCCCATATATAAAGTACATGGTTGCACACACAAAGATATTTTTTAAAAATCCCTACAATCTCATTGGAATGGATGGAAACACCACCATCCAGTTACATGTACAGTATAAGTCATATTCATAGCACCCTAAATGCACTTGATCTCACCTATCTTTAGAAGCTAAGCAAGGGCAGGTCTGATTAGTACTAATGGGGGACCACCAGAGAAGACCACAGATCTCCATTCAGGACTGAGAAAGAATCTGCCTGTGACCCGATGCCCATTAATGTTTACAGCACTAGGTTAGATGAACCTAAGCTTCCTGTATCCCTACTGTTTTTGCCCATCTCCCATGAACAATTAGAAAATGGGCTCACATCCATCTCACATTTTTGCCATGAAAAATTTTCTTGGCTTCAACCTCTGCAAATGTCCAGATACTAATAGGCAGGAAACAAAGAGAGAGAAAAACACAATTTTCTCTGTTCAGTATAAATTGTTTAACTCTGAGATATCTGAAAACTTTCTCGCATGCTCTCTTTATTATTTTTTAAAAGGAACAAAAAATATGAAAATGTACAGTACAGTATTGTGGACTTTTAAAAATTAAAATATTTATTTTAGCGTGAGCTTTCAGCCACATGTCCAAAGAACTGCACTTTATTTGATAAAAACTCATACCGAAATAAATTGGTTAAGTCTTACAAGGTGGTGTTTTTACTGAAATAGACTAAAGAATGCTACAATTGAGGGTTTGTTTTCAAATGTGGAAGATTATAAATAGCTTCTCACAAATAAGGTGGTGTTATGTAGTTTTTAAAAAGCTACCGTTCTTTTGCAGAAGGGTAAACATTAGCATCATGTTTCTAAATGATCCTCCTCATAATTTTAACCTTCATAACTAGAGTGTGAGATAGGTGAGGCCAAGAGATTGACTAAATGGAAGATCACTCAGTGAGATTAATGGTTCAGTGTGAAATAGGCTAAGCATGAGACTTTCAGATTTTTAAAATTTTATCCCCCAGAATCTGCGAGGAATTTCTTCAGCCAGAATTTTGGAGGTGTTAGCCAAGGAATCTGAGTCCTCATATGTGCTCTCAATTGTACACAGGTGGGGAATAAAACCTGGATCAGCCATTTTATTCCTGAGAAAAAGGTAAGAAGTGGGTGGGAGTGGCTAATTTATATGGGAGGTGCAAGGAATTAGCAAAATCTTTGCCCCTTGGGCTCTGTGTGGGATGCCTGTCAAAAAATTTAATCCCCTGCAGGTCCCACAGAGTTTACCCACCCCCACACATTTGATCTCCTGAATAGAAATGTATTAAATTCAGGAAATCACTCTTAATTAAATGAGCAGGTACAGAACTTTACCAAAGTGGAAAGGGGGGACAGAAAGAGAGTGACTCAAATTATTCAGTCAACATTGACTCACAAGTCAATGTTGATAGTCCTCAACAAGGTTTTCTCTAGATGACCAGATCAATATATCAACTGACTTACATCAAACACTTTACTCTAGCCCACTGTTTCCCAACCATTGGTTTCTGGACTTCAGTTCCCAGGAGCCTAAGCCAATTCTCCAAAATGATCAGCCAATGTACTGACTTAGGCTTCTGGGAAATGAAGTCCACCTGTGGGGCATGGGCCCCATGATGGGAACCATTGATCTAGCCAATTCTAAACAAGATATATGACATCATGATAAACAAACAGTATACTGTACTAATTTTTTGCATTCTGAAAAGAAATGCCAGAAATAGGGAAGACCTTTCCATATGGCTAGTTAATGTTTGCACACCATCATTAAGTGAGGAGAATCAAATCCATTTGGCATCACTGGCTCAAGGCATCTGATAAATACTATGTGCACACGCACAGATGAACATGTCTATGAAAGAGTGTGGGGTTCAGGGGCTACTTATGGTCCAAGCAGAGAGATTTCAACATACTGTAGCCTGCCATTGGTGCAGTTTCTCCATCTACTCTGAGGTCTGGATCTGCCCTTACCTTCCAAGAAGGAAAGGTAGCTCATAAGCAAAATGTCTTTCCAGCCCCAGTACAGCCCTAAAATGTATTTCCTCTCCTATTTTAAGACACCTTTGGAGACTGAACAGCTAAAATTCTCATATAAAAAGAAAACACATAAGAGATAAAAAGCAGCACACAGTAAGTACAAATATAGATTTCAGGAAGGAAAACAGAACAGTCTATTTAGTTCCTCCTACACTAAAAATACTACTATTTTCAAGGGGAAGTGGTATGCATGGTAGGTATTTAATTCTGTAAACAGTATCTCAACAAAAACTCAGCTGCCAACTCTATACTTAAGATGGAAATCACAATACTATGATGAACAGAGCTCATTTTATTTTGAGAAAACTTGCAATTGTCTAAAAAAAAATCTCCTCTAGGAAGAGGTGGTTATGTTTCTGGAATTTTTTAAAAATGGTACAGCAGGTAGGAGAGACCTGTACTGAGAAAATAAAATTATAAAATTTAAGAGATTTAGGGGTTCAAAGACTATTAAACCAGTGATCCACAACCTTCTGGGACATGAAGGCCACATCTTAAATCAAAAAATTTTACCCACTGATTTAGATGAAAATTAAGCATATCAATGAATGCAATCATTTTGGAACAATATTTTACTATGAAATTATTTTATCTAACTACACATGCTTACTTTAGCACATGTGATCTTTGTGCTGTTTTGTTAGCCACGGCATTAATATCCAAGCCAAGGTTTCTGGCAGACACCCTTAAAACATAATGTAAATGTTCATATGTAAATCTTAGCCTACACAGTGGTAGCTCATACAACGATTTTAATCCATTCCACGGGGCTTGTTGTTGTACGAAACAATTGCTATACGATGCAGACATTGTATAGCGATTTTCCCTATGGGATGCATCGTACAATGATTTTTTTCACTAAGTGGTTTTTCCCATTGAAAAATTGTTGGCCGATTTTTTTCCACAGGGAAAATTGTTATGCAGGACACCATCCCCCCCCCCCCAAAAAAAACAACAACCCTAATTGTTATACGATTTTGTTGCTATACGGGGCGATTGTTATATGAGGTTCCACTGTACTTGGATTTCACAATTTCATCCTGCAAAAAGTTTTCTTTTTCACTGATGTATACAGTGCCAAAAATTCAGAACATGCCTACAGCCAATTTCTTTAGGTTACTAAAAATATCAGGTAGACCAGAATAGATATCTACCTGACTATTTTCTTTGTAGATGTCTCCGAGATTATCATTGGCTTGCAAATTAATTAGTTCCATATGGGGGGAAAAGTTACTTGCATCTTCTGGCACCATTTCAAATCGTGCTCAAACATTATTCTTTCCTTTCCATGCTTATGGCAATCAGTGACTCTGTTTTCTGAAATTCCACCTGCTTTGATCTAAAAATGTTCAGTATGCAAAACACTATGTCCCCATTCTCCCCCCCCCCCCCGGAAAAAAAATCACTCCTTTTCTTGCCTTTTTTTTTTTTTGGCAAAAGCAGGCCAAGCTTCTCCTGTACCTATCCATGTCCTTTATTTTTCCATATACACATATAAAGCCTTCAACATTGCAGTGCACGGAGAAGGGAAGTGAAAACGCTGAGTGGTATATGTACCTAAGCTCAGCTGAAAGCAAAGCACCCAGAATGGGCAACACGAAATATGGAGGATAAAGAGCAAGATGGAGCTGGCAGAAGGAAGGTGGAAACCAGAAGAAACCATATTCCTCAGTGGTGGGCACCAGCAGGTTTGCACCAGTTCGCCAGAACCAGTAGCAGAAATTCTGGCTGGCCCTGCCCATCCAAGTTTTGAAATAAAGTACAGTAGAACCCCACATAACATAAAAACTCTGTTCTACGGAGCACTTCGTTATGCTTATTTTTTTGTTATGCGAAGCACCATTGGCAGAACCCTGCATAACGAAAAAAAGTTAGTTAACCAGGGTTCCCATTGAGCGAGTATACCCCGGCTACCAAACCACCTGCATAACGAACGTTTTTTCCATTATGCAGGGTATTGCCCTTGCATCGTGAATGCTTTGTTATGCAAATTTTTCACTACGCAATGCATTCGTTATGTGGGGTTCCCCTGTAGTCCTAATTTGGGTGCAACCCAGGGCTTTCCCCTGGCCATGCCCACCGTACCACACCCACATAGTAGGTAGTAAAAAAATGAATCCCACCACTGATATTCCTATTGTGTTTTTGTGAGAAAGGGACAGACGAAAGAGAAGTAAATGGTGCTGCCTGAGGCAGGAAGAACAGTGTGAGTCTGAAGGAAAATGCCTTGAGGGAATTAGCAGTAAAAAAAAAGCAGGTTGGAGGACCACACAGAAAGAGCTCAGAGGCCACAGGTGGCCTGTGGACCACAGGTTAGGAATCTCTGTGAAGTAAGAATGGCAGCATCACACTAAGAGTACATATTTTACATGAGCAGACATCTTCTCTCCTCAAGAGTCCCCCCCCCCAATTTGCTACTGAAATTCATTGGCAAATACCTAAATCCACAGAAAAAAATCAATACATAATAAACTCACCTTCTTGACTGTGTAAATTTAAGCAGGAAATCTTCAGTTACCATTTTCTCTAATGTTTTTCTCCCAACAACTTCTCTTTCTTAAACTCAGCTGATTATAGAATTACTCTTATTTATTTATTTAATCAGACTTATATGCCGCCCTCATCAAAGAGACCCAGGGCGGCTAACAAAGCTTCAAAAGAGACATAAAACAACAGAGACCTCCAATTCTCCTCTGTTGCTGCTGCCTTTTAAAAATATGAATAAATCAATACTGGAAAGGTAGAAGGTAGTGAATGAACTATGTTCAATTAGTTATTATTTAAAGAATTAGCCTGAAGGGCTGAATTCGATGTTCACAGAATGAATAATATTTTATTGAGGGAGAATACATTTTTAAGTTTAAAAATCTTTCACTTATCAAAGAATTAAATGCTGTGGTTAAAAAAAAATAGAAACCAAAACAGAAGAGGAAATCAGCCATTTTAACCTCACACCTTTCCATTTTATCCTCTTGAGAGTGTACAGCTATCAGGGAGACAGCCAAACTGAAAAAATGGGCTTTGGCCCCTACAGAAGTTGCCCAGACCAATTTAGAAGTTCACTAGGTAGAATACCAAAAAAATTAACTAAATCCATGCAAATACACAAACTCTCTATCATAACAACTATATGCACTAAAGACAGAGCTTATTTGCCCTACAGCCCTTTATGTGGTAATGTTGTGTGGATGTACTGTCATTTCAGTTTTCATCTTGAATTAAATTAACTGTAGACACCTTAACAGGATTAAAAGAATCTTCAAGTACTCCTTAGCAATAAAGCCAATTACTTAACAGCAGGGATTCTTTTAATCAATTAATGCATTTCATGTGATCACTACTCGATGTCCATAGTACACACAAAGGCAAAGTCCTATTTAAAATAGCTTAGTTAACTCAATGCAGAAGAGATAATGTTGGACAAGTCTGCAATCAATGTGGCCACATTTCATTATAGAGACATAAACAAGGAACAATCTCAGTTTAGTTAAACAGCACATTTACTTGAGTGATACAAAACCTTAAATGCATTGTTCCCTAATGGGAGAAGGAACTTACCACAACGTAAGACCAAGAGCATGGACAACCTCTATTGACACTAGTGAGACCTATGCATGCATTAAGCTATTAATCCATGAAACATGGTGCAAAGTACATGCAATTTTCCCAAAATAATCATGCTCACAGTATCCCAGCTGAAAATAAGACATTGTTAAGAGGAGAAGGATAACAAGAAGTAACAAAGGATATCAAAACAATGCTAGTGTGGACAACTTCTTTTCTCCTAAAATGAAACATTCCAGAATAGTCATTAACACATATCAACTCTTGAGGTGACTCTACGAAAGATGTTAACTTCAAGTGAAACTCAGTGAAGTGAAGTCAGGGCAGGTTGAGGACTTCACCACCCCTCCTCCTGTGCCCACACCAACATATTGCATTGTAATGTGATGTATTGTTTGTAAGCCGCCCTGAGTCGCCACGGCGAGTGGGTGGCAATATAATAATAATAATAATAATAATAATAATAATAATAATAATAATAATAATAATAATAATAATAATAATAATAATAATAATAATAATAATAATAATATAAACACAGGTAGCACCATTTTGACAGAAACTTACGATTTAGAATTCAAGATCATCACTGTAAGTAAAACACATACAAAGCTTACCTCCCAAAGTACCTTTCAGAGTGGGACTGTCCTCTGTAGCAACACCAGATAGAATACTGCATGCAGGCTTTGGCTTCTGCACTTGCAAATGTTCCACAGAATGCACACTTTCTGACTGATTCTTCTCCCTTGACTTAACATTTCCAACACAGTCTGAGACATGCGAAAGGTTTTCATTAAGCCCTACAACTTTCACTAAATAATTCTCAGGGGACACCTTGCAGTCTACAGCTTGAGAGTCCAAATAACTGTCATTGTTACCACCTAGAAAACATGGGAGGTCAAGGTCATCATCTTCAGGGATAGGATTGTACCAGATTTCTCCTTCATCATCTGCATCATTATCTTCCCCAAAATCCAAAGTACCATTTTGCAGTGCCAAATGGCTCATTCCATTCTGAGCAACACGTACAGAACCAGTTTGCCTCTTAGGGCTTTCTTGCCCTAGACGCTTGGAGAAAGTCTGAGGCATTTTCAGCTCAAGTACAGAGTTAGGACATTTCAGAATCTCACATCTTTCTCCAGTCAATTTCTTGTAAGAGCTTCCTTTTTCTAAATTAGGTACTCTTGGAGAGCTTTGATGCAACCAGTTGCGTTTCTTGGACACAGTGATGTTAGCAATCCGAGGCTTACATTCAGCACCTTCGGTGGACTTGAAGGTCTTTAATTCTCTTCTGCTCACAGAAGGTATGTAAACATTTTCAATAAACTCTGTAGAGAAGACAAAAGAAAGAGCATTAATCCACATTTCAAGTCTGCAACCCAAGATTTGTGTTTACATTCAATGAAGAAGAAAAATAAAGGCTTCAGTGTTGCAACAATATTTTAGCCATCAATGAAAAGTCCAGTTCCAGAAAAGAAGGTCAAACCTGATATTTTAAATGTAACACTATATTTGGTATATAAATACAGAATGTCAAAGATATGCTGAGGAAATGGATCACACAAATGTAAAATGTGATCTCCCCCCATTCTGACAAAGGTTCCACTAACTCACAACATTTCTTGAAACACACAGGATACTACTTCTTTCTGTCTGACATACCAGACAACAAGGATACTGTAATATGGACACGTTTTGTTGTGGGCTACTGCTCAGAGCTGGTGTTTGCAAAGTCCCATCTCAGGAATAGAGGCAGCAACCAACTGAAATTCAGCTTCATCCTAAACCTAGACCACCACTGACTGAAATAATGGAGAAGTCAAAAGCGGCATCTAGAATAGGCCCAATGAATAAGTAAGGTCTGATAGGTCAATTCCACTGTAAATTCCATTGATTCAATTGCAACTAATGTAGGTGCCTTTGGTTCACGTGGACCTACTCTAAGTATAACTTAGTCTGGATCAAACCCAATATTTACAAGTGTTAGGAAAAACTGCATGACAGACACACAGATCTTCTAAAATGAGCAAATACAACAAGGGTCCATTCAATATGATTTTTTAAATTGCTCATAAGCAGTAAAGATACTTAAAGCATCACAAAACATGCTTATGAAGGCAAGTACAAGTTATACCTCGCTTAAAGAGCATAATGTATTCCACAGGATTGCTCTTTAAGCGAGTTTGCTCTTTAAGCGAAACACCATTGTAAGCGACCAATGGGGGGATTGTGAACCCCAATTTATTTGTTAAGCGAGTTTTTGGTTGGTTTTAGTTGTTAAGCGAAGTGAACATTCAGAGAAAATTCTGCTCTTTAAGTAAGTTACTCTTTAAGCGAGACCCTCTTTATGCGAGGATTGACTGTACTAAAAACATTAAAATTAAGTACAGTATTACAGTACATTGGTGTAAAAATGCATGTTTTTGCATACAACTCAGCCTACAGTCCTAAACATACTTACTAACTAAAACAATTTTCAATCTGATCTTCATATGCCATTGAACTCACTGGGACTTAATAACAAACAACATTAAATGAGGCCCAGCAGCAAATTATCTCTGCTTAAACCTATACATGTTTATTCAGAAGTCCAACTGACTGCACTGAAATATATGCTAAGAGAACACAATATTACATCACTCTGAGCCCTGTGCTAAGCCATTTATTCAGAAATCCCATTGCATCTAATGGATCTTGCTTGTGATAATGTGCCCAGCATTACAACCTGAGTTTTACAGAAGGTCAAAGTTGCAATCAAGTTGAAAACCACCATGCAATGAAAACCAGAAAATAGGTCATATTAGAAGCTTGTGAAAACTAGAATCAACACTTCATGATTTTTCATTGTGTTTGGCACATTTAAAAAAAACGTATTTAGTTACCACTGAGGTCACTATGTACACAGCATGGTTCAGCGGAGCACTTAGGTGTGCTTTTGTGCCACTTCACCCTTTAAAACGGCTGAATACACATGGTGTGGGATTTATAAAATGAAATGGAAGGGCAATGCAGCTTTCTAAAAAAGCCTGAAAAGACCTACTATTTCACAGATGTAAGGCCAAAGTCTTGATAAAAAACAAAAACACTGCCTTAGATACACCATATGCATGGTGTAACATTATATATCCTACACATATTTCAGCCTAAATGCATCCTTTAAATGCAATTTTACTACAGAACCAGGACAAATTGGGGACTAGACTGAGCAGCAGACAGCAAGTGTCTGAATGTTTTGGTGGCTAAATATTCAGATCCAAACAAATATTCTCTCAACAGTGAGGTCCTGAGATAACTAAAATTATGCTGTTGGTATTTCTGAACCTGCATCCAGTTCCAAGGATACAGACATTCCAAAAAAGATAATACTCAGGCCCCACCTTCCATTAGACATTGGTTCTATATATCTTGATAAACATTCATCTGGTGAGCATGATTTACAGAGGCTATGAAACTGTATTGGAAAGTCTTTGTGCTTATTTTTCATCACCACACAGTATGAAAGAAATGATGCTTCTGCCTTATTGCTTTCTCTCGTCTCAACAGTTGATGATCATTACCATTTTCATGTACCGTATATACTTGACTATAAGTCACCCAGTTGATGATCATTACCATTTTCATGTACCGTATATGCTTGACTATAAATCACCCCAAATATAAGTTTTGGGATCCTCGGGGTCGTTGACCTGAGTATAAGTCAAGTCCACTTTTTGGACCTCATTGGGGTGGGGGTGGGGGCTAAAAAACTAGACTTATACTTGAGTATACACAATATAACCCACACTTACCTATTACACTTAATTAAAAAAATAGATGTAAAGACTTTCTGGTGTACCTCTCATCCCTACCCACCAACAGACAAGATTCTTAATTAGCTTGGTTATCATCATTTAGGAAGATAAATATTCAGAGAAAATCCAGATTAGATCAATTCAAAATGTCCTTCTAGGAAACTTTCCCCTCCCATCAAAACATATTTATTTCTTTTTGTTAAAAATGACTTTGTTCTCCATGTAAAAGTAAAGAACACTGCTGCAATTATATAATCACGGATGGCATTATTTCAGTTTTTATACTTTCTTATTCCTCAAGCTGGTATGTGCAACCATCTGTGGGGAAATATGCAAAGCAGGTGAAAAAAAATACAGAGACCAAAGGTAAAAGTGAATCCTGCCCAGCTTCTTAGACTCAACTCTAAGGACTCATCTAGGGAAAATAAGAAAAATGCCTCTGACTCATTACTCACTATATATAATTACTACACGCACGCACACCTCCAGCCAGTTCACTGATTATAACCACAGTTGCTCAATATGTAGATATGATTCAACAGACCTGTGTGCTATTTAAGCATGTTAAATAATACAAATCATTTTTCTTTAAAACAAACAAACAAATAAATAAATAAAGAGTGATAGGATTCTTTTTTTAACTAAAATTATTATTAGGTTGATTTGTGGTGTGTGTCCCATACATATAAAATACATAACTACAAGCAGCAAATGCACTTAATGAACACGATTCTAGCAATTTATTTATTTATTTATTTAATCACTTATATGCCACCCTCCTCAAGGAGACCCAGAATTTAATCTGAGTGTATACAACAGTAGACTGTTGAGTTCCGTTATGTATCTTTTGTGACCTTTCCAAATTCTGATCTGAAGTTAACCATTTGTCCAGTTTTGCTAGAATATTTTCATTTTGTTTGGTTATTAAATTGTGAATATATTTTTCTCCCAGCTCATACTGGCTCAGCTGAGACAGTATTAGCACTCTTGAAAAGTGTTATGGACCCTGGTACTGTATTTCTATTTAGTTCCTTCTTCTGTCAAACTTTCTGGTACATGCGCACGGTTCTAAACCTGCATGAATGAGGATCAGCCCTAATCCCATAACAGAAATAATACAGAACACCACCTTTTACTACCCAAGGTAGTAAATAATTTAAATAAATAAATAATTTAAAATAACTAAATAAATGTTCATTTGAAACATTCTTCTAATTTCATCTGACCAACAAAGGACTTTTTGATTATTATATAAACTCAATGAACACATTACTGGAATAATTCCCACTAGACAACTGGATTTAAAGTTATGACTGGTAACATAATTTTATGAAAGAATACCCATGCTTTGTGTTGGTTTAATTATAAAATCATTCCCTTAATATGAATTCTAGAATCTTAGTTTAGTCCATTTAACTTTATTTATGCCTTCATACTATACAAATAAATACAGCAATCTACCGCAGGGACTCTGAGTCCAAACAGAGAGACATAAAGTTTGCTCTCTGTGGCATTTTGTGGAAGGTTGGCATCCAATCATGTTGTGGTGGTTTCCCCCACCCTAATTTATGGGCATGCTCTCATATATGCCATTCTCAACACCTGTGAATGCTGGGAACAGCATAGGGGTTCAAATACCACGTGAACATTTAAGCGGGGAAGGGATCGACCAAAAGTCACGTGGGGATGGGAGGTTCAACATGAAGCCACGTGACTCCAAAATTATCATTTGCTTTTCGCATTCGACTGGCCATAAATCTATCTTCAAGCCATGTGATTTGGGGGGTCGGTTGGTCAAAGGTCACAGAAAGTCAGAGGGGAGGAGGGTCAAAAAGTGGCCTATTTTAGGTCACGTGATATTTGAAAGAGCCCATACATGAGAGCCTTGAGGCCATCTATGACTGCCTCCTATATCAACATCTGGTATTCTGAAGGGGCTAGCAAGCATTCTAACAGCATTGATAGAAAAACTGTCCATAGTTGCAGTTTCTTGACTAGTGCAAGGGGAAAAATTGAAAATATCCTAGCCAATGAAATGGTACAACGATCAAACAGGAGGGGAGAAATCATGAGGATTACATTTTTCCTTCCTCTCTGCAGAGGAGCAAGGAAAGTATTTAATTTTCCTATATATCATGAAATTGTCTTAAAGAGCATAATGCGTTCCACAGGATTGCTCTTTAAGCGAGTTTGCTCTTTAAGCGAAACACCATTGAAAGTGACCAATTGTGGGGGGGATTGCGAACCCCGATTTATTTGTTAAGCGAGATTTTGGTTGGTTTTATTTGTTAAGCGAAGCAAACATTCAGAGAAAATTCTGCTCTTTAAGCGAGTTACTCTTTAAGCGAGACACTCTTTATGCGAGGTTTGACTGTATGTGGCTTGTAAAATAATAACTGCTGACCAATACTTCTTTTTAATTCTTTTACTATTTAACCCCAAGCAAGAAGTCATTATTCTGGGGGGCAAAAAATGCTCTCTGTGTATCAACCTACACTTTAGGAACACGTCTATTTCTTTTACTACAACTATTCAAGTCTGGACAATTAACAGATACCTTATAATTACACACGTTTCAACCTTCCTAAATCTGTAAAACAATACACAGAATGTAATGCTATTGTGTAACCAATACTTAAAATGCTTCTGCTAATTATATTTTTCTGAAGGAGAGTTTTGCAATAAACCTAGGAGGATTACAGCAATGAAATTTTAAACCAGACATAATCCTGAAACAGAATTTAGAACAAACTGGAAAGGAGGAGCCACCCTTGAAGAGCTTCTTCCACTGTTGCTATTTAGGACATACTTATGTGGAAAAGTTAAAACATGAAAGAAACTATACTATAAAGTAAGTACTTAGTTAACAAGAGACCACACACTGCTCAGAGGGCAAGATAAGGAGTACATACTTGAATTTTTATTAACTTAACTTAGAGCTCTTTTGTAGCCAGTGATGTAGTGCAACCAGGGACCACCAGATCGAAAACCTGAAACTTTTTGAATAATAGGACTATTACAGTTGTACCTTGCTTAAAGAGCATAATGTGTTCCACAGGATTGCTCTTTAAGCAAGTTTGCTCTTTAAGTGAAAAACCATTGTAAGTGACCAATTGTGACTTCTGATGGGGGGGGGGGAATTGAGAACCCTGATTTATTTGTTAAGCAAATTTTTGGTTGGTTTTAGTTGTTAAGCAAAGTGACGATTCAGAGAAAATTCTGCTATTTAATCGAGTTACTCTCTAAGCGAGGCACTCTTTATTCGAGGTTTTACTGAATATTCTACACACTGGTTTCTCTATTCAACTTAGCTGCAACTCTCACAGTAGCTAGGAGAAAATTATTAGCACAGGAACATAATATTGTTGCAAGGACTCTCATTTGTAATGCAACATATCTCAAGACTTTAGGAGCTTGACTATGCAATTAATAACCACTCACTTTACTGCAGTGGCTCAAGTGGTTAAGACATTGACTGGAAGGTGGGAGGTCAACAGTTTGATTCCTGAATACTGCAGGACGGAATGAGCTCCTGTCTTGTCCCAGCTCCTGCCAACCTAGCAGTTGGAAAGCAAGAAATTGCAAGTACTGTAGATAAATAGGGACCACTTCAGTGGGAAGATAAACAGCGTTCTATGCACGCCGGTGTCTAGTCATGTCAGCCACATGACCATGGAAACATCTGCAGAAGAACAGTGCTGTCTCTTCAGCTTTGAAACAGAGATAAGCACTGAACCCTAGAGTCGGATACAACTGGCTTTCAGCAAGGGAAAACTTTACCTTCACATAAGACCTGGTGCTCATTGGTATTCAAATTTGATGTCAAGTTTTGTCCCTGAAAGTGGTTCAAGGTCTCCCTTGCTCAAAAGCCAGTCATATCTGACTCTAGGTTGCAGTGCTCATCTCCATTTATAGCCAAAGAGCCAGTGGTGCCTGTGTTTGCAGATGTATACATGGCCATATGGCAGGCATGACTAGACTGCCCACGATGTAGGCTCTGCCCATGATGTAGGCTCTGCCCACAGTGTGGTAGCAAATTTTTTTGCTGCCCACCACTGCACACACCCCATCCCAGAGACTTTGCATGGAAGAACAAGGATTTGAACCCAGGTCTCCTAACCTTAACTCCATCAGTCTTATCCACTACCCCATTCTGGCTTTCAAGTAGATAAAGATTGAACCTTTAATTGAGGTATTTTTGGATGGCCTAAGTCTAACCAGAGGTCCCAATTGGAAGAGACCCATTCCATCAACTGTTGCATAGTGCGATATGACTAACATAAATTTCAGGTCTAATGATCTATCCTAGCTGGAATTACCAATTAGATTCAGGACCATAATATTAAGACATACATTTGTCTGTTATTTGTTATAAGAATAACAACTCACAAATCTTATGTTGAAATAAACAAACAAGTTTCTTCTGGATTTTAGATACTTACATTTTAAGGACTTAGAAAAAGTTTTCCATCCTCTAGAGGACAGATTCTGAACAAATAACTCATATACATATTACTTACATTAATCACACATGTATAAACTAGACCTAAGGCTATGCTTAGTTTTTAAACACCCACTAGAAACACAAAGTAAGCTGAATGAATCAGATTACTACAATGGCCCTGTGTATTTATCTTGACTATTCCATCCAGATGTTATTTAACAAAGAAACTAAGATGTAATGACAAAAATATGCTCAATATTTATGAGTATCTTTTATGATCTTATGCATACTTGCCTGGAAGGAAGTCCCACTGAACATACACCAAAGTAAAGTTGCATGTGATTTGATGGTTCATCTCTAGGATAGACAGAATGTACATTCGTGGCTTTGCTGAAGCCAGTTGTATCTGACTCTAAGGTTCAGTGCTCATCTCTGTTTATAGCCAAAGAGCCTGCGCTGTCTGCATCTGCAAACTTTTCTGTGGACATGTGACAGGCATACCTCAACACCAGAGTTCATAGAATGCTGTTTACCTTCCCACCGAAGTGGTCCCTATTTATCTACTTGCAATTTCTTGCTTTCAAACTGCTAGGCTGGCAGGAGCTGGGACAAAAACGGGAGCTCACTCAGTCATGCAGTACCCAGGAATCAAACTCCAACCTTCCAGTTAGTGAGTTCAGAATCTTAACCACTTGAGTCACAGCGGTCTTTATTACTTAACCTACAGATGTTACAATGTCAAGCAAGGCTTAACCTCCACACCCTGACTTGTTTGCTTTTAAGGATTGGTTTGAAATTTTGTTGATGATGATGAGTAGCATCTTTTATCTCTCTGCACATCCCTCAGCCTGACTCAGTCCAGATTTGGTGGAGATATATAATTTTAATAATTAGTTAATTAATTGTTGTGATGAGTCAATCTCAATAAGTCCCATTGATTCAAATGAGCCTACTTTCACAAAGTAAGTTATGAGAGCAGGCCCATTTGAATAAATGGGGCTTATGGGAGGTTGACTCATCACACCCCCATTGATTCTAAGGACCTACACTAATGCAACTTACTACATTCAGCAGCAGGGTTTTACCCAATGTCAGTTTCTATGGAACTATATACGAGAGCCAGTGTGATCTTGTCATTAATATTCAGGACTAGGATGTGGAACTTAGAGCTTCAGATACCCAGTATGCCATGAAATAGTTTGGGTGCTCTTCTGTAGTGAGGATAAAGTGGAGGAGAACTGTTCTGCTTTAATGTTCATGGAGAAATAGTGGGACATAAATTTAGCAAAATATATACAGTATTGGCTATCTATGCCAGGAGTTCTCAGCCTTTTAATGACGGGAGCCAGGTCACACTCTCAGACAGCTTCAGGGGCCGGACGGCCATTTTGCCCTTCCTACACCACATGACACTTCTTGGTGTGGTGGAGGCAGTGGAGGGGTCACATGACATGGTGCTACAGGCCACATCTGGGCTGCAGGTTGAGAATCCCTGATCTAGGCTATAGATCTTAAGTAGAAAATTGTCCAGAGTAACACAAAAAGTCTGGTCACATGCATCAGACTCTTTTTCACACTAGAACTGTAGGATTTCTGAGGCAAACATTGCACACTATGAGTTTTCCAAGTAAAAGAATCATTAACTAATTAATTTATTATTAAAATTATATACAGTATCTGTCTCTAGTTCAGACTGTAGCGTCTCATTTCTCTAGCTAAACCTGGATCATTTGCAATCATCTGAGTTTAAGAGAAATAAATGCAAAGATCTGAGAACATGGAAAGTTGTTTCACATGCAGGCTTTTGAATAAGTGAGTTATTAACTCACTTTAGCAAATGCATGCAAGATTAATAAATAAAAGGAGGCATTTTCTGTGGAAATGTCCATGTTGGTTTGGTAACACTTCTTGGAACATTTCACCTCTGTGTGCCCATTGATATAAGACGAGGAAACAGGTCTTGAGGAGGCACATTAATATACATGGAGGGGGGGGGCTGTTCAATCCATCTCACTTTTTTATCACAAAGCTGCTGAAATACACAGTCTTCAACTGCCCATTATGTTGCTAGAAGCGGATCAGAAAGGGAATGTATCTCTTGTCCTCAAAGAAACGCTTCAGAATAAAGTAAGGATATGGTTAAGAAACAGTTCATTTCCTAAGTTCCACACGTGTTTGGATGGAAATACGATTTTAACATTTGAAAAATGTAACATATGAGATAAACTGGTAAGCAGGTAAAAATGGCTCAAGTCACAGCAGAGCAGAAGGCCTTCCAATATACAGGCTGGACCTACTTAGTCACTCTAAAAATCAATAATAATAATAATAATAATAATAATAATAATAATAATAATAATAATAATAATAATAATAATAATAATAATAATAATAATAATAATAATAATAATAATAATAATTATTTCATGTCAGAAATTATTCTGGGTTGAAAGGATTCTTGCTGGAGAAACTCAGCTCAGGGGATACCTGAATGTGGCTCATTTCATGTCCTCAAGAACTGGGACAGAGACGGCACTCAAACCATCATGCAGTCCCAGGTCTCGAACTGCTGATTTGCCGGCCTTCCAGCTAACAAGGCGAGCTTCTTAACCACTGAGCCACCACAGCCCCTTAAAGCTCACTGACTGCAATGAATGAGACTTGTTAGTCATAACCAAGTCAAGTCCCATGGATTCCATTTAGTCTGCTCTGAAAATGACTAAGTCTGGGTGCATCCTTTTGTCTGGATGAGAATGTGCTACACTTGCAGTGATAGAAAACTTTAACACTCCAGGTGTTCTTGGACTTCAATTACTAGAAGCTCAAGTCAGCACTCCTGCTGATCAGGGCTTCTGAGGATTGAACTTCCAGAACACCTAGAGTGCCAAGATTCGCCATCACTGTGCTACAGCCTGGATCCTTCCTTTGGCCACCTCCCCTGTAAAGTAAGGAGTACACGAGTTACCCAAAGAGCCAGTGTAGTACAGTCAACAGAGGTTGAGACTATGATTCAGGAGGTCTGGACTTAATTCCCCACTTGGCCCTGGAAACATGCTGCCAGACTGCAATGGCAAACCGCTCTGAACAGCTTATGTACCTCAAAAACCCTATATACCAGTCACAATTGTTGACTAAGTGATTTGACAGCATCTAATAGAAACCACTGTGCTTAAACTTGGCTGGCTCACACCAAAGGGAAGGGGCATTATGGAAGAAATAACCCAACCTGTAACTGTATTAAATGTGTTACTGGTACAATGGTTAGGGAAAGCAATTTTAAGAATGCAATCATCTTGGTTTTCATTAATAATTTACCACTTTTTTCCTCTTTCGATTTTGGCAAACAATTCAGCCCGGAGGCTGTTAAATGACTTTCATCTATTTATTTGTGCATGGTGTGTAAAGTTCCTTGCTCTTAGGCAGAGTGCCACATTGAACCTTAGTTTGTGACAACTTCGCTTGCCACGAAAGAGACACTGCTGCCAACAGCAATTCAACAGGTGAAGCTCCCACCACACCACCGCTACCAATCACGGAGAAGCTAGAAACATGAAAAACAGAACAAAACGGCCGTTCTGTCTATCAGGCGACTATTTTCAAGTGACAGAGAATGGTAAGGTAAAGGTTGCCCTTGCTCAAAAAAACCAGTCGTATCCGACTCTAGGGTCCAGTGCTCATCTCTGTTTATAGCCAAAGAGCCAGCGCTCTGTCTGCGTCTGCAGACGTTTCCGTGGACATGTGGCAGGCATGACTAGGCACCAGAGCGCACGGAAGGCCCTTTACCTTCCCACCGAAGTGGTCCCTATTTATCTACTTGCAATTCCTCGCTTTCCAACTGCTAAGGTGGCGGGAGCTGGGACAGAAACGGGGGCTCATTCCGTCGTGCAGCAGTGGGGGCCTCAAACTGTGCCGAGTGCCATTTTAACCACACGAGAGCTGCCCCATTCCTTGAATGGGGTCCCCACAAAACCGGGCAGCGAGGAACACACACACACACACACACAGAAGGGAAGGGCCCATTATTACCTGTCAAGATCCTTTGGTCTGAGGGGGACATTCGGGCGCGGCGGCTGCTTGGCCCCCTCAGCGGGGCGGGCGGAGGCGAGGCTGGGCCCTCTGCTTTGCCCAGGAAGGGCCCGCCGCCGGTCCCCGCGGCCTTGGCGGGAGGAGACGGGCAGGGACTAGGGCCCACCGCCCCGCCACCGCCGCGCCCTTTCATGCCCAGGGAGAGGAGGCGGCCTTTGTGCATCCACTTCTGGAGCTTCCTCACCGTCACGGCGGGCGGCTTGAAGGGAACCTCGTCGTGGGCCCCGGCGGGGAGGAGCGGGTGGCTTCTTTGGGCTCCTTCTCCTCCCGCCGATGCCTCCAGGCAGGGGCCCCTACATAGCTCCGGCCCAAACCTGGGCGCCGACAACGCGTCCCGGAGAGGCGGCGGGGAAGCTTCCCGCCTTGTGCCAGGCGGCGGCCTTTTCGGCGGCAGGTGGCCCGGGGAAAGCCCAGGTGCCCCGCCGGGCTGGAGGGCGCTGCTGCTGCTCCGGCTCCTCCGCAAGGGCGGCCCTCCTCGGGCGGCCTGGCCACGCGGGAGGCTCTCCAGACTCTTGCTGATGCCCGGGCGACACGGAGGGAGCCTGGCTGAGCCTTCTTGGGGGCCGACGTCCTGGCCGGGGCAAAGCCGGCTTCCAGCCTCCGGGGCTCGGGAGGCCGGGTGGCGGGGCCGGAGCTCGGCGCTCCGAGGGCTGGCCGGGGGCAGGTCGTGCATGGCGTGGATGAGCAGGTAATAGGCCTCCTGGAGCTGGCTCCGCAGCTTGCCAGTGCTCTCCCGGAGCGGGGCAGCTGCGGGGCTTTCCGGGCTGCTTGCTGCCCCCCGCCGCGCCTCTCCCTGCGCCCCGCGGCAGCCCCAGCCGGACAACAGGCTCTGGTTGTCGTAGTAGTCGTCCTCTTCCTCACTCCCGCCGGGGGCAGCAATGCCCGAGGGCTCCCCTCCGAAGGAGGGGAAGAAGCCGAGCTCGGCCGGCGGCGGGGCTGGAAGCCCCCGGGGGCTTGGCGGCGGCGGCAGCAGAGTCCCTTCCACGCCGTTCCTGGCAAGGCAAGGGCCGGCTCGGGGACATCGGTTTTCCCGCGAGGACCAAGCAGCGGCGGGCTCCGGCTGCTTGGCTCCCGGCTCCCCCGACGCCGGCCCCGCGGTCTCCCCTGCTGCGCCCGTCGGGTGGGCCATCATCAGAGCGCACGGCGTGGCCATTCCGGTTCCCCGGAGGTTTCGGTTCCGGGGGGCTTCGCTTCGAAGGATGCCTCCTCCTCCTCCTCCGCTGCCCCCCTTCTTGGGGTGCCCTCCTTCGGCTTCCCCGGGGCCCGTGGCCCCGCGCTGCGAGCGCCTGCCCCGCAGTTTGGAGAGCGTCCTGCGGAGAGGGTCAGCCATGCCTGCCTGCCTGCCTGGGCTCCCGCTCGCCTCCCTGTTCAGTCGCTCGTCGTCGGGGCCGCCGTCGAGCCCAAGGAGGGTGCTACTGCAGGGTGGCCCCGCCGTGGAGGAGGAGGAGGCTGCCGGCGCGGCGCAAGAAGGCAGCCCGGCTGGAAGGCGGAGGAGCGCCCCATGGTCTGCGGCTGGGTGGTGGTGGTGGTCGGGGCGAGTGCCTGGCTCTCCCCTTCGGCTGCCGCGGCTCACATATTTGGCATAGCTGAGCGGGGTGAGAGGGCGCCCTGCAATGCGCATGCCTCGCTGCCAGCAGCTGGGCTGAGCATGGTTGCAGGCGCGCACCCGGCCCCCCTGCCGCCTCTTTTTCCTCCTCCTCCACCCCCTCTTCCAGCCCCGGGGCTACACAGGCTGGGATAGGCGGACGTCGAGGGAACAACAACGCAAGCCAAAGGGGTGTGTGTGTGTGTTTCTCCCCTCCCCCCCTCCGCTTTACACGCGTGAGGGCGTGGATACGTTTTCCCGCGGGGTTCCCTCCTCCTCCTCCTCTCTCTCGCCTGAAAGAGATTAACCCTTTCAAACTATAAAGTATAACCCTTTCGGAGTATAAAGTCGAAATTTTAACTCAAGGGTGCCCAAACTTTTCGGGCCGTGGGCCGGTCATATGTGGTTCAGGCCGGGGGTCAGTCGCGTGGTTCCTCCCACTGAAAGTGGAAGTAAAAAAAACACACCTTGCAATCTGTTTTGCAACAGGATGAGATAGATTTTAAGCTGCCGTTTTCTCTGCTTAAACCAAGGGTGCCCAAAAATTACAGCCCGTGGGCCAGGTCCAGCCCCCAATGCCAATTCATCTGGCCCATGCTGCCCTTGTATTGCTTCTGGAAGCAGAAGTAAAATGTGCCCATATCAGGGGCCAGATGTGGCCCACGGGCCATAGTTTGGGCACCCCTGGTTTAGCTCTTAATAAAATTGCTCCTTTTCTATTGCTTGGCCTTTAACACCTCCCCAGTAGGTGGGCATTCAACAGGTGGGATCACCCTGTCCCTGAATCCAAGGTCGAGCCAATCTTGCTAGAGGAAAGAGCACAATCCTGCTTGATTCTGTGAAGGCTCTGGGTTCAGATCTCTCCTTTTACTTTGGACAGAAGTCATTACAGTAAAACCTCAGATAACACTAAAACCTGGTTCCACAAGTCTTGGTGTTATACGATTTTTAGTGTTATCTGATGCATGTTAAAATCCTATGGGATCCATAGAGATACATTGTAACCACACAGGCTTTAGCGATTGTTATCCGAAGCATCCCATAGGATCTTAATGTTATCAGATGCAATTCTTCCCCCCAGATTCCTTAATGTTACGCAATTTTAGTGTTATTCGATACTAATGTTATATGAGGTATTACTGTATTTGATTCCGTCTCAGAAATGCACAGTGCAAATAAAAGGATGCATGCACAAGCTCATTAGAAGAATGAAGTTACTAAATAAAATCCTGCAAATTTACCAATTTGTAGGAAGATAGCCTACTAGTAGATAATATAGAATTTATATTAATTAGTGTTCATATGTTTCTCCACAAGTAACAATTTCAGCAATATGGGCTAAAACTGCAGTAGGATGTCAGACATTTGCAAATGTACTAAAGCAAGGGTGCCCAAACTATGGCCGCGGCACCTGATAATCCAGGCCTTGTCGCTTCTGGAAGTGGAAGTAAAACGTGCCCGCTCATGTGCAAAACACTGCCATAAAGCACCTGTAGTTGTTGTAAACGTGGGCGCGTTTACTTTTGCTTCTGGTGGGAGGAACCACATGACGGGCCCACCCAACCATGTGACCAGCCTGCAACCTGAAAAGTTTGGGCACCCCTGTACTAAAGAGATGAGCTGCTGACTTTGTCTTGGAGCTGCTTTCTTATGCAGATCTAGGGGGTTACTTGTAGCAACAGAAAAAAAGAATTTCTGTCCTCCAATTACTGCACACAGTTCCACGCAAGAGTTTAAGAGGGTTCAGTTCAAGGCATATACATGCCTTTTCTGTATACAGTAGTTTCATTTAAAATCTGGATCACAAATATTACTTCCTAACACACAACTGCTCAGGATTACAGAGGAAATGAGATTTTATATAGATGTCAGCCCCTGCCTTTAAAAACATGACAATCTATTCTCAAAGAAACTACAGTAAACCCTTGCATAAAGAGCACCTCACTTAGAGACTAACTCGCTTAAAGAGCAGAATTTTCTCTGAATGGTCGCCTTGCTTAACAACTAAAACCAACCAAAAACTCACTTAACACCTAAATCGGGATTTGCAATCCCCTGCCCGTCAGAAGTCACTTACAATGGTGTTTCACTTAAAGAGCAAACTCTCTTAAAGAGCTATTCCATAGAACGCATTATGCTCTTTAAGCGAGTTACCACTGTACTATCCTATTCTGCAAATAGGAACACACCCTTTTCCAGACCAGCTCCAGGACAAGTTGTTGCCTCCATCTATTTATTTATTTATTTATTTTATTTAGATTTATATCACCGCCCACTCGCCATGGCGACTCAGGGCGGTTTACAGTCAGGAAAAAAAAACCACACACACAGCACAAACAGCTAAAATCCATTCCTCCTCCCGGCCAGAGGACGTTAGTCTTATCCTTCCCTGGGCAGGTAGGGCCCAGGATTAGGAAGTGGAAGCTCCCATCTAAAAACCTTTAAACTGTTAAAATTTAAAATTAAAATCTAAAAAAGATTAAAAACAGATAAAAACACACCAGATGCTACAACTACTAATTTAAAAGTAGAGAAAGAGAGGGGCTCAGATCATACTCCATTGCTATGACATTCTACATGGAATACTACAGAGACCGTTTTGCTTTCCATGGGTGATTATTTTTGGTGTTCCAGAGTGCCAGAGAGAAAGCAGGGATATAGGCCAGGGGCCATTATTTGGTAGCAGCCGCTGGCTTGGACTGTTTATTTTGGCATTTTGTGTCACCTGGCAGACAGGAAGCACGTCCGGGCCAACTGCTGTCTTCTGCCCTTGGCAGGGTTAGGTAAGGATACTGCACTGGCCTGGTGCCCCAATGGGGTGGAAGCTTCTGGTGAAAATGAAATTGCAAGGCAAGGTCAAAAACAGGGCTGTAACAGGTTGGTGAGACAGAATCTGTGGGGTGTTTGTCTTTTACTCTGTCTCAGAAAGTGTGCAACTCCTACAGCAGAGCAGCTGACAATCATAAGAGCCATAGAATAAAGTATGTTTCCATTCTCTCCCCCCTTTCTCATTTTGAATTTTGCAGTTAGTGACAGAATAATGTGCTTGCAACTTTCCATGAAGGTAAATAGACTGAGATAATGGCTAGAAGCCCGTGAGTGTTCACATAAGGCTTGCCTAATGTGCCATGGTTAATTGTAGCTCAGCTAAAGGTACACCTTAGTTGCACCATGAGGAGTGTTTCCAGGCACAACTTCATCAATTAGCTGCAATTAGACAAAACTTACACAAACATCAACAAGCACTGAGCTTGTTAACAGTTTATTGGCATAGTTTTATGACAAAGCACAATTTTTTTTAAAAAAAACTTGTTACTCCTTTATTTTTCACATACTGTACGTATATTCCTAGATTCCTATAGCACCGCAAAAAAAAACACCTTAAATGCTGTTATGTGCTATAATATAGTTTATAAACTGGTCAAAATGCTTAAATGCAACTCCATAAGGTAATATACTGTGAATGTGTTCTTTTTGTATCCAATATGTACCTCTCAACTCACATTTCTGAAAGATGAGAAACACTAAAATAACATCTGGGGATGCTGGAGTTGTAGAGCTTTCTTGTTGTTTGTTTTTGTGAGAGGATACGAAAGGAGAAGACAAACAAGGGTAACAGTGTGCCCTTGGAATCACAAATGTGTCATTGGAATGACAAAGTGGTTCTTTGAAGAAGAGACTTTTGAGCAAGCCTCACAAGCTGATCTTTAAAACTCTGTCAGTGTTCTTCTGTTAATGCAACTTCATCTTAGAAGCTCGTTTGATTGGAGACAACTTTGAAATAGGGCTGCCAGATGTCCCTTGTTTAAAATGGCTAGCCTTTATGTAAGCTCTTTATTGAGGAACACATTCTCTGTTTCTCTTGCTTTCTCTCTTCACAGAACGCCATGCAGCAGGTTGATTTATCATCAGCCGGTGGACGTTTTTAACAGAAGCCAATGTGTCAGCTACATGGTAAACAGTCCCCAAAGACCAAGTTGTGGATCAGTCATTCATTCATGCCCGCTTTCAACATTCACTTACTTCTCAGTCCTCTTATGGCAAAATGGCCCTCCGAATGTGTGAGACCCTGAAAACAAAATCAGAACTTGGTGAGTTTTGGTTTGCTTATACATTTTCTAAATTGTGGTATTCTACTGAAGATATTGTAATAGGTTCCTGTTATCATGTGGACACGATGGTTTTGTGGACCTGGAAAAGACTTGCCTTCATTCTCACATTCAGATGAGGAAGAAGTGGAGGCGAGGACCCACACGATCAAATCCTTCCATATTAAAAAAAATACTTTAAAAATAATTTACACATTAAAAACAATTGTATTTAAAAGAAGGGTCCAAGTATGGTTTCTGGTCAATGATATAGTAGGGCATGGTAAAGTACAGCTGTCCAGGTTTTGTTGAATTTCAATCCCCATCGTCCCTCACCATTGGCTATGTTGACTTGGGCTGATAGGAGTTGCAGTCTAAGGAGACAATGATGGACCAACTGGTGTAGATTGGCACAGCTTCTACCTGAAATTATTGAACTTCTCCTGCAAAATAAGTGGTATGGTAAACACATAGGTTTGTAAGTAAGCTCTTTCAAAACTATTAGCCTAAAAACAAACAGCTTTCATAACTGGGGACAGGTTGATGACTTATGGAGAGTTGCAGTTCTGTCCTCTAACAGCCCACTTGGTTTCAGTGCTACATGCTAGGGAGATACAAGCCATTCAGCCCCGCTCACTCACCTGTCTTGAATTATTGATCATCTGCAGCGACCAGGCTAGTCTTCTACTGTCTCATCATCGGTCTTTATATACTTTTTAAAAATAAACATCGGATTAGAAACTCTCAATCAAATAAAATCTGAGTTTTATTGTGGCAACCTTTTCTATTAAAAACACACACAACCACAGCAGCTTTTTCAGAACCAGAAACACTGTTGATCTTTCTCTGAAACAAATAGTAGCTTTAACCTTTTTTCTCACAATAGCCTTTGGCATTTGAAGGAAAGCATTGCTATAGGTCTTTGCTTTCTCTCACATCAGGGAGAGCAAAGGCAGGGGAGGGGGAATAAGCTTGTATTTGCCTCAATCAAGTGTGCAACTGAAACACTGTTTAGAAATGTAATGTGAAGACGTGTGAAATTAACTCATTCTTACTCTAACAAGGGTCTTTTAATGTGTCTTGTTTTCATGGACTATTCAAGAAATAGGTACATAGAGTTACCAATCCATAAATTTGAAGTCTGTTATTACTTGTTTTCCATGAAGGAAAACATTCATGCAATCATCTCATGCAGTGCAGGTGTTTTTCATTTGTTGGTTTGTTACATAATTCTGAGTCCATACAAAGCCATAACTGACATGACTTTAAAATGTCATAGTCTCAAAACAAATCATGGTACAAAAAGATTGTGGTTTCTCTTTTCCATTGAGATGGTTGGGGAGGAAAACGGAGTGTGCCAAACAAACAGGAAGAATGGAGAGGCCATCATAATAGAGAACAAACATAAACAGACACAGCTGTATGGCATTAAGTTGTTTTACAAGTGGGGATGAAGACTAGTGTACATGACTAGACACCGGAGCGCACGGAACGCTGTTTACCTTCCCACTGAAGTGGTCCCTATATATCTACTTGCAATTTTTCACTTTCGAACTGCTAGGTTAGCAGGAGCTGGGACAAAGACGGGAGCTCATTCCGTCCTGCATCATCTTAGGCAGAAGAAATCACAGTTGACATTCCAACAGCTTAAGACTTAAGATCAACTGATGTTCACAGCATATTATTGCTTCCAGAATACATACTGTACTTTGGAAATACTGATGCTGAAATTTACAATGTAGATAAAAGAATCTGAAAGCTGCAAAGTATTAGGCACCATCTTCAGAATGCATTCTTTCTTGGCTTGGTGTAAGGGTGCCCCCTATGGGGTGAAATGAATGGTTATTGACAGAGCAATGATAAAATAAAAAACTAACAAAAATACTGTACATGAATATATTTCATATTCTTCAGACCATGTGAGCTTTAAACCTACAGAAAACTATAAACTGGTATTTGTTTTCAGTGCCAGGAATGGAACATCTGATAGATCAATCAAAGAAAAACATGCCTTTGAATGCATCAAAATAACTATGCTAAATGTCTAAATATTTATTCAATCACATATTTTCCTAATAAAATAGAGATGGAGCCACCAACAGTCTGAGGGGTCATGATCCGTCCCCCGGCTTAAAAAGGTTGAGAACTCCTGGTCTAGTTTGGGGGGGGGGGGAAAGAAACCAAAAGGGTGGGTAAGGGCTCAGACTGAACAGATCACTTCACATTTTCTCTTTGTTGCTCTTGTTTCTTTCTACACCATACTCTGCTAAGTATGAGATTCAACCCAAATTCCCCAATAGAAGGTTAGCTGAAGGCTTTCAGTTAATGTGAGGCAGTGTTTACCAGAAACTGAAATTAAACTCAAGGTCATCTGCATCAATGACAACTCAACTGAGACATGGAAAGGTTTCAGTGTCCTGTTAAACAACTGAGTGACCTTGATCCTGGAATCAGTTTTGTTTCAGCACATTACTTCATGCTGAGCAGTCTATTCAGTGGCACCTTGGTGCATCAGCATCCAACCATATCTCAATGACACTCTTGTGTGTTTTAAAATCAATTGTGATGTTTAAATTACCCATTGTGTTGTATTCACCTATCTATAGCCTACCATATTTTGTTTTAATTCTCCATCTCATTCAGTATGCTGCCTTGTTTGCTGATCAGATTGCAGACAATATTAAATGACATTGAGATGGCAAGAACAGTCAATGAAGATTGATTTTTAAATTGACTTACCCATATATGCTGGAGTGGCAAAATGCTGTGTGGTTCACTAGGATTTGCTTTTCAAGTTCTAACATCTGCAACTTGGCAAAAAGCAAGACTTTCGGAAGTTGCCTTAGATGAAGAATGTGAAACTTTGGTGGGTCCAGAGGGCAATTTTCTGTCTCCAGGAACCAACAAATGTGAATCACGTGAATCACAGCTGCAGGAGTACAGGAATACAGATTTCATTTTTGTGTGCAGGGACAGGTGTGAATAGTGGAGTCTTTAGAGTGACATATCAAAAAACAGCCTTGAGGGCTGCACTTCCCCAATCTATCTTCTATCAAATTAGCCCACTGGTTCATGTAGCTGAGGGGTTGCCAAGCATTTTCAGTCGGGGGCCAGGTCATACTCCCTAAGACAGTTGAAGGGGATAGACTGGTGCCCCCCCCCCCCACTGTTTATGGCTATTGTAAACGCGTCTGCGGCTGTTGTAAATGCATTTATGGCTGCTATAAACGAGTCTGGGGCCAGTTCCACTGGCACGGCTGGAGGGAGGGTGGGGGATGGATTAGCACTGGCCCATGGGCCATAGATTGCCTACCCCGATCTAGCTCAAAATTGTCTGCTGGTATAAGGCTATGCTTCAGGCTTGAGAAGTCTGAATTTAATCTTCATGTCCAACAACAATGGTTGAGGACAAATGAATTTGGCTAGGGATGGCACCAATTCCTCACTGCACTTCTCAAGCTATGGCCTGACTTGCTTATAAGTAACACAACTACATGTGCATTACTATAGATGAGGGCTACATTTTGAGTCTGGCCGGACATCCCACTATGGTAATGGAGTAGACCATATAGTCAGCCACTCAACGCCGAGTGTTGGGCAGCGGTAAATAACCTGACTCCCTAAAGGGGCCAACGACTATGGGTGGTGATGGTCCCCCTCAGTGGAGGAAATGCCACTGGAAACCATCATATTGGGTCCAACAGCAAAATAAGTGGAAGAGGAACTCCGATCCCAACCATCATGGAGGCAGAAGAGGCCATGCCAGGTGGACTGGCTGTGAAGGTGCACCTTGGCAATATCCTCAAAGCTGCGGCAGTCCATTGCAGTCCCGGTGTCAAATCCTTCATGTCTCATTTCACATGTGCCACAGGAGATGGCACCTGATTATAGTGTGTGGGTCAGTTTATGGCAAGCTGGGATCCATCTTAAACAAGTTCATGCTACTAGTGGCATTTTTCCTGATTGCCTTGGAGGGTAAAGGTGGTCCAGAACCAGCTGACCTCCAAGACCAGGCCTCCCAGCACCCAGGGGCAGGGGGGAAACATATACTCAGATCGAGTTGCGGATGAAGACAACATTTTTATTAGGAGGATTTGTGGTTTTTGCAATTGTTTATACAACCCTAGCCATACATTCTTGCTAATCTACTGTAAAGCATCCCTGGCAGACACCCTGGCAGACATTAATAGGTCTTGCTGTAGAAGGATTGGAAGTAGATAACCCAAGGCCTCAAGCAGGATTCTTTCTGGAGAAAGCCCTGGAATGAATTGAATCCTCTTTCATGCATCACAATAGCTATACCATTCAGACAATAAATTGTTCAGGAAAAATAAGGCTGGGAGAGTCACAGCCTATTTTATGCTTCTGTCCAGTTTAGCTGGACATACAGCAACTGTGGATTGTTTTGGTGCTAGTACAGTATCAACACTGGCCCCTCAATCTGATGAGGTTTGATCCATGTCACAGCCCCTTTTCTTTTGATACTAAAAAGAAGACACCATCATACTAAACATTACCCTCTCGAGCCCAAAACAAAAGCACATCTCCCCATTCTTGTTTTTTAGGTTGGTCTTCTTATAGGCAGTGGAGGTCATGTGCCTGTTGGGACTTTGAAAGTTATCCATGTTTACAAAACCATGTTTCCTGCTCTGACAAGGGGAGGGACAATAAGACAACCAAATAGGAATTTATCAATTTCCATTTCCTGTTGGACCACAAAATAGTCCTCCTTTAGCTTTCAAGTTGCTCATTGCCCTCAGCTAACAACTTTACTAACTACCATCCTATGAGCCATTATTTAGGAACAAGCCACGTGGGAGCACAGTGGTTATTGCTTCAAAGTAGAGTTCATTCATTTCATACGAATGCAGGACTTCATTCAATGAGGACTTTGCAGTTTCCTGTAGGAGGGTGAATGTTCCAGAACATCCAGCCCAAAACACTTTGTTAACTCTTACATTATGATGCTGATCCCATTACTATCTTTATTTTATGAACTGTAAGAATCACATGTGCCTACAGTTTTATTACATTGGAGTAACCGCAGTGTTGAAATAATTGCTGCAATCATATAGCACAGAAGATCATTTGATTAAAAATAGCAGAGCACAATGATAGGTTGTAATCTACAATTTTTTCAGTAATTATTGCTCTGACTTTAGCAGGGGTATTTTGAAGTAAAAGGAGAAAAGACTGCAAAGTTAGATGGCAATTTTCAGTACCAAAGCACGTTTGTTTCTTTGTTTAATACCAGAGACCTACATTTTGCTAAATTAAGCTTCAATTAGAAACCAGATGAAGCAACTAAATCCTGAAAATTGCGCTCACATTCAAAATACAGGTATATAGACCAATGGAATACATCAAATACTCATTTGCAAGGCAAGACTAAAGTTGTTACACATTCAAAACTTCTTGAGCAGTGAATGTGTCTTAGGCAAGGAAGGAGAAATCCTAACTATGGACCTAATGTGTCCCCCCACCCCCGGGTGGGGGATGTCTGCCATATTTTGAGGTCCCTCTAACTTTCTTGCTCCCCAAACTCAACTTTTTTTCAGCTGTCCAGAAGAGTACTCAAGGGGTCCTTTACCAATGTCAAGAAAGATAAAAATATTTAATTAGTTGGTTAATTAATATTGAGGAGAAGAAGCAACTCCCCAAGGTCTGGAATGGCCATTTGCAGCCACCTATACCTTTTTTTAAGGTGGTTGCTTTTGCCTAGAGGCAAAACTTACCTGGACTGAGTGACTCCAAAAGGAAAAATGGAGAGATAAGCTACCAGATTTTACACATACTGTAAATACAAAATGAGCCTAAGGAGAGTTGCATAACTTAAGACTAGCAAAACAAGCCCATTGCAGATTTCCAAAATGAGTCGCCTCCACATCCTCAAATGCACTCAACTGACCAAAAGTCAACTTTCACCCCCACTCCCCCACCCCTTCTGCTTGATCTCTGGTCTTCTTTACATGACACAATAAATCACAGTAGAAGACAGAATTGGTGGCTAAACCTACAACCCAAGCAAAGTTTGTTTACACATAATCCTCTCTTCTTATATGGCCAGGACAACTTTTCTGTGGTTTCTTTGATATTCTGGCTTGATGTTATGTATGTGTGTACCAAACACCCAAAGGATATTTTAACATAAATGTTTGCATTGCCCTCTTTATCTGCTGTACATGATACTTTTCGAAGTATTTGCGGCTACACTGTTCATAACTGTAAGACCTTTGGATGTTTTCATAACTTTGAAGTATATTTGTGCTCATAGATAGAACCAGAATTTCCTAGCTGTGTCCCCTTTTTTGGGACATCTGCAATCTTTGGAACCGCCACATGTTTGTCAATATCTCCCACTTCCGTGTACAGAAGATGCTTTTTCTGGCCACATAGAATCATAGAATAACTGAGTTGAAAGGGGCCTTCCAAGCCATTAAGTCCAAACTGCTGCTCAATGCATAAGGATGGGCATTTGGAGAATGAGCTTGTTATTAGTGTGTAGTGATGATGGGACAGTGTTCCAGGGAGTAACGGACACCTACAATTTCTCCTGCACTTGGGAGATAATTCTCATCGTTTTTGGTCTTTAAACATGATGCTGATAAAATGACATTGAGGAGCTCAGGTGGTACAGTGGTTAAACTCCTGTACTGCAGCCAAAACATTATGAATTCAGTCCTGATGGGGATTCGAGGTTGACTCAGCCTTCCATCCTTCCAAAGTCGGTAAAATGAGTACTCAGAATCTTGGGGGCCAAATGCTAATTACCTGTAAATCACCCAGAGAGTGCATTATGTGGTATGGGCCAGTATATAAGTGTAATTGCTATTGCTACTGCATTTTGGAACACAGAAAGCATAAATTCCACCCATTAGCATTTCCACAGAAGACCTTTGTTTAAGGTTGATCCAAAACAAAACTGCATATACGCTGACCATCACATGTCATAAACTATCTAATTTTTGTTGTTCAGTTGCACAGTCAATTCTGACCCTTTGCGGCCCTATGGACCATTGCCCTCCAGGCACTTCTGTCCTCCACCATCTTCCTCAGCCGGCCCAGCTTTGTATCTACAATACCATCTAGCCATCTCAGTTTTGGACGCCCCCTTCTTCTTTTGCCCTCCACCTTTCCCAGCATCAAGGCTTTCTCAAGTGAATCCTCTCTTCTCATTTGATGTCTAAAGTACTTTAGCTTCATCTTTACTATTTGACCTTCTAAAGAAGCAGTTGGGGTTGATTTCTTGTAGAATCGACCTATTTGTTCTCCTCACTGTCCAGGGGACTCTCAAAACTCTCCTCCAACACCACATTTCAAAGGCATCTATTCTTCTGCTCTAATAAGAATATGAGAAAAATCTCTGTGCTAGAAATAAGTTACTTTGCTATATCTCATATAGAGCTGTTCACAGGTACTGTATGTCCCCCCCCCCCAAGATGTGTGATCCAGTTAGAGTTCTGTTTCATGTTGCAGCAACGAATCTCATGTACTCATGTATTAATGTTTTGTTTGACACTGAGATTTATAGATGATTATGCAAGTCAGGTTTGGTGACTTTTAGAGAATGTAAAACCTTCAATCTGATGATTTTGCTTTTGGGTTTCATTGATTTCACTAACTACAATACAGTATATTTTAACTGGAAGCACATCTGCGGACAGTTTCAACAACAACACATGCAAGGATTGTAAGCAGAAAAGAGACATAAAAAGCTAACTATGAAAGTCCAAAGCTTAAGCTCAGTCTGCATGTGGAATTTTACGTCTGTTTACTCTGCTGTGTAATTAAATAAACAGAATATTTCACGTATGAGTCACACCTATGTTAGAATATACATACTGTACTTTTCTGTTTCTATATGCTTGTGTTTGTGTGCACATGCGCGTGTGGATGATTTAAGACAAGCTGTTCCTTTACTAAAATTGGCAGAGGCAGGAGGGAACCTTATGGCATAGAAGTATACAAGCTTGCAAGTTCAGTCCTTGAATTTGGATAGCATTCCTTCCTGGCAATATAAAAGAGCTAAAGTAAACAATCTGGGACTAGGCATGTAAAGGTAAAGGTCACCCTTGCTCGAGAGCCAGTCATATCTGACTCTAGGGTTAGGTGTTCATCTCCATTTATAGCCAAAAAGCCAGCACTGTCTGCGTCTGCAGACGCTTTTGTGGCCATGTTGCAGGCATGACCAGACCCAGGAGTACATGGAATGCTGTTACATTTCTACCAAAGTGGTACCTATTTATTTGCTTGCAATTTCTTGCTTGCGAACTGCTAGGTTGGCAGAAGCTGGGACAGAAATGGGACCTCACTCTGTTGTGCAGTACTCAGGTCTTGAACGGCTGACCTGCTGGCCTTTCAGTCATCAAGTTCAAAGTCTTAACCTCTAAGCCACTGCAGGTATGTAAATGACTGCAAAAAAGAGTATTTTATGTGCTTAACAATGCAACTTTAGTTACAATTAGCTACAGTTAGTAATAAGACTAGTGGGCCTTTAGATAGGTCAGTATCCAACAGGATGTTTCCTCTTACAGAATTACTGTACTGTACTTCCATTTTTTGAATCGGTAGGGGGATTTGTTTTCAGATTTTCCCTCTCTCCTATCCACCTCTAATACCAGCTCAGAAAAGTTGGGAACCCCTCCAGAATAGGCTGTTAGCCTGTGCCTAAGACTGCAGCCAAAAGAGTGGGGACGTTCAATTTTGATAACTCAGTGCTAGTGCAAGTCTGGATTTAAAGCATATTGAGTTTTGAGAGCTCTAAGCATTCTGGTCCTTCTTTCAACAGTCCTTCAAGTAGGCTACTACTAACATTTCTGTGGCAAAGGCGAGTGCCTAAAAATGAGCAGTTACGCGTATATACCACCTCATAGTGCTTAGTGCACTCTCTAGGTGGTTTACAGATAATTAGCATTTGACCCCCAACAAGCTAGGTACTCATTTTACTGACCTCAGAAGGATGGAAGGCTGAGTCAACCTTGAAACCCCATCAGGATTGAACTCACAACATTTTGGCTGCAGTTCAGCAGTTTAGCCACTGCTAAAGCCAATTTATGCATTTGTTACATTTATATCTTGCCATTTCACCAACAAGTTCAAGGCAATCTAGAGGGTTCTACTTCCCATTGTATCCTCATAACTGCCTGGTGAGGTATGGCAACTGAAAAAAAAGAGCAAATGGAGAGTTTCATAATCTGTATGGACCAGAATCTGATTTAAAAAAACAACTATCCATTGCCAGGTGGGGAAATCTTGGGCTTGTAATCTAAAATAGATGTGAAGGTATGTTGACATCAGAATAAGAATAAAACAATAGTAAAATAAGAATAAAAAATAAGAATGTGCTGTCAGCTCAATTCCACAGACCTATGTAGGTACAGAGTAGTCAGATGTCTTTTAGCAGTTCCTTTTCTGGGATGGTGCAGTTTACTCAAGGCTGCTCAGGAGGCACCAATGGAAATTGACAGACTTTGAAGTTACAATGCCTTCCCACAATCTCACTATGTATGCAAGATGCAAGACAGGGATGAAATGTTTCCTGCCTGTGGATAGGATGTAGTAGCCTCTAGGAGTTCCCCTTCTGGCATTTGCCATGCCTGCAGCTTCATCAGTGATTTCAGATAACCAGGTATTTAAACCAAGCTATGCATTTCAGGCTCCTGCCAACCCAGCAGTTTGAAAGCAGGAAACTGCACATAGATAAATAGGTAGCACTTTGGTTGGAAAGGTAACAGCATTCCATGTGCTCCAGCATCTAGTCATACCTGCCACACGACCACAGGAACATCTGGAGATACAGACAGTGCTGGCTCTATGGCTATAAACGGAAATTGGCACCATGCCCTAGAGTCAAACATGACTGACTTTTGAGCAAGGGAGACCTTTAACTTTACTTTATGTGTTTAAATAGCACATTATAACCTGATGTGTGGAATTCAGCATCAAACTTTCTCCTTTCCCTTTATTCACCTGTCCCTAAATGTTTTGATTTCCAGTTCCTTTCATCCCCCACCAAGCACAGATCATAGTAAGGGATTTGGAAAGTTAAAAACCCATGTATTAAGGCACAATAGACCTTCTAGATTTATTAATAACTATCCAAATCTTCTTTGTTTATCCTACCATCATACTAATTTCCATTCTCAGGTGTGTAGCTGTTTTATATTATTTTCTTTTAGTTTGCTGAGCAAGGGGAAAGTGTTAATAAAAAGAAAGAAAGGAGAATACTAGTTCTGTTTTCCCTCTTAGGCACTAAAACCTACTCAGTTGCCTTTTCTGATTATATGCACAACCAAGAATGCTACACTTCCCCCATCTCCCAGACTTGAGATCCATACAGTAAGCCTGTTCTTCAAATGAGGATGGCTGTTAGGGAGTCTGAAAGGTCACAGAGATTCAAAATATTTGCATTCCTTTCATGGATAAAAGCACCAACTTACTTTAATCTCCTTTTGTAATAGTTTGATTTTCCAGCCATCTTTCAGGACAGACTTTAATTCCTAAACTGACTTCAGTATTTTGATAGATTGTTTTTTAAAAAAGAAAAATCCTACCTAACTGGGGATTTGCAGTAATCGCTCTTCAGAAATTTAATCATTTTCAAGATGGCAAATGACCAATGATAACCCAACTGGCCATAAGGAAGAATAGCTTGTTTCAGGCTATAAACAGACTACAGTAATTATTTTTAGTCCTGAAATTGTTACTAATAATTAAAGTCTGTTGCATACAATAGTCAAAGATAAAGCTGAATTCAGAGATTCTTTATAGATGAGTCAGTTTGTATTCAATTACCTATAGCACATATTGGTGTCTGCCCAGGTTATCCTGCTATAGTAATAGAGTAGACCATACTGCCAGCAACTCATCACTGAGTGTCAGGTAGTGGTCAATGAACCAGACATCCTTGAGGATTAATGACCTTGGCTGTAGCCCTGACGGTGGGGGTGGGGTGGGTCCCAAGTGTTAAGTTGTTTGTGTTAAGTTGTTTGTGTTAAGTTGTTTGTAGCAGATGCAAGGGACTGGTGGCTTAACTGCTTAAGATGCTGAACTTGCTGACTGGAAGGTTGGAGTTGGATTCCCAGGTACTGCATGATGGAGTGAGCTCCCATTTCTGTCCTAGTTCCTGCCAACCTCGCAGTTTGAAAGCAAGAAATTGCAAGTACTGGAGATAAATAGGGACCACTTTGGTGGGAAGGTAAACCGCATTCCGTGCACTCCAGTGTTTAGTCATGCCTGCCACATGTCCACAGAAACATCTGCAGACACAGACAGCACTGGCTCTTTAGCTATAAACAGAGATTAACATTGAACCTTAGAGTCAGATACGACTGGTATTCGTGCAAGGGTGACCTTTACCTTTACCTTTACCTAGCAGATGCAAACAACTTGGCTACTGCAATTGTGGTTGGCGTTAGCAAAATAAAATAAAAAAGGAAAGAATTTGCCAGATGTGGGAACAATGTACTCTTCAAAGCAAGGTGGGAAAATTTGAAGGGATTTTGGACATCTGTGCAGATAAATACTTGGCACAGCAGATTTGGAGCTTCCTGCCTTTTTGTAAAAAAAAAAAAAAAAAAAAAACCCACCAACAACAATCAGAAAATATTCTTTCATGTCGGCTAGCTTTTACCCTGTTTGTTTTCATGTTTTATTCTGGATCATATTCCAATTAGAGGCTGAAATATCTGATTAGATGCAACCGCTCCACTGTAGTATTTTTAGCCTGATACTGCTGCATACCTGTGTGACAGATAGGTCCCTGTTTGGGCATCTTTTAGCAGGTCAAAGCCTGCATGACTTGAAAGAAGGAATCTGAGATGCACACACACACACACACACACAAGTACATCTTAGGCAACTGTAACTCGCTTGGCCTGTTTTGTATCTTGCCTGTTACTGTTAAAGAAGGCAGGTTGGGGAAACACAAACACCTATGTGAAATTTTAAAAACCTTGAAATAGTCAGTGTAGCTTTTGAAAACATTTCAACAACTTGACTTTTTAAAGGTATAAGCTTTAGATAAATCTTTAAAATGGTTTGAGAGGGAATAATGCTGCTAAATCATATGGCTAAATCATATCAGTGGTTAAGAAGCTCGACTTGATACCTGGAAGGCTGACAAGTTGACAGTTCGAGACCCGGGTACTGCATGATGGATTGAGCACCTATCTGTGTCCCAGCTCTTGAGGACATGAAAGGAGCCTCATTCAGGTGTTCCCTGAGCGGAGTTTCTTTCGCAAAAATCCTTTCAACCCAGAATAATTTCTTAAATGAAATTATTACTGAATTATTATGAGCAAAAAGTTTGTTCTTCAATTGAATCAAATAAGTATAACAGGGATGTTAGGTTTTTTGTCGTTGCAATAAATGCATATGTTATCCAGGAACAGAGCTATTCTTCTGAAATTATCATGTAACACTTAGTACACAGAATGTGAATGTGTAGCCTAGTAAACCATAGTCTTTTAAAACAGAGCTTGAAATCTGCTAATAATAAGATGACAAAAATGACATTCATGGAAACAGCAATGTTCACACATAACATTTTTGGGTTTAGGTATTTCATGGAGTGAGCTGATCTAGTTCAGTGAGTTGGAGCATCCAGAGGCTGAGAGCTTAAATTTCCTTCTATATGATGCAGTGTCCCAGAGTGCCATCAAAAGGACAGGCTGGTAAACAATGTCTAAATACTTTATGCAGGTACTGTATATATGAAACTTTATGAGAGTCACTGTAAGTACAAATTGACTTGATAGGACATAATTATTTTATGGAGATCCATAAGTGACAAACATGACATGTGAATTGGCTCGTACTGTCCAAGACTCACATCTCTGCCTTTATACACTATCAAACTAGCAAGTGCCTTCTGTTTTACCAGATAATAAACTATGTGCAAACATGTAACATTAGCCAAGCCAGGAGGGCACTAACATCTATGGACTAAACTGAAAGTCGCCTTATCTGTAGTTTTTGACCTTGTAAGCCATACTACCACACACCACCACCACCACACACCACCACCACCGTGTCTAGGCCAGATGTGAAACTGCCAAAATGAAGCCACCTTTTGGTGAGTTCATTCTGCAATTCTTTTTGCCTGACCTAGTGTGAGAAGGATTAGCTGGCAATACAGTGGATATTGGGAGTCTGGAGCTGACTAGACCACAGTCTTGCCATGTTATCTGGGATTGGTTCAATCCTGTTGTCCCTGAGGAAGTGGACAGGCTTCTTGGACCTGTTCGAACCACTGCCTGCTTATTGGATCCCTGTCCCACCTGGTTGGTTAAAACAGTCAAGCTGGTATCAGGTGGTTGGGTAAAAGCAATAATTAATTCTTCACTGTGGGAGGGGGTGTTTCCTGCATAATTAAAACTTGCATTGGTATGCCCCCACCTGAAAAAAAAACATCACTCGATCTGACTATAATACAATTTTAGACCTTTTCCCCACCTCCCCTTCTTAAGGAAGGTGTTGGAGAAGGCAGTGGCCCTGAATGAAGCGGATTATCTGGACCCTTTTCAGTCAGGATTCAAGCCTAGATATGGTACCAAGACTGCATTGGTCGCACTTTTGGATGATCTCTGGTCGGAGCGGAATGGAGGTGACCCATCAGTTCTGGCTCTTCTTGACCTCTCAGCGGCTTTTGATACCAACCACGGTATTCTTCTGGAACAGCTCCATGGACTGGGGTTCCAGGGCCCTGTGTAGTCATGGTTTTCCTCTTTTCTGATGGGTCGGACCCAGTCGGTGTGGTTGGAGGACGAGGGGTCGAGCCCTAGGCCTCTCCAATACAGGGTGCCTCAGGGCTCGGTCCTCTCGCCTCTCCTATTTAATATCTACATGAAGCATCTGGGGGAGATCATCCATTCCAACGGGGTGAAGTATCATCAGTATGCTGATGATACTCAACTGTGCATCTCCACCCGTGGTGAACCAAGTGATGTAGTCTTTCTAGGTGTCTGGAGGCTGTTAGGGTCTGGATGGGGGACAATGGACTACAACTGAATCCTGGCAAAACTGAGTGGCTATGGATTTGCTCTACATGGGACTGCCCTTGATGACCATTCAGAGGCTGCATCAGGCCCAGAATACGGCTGTCGAGGTGGTGATGGGGTGCGGGCATTATGCCCATGCCTCGTCACTGTTCCAAGAGCTGCACTGGTTACCGGCGTGCCTCTGGGTGATATTCAAGGTTCTGGATATGACCTTTAAAGCCCTACATGGTAGTGGGCCAGGATACCTAAGAGACCGCATCAGCCCAAGAACATCTGTCCATCCCACCAGAGCGGACTGGAGAGGCTCTCTGAAGATACCACAAGCTAGAGAGGCTAGACTCTCTAGCACTAAAAGAAGGGCCTTTTCCGTGTCTGCTCCAGCTCTATGGAACCTCTTACCAACTGAATTGCACCTCTAAGTGGGGTTGATGCCCTTCAGGAAAGAACTAAAAACCTGGTTGGCAAAGCAGGTGTGGGGCAATAGTGACGTGGTGACCCCACCCAGCTGGCTTATATACTGTAGGCCTCTTTGTTCTTTTAGTTCTTTTGACCATAATTTTTAAAAAATTGATGGGGAGAGGGAGGGTAATCTTTAAGGTCTATTAAGGTTTTTTTTAAAAAGGTTTTTAATGTTTTATGATTGTAATTCTTAGCCATTAATCCAGTGGGAAATGAACTCACATGGAGGGATAAATCTCTGATTCCTGCAATAACAAAGGTCAGGTAACTTAGTTCTGTATCCACTCAATTAGCATATTTATTTTTCCTGCTATATATTCTAGGAGGCTTACCTGCCTCACTTTAAGCCACAGCACAAGCAATTATGGGCTTCAGTCAACAAATTCCTTAAGATGTTTTGTGTTGACAAACTCATTACCACAGTTTTACTTTTAAGTGTGCATGAGTCACTTTCATTAGTGTTATGCAACAGCTAATTACTAATTCTCAACCCCAAAGTCCAGGTCCCTTATAACTTATGTGCATTAAGGTGAGGGGGAAAACACAAGATGTGGGGGTATTCCCAGATGAAAAATTTCCCAGCAAGTCGAAGCAAGTACCCGCATACCACACCCTCCTTGCCTGCACTGAAGTGACATCCCAACCTCTAGCGGGGCTTAGCAAGCTCCAGAAATGCTGCCTGAGCATGTTCTTCAAGGCTGCTTCAACGGTTTTCCATCCTAACAGATAAAAAGTTGGTTATAACTGTCCATGCACATTTTAGACCCTAACCCTACCATTCCCTTGTTGCTTTCAGCTGGTGTTATCCTGACTATGTTGATGCTTCAAGCCCAGGGGTGGCAATGTCTGGTTTACCAGACAGTGTTGGCCTATAGCCCTCAGTAGCCTTAGACAGCATAGTCAACAGTGAGGGTTTACGAGAGCTGCAGACCAAACTGGAAAGCTACATGTAGCGCATTCATATCCTAATCACAGTCCACATATCTCTGATGACCTCTCTCATGAATATAGATGGGTGACATGTTGCATCGCTGGGACATCAATCAGAGGTATTTCTGTTTCATACAGTTCTCTTTGTATAGGCAATACAAGTAATACCTCGGATAACGATAAGACTTGGTTCCACAAGTCTTGGTGTTATCCGATTTTTAGTGTTATCTGATCCATGTTAAAATCCTATGGGATGGATCGGATAACGTTAAAGCTCCATACAAATACAGTAAAACCTCATATAACACTAAAACCTGGTTCCACAAGTCTTCGTGTTATATGATTTTTAGTGTTATCTGATCCTCTATGGGATCCATAGAGATACATTGTAACCACACAGGCTTTCGCGGTTGTTATCTGAAGCATCCCATAGGATCTTAATGTTATCTGATGCAATTCTTCCCCCCAGATTCCTTGATGTTATGCGGTTTTCGTGTTATTCGATACTAATGTTATATGAGGTATTACTGTACATTGTAACCGCACAGGCTTTAGCGGTTGTTATCCGATCCATCCCATAGGACCTTAACATTATTCGATCCAATTCTCCTCCCCAGATTACTTAGCGTTATGCGATTTTAGCGTTATCTGAGGTAAACGTTATCCGAGGTATTACTGTACTGTACTATGAATACAAAAAAAGCAGCAATTAAAAGTCTTAGTAAGTCCTCAGTAAAAAAGTTCCTATGCTATACTAAATACTATACAACCAATATCTTCCAGATGCTATAGAGCAGAGGTCCCCAACCACCAGGCTGCAGGTGCTGGGCTGCAGGCTGTCCCAAACTGGGCCGCTGGATGGGTGATGCAGGGAGCCCTGGTGTCATCCTTCCGCCCTCAGTGTACTCTGCTGAGTCTGTCCAGTGGGCAGGGCATGGGCTTCAGACCCAGTGGATGGGCAGGTGGCCAAGCCACTCCTCCACATTACTTAACTTGGTGGGGCTCTGCCCTCACCTCTGTGTAGTGTGATGCCATACTGCCTGAGTTGGAGTGTATGGCTGGCAGGCAGTTTGGTCCCTCCTCCTTGTTTTTGGGCTGCAGCGGGGCTCCCCCCCCTCCCCTGTGCACTTTGTCATATTTTGTTGTGCGCTTGTGCTGTCTGGCCCCACCACCCCCATTTGCTGGTCCATGGAAAGGTTGATTGGCATGAAGCCGGTCTGTGGTGCTTGAAAGGTCAGGGATCCCTACTATAGAGTACAAGTCTTAAGACCATTTAACACTCACTCTGCCAGGTGGATAGTCCACAGGGCCGTAGCCAGGGGGTGGCCAGGGTGGGTGTTGTCCACCCTGAGTTAGCAGTTTGCCAACCCTCAAACTCCTGGCTATAATAATTTTCTAATGCTGCTACTTGAATCCTGCTCAGACTGAGTCAAGCAAAAAGAGTAGGAGTTTCCCCTCCCTGCAAGTTCCAGTTCCCTCATTATTATTATTTTTGAACTTCTCTTACATTCCTTTTCCTCCAGCCCTCCCAGCAGTGAAGAAGGCTGAACTGCCTTTTGCTAAGTTTGTCTCTTGTCTCACCCTCAAGACTGACTGAAGGACCTGAACAGAGAATGCTTTATAGGGACTGTAGAAAAACATTTTTTTTAGGGGGGGGGGGAGGCACACAGAAGGAGGTGGCAATTTCTCCATCCTCAGAACAAAGATGAGTCATCACATCATAAAAACCGCAGTGAAGTTGATCTATGTCAGTCTGTGGAGTCATGTGAAAATCATGCTAGAATTTAAACACATTTTTAAAATATGCACCCTCAAAACCATTTGGCTGATGGTAGCTTTTCCTATTAACTTGAGGGGTTTCTATATCTTCAGAAGGTCTAATTAAAAGATCCAGTGTGAAAACCTTGCTGCTTGCTACCTTTTGCAAAATTACAGAACCCATGCTTCCCTGATGGGGAAAAAAAAGTTAATGCATTGTTATGCCCTCACGTCAAGACTGACTTATAACAATCCTAATAGGACTTTCAGAGTAAGTGAAATATTTAAGGAATGATTCTATCAGTTCCACACTCACCCCATTGGCTGAGCAGGAATTCAAACCCAGGCCTCCTGATCCCCAGTCCGTCACTCTAACTATTACCCTATACTAACATTTGATGCATTGCCTGCCTAAAAAACAAGAAGTCCACCTGCTCATTTTACTGGGCCCTTTCCTAGTAACTACACCAGGTCTTCCTTTTTTCCCCTTTGGAAAAAAGTGAAATATTCTCACACCTTTTATGGTTTCTGATTGCATTTATCTGTGCAATCTTAAATAGTGGAAGAAATCAGGTATATAAAAATGTTAAGTAAATTAATTCTTTTTTATTTCAGCAGGCCTATAGCAGATGCAGTCCCCAAACCTCTTTCATTCAAGTAATCTAGCACAATTAAATGTCAAAGTTTTATTGGTTTTAAAGGGACCAGATTGGTTTTACAAGTCAAGGTCATGGTTCTGGTAAAGAAAGAGCATTATCTAACCTTCTATATCTGGATAGTGGGACATCTGGTAAGGCATTTCCAATTGCTGTGCAGTGTGTGTTAACTTTTAGCCTATAAGTCACACTGCAGAGTCACTCACCTTCACAAAAATATCATCACATCAAACAAATTTTTATCCCCCAATTCCCCAGGTGAAAACGATGCTGAGTGGAGAAAGCATAGCTAAGCGGGACTGTAGCTAGGTGGGACTGTGGGGTGTCTTAGCTGTAGCCATGTGGTTTAGAGCAGGAATTATCAACCTGTCGCCCATGGGCCGGATGCAGCCCACGGCACCATTTCATGTGGCCCCTCACCACCTCAACCACACCAGGAAATGCCATGTGGTGGGGGAAGGGCAAAATGGCCATCTGGCCTCTGAAGCTGTCTGAGGGAGTGTGACTCAGCCCCCAGGTTTAAAAGGTTGAGAACTCCTGGTTTAGAGGAACCATAGCCATGTTTGCTAGAGGAACTCCACTCAGGGGACGCCTTGCTTAAAGACTAACTTGCTTAAAGAGTAGAATTTTCTCTGAATTGTTGCCTCTCTTAACAACTAAAACCAACCCAAAACTTGCTTAACAACTAAATTGGGGTTCGCAATCCCTTCCGCCAGAAGTCACAATTGGTCACTTACAATGGTGCTTCGCTTAAAGAGCAAACTCGCTTAAAGTGCAATCCTGTGTAACACATTATGCTCTTTAAGCGAGGTACCACTGTATTTTTATTTCTATTAACACATGTTTTCTAGTTTGTAGGTTGTTTCTATAAAACTTGTAAAAAACTGAAATATTTTAAATAAATAATTTTATTTATTAAAACACGAAATAAAATACAAAAACCCAAGAGATACACACTACCAAATCCCTCAACACCTTTTGTCACTTAAAAAAATAACTATACCCTAAGAGTGAGATCATCCATGTAAACATATTTCTTGGGTGAAGAAATGCAAACACAACTATCAGACACACACACACACACAAAAAAAACACTCTGCAAAACAGAAAAACAAACAGAATGGAATGACAGTTTAGAAAAAACAGAAGTTCTACGTCTGTCTGTTATCCAGACAAGCATTAAGTCTGCTCTCTAGGGTGTTTTTTGTTCAGTAGCATAGTCAAGTCCGACCCTTTACGACTCCGTGAACAATTACCCGGCAGGCACCCCTATCCTCCGCCATCCTCCTCAGCCTGCCCAGCTCTATGCCCATTGCGTCAATAATACCATCTAGTCATCCCATTTTTGGCTGCCCCCTTCTTCTTTTACCCTTTAGTCATTCACAGCATCAATGCTTTCTCAAATGAATCCTCTCTTCTCATTTGATGGTCAAAGTACTCTAGCTTCATCTTCAATATTTGACCTTCCAAGGAGCGATCGGGGTTGATTTTTTTTAGATCAACCTATTTGTTCTCTTTGCTGTCCAGGGTACTCTCAAAATTCTCCTCCAACACCACATTTCAACGGCATCTATTCTTCTAGGGTGTTTTGGAAGTGTCATTTTCACAGTGTCCACACCGGTTGAATGCTGGAACAATGCATCTCCCCTCCAATGCATGTCTTTTGAGATCCCATCAAAGTGTTCTGCTTTTTGGAAGCATTCTCTTTTAGTGTGCTCCTAGTGCTACGTGAATCCTGAGAGTGGACTAAATGTAAGCTTTGTGTCTGTCAAAACTGCTTCTGGTATAAATGTCTGGTACCATGAAGCTGCTTATCAACCGCTTCTGGATACTGGGCTTCTCCTGATTCTCTATGAATGGTATGAGAAGTGAAATAATCCTCCTCCCCTCTCCAACATCACTAGATCCTCACTGATATGCACAATTCTGTTTAAACTAGAAAAATTATTTTGCTTGTCTCTGTTGCTGATTGAAACTGTGGCTGCAGGCATTTTCTCAATCGGCAATAAACAAAGAAAATGATCTTTAAAAAAATTAAACAAAGTGATGCATTGCATGGGCGATGATCTTGGATACCTTGGAGTTGTTATTCAGAGATAAGTCCATGCATTGGTAGATGTCCCCATGATGACAGTCCACACATGCAAATGGACATGAGAAATCAAGTCCATTTTCATGTGGTTTTTTAGCCATTTGGATAGCATGTCACCCGCTGGCTAGGTGGATCGTGACATGTGCCCGCCGCTTTCACCTGGCCGATGGAGGAACTGAGTGGAAGGTTTTATTTTTCTTTCTCCCCAAGCCAAACAAACACCTGTCCAGATGGAAATTAAATTGAAAAGATGTGAATTTATCTCCCCCTAGTGGAATGTCAGAGACAAAGAACTTTGAACAAAAACATATTCTCTGGATCATCTAATTGTTCTCTGAACATTGTGTTTTAGTAGGACGTTTACAATTGCTGAGATTATTATTAATGTATTCTGTTGTCCTACCATCAGGTCAAAAAGAACAAAGGGAATACTCTTTAAGCAATCGTCCTATTGCAGTTTAAAAGCATTTATAAAATATAAGAGATAAAAATCAACGAATACTTTACTTCCCTTGCCATTTAACACCTGACAATAAAATGGCATAAGACCTGGAAAATGCCTCAATTTTGCTATAAAATTATCTCCCCAATGAATCTGAATATAATTAGTAGCTACTAGTTACATGTTATTTTATACACCTAAAAACCAGCTTTACAACTACTGTATTCGGGTGTTTTTTTAAAATTCCTAGCTTTGCCATTGTTGCAATAAAGTCCTTGATAAGGGTGGAAAATGTCCAGAGTGGAGAAACCACATTGATGTTCCCTGAACAACAAGCAGGCTGCGTTCTCTAAATGGCAGGAAACGATCCTACTCTCACCCCACCCAAGAATTTCTTGGAAAATGTCATTTATGGAAAATTTGAAAGAAACCACAAACTATATGGGAGGGACTGTATGTAGCCTGTAGGTTGGGTGTTATCCACCCCTATATAGAGACTAGGGCAGTGATGGCTAACCTTGGCACTCCAGATGTTCTTGAACTTCAATTCCCAGAAGCCCAAGTCAGCAGGAGGGCTGACTTGGGCTTCTGGTGATTGAAATCCAAGAATACCTGGAGTACCAAGGTTTGCCATCATGGGACTAAGGAGATGAACAAAAGACTTTCTAGAAAAGGTATCGAGGAGAGCCTTATAGGAATAAGGGAGAAGGTGAGACAAAAAAAGATCAATTGGGGGAAGGGGCTTTTTCAACCCTACTTGCCAATAAGTCGCATGCAAAGAGTTTGCTCCATGTGAGTAGCTCCATGCTCAGCAACACTATCCAGAACTGAACATTGTATATTGGAGAGAAAAAACCTCCATCTTCAAAGCTGATTGTGGATTTAGAGTGAGACCTGAAAGAACACAAGGTTCTGGGTTATTTACTGCAGTCAGTTTTCTGAGAACACAGACGGCTTCAGAACATCTGTCACGTACAGACACACAGAGGGCAGCAGCTTTATATAAGCCAGGGCTAACTCACCAGCTGTTCAAATCAGACCACTTTGATCTTTCCTCCTTTTAACAAAGGCCTATGTTACAACAAGGGGCAGAACTTCTCTTTCACGCTTGTCAAATTAACATTTCTACTTCGTCTTATCAGCCCCAGATGGAAGCGGGGTGACCAACTCATCCCAAAAGACAGGCTTGCCATAGCAGAATGAGAGGAGAGAATGTTCAGCTGCTAAAATGTCACAGATGCCAATTTTTTGTGGCATCAGGATGGCAAAATGTACTCCCCCCCCCCCCAGACAAACACAAACTTTAATGGAAATATGGTAGTCCCGTTTTCTCCAGCTATTAAAAATAGTATCACAGCTACAGAACACAAGTCACCAGCTATTTTCTTCTAAGGCAGGTGTGCCCAAACTTTTCAGGCTGTGGGCCAGTCACGTGGTTCACCGGGCCAGTCATGTGGTTCCTCCCACCGGAAATGGAAGTAAAACATGCCTTGCAATCTGTTTTGCAACAGGATGAGATAGAGATTAATCTACTATTTTCACTGCTTAAACCAGGGGTGCCCAAACTACGGCCCGTGGACCGGATCCGGCCCCTGCTGCCAATCGCCTGGCCCACACCACCCTCATTGCTCCTGGAAGTGGATGTAAAATGCACCCATACTTCCACTCCTGGAAGCGGTGAGGGCAGCACCGGCTGGGTGAACTGGGATTGGGGGCCAGATCTGGCCCACAGGCCATAATTTGGGCACCCCTGTCCTAAAGGTTCATTGTAGCTCCATAGTTATTAAGAGTTCACATCTATCTAGTCCATCAGAAGTGAAAAATGATTTATTTTCCAATAAAAGTTAGCACTTTCTCCCTGCATGTGTTTTGTTTATGGATCACACGGCTGTCTTTGTTTGCCTATGGAACTACAGTAATACCTTGGATAACGTTTACCTCGGATAACGCTAAAATCGCATGTTAAGTAATCTGGGGAGGAGAATTGGATCGAATAACGTTAAGGTCCTATGGGATGGATCGGATAACAACCGCTAAAGCCAATTGGCAACAATTGGAACGTCTAGTATATAAACCTAACTGCAACCCCGACTCCCTGATGCAAAGCCCCTGGAGTTTTGCATTGCTTTTGTCAGGCCACAAAAGGAAGCTAGTGCTTCACAAGGCCATGGGAGAGTAATAGCAAATACCTGGCTTCCTGTGGGGGAAGTGGGCTGGTACCATACAAGCCTGCTGTTTTCCCCACATGCATTTCTAAGAGAGCCTGGCAGAACCATCTAGCAATGAACTTTCATTGATAATTTTTCCTGATGCACGCCTGCCTGATGAAGAGATCTTGAATCTCAAAAGATCACACAGGGGTTTTTTTTTAGTGATACAATAAAAGGTACAGTATTGCATTCTTCCTGCATTATTTGACTAGAGAGCAGCATGTGATACTGGCTCAGGAATAAACGCTTACATTCACAAACATCAAGGTTGCTAATACAATTTGCTCATTTCTATCCAGAAATATAGGGGGCCAGTGGCTTAGTGGTTAAGATGCTAAGCTTGATGACTGGAAGGTCAGCCGGCCAGCAGTTTGAGTCACAAGTGCTGTACAACAGAGTGAGTTCTTGTTGTCTGTCCCAGCTCCTGCCAAGCCAGTTTGAAAGCAAGAAATTAAGGTAGATAAATAGGTACCACTTTGGTGGGGAAGGTAACAGCGTTCCATGTGCTTCGGCATCTAGTCGTGCCTGCCACATGACCACAGAAGCATCTGTAGATAGAAAGTGCTGGCTCTTCGGCAGTAAACAGAGATGAGTACACACACCCTAGTCGAAGACAAGTGAGGATACTGTATGTTTGTGTCTGTCTGTCTTTCTGATCTGATAGCAAAATTACCTTAACTAATTATTGTGTAACAAAGAAAAATCAGGAACAAGAGCAAGGAATTGATAAATTATACTTGATTAGAACATTCCCTATAATCCCTATACAGTACAGTAAAACACCAGATGATTGGATCGGATAACGCTAAAATCGCATAATGTTAAGTAATCTGGGGAGGAGGATTGGATCGAATAACGTTAAGGTCCTGTGGGATGGATCGGATAACAACCGCTAAAGCCTGTGCAGTTACAATGTATCTCTATGGAGCTTTAATGTTATCCGATCCATCCCATAGGATTTTAACATGGATTGGATAACGCTAAAAATCGGATAACACCAAGACTTGTGGAACCAAGTTTTAGCGTTATCCGGTGTTTTACTGTACTTCCACTATCTGTGCTCATTGACCTATTAGTACCAGGCCTGTTCCTGTTGGTGAGTGGCCAATGCTGTATGTACTTATCACCCTTTTATTGATAACATGATTCTGGAGAACACATCACAGATCTAATGAAGTAAGCAGTTAGTAACAGGAAAGCTCTTACTGTAATAAATATTTCCATTTTTAATTAAGGGCCCATAGGTTATGTTACTTCTGCTGCAATGGATTGACGCATGTACATCTTTGACAAAAGATAACAAGGGTAAAAGGAAGCTGAACGAGAGAAAACACGCACTACAATATGTGGGTAGGTGGTGGCTGTATATATACTTTGGATTATTTTTTTCTTACAGAAATGTCTGAAAGACACCACACTAAAACACCTCAATTTTGTTTTTCTAAATGGTCTATGTTCACTTACATGATCGCACTTGGTGGAGAAAACAGAACCAGAAACTCATTAAAAAATTCAGCAGCATAGAAATTCCTATTACACTAGTACCCCAAATAACGTTATTACTTGGTTCCACAAGTCATGTTGTTATCCGGTTTTTAGCGTTGTCCGGGGTATACACCGAACAACGCTAAAAAACATCTGGCGTGCGCGCGTCATACACGGTTTGGGGAGGATACAGAGATTTTCTCCGTATCCTCCCCAAACCCCGTTTGACACGCGCGCGCCTGCACGGTGTTTGGAAAGGGTACAGGGGCCTGTACCCTTTCCAAACATCGGGCGGGCAGGCGCGCACGTGTCAAACGCGGTTTGGGGAGGATACGGAGATTTTCTCCGTATCCTTCCCAAGCCGTGTCTGACAGGCGCGCATCTGCACGGTGTTTGGAAAGGGTGGGGGCCCGTACCCTTTCCAAACATTGGGCGGGCTGGCGCTCACGTGTCAAACGCGGTTTGGGGAGGATACGGAGATTTTCTCTGTATCCTTCCCAAGCCGTGTCTGACAGGCGCGCATCTGCATGGTGTTTGGAAAAGGTGGGGGCCCATACCCTTTCCAAACATTGGGCAGGCTGGCGCGCGCGTCAAACGCGGTTTGGGGAGGATATGGAGATTTTCTCCGTATCCCTCCCCCAAGCCGCGTCTGACAGGCACGCGCTTGCACGGTGTTTGGAAAGGGTACGGAGGATCTTCCCCATACCCTTTCCAAACATCAGGTGTGCACGTGCGCGTCAGAGGGGGTTTGGGGAGGCTACGGAGATCTTCCCCGTAGCCAAACCCCATTTGACACACGCGCACCTGCACGGTGTTTGGAAAGGGTACGGGGGAAGTTCCCCGTACCCTTTCCAAACATCGTGCGGGCAGCGCTGGAGGGGGGGGTTGGATTGGGTAGATGTTCTACCCAATCCAACCCCCCCCCCCACACACACACACACGATTGTACCGGATAACGCTAAAAATCGTGTTATCCGATACAAGATTTTTTCCAAAAATCTTGCATCATTATGCGGTTTTAGCACTATCCGGTACAATCGTTATCCGGGGTATTACTGTATCTAAAAGAAATTCCAGCTTTAAAAAAATAAAAGTAACTATAGCTATATCTTATGCGCATAGGAGACAGGACAATACCCCATGTCTACACAATAAGCCACTGGGAAACTATGTAAATAATCAAATCTGCTAAGAACCAAGAGCTTGTCTATAGAACAAGGATTTTACCTGCTCTTATTAACTTAGGGCAGACCTTACCACAGAGAAAGTTTTAGCTTGATTTCTATCAATCGAAACTCTTGAGAAGATAGGATATGCAACTCTGGGGTGGGATATAAATCAAATGGATGGATCTTTCTCTCTCCTAAATCTCATTACCAGGGAGGTTGGTATGTCATATAAGTATTACGTTTAGACTATTATTTGGCGCACAATTGAGCATATATAAACAGAGAGAACACTTTCTAGCTCATGTAAATCCTACTAATTTTGTGTAAATGCACTGGATTGGACCCAGACTAAGTTAGCTGAACAGAATGGCTCCTATTATCTTCCTGGGACAAATTGGCCAGGGTTTAAAGATCTACTGACTTCAGTGGGGACTAAATTCAATTGTGTCCAGCTGGATAACTCAGTGGTTTAAATACCTAACAGGTTGGGAGTTTGATTCCCCACTGTGCTTTCTGGGAACTCATCTGGATTTGTCATAAGGCCACTATATATCCTTCGAAACATATAGTTTTATTTCAGTGACTTATTTACAGACTTTACATTTATGTCAAAATAGTGTCACTATTCTCACAATACATTGCTTACCTCCCACTAAAAATACAATTTCTTGTTTTTTTTAAAAAAATCCACAAAATCTTCTTTCATGACTGTAACTTAATAAACAAGTCACAAGTGTATCCACTTCATAGATAAACTGTGAAGTTCTCCAGTCTTTACAAACACAAATATTTACCACACTATTCTAAGAGGCTGTATTTTAAAATACAGTAAAACGGTTCTAAATGAAACAGTTTGGGCTCCAAGTGAGTAAAACATCCATAACAATATCAATTATTCCAGAATTTCCAGAATAGTAAAATATATCACAGATGCTGTAGAGTCCTTCAATATGCTGTATTGTGGGCAATTCTGTGCTGTTTTTTTCTTCTCTACTGCTCCAGTTACAAAATCATGGACCAACAGACGTCTGTGTTCATTATTGAAGTTTCATGTCTGGCCTAGACACGGAAGAAGAAGACTGAAGTTCCAAGCAGTCCAGACTCATCACTGCTTCTTTTTCTTATTTTGTTCTTCAGGATCCAGCTTGCGTTTCTTGGATAAAACAGGTTCACTCTTTTCATCATCTTGAAAGAAAAGAAAATATTTGTAAATACAAAAGCACAATTAAGGTAAATATTTTTTTAAAAAAATCGTGTATGCACAGAAATGGCTAAAACACAGCTGAATGACTGATGAATACAATCAAAAAATAAAACTTGACATTAAAATCCTGAATAAACTGAATATGGCTTAGCAATGTGATGTAGCTGCAAAAAAAGGCTAGTGCAATTTTGAGCTACATTAACGGAACCATGACTTCCCAGACGCAAGCAGCAATCATTTCAGTTTATTCTGCATTAACCTCAGAACTTGTAAAGTTGTTTCTAAACGAATTTGTTCCAGTACTCCTTACAGGACATATTAGTGGTTAAGACAGGCGTGGCCAAACTTTTTGGGCTGTGGGCCGGTCACGTGGTTCCCCCCACCCCCGGAATCAGAAGTAAAACGCGCCTTGCAATCAGTTTTGCAACAGGATGAGATAGATTTTAAGCTGCCATTTTCTCTGCTTAACCCAGGGGTGCCCAAACTATGGCTGCATGTTTTACTTCCACTTCCAGGAATGACAAGGGAAGTGTGGGCCAGATGAATTGACATTGGGGGCTGGATCTTGCTTGCAGGCTGTAGTCTGGGCATCCCTGGTGAACTTGATGACTGGAAGGTCGGCAGGGCAGCAGTTCAAGACCCGGATGCTGCACAGCAGAGTGAGAGCCCATCTCTGTCCTGCCAACCTAGCAGTTTGAAAGCACGAAATTGCAAGTAGATAAAACAAGTACCACTTTGGTGAGAAGGTAACAGCATTGTGTGCTGCATCATCATCATGCCTGCCACATGACTGTGCTGGCTCTTTGGGTGTAAATGGAGATGAGCACCACACCCTAGAGATGGATACGACTGGTTTTCAAGCAAGGGTGATCTTTACCTTTTTTTTTACTCCTTAGTCCTTGGGGTGCTTGTTTTTTTACAAAGTAATTCTAATGTTTAAACCTTTTTAGAAATAGTAGTCACAATCCTATTGGATATTGTGTGATCTCAAGAGCAATTGAAGAAGTTTCCACAGCTAACGAAGGCAGGCATGTGCTGACTGTGGCCAATCACTCACACACATACTGCACATGCCTGCATCCTTCCAGTTAGCCACAAACAGCCATGGCAACTGTCACAATTCACCTTCCTAAGTGGTACTGCCCACCCCTCCCAGGCCTTACGGTTACAGTTCCTTACCCCAAGTGGGGATTGCATGTTTGGTAAGAAACTGGGTCTTTTCTCCAGTGTCTCCCTTTCTGGAATGCCCTGCTTTTGGAGACACAGTGCCCTCTCCCTTTTGATCTCTAATTAAAAATCTTACTGTTTAGATGTCAAAGATGTCCTCCTCAGCTGAAATGAAGGAAATTATATGTCTTATTACCACTGATGGTCCGGCCGTGGGTTACTGTCTATTGTTGCTCCTTGACATTGTTTTGTCTGTTTAGCCAGTTTTACTTTTTAGAATTCCTCTGTCTATTTTAATCTTGTTTGACTGTAAACTGTCCAGAGTTGATGAATGGTATACAAATCTAATAAATAAGCAAATAAAGTATATTCGGCAGGGTTTTGGCCACTGTTTACACATTTTTAAATAATGTTTAAATGTTGCTTGTTATGTTACCCATGGCAATATAATAGAGGAGTTAAAGGAGGAGGTACGCATGCCTTGCATTTCTCCTACCCTGTGAATGAAAAGTGAGTATTCTATTGAGAATGATACAGAGAGGAGTAAGAAGTGAAAGTGCCTGGCATTTATTTCCCCACATTCCAGAGCAAATAAGCATAGCTGCTATCGGGTATTCTGCTTCTTAAGGAGCCACGTGATATACTGCTAGTTAATATTATGACTGGGTTTTAAACAGATCCAAATCAATGGGAAACAGAAATACCAAAGTCAGGAATACAGGCTCCCAAAGGAAAGAAAAATCCAAATTCCAGTACTCCTATGCAAAGAAAATCAAACAGATTTGTTTCTTTGTCCGTGAAGTAAGATGGCATTACCGGATTCCACATGGACTTGCTCTTCTTCCTCTGCTAAGGAGTTCACCTTGTTGGCATGCCTTGGAGCATCATCGCCATTATCTTCATACATGTTAGACCATTTGATGGCCATATCAAGCTCCGGAGGAGGGGGAGGCTTTGATTCTTTGACAGCATAAGACTCGGGAGGTGGCACTGCACTGGTAGTCCATGCTTTGAATTCCTTAGGAGGCTGTTGAAAAGAACGTATCAGATCAAAACTCTGGAATGACAGAAAACCAAATGCAGGAAGCACGTCTTGTCCTAGTCATTAAATCGTGGATGCAACCATTAGTATGAATTGCTCCTGTATAGGAAACGAAAGCCAACTTGTAACATGTAACTGTGTCAACGATGAGTGAACTAAGCAGTGTACTGTATCATGAAGAGATGTAGGGACACTTCGTTTCTTCAAATGCAAGCATCATTGGCCAATGGTCAGGTATGGTCCAACACCACCTAGAGCAGGAGTTCTCAACCATTTAAAACCAGGGACCAGGTCACATTCCCTCAGATAGCTTTGGGGGCCAGGGGGCCAATTTGCCCTTCCTCCACCACATGACACTTCCTGATGTGGTAGATGCAGTGGGGGTGGGGGCACATGAAATGGTGCCGTGGGCCGCATCCGGCTTATGGATCACAGGTTGAGAATCCCTGACCTAGAGTTACAGTTTCCATGTTCTTGCTTTAAAATCTAAGTTAAAAGATTAAATGAATAAGGAAACAATAATTAACAATATTGATCTAGGAGAAGTATTCCATCGACTCCATATGTTCTCACACTGAAGATTTAAAATCAAGCTAGCCACATCAGCCAAGTTTCATGGTAGGCAGAAAGAGCCTGCTCAAAGACTGTGGTATTTTTAACCCAGAATTGGGTGTACACTAGGCAATGGCAACCTTGTGCTGGCTAACCTTTCTCACACTAGGTCAAGCAAAAGGAACTACAGAATGAATTCACTAAGAGGTGGCTTCATTTTGGCAGTTTACAGGCCTAGACACAAAAGAAGCAGCAGCCAAGTTTTCAATGTAAAAGTGCTTTGTGTCTTGTAATGCACACAAAACTTTACTCTGCTATAGAGTAAGTGAACTGGGATCTATTGGTGGGTTTTAGACAATCTGCAGTAGATTTCATGTTTTTCTGACTTTCATTTGAATATCAATAGTAGTAACTTATTTATTTATTTCTTCTTATTTGCTATCCCGCCCCAATCGGGCAAGCCCGACTCTGGGCGGCTTACAATATTAATATTAATTAAAAATCACTGGGATACACATGTAATAATACAAAGAATACTTAAACTAATGTTTAAAACTCTAAAACAAATGCTTAAAACTTAAAACTTGAAAACAAAACCCTTCTCCCCTATGAAGAAGAGTACAGGATGGGCAGGGGAATAATAAGTGTGTGTGCAAAAGGCTCATAGACTCATAGTGCTGAAAAGGCAATCCATGTGGCAGTGGTGCTCTATTTTACATGTCTTTCTGCAACTGTGACCTGTAATCTTGATTCCTGCGCTAGTTCACTGGACTTGTGGATTTCAGAAAAACAAAAACAAGGTAAAATAAAACAGCTCCTCCAACTTTATGGGCCACACCTGCCCCATTATAAATACCAAGAACCAGGCAATACACCATACTAGGTTATGCATGAAGACTTTCTAATAAGAGGGCCAAAATATGAAACACTGTGAAGCTATACAGAGACAACGCAATACCTTGTCCTAACAGCTACCTTCTAAAAAGAGGAATTTAATCCAAAGCTTGACACATTTATTTTTAGGGAGAGACTATGTTTCCCATAGCAGGGACTGCAGTGGCGTAGTGAGTAAGATGCTGAACTTGACTGGAAGTTCAGTAGGTCAGCAGTTCAAGACCTGAGTGCTGCACGAGCAAATGAGCTCCCATCTCTGTCCATGTTCCTGCCAACCTAGCAGTTTGAAAGCAATAAATTGCAAGTAGATAAATAGGTACTGCTTTGGTGGGAAGGTGAGTGTTCCGTGTGCTCCAGTGTCTAGTCATGCCTGCCACGTGACCGTGGAAGTGTCTGCAGATGCAGACAGGGCTGTAAACGGAGATGCGCACTGAACCCTAGAGTCGGACATAAATGGCTTGTGAACAAGGGAGACCTTTACTTTTCGTTTCTCAGAACCTCCCAGAAAAGATGGCTGGAGAACTGCAGGAACTACAATCCCCCCCCCCCCCGAGATAAAATTTCTTAGGTGAAGCTTTATTTATCAAACTGCCTGAATAAACAGGGAGGGACACTTTATGGGGCTCTGCAGCTACAACCCGGTTAAAAACTAAAGCATCCCTTTCGACCAAAATCCACATTAAGGTATTTCTTAGGCCAGATAGAAGGACACAAAAACGTGTGCAGAGCACTTCACCTAGCAAAATGTTACGGAAAAACGGGAAGGAGTAGGAGTTTGGGGGTGGAGTAGGGAAACCTATTTCAGGTTGTCAGCAGAGGCACTAGGCCGAAATGGAGGTGGAAAGGGTTGGCAAGTGTGCAAAGGAGGAGCTACTCTGAGAGCACTGGTGGCGCAGTGGTTTAAATTGCTGTACTGTAGCCAAAATGTTGTGAGTTCGATCCTGAAGAGGTTGATGTGTGTCTGTGTGTGTGTGAATGATAGAGAGAATATAAGGATCCACAATGGGTAGCCAGCATAAAGGTAAAGGTTTCCCTTGCTCGAAAGCCAGTCGTATCCGACTCTAGGGTTCAGTGCTCATCTCTGTTTCTAAGCCGAAGAGCCAGCGCTGCCTGCTTCGGCAGACGTTTCCACGGTCATGTGGCAGGCATGACTAGACACCATAGAGCATGGAACGCTGTTACCTTCCCACCGAAGTGGTCCCTACTTATCTACTTGCAATTTCTTGCTTTCGAACTGCTAGGTTGGCAGGAGCTGGGTTAGAGACGGGAGCTCATTCCGGTCCTGCAGTACTCGGGAATCAAACTGCTGACCTTCCGCCGCCGCCCCCAGTCAGCGTCTTAGTGACTTGAGCCACTGCAGCCAGCGAGGCAAAATGTGCACCCAGCACATTGGGGGCAAAAAATGCTAATTGCCTCTAAACCAGTGGTGCCCAAACTAAGGCCTGGGGGCCGGGTGCGGCCCCTGATGCCAATTCACCCGGCCCCCGAAGCCCTCGTCACTCCTGGAAGCAGAAGTAAAACGGGCCCATACGGCTGGGTGTGTTGGCGTCAGGGGCCGCACCTGGCCCCCGGGGCCTTAGTGACTGGCTCCCTGAACCACATGATCGGCCCACAGCCCAAAAAGTTTGGGCACCCCTGCTCTAAACCAACCAGAGAGTGCAGTAAGTGCTATGGGGTGGAATAATAATAATAATAATAATAATAATAATAATAATAATAATAATAATAATAATAATAATAATAATAGCAGCTGAATGGTTTTAAGGTTACACACACCCTCCTCCCCGAGCAGTGCTGGACCCTCACGAAGCCCCCCTCCCCCAAATATCCCTGCACCCCCACTCCCTCCCATTGAGAGACAGGCACACACACACCCCTACCTCCTCGGGAGCCCTCACGACCCTGCTCTCCCAGTCGATCTCCTTGTGCAGCGGGTTGTAGAGAAAGGCCGGCCGGTTGACGCTGCGGAAGAGCTCGTCGGGCCCCGGCAGGCGCGCCTTGCCTTCTTCGGGGAGCCCCTCCTTCCGCGGCTGCTGCTGCTGGGACGAGGCCTCCGACTCCCCCCGGCCCCTTCCTTCGCCCTCGGAATCCGACCCGCCGCTGGAGCTGCCGCCGCTGCTGCTGTCGCCGCCGCCGCCATAAGCTGCGAAGAAGCCCAGCGGGTCTGAATCTTTCCCCTCCGCCGAGGCCATGGCGGGGGCCGCCCTGGTGCACCGCGATACCCGCCCGCGGAAACAGCCGCGCCGCCTGGAAGGTTCCGGTTGGAGGGGGCGGACAGTGGCGGAAATCTTTCTCAGTTCTCTCTTTCTCTCTCTCTCCCCGGAGGTCCTGAACCCAAAGCAGAGGAGCGGAATGGGCACGTATTAGGATGATGATGAATGAGCTCCCGTCTTTGTCCCAGCTTCTGCCAACCTAGCGGTTCCAAAGCAAGAAATTGCAAGTAGATAAAGAGGGACCACTTCGGTGGGGAAGGTAAACAGCGTTCCGTGCACTCCGGTGTTTAAGTCATGCCTGCCACATGACCATGGAAACGTCTGCAGAAGCAGACAGCGCCGCCTCTTCGGCTTAGAAACAGAGATGAGCACTGACCCCTAGAGTCGGATACCACTGGCTTTCGAGCAAGGGAAACCTTTACCTTTATGCTGGCTACCCATTGTGGATCCTTATATTCTCTCTATCATTCACACACACACAGACACACATCAACCTCTTCAGGATCGAACTCACAACATTTTGGCTACAGTACAGCAATTTAAACCACTGCGCCACCAGTGCTCTCAGAGTAGCTCCTCCTTTGCACACTTGCCAACCCTTTCCACCTCCATTTCGGCCCAGTGTTTAAGTCATGCCTGCCACATGACCACGGAAATGTCTGCAGGCGCAGACAGCGCCGGCTACAGAGATGAGCACTCTAGAGTCGGATACGACTGGCTTTTGAGCAAGGGTGACCTTTACACGACCCAGGCTTGGAAAGCCCTCCCGTCCCAGGGGATCTCCCAAAAAGGTCCCAAAGCAACTAGCAACTAGCAGCGCCTTCAACTCCAGTAAAGCCCATGCTAAGCAGACGTGAATGCCTTGAAAACGAGTATGTCAGAGAGTAATCAAAACAAAGACACATACACACACGTTGTGGGACTTTAAAGACTAACTGCCATGTTTTCATAGCTTTCTCAATCAGCTAACATTAAAATACAGCAGTTAGTCTTTAAAGTGCCACAACGTTTTGTGTCTTTTTGTTTTTACTTTTTGATAGGGATGACGCAGACTAACATAGCTACCATTTCAAAAATTGAAACGAGTAGGATCACTTAGGGCAGTGATGGCCACCCTTGGCACTCCAGCTGTTCTTGAACTTCAATTCCCAGAAGCCCTAATCAGGTGTACTGACTGATCAGTACATTGAAGTCAAAGAACACCTGCATTCAGTGGTAGGCTTCAAGAGGTTTGCACCAGTTTGCCAGAACCGGTAGCATAAATTTTGGCTGGCCCTGCCCATCCAAGTTTTGAAATAAAATAGTCCTAATTCGGGTGTGGTGGAGGCAGGGGGGCACATGAAATGGTGTCGTGCGCCGCACCTGGCCCATGGACTGCGGTTGAGAATCCCTGCTCTAGTTCTAAAGCAGCACAAAGGATCTATGGTGGATATAGCTACTTCTCAGATATCAACTCACTAGTTATCTGCTCCACAAAAACTAAGAAGAAAAAACACTGAATAGAAGCATGACAGTATAGTAGTAAATTATTATTTTTGAATATATCAGCTGAGTTAATTAGGAATTAATGATTCTCAGATGGACCATTAACTCGAAAAGAAAAATAGGAAATATCTGTGGACAGTGGTACAAAATGACTTTCCAGTTCAATAGTTTTCTATAAAAGTGTTTCTTATTTTCAAAAGGCTTAAATTTTAAGCATTCAGGATTTTATTCCCCACCCCACCCCACCAAAATATTCATTTAAAATTTTTGTCATTTACATGGTAGCAGAAATTATATTCAGAAAAAGCCTTTGTAGTTGTCTGTACACATACAAGATTAAGCTCATATGGGAGCACACAAAATGGGGAAATCCTTCATGCAATTCTATTCCAAACCTCCATTTCCCTCACAAGAAAACATTGCTCCCTAATGAGGAAATCAACTCAAAGTTGTATAAACACAGCATTTTCTTATAATTCAGATGTTAAGCAATCAAAAGCAATCTACTGCAAAGGTCTGAGCTAAATTATGAATCAAGCACTGTTGAGGAATAGAAGAGAGATTAGATCAGATTGATCCTAAAACAAACCTATAGTGTTCTGAAGACAAGCTCTCTTGCAGCAAGATGAATGAAAGGACCAGGCTTAAATTCCATACACTTAATTGAAGCAAATTCCTCTGAGGTCTGTGGGACTGAAATCTCAACAAACATACACAGGAAAAAAGCTTTTAGTGGAACTGGACCTGATATTTTATTGCACATTTTAATCCAATGGCTTGTGAAAGAAAAATTCAAAGTTACATTTCTATAATAAATGTATCTCAAGAGACCACACAGAAGACCACCCTGCTGTTGGTTTGATATGGTATTAATATTAAATTAATAAAGGCTCTGCTTCCCTGAGGTCTAGAAAGTAGACATAACAACTTTTATAGCAGAAGATTTGAAAAGGCACAGGAACAAGTGAAACAAGCACTGTATGCTACCTGGATAAATGCCACAGAGTGAATGTTTTAGAACTTTACACATCTGATATTTAAAAAAATATCACATTTTCATTAAGTCACATGTTGCTATGTAATTCAGCAGCCCACATTCAGACAAAAATAGAAAGAAAAAACAGCAGCAACAGTGTGAAAGCCAGAAAAAAGGTCCAGAAAGTAAGAAGTAAATTTGGGAAGCAATTTGCAAATCTTGACTATCCACTGGAATCTTCTGTGAGAGAACAAGTCCCGGTGTCAGTCTCCTTTGCACCTTTCCCTGTCATTTAGCATAAATCCCAACTCCGGAGGGAGATTATTCTGCCTGTGACTGCATAATAGAGGTAAGCTCCACCAAGTTCAATGGGACATACCCTTAAGTAATGTAGTCATATTAGTAATGTAACCAGGTTCTTTCTATTGTAGTTGGGAAGAATATGAAAGTTAAGTGGACTGCATTCAAAACATACACCAAATTAAACTTCTGTCCTTAAGCACCACAAAGCTTTAATTTTTAATGGCTCTGACTAACATAGCTACTCTTGGAAACCTTTAGAACAGGGGTAACCAAAATACAGCCCAGGGGCTGGATCTGGCCCCTAACTCCATTCATCCAGAAGTAGGATGCATCCATGCATATCCAGAATGCTGCCATAAATGTGTTCTGTGCATGCGTGGGAGCATGTTTTACTTCTGCTTCAGGTGGGAGGAACCACGTTACCAGCCCAATCAGCTATCCAGGGTATGTGGTTATCCACGGCCCAAAAGGTTTGGGCACTCCTACTTTAGAATGTTGTCTTTCATCAGCCTTGGAAAGTTGAATGATGCCTTGCCAAGTACACCATTAAAGTCTTCTCAAAGAACAAGTGAAAGAGGTTACATAGAAAGACGGATTGCAACATTGATCACTTACTGCTACAAGATATTTAGAATGTTTTCCATCCGGGACTAGTGAGCTATCTTAATGCATATAGGCAAAATGTTTCTCCTTTTTTTGCTGAGGACTCCTCTACCTATCCCACTCAAGGAGAACAAAATCTACTGCCTTTTAATGTGGCATTTAGTCTTGTATGCTAGCCAATAAGGCACAAGTGAAAGTTTACATTCAGTTTACTGAAAGTAACAGGCAAGAAGCCTTTGAAAAAGATCACACATTTTTCTTTTGTGGTCAATCTCGTCAGAATAATTGACCAACAGTGTAATTCACTTAGCTAGGATGGCACTTTGCAAGTTTCTCAGGAATCAATGCTTAAGCCAGTTCCAAGAATTATTAGGTGAAATGGATGCCATGGTAAAGAACAGAACCATGGCGATTTTCTTTTAGTATGAACTTGAGAGTTTGATCCTGACGAGCTAGTTCACTTTTAGGTAGTATTTATAAAATATTTTACATATTTTGTTGAGCATCCTTTATTGCTTCTCAATAGGACAAGAATTCCCTTAAAAGCTTTTCTAGTTGTAATTTTTAAATGCTTACTTCAGAGTAAGCTTGCTGAACCAAACAGTACTTCTTAGTAGGCATGTAGGAGCACACAGAAAAAGACTCAAAGACTGTGGTATTTTTGAACCACAATCGGGCGTACCCGGGGCAACAGCCACCTTCCTGTGCTGCCTATTTTTTCTTGCACTAGGTCAGGCGAAATGAACTATGGAACGAATTCACCAAATGGTGGCTTCATTTTGGCAGTTTAAAGTCTGACCTAGACAAGAAAGAAGAAATAGGCAAGTACTGTATAAGATTGTACTATAAATTGCAAGAACCAAAGAATCCAGTACATTACAATGGAACTTATATAATTTAAGTTTAAAAAATGAATATCATACAGTCTCCATTTTAAAAGTAGGGTGCATAACAGGTTCTCGATCCATTCTGACTTTGCCAAAAACTTTGTTTAATTCAGGGGTGCCCAAACCATAGCCCGTGGGCTGTATCCGGCCCCTGACACCAATTCATCTGGCCCACACAACCCTTACCGCTCCTGGAAGTACAGGGTGTGGCAGCATAACTTCCAGGTTTCAAAAATTAATAAAACCCATTGTATGAATCAGAAAATTTTTATTTTTTTTATAATGTAGGCACATACCTAAAGTTTTGTTTTACATAGTTTTGAAGATCAAATCAGGTAGGTGACGTCCCCCATTCTCCATACACTGAGTAAACTGGTTTCTGGCATTTGTCATGACTCTTTCCAGCATAGCAGGCTGTATGCTGGGTTGCAATCAATGAACCGCCGCTCGAAAAGTAGGCCTCAATGGCAAACGCACGCTCCACCCTATTCCAATGCATGATGGTGACTGAACTGTGTTTGGACAAAACTTTATAGTCATGCCTCTCGAATGAGACCACTAGCGCTCCACTACGACATCAACCGACTGAATTGCACGCATTTTAAAAAAGGAAGTTATGCTGCCGCACCCTGTAGAAGGAAAATGTGCCCATACAGGCTCATTTTACGTCCATTTCCAGGCGCGGCAAGGGCTGCGTGGGCCAGATGAATTCGTGTCAGGGGCTAGATACAGCCTGGGGGCTACAGTTTGAGCATCCCTGGTTTAAGCAGCCTAAAAATCTATCTCATCCTGTTGCAAAACAGATTGAAAGGCACATTTTACTTCCACTTCCAGTGGAAGGAACCACATGACCGGCCCGCGGCCCGAAAGGTTTGGGCACCCCTGGTTTAATTCAAGGCACCAGCATTGAGTTACACTTTAAACTTAAGGGCAAAAATCACTGTGGCACCAGTGAACGGGATCTCAGAGGTTGGAAGGGACTGTCACTCGAGGAGGTGCAGGTTTCCTCTTGTTCCTCTTGCAATTGTGGTGGTAGAGCTGGCGCCCCAGAATCTCCTGGTCCAGGGAGAGTATCTGAGAAAATGGAATTTTGCATGCTTCCAACCTCCTTAACGGGCAAATTGATGGAACAGAGAGAAGTGGCAGATACAAAAGCAGCTGTAGTATACTCTTCCGGCTGAAGGAAGGTGGTTTCTTTGTCTTTTGGGTTTTCCAAGAAATATGACTCATTTGACTGCGACCTAGAGAGACTGTTGGTTTCCTCACATACCGAAACCATGCAGTTGCTACAGCTCAGTCCTGTAAAATTAAAATAAATAAATGGGTAAGATATAAAAGAAGATGTTTATAAAAATATTTTCTAAATGTTTTTCATGAAATTATCACATACTGTATTGCCATTTTGAGAATCACCTGGCAACCCTCTTCTCCAACCTTGTTTACAAGTTTTACAAGTTTATAGGCAATTTGTTTAAATATTTTAAGATCAGGTTTCAAAGCACCTGTCAGGCATGCAAACACTTCAGTGCACAAAATTATTTATTTGCTTCTCCAGCTGGACTTGCACATAACATAAAAGGTACTTTTGAAGTTCAAGGAGGGGGCCAGATTTTCCCCCACCCCCCAGGATCAAATTGAGTAATCAACTTCTCCTCTCAAGAAAAAAAAAATCCAAGAAGCAGCCTTCTTGGGCGAAACAGAAGTTCTTATAAAGCGTGAGTTGACTCTGAAAATAATAAAGAAAGACTACCCTTTATTATTAGAACGTCAGCATGATTTTAATAACCAAGATAATCTTGTTACATGCATTTCCCATTATTTCTGGTTGTGAAAAGAAAAACAATAGAAGTTTTTTTTCCAGAAACTTGCAGCCCTAGCATTTAGGCCAGTGTTCTCCAGCCTTTGGTTTTTGGACTTCAATTCTCAGAAGCTCAATTCCACAAAGCCCTGATCAGCCAATGTACTGACTTAGGCTTTTGGGAATTGAAGCCCTCCTGTGGGAACTACTGATTTAGGTAAATGTCATCAATCTTGACTATACATGCATTTTTCCTTTTCTTTCCCCTGTGAGCAGAAAACCTCTCTCGGGAGCAAGCATCCAGTGGTTCTTGTGCATGGCTCATTCTGAAGGGAATGGAGTGAGTGCACTAGGTATAGGCCATTCAGATTTTTTAGAAGCCAACTCCTAGAATTCTGGGAATTGCAGGCCACATACCCACACCTATATCCTGGTCACCTTGACCAGAGCCTTGACTGAGAGAATGCAAGGCTGTTTTTGGCTTACACCTGTTGCTAATGTACACCAAAACTACTGCTGTGCTCCCAGGGCATTTTAGTTCTTTGGAAAATGTCATCTAGAAAGCCTAAAGGCCATTAGCTGTATCCTTTTTTGTACATTATCAAGAGAAAGTTGAATCCTTTAAGGGGGACCTTTAAATCCCCAAATGTTGCCTGTGAATTCTTGGTAAATTCTGGGAGTTGTGGTACAAAAAAATACAAATGGCTCATCTCTAGTGTACATCTAAGCACAATTCCAGCTTCTTTTTGACTTATCTCTGTTATGGGTTTCAGAGAAGTGACATTAGCAAGGAGACAAGACTCTGTATTATGTCCAATGCAGAGGGTAACCCACAGTTGAGTGCTCCATGTTGGGAACCATTGAGGTAGATTAAGGCCTGCCCCTCCTGCCCTCAAATCTGTCCATGTTGTGGGCTTGTTATTCCAAGGACTGGGGCCTCTGATTTTACAGGATTCGTGGGAACCCATGACCAGTAGCAGTACATCCTCAGCTGACAACCATACATCTCTCCTCTTCAGCAGGCAAAATAGGTAAGGTATTCGCTCAGCACTAGTCAGGCCAGATTATCCTGCTATGATAATAGAGTAGACCAGTGGTTCCCAACAAGGGGTACACAGCCCACTAGTGGACTTCAATTCCCAGAACCCTAAGTCAGTACATTGGCTGATCAGTGCTTTGGGGAAATGACTTAGGCTTCTGGGAATTGAAGTCCAAAAACCAGCATTTGGGAAACACTGGAGTAGATTATCCTGCCAGCGACTCAACACCTAGTGTCAGGCAGCGGTTAACTAACCTGACAACCCTGAGGACCGACAGCCTTGGGTGTCAAAGTCCACTGAGAACGGTGATGGTCCCCAAGTAGATTAAATCCCACTGGAATCCATCCTGATGGAGGGCAGCATCTTCATCAATATTGGCCTAGGGCTGAGGAGGACTTTGCGTGCCAAAAGGGCTCAGGACCAGAAAGTGACTCATGGAACTGGATCAGTAGTATGGGTATCATGATGAGACGTAGAAGGCAGATGAAAGGCCACTGCATTATATTCTCAGGACAGTCTTCATGGCTGATCGCCATGATGAGGATCACCTATATTTGGATTTGGATACGGCAGAAGAATAATTCGCTCAGCATCTTCTAGCGCTCATCAGGAATGGTGGTGGGCAAAGAGAGAAAACGGCGAGAAGGCATGTGCTATGTTAGGGAAATGAGCAGAGACTGCCTGCCTGTTATGACTCTTGGAGGCAAACCGCTTACCCACACTTGTTTCATCAACAAGATTTTACACTGGATTCCATTCTCCTTGTCACCCTAAATCTGATAAATTACAAATTCCTCACTTTAGTCAGTTCAATAGGTTAGAGTAATTTGTAGATTGGAGGAGACACTTTTTTCAGAGCTTCTGTTAAGGCAGGTGTGCCCAAACTACAGCCCGTGAACTGGATCTGGCCCACAGCATTATTCCATCTGGCCTGCACCACCCTCGCCACTCCCAGAAGCAAAATGTGCATGCGCAAAACAATGCTGTAAATGACCCGCAGCTGTCATAAACGTGTTTATAACAGCAGCGGATGCCTTTATGGCAGTGTTTTGCACATGTGTGGGTGCATTTTACTTCCACTTCTGGTGGGAAGAACCACATGATTGGCCCGCGGCCCGAAAAGTTTGGGGACCCCTGTATTAAGGAATGATTTGACTAAAAATAGCAGCTGTATTTGTCATGATCCATATATAAAAACAAGTAATATTCAATGCAATCAAACTCATTTCTCTTCTATTCCTTTCTTACAGAGATACAAGTATCTGTACTGTAATTTCAGGCTTTTACATTCTATAGACAATAAATGAAATATGAGATAGTCCCTGAAGAGTGTGCAGGTACTCCGGGTGGAGAGAGGATGAATCTAAGAAATACATCACTCCAGCTTTAGAATACTTCTACTTTCCCTAGGTAGATATATGTCGACCTTCCAAACTTTAAAGAAAATTTTATGCCCTTTCTCCCCACAAGGCTTGAAACAAACTCGCTGTTTGGTCAGTGGATCTGTTGATCTTAAACGCAAAGAGAACTAAAATTTAGTTATATAACTAAAGGCAGAATATTTTGTCTGCAATTTTATGCGTAAGCATCTGGAATTAAGTCCGGGAATTCATTCAAACCTCCATTTAAGAAAACACAGGAAGGATCAAATTTTAACAAAGTCTTCTGAAACTCTACTATATATATTGTATATGAATCAGGAATTCAACATTACCTTTAAGGCTTTCAAGCTTCTCATTTTTTGCTTTCAAGACAGCATCAGTTATCTTTTCTAGGAGAAAATTCTGTGTCCTTTCATATCTGATGGATTCTACCAAAGCATCTAGTCCTTTTGGGTGTTCTGCTAAATAATCCAGTAGCTTTCCAGCCTTTTTTCTACTTGAAGTTCGACAAGCAATTTCTTCAGTGTCTTCTCTACTGAGTATTTTCTTTGATCGCAGGTAATCAAAGTGTCTTTCTGCAATTATTTTATCACACAAGTAGCGACGCATCCGTTCTAAAACCTAGCAGAAAGACAAGACAGTGTCAGCAACAGTTGAATCTTGCTACCTTATCAACTAAGTTAAATGCTGCTATAAATAAACAGCCAAAGCAATACAAAGGAGCAGTGAACTGAAACAATATGCAAAAGACAATATATCATTCTATGCAAGAATGCACGTGATAGATACAAACTGGTGCACAAATTCCAAGCTACCATATATACTTGAGTACAAGCCAAGTTTTTTAGCCCCCAAAATGAGTCCCCAAAAGGGGACATGGCTTATACTCGGGTCAACAACCACGAGGGTCCCAAGACTGCACTTGATCGAGATGTGCCAACAATTTAATTAATTTTACCATATTTTCAAGTAGTTTGATTATAGAAACTCACTAGCAGTTGCTGCATTTCCCACCTCGGCTTATACTAGGGTCCATCTATTTTCCTGGATTTTCAGGTCAAAGTTAGGTACCTCAGCTTATATTCGGGTCGGCTTATACTCAGGTATATACAGTAAGTTTTTGGTTTGAATCTCAGGTGTTTCACAAGTTACATCATCTATCACATAATTCTGACCCAATCACCAGACTGTTTTTAACAATTTGGAAAAACTTAACAGCTTAAATCTATTTCTTAGTTCCAACCAGAGAATCAGTAGAACTTTGGTAAATTAGTGATAATGCGAGTCCCACTGATTCAGTGGATATAATTATACATGGGACTAGCATGGATTCATGCAATTATAAAAGCTAAGTATTTGAGTATCATTTTCAGATTTTAAAAAAAGGAAGAATATTCATGACTTATGTTTACCAAACAAACAAAAACCACCCTAAGTTTGGCCAACGACAAAGCCAAGAAAGTGGCTTCATTTTGCCAGTCCAAAGTTTGATTGGGAGAAGCCACAACTCACAGGTTTAAATATTTGGAGGCAATGAGTAAATTTTGTGTAAGAGACAAGATGAATTTTCAGCTGAATTTCTAGTTTGGAGGTTTTTCTTTCTCTGTGCATTTGGAATGTGTTTCCTCCCTTTCTCTTTGCTTTTGAATACTGTATGTATGAATTAATGCAAGAGAAAATGGGTGAAGATTTGCAAAATATAATGTAGATCTGTTTTTAAATATACCATTGGCTTTAAGACCCTGAATTCCATATACTGTATGTTTGTATTTTCATGTTGCCTGGCTAGGTAACCTTGAATATGTTAAAACAAATATTAAAAAAAATGAATGAAAGTGATAACAGGACAAATACTATGGCTATATGCCAAGCTGCATCTTGAAGGTTAAATGTTCTGGAAATGTTGGAGGGAATACTCCAGATCTGAGAAACCTGTTAATAATTCTAGACAATTTCTGTGAGTGTTAAAAGCCATCCACAAAAAACTGGAAGTATTCAACAGCTTACATTTAAGAAATGAGGAGTATAAATCACCAAACACTGACTTTCGTAAAAATTATCAGCACCAGTTATTCAAGTTTCAGATATTCAATGTAATATGTAATGTAATAATTACAAACTGTCAAGTCAATTCTAACAACCAGGGATTATTTCTAGGTTTCTAAGGTATAGAGAGTAATGAGAAGTACTTTATCATTCCCTTTTTCTTAGGATACAGCTTGCCAAAGGCTACAGAGGCTGGATCTTCTAACAGTGTTTGGTGAACTGAACTCCTAAATACTGGCTCTGTAGTGATACCCAACTTGTTGAACCATTTAATCCAGGGATTCTTAACCTGTACCCCGCGGCGCCATTTCATGTGCCTCCCCAACTGCCTCCACCACACCAGGAAGTGCCATGTGCTGGAGGAAGGGCAAAATGGCCATCCGGCCCCCAAAGTTGTCTGAGGAAATGTGACTTGGGCCCCAGCTTTAAAAGGTTGAGAACTGATTTAGTCAGCTTAATCTGTAATACAATGGCACCAGTATTACTAATTTTGAATAAAAGTACTGTATATCACTCTTGATGTTTGCAGAAGGGCAATATTCTGTATGACTATATCTTCTTTCTTTCATTTTTAACACAACACAATATTTCAAAATGTAATAATCCAGAGATGTCCAAAGGTCACTAAAGGAAGACTGATTCGTGCTTCCAAGATGTCAGTGTGAATTTCAGGTACTGAACACGGGGTTATAAGAGCAGGAAGAACAGAGCTACAAGCAGTCAAGAACTATTTCCTCCACTTATTTGCTCAGGTTAAAAAGAGAGCAAGAGAGAACTTGAAAGAAAGAGGGAAATTCCTCTAACCATTCCAGGCGAAACGCCTACACAGAAATTTGCAAACTGGAGCAAAAGGCCATTTCACCTTCCTCCTCTAATGAGTCTTTTGAGTCATCAACAAGCCCCGCCCCTTAGCTCTTAGATTTTGAAAGTGTGTGCGTGCGCATCATATAAATCTCATATTGCCATGTTTCCTTTACAGGCTGTGGCTAAGCTTTGATTGCCTGTAACAAGGTACAGTACATCATTATCAAGAGAGCTGAGAATGGGCACCAATGTTCCTTGGTTGCAACTCTCTCTCCCTCTCAATACCATTCCATTTCCAAGACAGATTTTCCTTCATATTCCTATTATTCTAGGATGAGGAGCTGAGGGCAAGCAGAACAAACGAGAGTGGACACAAGCGCCTCTACAATGGGTTGTGACTCCTCCTTCCTCTTTTGATCAAACCCTAGGCTGCCAAAATGACGCCACCTTCTTGTCTCTGTCATTGGCCAAAATCAAATCCTCATCCGTGCATATTTCTGATAGTAATTGGCAGACCAGTAGATGAGCTGGATTCTGTATCTCTCCACAGTCACACAGCGCAGGAGTTCTCAACCTTTTTAAGCTGGGGGACGGGTCAAGTTCCCTCAGACAGTTTCGGGGACCGGATAGCCATTTTGCCCTTCCTCCACCATATGGCACTTCCGTGTGTGGTGGAGGCAGGGGGGGCACATGAAATGGTGCCATAGGCAGTGGTGTAGCATGGGAGCAGGGGGGCTGCCCGCCCCGGGCAGCACTTTTTGGGCTATGGGTGTTCTTGGGCTACAACTCCCGGAACCCCAAGCGGGCACCAGCGTCCACCAGAAGGTGGCAAATTTGGCTTAAGCCCTGCGTGGCTGAAATCCATGTGACTGCTTCTGGCCACAGGACACATTTGGCCCATGGGCCACAGCTTGAGAATCCCTGACATAGCCTGTTATTATCCGCCAGCAGCTCCCACCTGAGCACGTTGATCTTGCATATAGGGACTCCCAATCCTCAGCCTATTCAGAATCTTCCAAGAAAGTGGCATCAGTTTAGCAGTCCAGGGTTTGAACCAGACAGGAAAGAAGTAGTTCCTTAGCCATATCCTCCTTTAATGTTATTCCTTGTCCAGGGAGCTCCTTCCTCCATCTTCCAGTTTGGGTTTGTTCTTGCGTCCCCTCAGGAATGTTTATTCTTTCCATAAAGACACCCCCCTCTTCTTTAACCCGATCCATTCGGGCAGATAGGAAGGCGTACGAAAAGTAACTGGCGCTGTGGTTAAATTGCTGAACTGCAGCCAGAACGTGGTAAGTTCGATCCTGGCGGGATATAAGGTTGACTCAGCTTTCCCTCCTACCCAAGTCTGTAAAATGAGTACCAGCACGTTGGGGACAAAAATGTTAAATTTACCTTGTGAGCCGCCCAGAGTGTGCACTAAGCAGTGCATAAGTGCAACTGCTATTTCCGCTAGGTGCACTTTTCCCCCCTCCTCCCCCAACATCCACCTGGTGGGGTTTCCCCTCCCCCTCTTTTTTAGAAATGTGTTTTGTTTGATAACGAGGCTCCAAGGCAGGCAAATACTCCAGCAAACCGGCTCGAGGTGCGACAGCGACATTCAAAGGCAGGTTTGGATCTCTCTAGGTAGAGGTTTCCCTTGCTCGGAAGCCAGTCGTATCCGACTCTAGGGGTCAGTGCTCATCTCTGTTTCAAAGCCGAGGAGCCAGCGCTGTCAGCTTCTGCAGACGTTTCCGTGGTCATGTGGCAGGCATGACTAGACACCGGAGAACATGGAACGCTGTTACCTTCCCACAGAAGTGGTCCCTATTTGTCTAATTGCAATGTCTTGATTTCGAACTGCTAGGTTGGCAAGAGCTGGGAGAGAGGACGGGAGCTCAATTCCGTCCCGCGGTACCCGGGAATCGAACTGCTGACACCTGCCGCCTCCCAGTCAGCGTCTTAACCACGCTGTCTGCTTCTGCAGACGTTTCCGTGGTCATGTGGCAGGCATGACTAGACACCGGAGAACATGGAACGCTGTTACCTTCCCACAGAAGTGGTCCCTATTTATCTAATTGCAATGTCTTGATTTCGAACTGCTAGGTTGGCAAGAGCTGGGAGAGAGGACGGGAGCTCAATTCCGTCCCGCAGCACCCGGGAATCGAACTGCTGACCTGCCGCCTCCCAGCCAGCGTCTTAACCACTGGAGCCATTGCAGCCCCCCTGCTTCTCGCTCTATTATTAATTGTAATCTGGAGAAGGAAACGGAGAGCCGGCATCCCCCCCCCCGCCCCCGGTGTACCCCACCTCCCCCTACCCGGAGGTATTTCACAGTCTCCTCCCTTTCTCAGCTTATTATGCCTCGCGCTCTTACTTCCTTTTTCACCTCCGCCATTTCGTCTTCGGTGAGCGAGTGCCGGGGAGCCGCCAGCGCCGAGTCCGCCATGGCGGAAACCTCCGAAGCCCCTTCGGAACGTTAACTCAATGAAGCCGAGACGGAAGGACGGGCTCGGCTGCCGCCTCCGCCTCCTCCCCCGCCCGGACCCAAGCCAGACTCCTGGGACGCGCAGCCGCAGTCAATGTCTCCGGCTGTCCGCAGAAAGGGCGAGGCCACGCCCCATGCCGCCACGCCCCACCCACCGCCGACGAGCCTTTAAGGGGGCTGTGGCTGTAGTCGCGGGCGTCGACTAAGAGCAGCCCGAAGGAGCCGCGGGGAATCTCCAGAACTGGGAATGATTTTTCTGCCAACCTAGCAGTTCGAAAGCAAGAAATTGCAAGTAGATAAATAGGGACCACTTCGGTGGGAAGGTAACAGCGTTCCGTGCGCTCCGGTGTCTAGTCATGCCTGCCACATGACCATGGAAACGTCTGCAGAAGCAGACAGCGCTGGCTCTTCGGCTTAGAAACAGAGATGAGCACTGACCCCTAGGGTCGGATACGACTGGCTTTCGAGCAAGGGAAACCTTTACTTAGTTTTTCTAAAGGGACTGCAGTGGCTCAAGTGGCAAAGACGCTGACTGGAAGGTGGGAGGTCAGCAGTTCCATTCCCGAGTACTGCAGGAGGACGGAATGAGCTCCCGCCTTTGTCCCAGCCTCCTGCCAGCCTAGCAGTTCGAAAGCAAGAAATTGCAAGTAGATAAATAGGGACCACTTTGGTGGGAAGGTAAAGAGCGTTCCATGCACTCCGGTGCCTAGTCATGCCTGCCACATGGCCAGGGAAACGTCTGCAGAAGCAGACAGCACTTGGCTCTTCGGCTTTGAAACCGAGATGAGCACTGAAGCCTAAAGTCGGATACGGCTGGCTTTCGAGCAAGGGAAACCTTTGCCTTTACCTAGATCTTCTAAAAACATTGCGTTGCTGGAGCAGTATTTTGATCTTAATGCTGATTATTACATTTCTATGCTGACTCTTTCAAAATCCTAACAAGAATATGTACCATCTCATCCAAGGCGTTAATAAAAGTGTTGAACACAGGGCTTGTGTTACTCCACTTACTATCTCCTCCCAGTTGAACAAGGAGGCAGTAATAAACCCTCTCTGAGTATGCATCTGTAACCAACTGTGTATCCACCTGAGAATGGCTCTGTGACCCCAAAATTATCCAATACGAATTATGAAACCTTTCCCATTATCAAAATAAACATGCAACGAATGAAGCTTGTATAGTTTAAGAAATTATTTGTGCTAATTTATAGTGTGGCCTGGAGAAAGCCATTTATATGGAAAGACAGTGGACTTGATCTATGAAAGCTCATATTAAAAATATAGCAGTTAGTCTTTAAAGTGTCACAGTGTTTTTGTTTCCCCCCTGATAGGTATGAAAAGACAGTTACACCAAAGTCTCATGTCCTTTATCTACATGGAGTAGACTTGTCTGTGCATTTCTGAACATTCTGAAAAGTATGGACTGCCAAGATAAACACATGGGACGCCTTCACCCTTCAGCCCCACCTGGGCTGAGAACACATGTGTGTAGTTTGTTTTAAAAGTATATAAGTCTGATTGAATTGTTAATTAGCGTCCTTAAATCTACACGGATTCAAGCACCAATATATGCATAGCCAACTCTAGGCTTCAGTGCTCATCCCTGTTTATAGCCAAAGAGCCAGCACTGTCCGTGTCTGCAGACATTTCCATGGACTATTATGATATAATTGATCTTGTTGATAAAACCTCTTTCCTTCAAAACCTCTTTGGCTGTTTTATTTTTGCTTAAAGAAACTTATGGACTGATCCCTTTAGTGTGCTGACCCGTCTGGGCAAGCATGGTCGCCGCACAGTGGCTCTACACAGCAAGTCTTATTTCGAGGATAGTCCAGATACCAGAGTCCAAAAGGCAAGCCAAGGTCTGTTTACCAGTAGTCCGAGTCAGTAGTCAACTCCGAAGGGTGTCCAGGGTTGGCAGAGTAGTCTGGGTCACAGCAGGCAATCTGGGATCAAGCAGGACTTTGGTCTTTGCAGAAGAGTTGTACCGATGCTGGCAGGCTGCAAAAGGCTTGCTTATAAGCCTCCCAGCTAATTGGTATCAGCTGGGAGCCTTCTTTTGTGCCTCGCCTTGGCCTGTCTGTGTCTCAGGTATATCTGTTTCCTAGCCCTCTCCCGGACTGAGGGCTGATCCCTGTAAGAGCCACACTCCTGATCTGACAGGTCAGCTGCCAGGGAGAACAGACTTGGGCCAGGTGCAGGCTGAGACTCCTGGCTCAGGGCATCCTCAGGCTCAGATGAAGGCAGAACCACACTGGGCATATGGAGTGCCCCCTAATCCATCTCATCTTTGGAGTTGGAAGAGGGCTGGATCACAGCATTTAGAGAATTTTGTGGTGACAGGTCTGTTCAGCCCATACTGAGTTAGTTTGCTAGTATGAATCCAACAGAGCACTCTGTCAAAAACTTAGTTGAAGTCAAGATATATTACATTCACAGCATTCCCCATCATCTACTAGGGAGATTATCTAATAAAGAAATGGGATAAGAATTGTGTAGCAGAATTTATTCATGACCAGTCTATGTTTTCTTCTGGCTATCAATGCATTGTTTTCAAAGTGCTTGCGGAGTAACTGCTTTTTAATCTGATATGGAGCCCAGAAATGATGTCTGGCTGACTAGTCTATAGTTCCCAGAGTTCACCAAGAAACTCAAATCAGCATGTTTATGGCAGTTCTTTGGGGGTGCTGAAATGATGACTCCGAGAAACCACTATGCATGACAGCATCTTTTTTCTACAAGACAACAACAGGAAGCAACAGGAAGGCCAGAGGAGACAATAGTTCTGGTAAATTCTCAAGCCCTCCTTGAGAAGGTGACATACAGATTTGTTGAGCTGAGTTTCTGGGCAGCAGTTCCTAGAATTCTTGAAACAATTGCAAACTGGAGTCCAAAAACAAAAAAAGGCACCCCCTTTCAGACTTTCCTTCCACAAAATCAGTGCTGCTAGGATTGCTGGTGTCACTTTCTTTGACATCTTTCTCTTGCTTTTGTTCTCTAAAGATGGACGATTCCTGACATCTCTAATCCCATGGTTCCTGACATCTCTAATCCAAATACACAGAGACTGCCACTTTTCCTATATCAAGTATATTTCCGTAATAAACTGAAAGTTTTTTTATCTTCTTTGGAAGAAGCGTGGATGTGATTCCTCTAGAAAGGTGGAAACATGCTCAAGTAATCATTCCAAGGGGCTGAATCCACACATTGACATGGTTCCTATGTTTGTTTAGCTTAATCGCCAAAAGTTTTCTGTTCCTGTTGCTAGATTTGCTACTGCACTCTGGTGCTGTTGAGCACCACCAATGTTGCAGGTTCCTGGTGTTTTCACCTAGGGGTAGTTAAATAGCAACATTTAGTAGGATACTGTATATTTATTCCCAGGAAAAAGTGCATTGAATTGCATTCAATACAGTACTACCATACATGATAGCAAGGGCCATTGAACTTAAGGTGACCTACTTCAGTGTAAACATACGTAATTTTTTCTCTTTATTACCCACACATGGTTTTGGAACACAACTTTCTTTTTTCTTTTTTTTAATACAATTTTTCTATTATTCTTACAGTGTCCTGAAACTATGCTTGCACATGCTGATTAAGAATGGCTGATTAAGCCATTTTCATTCCTGTTTGAAAACACAGAATTTGAACAGATTGTGCAAACTAACAGGTGTGTGTGTGTGTGTGTGTGTGTGTTGGAAGAACTTAATTGCTTATAAACCCAGCTAATAATAAAATATACAGTAAAATCTCGCATAGAGCGCCTCGCTCAAAGAGTAACTCGCTTAAAGAGCAGAATTTTCTCTGAATGTTTGCTTCGCTTAACAAATAAAACCAACCAAAAACTCACTTAACAACTAAATCGGGGTTCGCAATCCCCCCTACCAGAAGTCACAATTGGTCACTTACAATGGTGTTTTGCTTAAAGAGCAAACTAGCTTAAAGAGCAATCCTGTGGAACATATTATGTTCTTTAAGCGAGGTACCACTGTAATTTCGTGGTTCTCCAGGTAGAGAAAACCATGACTGCACAGGAGGGCTCTTCTCCCAGGAGGCACGTTTAGGAAACAACTCCCAACCTCTGATTCCACAGCCAGCTATCTAAACCACAAGCTATCCAACCAGCTAATGATTGTGTGCCATTAGGCCAGTTCTGACTTGTGGCTACACTTTCCAGGGTTTTTCATGTAGAGAATAAACAGAAATGGCTTACCATGTCCTTCTTCTGGGGGCATCCTGGGACTTGGCAACTTCCCCTTGTCTAAAAAGGCTGGTTCTTCTCCCAGGAAGCACAGTGAGGAATCAAACTCCCAATCTCTAGCTCCAAACCTATATATCTAAATCACTGACCTATTCAGCCAGCTGAAGCAAAGTTAAGTACAGTAATTAATTAATAAGTGCACACTAGATATCTCTGTCACTGTATTGTATACTTCAAGGTGTGTGGGGTTGGGCGGGAGAACAAATGCTTTGTATGATGAATTTCTCAATTTAATTTATTTATTTATTCACATTTTTATACCCCCCTCCTTACCGGGGCGACCCAGGGTATTACAACATCATAAAAGCATAACATAATACAACCCGAACCCATTATCTAAAACTTCAAAGTTACAATTATAAAAATTTAAAAAGTTTTTAAAATTTATAAAAACCAACAGATTTCAATAATAATTTAAAAAGTTAAAAACAACTTAAAAATAAAAGATTAAAAGACCAGGGGAGAGAGGGAGCTCAAACTAACCAGCGAGCTGAGGTCATGGTACCGCCAGGACCCCATACCTGTCCTGCCAGCCATGTTTTTAAGTTCTTCCTAAAAGACAGCAAGTCCATCTGGAGACGTAGCTCCGTAGGCAGGAGGTTCCATAGGGCAGGAGCAGACACAGAGAAGGCCCTCCTTCTAGTGCCAGAGAGATGTGCCTCTCTGGCCGATGGAACAACTAGAGAGCCTCTCCATTCCGCTCTGGTGGGATGGACAGATGTTCCAGGATCGTTCCCGGTAATCGGAAACAGCTGTGTCCTACTGTATTTGTACAATTTGTTCCCTATATTCTACTATGTAAATAGCTTGTAGAACTGTTGAAAAATCTGTTTGCTAGCTATTGGCGATTCACATGTGGCTGTGGTGGCTCAGTGGTTAAGAAGCTCACCTTGTTAGCTGAAAGGCTGGCAAGTCGACAGTTCAAGACCTGGGTTCTGCATGACAGTTTGAGTGCCCGCCTCTGTCCCAGTTCTTGAGGACATGAAAGGAGCCTCATTCAGGTGTCCCCTGAGCTGAGTTTCTCCAGCAAGAATCCTTTCAGCCCAGAGCCCCTGTCTCTGTCCCAGCTCCTGTCAACCTAGCAGTTAGAAAGCTAGATATTGCAAGTAGATTAATAGGGACCACTTCAGTGGGAAAAGATCTTGAGGACGTGAAAGGAGCCTCACTCAGGCATCTCCTGAACAGAGTTTCGCCAGCGAAAATCCTTTCAACACAGAATAATTTCTGACATGAAATTATTATTATTACCGCTGCATTTAATAAGGATAATAATTGTGTGCCATCAAATAACATCTGGCACATGGTGTCCCTTTTTGGGGTTTACTGTTTCCTTCTTCTCAGAGAACCCGAGGGCTGTGCACCTTGGCCAAGCCCACTCTTCTGGGATACACGTTGAGAAATGCAACTCCTATAGTCCTACAGCTGGATGCATAACCTACTGATTCTGTCTGGTGTTTGGCACCATAGTTGATTGATTGATTGATTGATTGATTACATTTTTATACTGCCCATCTGGGATATTTCCCACTCAGGGCCATGTACAAACAAACAAATAATAACAGCGATATAATACAACAAACTCCATATCCTCTGCCTTCTTGAAATACAACTGTCTTTCTGTTCTTCTGTCCAGAGTCTTCGGAGTTGGACGGCGATACAAGTTGGAATAAATAAATAAATAAATAAGGTCTGCACATTGTGTCCTAAAATCACTTCTTTGGGTCTATTGGGTCGAGTTCCAACTTAATCATCTGAATTCTTTTTGTTCTTCTTTGATTGCAGTGTTGAACGCAATGTTGGAATTTCAATTATCTTTTCTTAGTTACAGGGTGGGGAGGAGGAGGAGGACTGGGATAATAGATGATGATTTGAAGTATGTTGGCAAGAGTTTGACTCCCAGCTGTGTGACAACAGCAATACCTATGTTGGACTGTTGAAAAGAGGGCAGTTGGTGTTAATTAGGAGCGGGCTTTTGTGTGAAAAGGACTGTGAGTTCAGTTCTGTGCTGCTCTTAAAAACAACTTCCTAGGCTCCAAATATGTCGCCTGTCTTTAATTCTAACTCTAAAAGCCTTTTGTACCACTCTAGTTGATGGATTCTAGTAAACAACAAAATAGATCCAAAAAGCATGAAGTCTGTTTGTTCCTGTTCCAGATGATACGAACACAGGCTTTTTGTTGAGTGTTCACCCTACATGAACTTTTGAGTCTACCACACATGCAGAAAGCAACTATATGTCTGAAAGGTTTCCCAAGCTGGCACTGCCAATGTCTTGCAACAGCAACAGTATCCTCTGAAAGAACACCACTGTGATGATCCATTGAGGTTAATGTGGTGTTCTTTGCCTTTGGCTGTTGAAGTGCTTCGGATCAACATACCTGTACAGTCAAACCTTGCATGAAGAACACCTCGCTTAAAGAGTAACTAGCTTAAAGAGCAGAATGTTCTCTGAATGTTCGCTTCGCTTAACAAATAAAACCAACCAAAAACTTGCTCAACAAATAAATCGGGGTTCACCCTCACCAGAAGTCACAATTGGTCACTTACTAGGATGTTTCACTTAAAGAGCAAACTCCCTTAAAGAACAATCCTGTGGAACGCATTATGCTCTTTAAGCGAGGTACAACTGTATTGTATTTTTTTAAAAATATGACATGTTATTGTCATCATCATCGGCCGCAACTTGATACAAGCATACATTGGGCCCAATAGGATGGTTTCCAGTGGCATTTCCTCCACTTAGGGGACCATCACCCCACCGAAAGGAGCTCATCTGCCTGTAGCCGTTGGTCCCTTTAGGGAGTCAGGTTATTTACCGCTGCCCAACACTTGTTGTTTGGTCGCTGGCTGTATGGTCTACTCCATTACCATAGCAGGATGTCCGGCCAGAGATATTGACGTCCTATAACCTTGCTGTTAAGAGCGGGCAGAGATTTTGCATACTAAATCGTATGTATGCCTGACTCAAGTTTTCAGTGCTGCTGCGATCTGGCGAATGTACCAGATATTGTTTTCTTTCCTTTTCTCCCTTTAAGTTGGCCCCCTGTTTCTTTGAGCAGGCAATCTTTGCTTGCACAACTAAGAGTGGGAGACTAAGGTTGTGCCTGCACTGACCCTTGTGGTGCAGGCTGGGTCCAGATGTCTGGGGGTCACTTGAGGACAGGGGAGGACCTAAATGACATTTAGTCTGCTCCATCCATCCAAACAGCACAAGTGGCTTAATTGTCCATATTGTGAAGTAGCTGAGGAACTGCTCCACAATATGGGCAAACTGAACACTTCTCCTGCTCTTCTGCAGAGGGACAGGGGACATATTTTTTTCTACTATTTGAACAGTGTTGTGCTTCATCACTTAAATGACAATAAAAATATTTTTTGTGTGTAGCACCAATCAAAACAGCAGCTCTGGCCAGTTTCTTGATCAGTTATACATAGATTGATGCGAGTTCTACTCAAGAAACATCTAGATGGCCTCCATTACCCCTCCCTGTCTTAGACAATTGCTGCCGACGTAATACTTATGAATCAAGAAGAGACACTCAAATAAGGGCCGTCCCCAAATCTACAGTCCCACCAATAGAAGATTGCTCACTGTGAAATGCTCTCCAACTGAATTTGGCTGAAACCTTTGTATCTGTGCAAAGGTCATGTCCTGAATTTATTTAGGAGTGTTAAGTCTTAGGGCTATATGGCATATTTGATGCTGTGGGCATAGATCTGGGTGTATCCTCTCTTTAGGAGGATCCTCTCTCTCTAGTAAAAATATGATGTTAAAATAGTAAAGGGTGAAAAGTTACCCCTTCCTCCTGTTCCTCATTAATTAATAAAGGGCACAACAATCCTGCCTCCTATAACGTATGGCCTCAAGGCATCCCTGCATAAAAACAATATTTTGGGTTGGAAACAGTGTTCTGCAACTACAAAGGCACCTTCCAGGAAAGCAAGTACTGTATGTGATTTGCTATGGCTGAAAGTTTATTTTGGGATGGAAAAAACTGAAAACATTAGTTCCTTATACAGGCTTCTTTTTGTAGCACTGTAGTAAACAAAGAACGAGCGGCCAGTTGTAACCCTTGTAAGAGAGAGGCCTTTGTCCATTTTACCAGACCCATATGTGGACTCAAAGAGCTCGATCCAATGTTGTGGTGGGTGTGGCTGTGGAATCTTCTTTCTCCTTTTCTCTTGCAGAACCCCCACGCTGCCGAGAAAAGTTCTAGTAATTTCCCCAACTGTTCAGATCTGCTTTTGGGGATAGGCTGGAGAACTACATTGGGGCTGGGGCCCGACTCCCCACAAGCGCTGCTGAATTCTGCTAGACGAAGTCCACTGCTGGATCCTGCCCCCCAAACTTTCAAAACTCCACAAACCATTACAATAAAAATTGAATATAGTGCATACTGTACATATTTATTATTTATTTATTTGCTGGATTTATATAACCACCTTTTTCGTCTGAGCGACCCAAGGGGGTTCACAACATTAGCTAAAACCCATACCCAATACTAATTAAAACCAAATATATAAAACTATTTAAAAACATCCATAAAACCTCCCCAAACCACTTGAAAAAGAAAATGCCAAGGCCTAGCAGTGGCTGAAAACATCACCCCCTCCTCTGGGCCCGCCAGACAGGAGTTAGTTTGTGTTCTGGTTTTGTTGTTTTATGTGGTTGCATTTTATAATTTTTATTGTACTGTTGTTGTTTTGACTGTAAGCCGCTCTGAGTCGCCTCAGCAAGTGGGCGGCAATATAAATCTAAATAAATAAATAAATAAACACCCAGGCAGGAGTAAATAAGAACCCTGGGCATGGCTAAATAAGCCAGTAGGGCTGGGTTGTAGTACCAGTTGTACCCCACACCTCCTGGCATAACCACATTTTAAGGCCTTCCTGAAGGGGAGCAACTCTGCCTGGAGGCACAATTCAAGTAGCAGGAGGTTCCATAGGGCCGGAGCAGATACTGAGGAAGGCTCTCTGCCTGGTCCCCGTGAGATGTACCTCCCTGGTTGATTGGACCACTAGGAAGCCCCTATGGATGCTCTTGTAGGACAGGTTGGAAACCTTGGGGTGACACGGTCTCTTAAGTATCCTGGCCCACTACCAAGTAGGGCTTTAAAGATCAAAACCAGCACCTTGAATTGCACCCAGAGGCACACTAGCAACCAATGCAGCTCCCATAGCAGCAGCAAGGCACAGGCATAACGCCCGTGCCTTGTCACCACCCAGGCAGCCGCATTCTGAACCAGCTGTAGCTTCCACATGGTCATCAAGGGCAGCTCCATGACAATAATCCAGTCTGGAGGTGACCAGTGCATGGGTGACCAAAAGTAAGGAGTCCCGGTCCAGGAATGGGTGTAATTGGCAGATGACATGAAGTTGCACAAAAGCCCTCCTGGCCACGACTGCCACCTGCTCTTGGAGCAGTAGTCGTGAGTCCAGGAGGACCCCCAAATTACGTGCCGGGTCTGTCTGGGGTGAAGAAGCCCCATCCAGCACCAAAGATAGTAGCTCCCAGGATAACACTGGGCCCCGAACCTGCAGCCACTCAGTCTTGCCAGGATTCAGCTGAAGCCCATTGTCCCCCATCCAAACCCAGGCACCTGGATAGGACTTCAACTGCATCACTCAAGTTCCCACAGGCCAAGATATACAGTTGGGTATCATCAGCGTATTGATGATACTTCACCCCATGGGAACGGATGATCTCACACAGTGGCTTCATGTAGATGTTAAATAGAAGAGGCAAGAGTACCAAACCCTGTGGCACCCTGTACTGGAGAGACCTAGGGCTGGACAACTCATCCTCCAACAACACTGACTGGGTCTGGCCTCATAATGACATATACATGAGCGTATACCCACTAAAATTATTTAGGAATACTGTATAGATCAGGGGTCCCAAAACTTTTTGGGCTGTGGGCCAATCATGTGGTTCAGGGAGCCGGTCACTAAGGCCTGGGGGCCAGGTGCGGCCCCCGAGGCCAATTCATCCGGGTGCGTTTTACTTCCTCTTCCAGGAGCGATGAGGGCTTCACAGGCTGGATGAATTGGCCTCGGGGGCCGCACCCAGCCCCCGGGCCTTAGTTTGGGCACCACTGGTATAGATGGATTTTTTTTACAATCACTTGATGTCAACACAACACCCGATAGGACATTTTATAGCTATAAGATAACAAGAGACCTATAAATATCTTCTTTTTAAGGGTATGTTCCTTTGCTTCTGAACTACAGGGAAACAACCATGATAGAAAGAAGGAGTACATCATTTTTCTTAAGAAACTTGGAAAGCATGGAAGCCAATGACTCACCTTTGACTGTAGAGAGTAGATGATGTTTGAAATAACATAATAGGATTCATAAAGCATGTAAAGTTTAGTCACAATGACAAGTTCTTTTTTGTCTGTTTCAAATCCATTGCCACCTCATAAGGCTGTCTAAATGCATTATGGGTTCAGCCTTCTATTTTTATAAATTGAAGATCATATTAGCATGCCTTCTCCTAGCTAGTGTATGGTTTTAGTTTATCCTTATAGAAGAGCCATATTGTTTTACCAATAAGCATATTATCATATGACAGTGGTGGCGAATCTATAGCTCGTGTACCAGAGGTAGTACACAGAGGTATCTCTGTTGGTATATGCACCATTGAGGGGAAGTCTCCCCAGCCCAGCTGCTTACCCACCCCTTCTCTTTCCACCAATGGGGAGGCAGGAGGTTAGGCTGAAATCTCACCTGGGAGGTGGTGATGGGGCATGGTGAGGCAACCAGACATCCCCACCCACCCCTCCTAGGAGTCAGGCACATCGGGGGTGGGTGGTGGGTGGGCACACCCACATGACTTCACTGGAGGTGCGCCGGCAACGTCACATAGGAGTGTAGGTACGCTCAATGCCTGCCCGTGAACTACCTCCTCCTCCTTGGGCACTTGGTTCTAAAAGGTCTGCCATCATTGTCTTATGAGATACTTAAGGAAAGTTCACAGAAAGACGTGGACACAATAACACCCTCTTATTCATGTTCCCTAACAAACAAAATCCACAGGCACTCTGCCTCTGCCAGAGGCAATATATAGCTATCACGATAGGTTGATCTGTCTTGATCTTCCATGAATTTGCCCAAGTTGGTGGCCAGTACTATACTTTGTGGTAATAAGGTCCATGATACTATATTAACATGCACTTTCTTTTATCTGTTCTGAAGCTTTGCTCACTCAGCTTCATCAGATGATATGAGATTCTTGAAGAGTATCCACTTTCTCCAAACCATACTAAACCTTTCCCATTTATTTGCCTACTCCCCACCCACCCCTGTAAGCTAAGGAGCCTGAAATGTGACCTTTCCTCATAAAGAAGTTGTTCCATGATGGTGCCTGCTTTATCTCTGTCTTAGCTTGACCTTGATGATGAAAGCAAATTTGAAATGAGGCTGTTCAGAGCAATGGCAGGATGTTATCTTCTGTAGCTCCTTAATATAACTTTCTACTGAACTAGCTCCCCATTCTCTCATCCACACAGGAATTGGGTTTATCACTATTCAATTGTTTTTCTTTACAAGAGCTTGATTGCATCTCACAGCCTGATTTTCTATGGTTTCACATTAATCAACAATTGCCTTCAAATAGGCAGCAAACATTTAGGGAGGATGATAATATGCAAACATCTTTCTAATTGTATGTAGCATTTCTAACCTTTGACTGTTCTGCTCAAGATGTCTTCTTGGAAATGTGGCAAGAACTTTTATCTCCACTTATGCCATTGTTAATGTCTGTTTTCTTCCACATTAAACTTGACTCTTCATATAAAATGAACCATCTGGTTTTTATTTCCTCTTGGGTGCAAAGCAATCTTTGTATGATAAGACTGATTCAAGCATATGTCTTTCCACAATTGCTGATCCAAGATTGGGCTGTAGAAACTACTTTTCACTTTAGAATCTCCCTTCTTGCATGCCAAAAATGACTTTTCTTTGTTTCTTCTTTTCAAATGCAATGGAGATGCTCACTAGAAACAGCAACGTATACACTACAGTGATGGGATTCAGCAGGTTTGCACCAGTTCGCCAGAACCAGTAGCAGAAATTCTGGCTGGCCCCGCCCATCCAAGTTTTGAAATAAAGTAGTCCTAATTCAGGTGCAACACAGGTCTTTCCACCTAGCCACACCCACCATACCACCCCCACAGAGTAGGTAGTAAAAAAAATTGAATCCTGCCATTGAACATATAAATCTCAACATAGATTTAGCCATGTAAGAATAGCCTATGGAGCATTCAGTTACATTTATAGCAGGATGAGCAAGCAAACGCCCATTTGTTTAAAAACGAAAGGGAAAAATACAGAAAGAGTGTCTTCACTTTCCTTCTGCTTTGGTTCAAGTGCTATTTGTTAAGCTGCAACTTCAAAAACATGACTGATTCTTTAGTTGTCTTGATACCTAATTGAAAGCTGGACAGTCCTTCAACCAAAGGATGTCCTAAAAAATGAGACCGTTCTTTTGCAGCCCTTTCACCATAGGACTGCCCACAGAACTGTGAGTAAAATGGCTATTCTTGTGTCATCACCTTACGTTTGTCTTGATCATAGATCTTATGTTTCACATCTAGTTGTTGCCTTAATTAATCATGCAAACATATCAAAATGGTTAAAACCAAGCTTAGAAGCAATAACATATCTACCAAAACTGGTAATTTTACCTTGGATAAGTCTAAGAAAACCTACACTAAAGATGAATACAGTAGTCATGTAATGTTTATCAGAACTTATTACTATCCAAGATGCTATCAGCTTTCGCTAGATGGCACTATGCTACCACATGAAACTTTTTTCTTCAAGATATATACTGGTACAGTACAGTACTGTACTTTGAACATAACATCATTGGTCTTTTTGAATTTTGATAACTTTATTAAATACAGAGAAGATAAAAGATTAAACCTTTGAAAAACAAATTGCAATAATTTCAAAGGGACACAACAGAGGAATAATGGGAGCTTGCAATTATCCTTGAATTTTTTGGAATAGTAGCCGTGTTAATCTGTGGTTCAGGCTATATCAGAAAACAAAATAAAAACACTGTAGCACTTTAAAGACTAACTGCTATTTTTATTGTTAGCTTTCATGGATCAAGTCCACTTCTTCAGACAAGGAGTAAAATTTACATCCATGGTTTATATACACCAAATGCAAGGTTTAAAGGGAGAAGGGTTTGCTCAAGCAGAATGACAGACAAGCATAACAATACAGCTTCCTACATCTATCAGTAATAATAGATTATTCATATTAGTTTTAAATGTCTCCCTTTCAATCTCAAAGGTGTGGAGAAAGCCCATTCTGGTTTCTGATTAACCTGTTACTTGCATGTCAGAAAACAAACAAAAACACTGTACTTGGTTACTTCCTGTTTTGCTAAAGAGAATTGGCAGGAAGGTTGTAATTATACCTGTAATACGCCCATCACAGAGGATTAAATATTAGCGAAGGGTTTCTGGGACATTATCAGATTTGATACACAGATTGCTATATGCTGCTAGATATTTTATATATTATATTTTGGTGTATTACAACCTTCCTGCCAATTCTCTTTAGCAAAACAGGAAGTAATCAAGTACAGTACAGTGTTTTTCTTTGTTTTCAGACATGAAAGTAAGAGGTTAATCAGAAACCAGAATGGGCTTTCTCCACACCTTTGAGATTGAAAGGGAGACATTTAAAACTAATATGAGTTATCTATTGTTACTGATAGCTGTAGGAAGCTGTATTGTTATGCTTGCTTGTCTGTCATTCTGTTTGAGCAAACCCTTCTCCCTTTAACCCCTGCATTTGGTGTATATATACCATGGCTGTAAGTTTTACTCCTTGTCTGAAGAAGTGGACTTGATCCATGAAAGCTAACAATAAAAAAGCAGTTAGTCTTTAAAGTGCTACAATGTTTTTTATTTTGTTTTCTGATATGCAATTATCCTGTTACCTGTTGGGAGACAGATTCTGCTAGATACGATCCCTCCAAGAAATTCATGGCTTATGTGGCTGATGGTTTTATCCTATAAAAAGTGAGTAAGATACTTAGAGAATTAGCTCTCCTTGACTTGATTCTAACCAGTAGACTTAGTAGAAGAAATGGCAGTAAGGGGAACTCTGTGGGGAAGCAATCATGTTTACTTGAGTTCTTGATTTCAAAGGAACAAAAGCAGAGTGTAGCCACACATATGTGCTGGATTTTAGGAAAGCCAATTTTAATAAACTCAGAACCATGATAAATAAGTCCCACGGCAGAAAATCTTTAGAAGGAGTCCAAATGAGTGCAAATTTCTTGAAAAGTTTAAAGGCACAACTCCAGACAATTTCAACAAGAAAAAAATTGAAGAACACCCCCCACCCCCCCACCCCGGAAAAAAGACCAACGTGGTTTCAGAAAAATTCAGAGAGGACCTGAAAATAAAAAAAGACACATATTAGGAAATGGAAGAAAGGCCAGGCCACAAAGGGATTGTACATACAGGGAGAAAAGAATTGCAGGAGTGGTATTAGAAAGTCAAAAGCTAATTATAAGTTGAGGTTAGCAAGAGAAGCTAAAAGCAACAAATAAGTATTCTTCAGATATGTTTGTAGCAAAATACAGAGAAATGAAATAGAAGCTCAATTTTGTTGTTGTTCAGTCAGTTGATTCCGAACTGTTGCGACCCTATGGACCATTGCCCATGAGGCACCTCTGTCCTTCACCATCTTCCTTAGCCCACCCAGCTCTGTGCCCATTGCATCTACAATACCATTTAGCCACCTCACTTTGGGTTGCCCCCTTCTTCTTTTGCCCTCCACCTTTCCTAGCATCAAAGCTTTCTCAAGTGAATCCTCTCTTCTCATTTGATGTCCAAAGTACTTTAGCTTCAGCTTTACTATTTGACCTTCTAAGTAGCAGTCAGGGTTGATTTCTTCTAAGATTGACCTATTTGTTCTCCTTGCTGTCCAGGGGACTCTCAAAACTCTCCTCCAACACCACATCTCAAAGGCATCTATTCTTCTGCGCTCAGCTTTCCCAAAGGTCCAGCTCTCACAACCATACATTACCACCGGGAATACCATAGCTTTGACTATGAGAATTTTTGTTTGCAATGTGATGTCTCTGCTTTCAACTATATTCCCCAGGTTTCTCATACTTTGTCTCCCAAGAATCATCCACCTTTTTATTTCATGGCTGCAATCACCATCTGCATTGATCTTTCATCCTAAGAAAGTAAAGTCTGTCACTGCTTCTACTTCTTCCCCATCTATTTTCCAGGGACTGATAGGGGTTGTTGCCATTATCTTGGTTTTCTTGGTGTTGAGTCTCAAGCCAGCTTTTGCACTCTCTTCCTTCAACCTAAGCAGGAGCTTCTTTAGGTCCTCCTCACTTTCTGCCATTAGGGTGGTATCATCTGCATATCTCAAATTGTTGATGTTTCTCTCAGCAATTTTGATCCCAACTTGTGATTCATCCAACCCTGCATTGCGCATTACGTGCTCCGTGTATAAGTTGAATAAGCAGGGTGATAAAATGTAGCCTTGTCTTACTCCTTTTCCTATTCCAAACCACTCCATCATTCCATATTCTGTCCTAACTGTTGCTTCTTTACTCATGTACAGATTTCTCATGAGGCATATAAGGTGTTCTGGTATTCCCATCTCTTTAATTACTCAATGGGGATGGGGAAATGATACTGGTAGAGAAAGAAAAGGCATAAATGCTCTATTTCTACTTCAGCTTCGTCTCTGCCCCCCCCCCCCAATACTCTATGACCCTACAGGCAAATGTGATACACAAGTGGAGAGGAGAGGATCACAGCTTGAGATTGATAAACTAAGTACCCCTTAATATTTTTCAACAAGTTCAAATGTCCAGGGTCTGAGGACCTCCATGCAGGAGTATTGAAAGAACTGACTAAAGAACTCTCAGAAGCTATTTTCTTGAAGTCATGGAGGATTGATGAAGTGGCAGATGATTGGATGAAGGCTAACATTGTCCCTATCTTCAGAAAAGGGCAAAAAAGAGGGATCTGGGAGCTATGGACCTGACTCCCTGACATTGCATCCCAGGGAAATTTTTACAAGCACCTTGAAAACAATGCAGTGATAACTAGAATTTGCCAAGAACAATTCCTACCATGTTAATTCTATTACATTTCTTAACTGGGTAATTTTTCTAGCTTACTTACTTAATCATCTCCTCTTCAACCTTGGAGGGTAGAGCAGGAGTGCCCAAACTATGGCCTGGTGGCCGGATGCAGCCCCTGATGCCAATTCATCTGGCCTGCAAAGCCCTTGTCGCTCCTGAAATGGATTTAAAACGCACCCATATGGGCACGTTTTACTTCCGCTTCCAGGAGTAACAAGGACTTTGTGAGCTGGATGAATTGGCACCAGGGGGCTGCATCTGGCCCCTGAGCCATATTGACCAGCTCCCTGAACCACATGACTGGCTCGCAGCCAGAAAAGTTTGGGCACCCCTGGTTTAGAGGATAACACAAAGGATCTCCATTGGGATCTCTCCATGGCTCGCCTTAGGTCACTACCGCAAGCATGAAGGGCCTCCTTGATGTTATCAATCCACTTGATGTGGGGCCTGCCTCGGGGTCTTGTACTCAGCACTCGGGCCTCCCATACCTGCCGGATGAACCTGATTTCAGCCATTCAGTTGACGTGGCCAAACCATCGTAGCTGACCCTTCTCAATTGTACTCCTCAATGGTTGAATGTTCAGGTTCTGTCTGATGGTTACATTTTGCACTCGGTCACACTTGGTTTTCTTCTCAACCTTCCTCAGATCTTTCATCTCCATTATGATTATGTTCTTTAAAATTTTACTGGCAGGTTTTTAATAATTCTTAATTTACACTTTTTATTCCAAGACATCTATTATTTTCACATCCAATTCTGATTCCCATGTTTCTTTTAAGATTTTTTGAGGTTCAACATCCTTATTTAGGGACTGCAGTGGCTCAAGTGGTGAAGACGCTGACTGGAAGGTGGCAGGTCAGCAGTCTGATACCCGAGTACTGCAGTGCGGAATGAACTCCCGTCTTTGTCCCAGCTCCTGCCAACCTAGCAGTTTGAAAGCAAGAAATTGCAAGTAGACAAATAGGGACCACTTTGGTAGGAAGGTAAGCAGTGTTCTGTGTGCTCCAGTGTCTAGTCATGCCTGCAATATGACCATGGAAAGGTGCTAGTGTCCTTTTCAAATTGTTCCATACTGTCATCATATTCCTGCAGAGTCTGTTTTTAATCTTGTGACAAATGTCCAGAAAGGCTCTTTTACCCTTTTGTTCAAGGTCTTTTATTTCAATGTTTCCCCATAGTACCTTTTCAGATGTTAAAACTTTTATTATTCCATGAAGCTGGAAATCTTTATAGTAGTTTTTTATACTTGGTTTAATTTTAAAGGCCAGAACCCTGTTGCTATCACAGAGAGTAAAGTTGAAAATATGCTAGTGATATGTGGTACTTTAGAATCAAACTTCACCAAAATGTTAGTGCCATATCCCATTTTCCTTAGTACGTACATGATCAACAACCAAAGCTTTACTAAAATAATAAAATATAAGGACACAGTTTAAAGGTACAGTGACACTTTATTTCACTTTATGGGTGTACATAGTACTGAAACTGCAAAAGACAAAACAAAACAGAAACCAGGGCAATTTTTTTCCAGTGTTAACAGACAATGGAATGCATTAATATCTTGGCACAAAAAGTGGTCTACAATATACTGAAAGGGTTTCTCAACAGTAACAGATTCTAATACTGAGGTGATTTAGTAGTCTTATTTTTACTCTGCTGAGGAACACAAATCATATGATTCACATGCGACTTCATACAAGCTACATCAGGCTTTTCTAGGAGTTCAAATGAGGTCCCTAATATTTTGTCCAAAGCTATTAATGATAAAAGAAACCCTGCTCTTTAAATATCACACTGTCTTTATGAATTAGTACCAGTTCCTGAGAACTATTTGACTGCTCTTCAAGATTAAGTCTGTCTAGTTTGTGTTTAATATTTACCTAAAAATCTAAATTGTCACAGAGTTTGCTGTCAATAAAAGATGAGACCGGGGCCAATTTTGACAGTTCTCTGCCAAATGGAACATGGTGTTCCACGTGAGCCATGATTCTGTCTCACAGGGATTGGTGTGCCCTGTATGTCCTTAAAACCAACACTACACTTCTAAAACATGCCATCTGCAAAATATTAAACCGAGTCTATACTTTGTGGTGTGGGTGGAAGTGGAAAAATGCCAAGTGTAGCAATTTAAGGACAGCCTGTATACAAAACCGCTTTATTGGCACAAGGAATTGAGCCTTAGCTGACACTGATCACATCTTGTCCAAGAAACACACATACATTGCATCACTTTATTCAGCCCCCAAAAGAAGCAAAACAACTCAAACAGCTAGGGATGGAATAGGACAGCCTGTTTAGGTCTCTAGCTTTATAATGATCAAGTTCAGGACAAAAAGTATCAAGTTCTAGACACATCACATGAATAATGACAGAGGGAACACAGGGACAAAGTAGGTTATAGAATACACTAATACGAAGCGTGCCACCTTCTCATTCATAGAAGTCCAGAACATTTAACAGGGAATAGTGTAGGTTAGGCTATGTCAGATGCCAACAGAATTAGGCCCAGTTTGTGCTAGTTGTGGAATCAAATAGTGATTGCTTTCATGGACTCCAGCTACTTCAGGCTAAAGCTTTGAGAGGGACTGTTATATCTTAAATGCTCCCCCATCTGTACTTGCATGTGGAAACACTTAAAACCATTCCAGGAGAAAAAGCCAGGCTGAACTACTCTTAAGTAGTTACTTCACCTAGTGTATTAATCAAATATGCATCCTGAAATAGTCCTGTCATTGCATTAAACAACTGTGTCAGGGCCCAGCAGAGATCTGAACTCATTATTTATTGTTCAGGCAGAGATTCAGTGCCTAAGGCCAAAATTAGATATATAGTGGGCATTTGCTGAAAATAGCAGCTCCTTGTTCCTTGCCCCCCCCCCCTACATTTAGCTGTGTAATACCAAATATCTCTAGCTATTATGGTAAAGAAAAGACTTCCACCTTTGAGTCAGCTCTGCATCCTGAACCAGTAAAGCTTATCTGTGCTAAATTGGCATCCTGTGAACAGTGGTGGGCTAAAAAATTTTTTTTACTACCACACTATGGGTGTGGTATGGTGGGTGTGGCCAGGGGGAAAGCCCTGTGTTGCACCTGAATTAGGACTTTATTTCAAAACTTGGATGGGCAGGGCCAGCCAGAATTTCTGCTACCAGTTCTAGTGAACTGGTGTGAACCTGCTGAATTCCACCACTGTCTGTGAACATAATTCCTGAGCATAGAATCTACACACTGCATGTATGTCCTCATTGGGAGATGGGAACGGATACCAACCTATGTCAAAATTGACTAAGGAGTATACAAACAGAGTATTCCTAGGATTATTTCCTTCTTCCCTTCACATCCATGAAAGCCCCATTGTAAAAGGATTGTTTTTTATTCAGGAGAGGAAGTGATGCCCTGAACAATCAAGACAGAAATCACAGAAGTTGACTTCTAGACATGACAGCCATTTGGAACTGGTCTGGAAACCGAGGAATGACTTACAAATTCATTAATGAATATAAATAAAAGGAATGAACCAAGTGACCCGATAAAACATACTTTCATGGGAGTGGTACCCATTGGAATTTACTGAATAGACACACACAGATTTTGTACTATTAAAAAGCCCCTTAATGAGAAATCCAAACACAACAGAGGCAGCTTATCACAAAAGTAATTTAGGCTACTACTTCAACCCTGAAAACATTATTTCTCCTGAACAAAAAGCATGTCCAAATGTCTAATCTTGTACAAATGAGCCATGGAAGAATAGCATAAAAATAACACAGCAATAGACAACAGGCACCAGTCTACAAGATGTAAGCTAGAAACACACATGCATAGTATTTTGGAAGTATATTGATAGCACAGCTCTATTGTTGAGCAGAAAAGACAATTGGAAGCATCAAACCAGAGAGCATTTCACAGAAATTATTAGATTTCAGATCTACATCAAGGGAGTAATGGCAGTTGGTCCAGCACTCTTGTTTATTTTATGACAAGGCTTAAAGACGCAACAGCAAAACAGAATTCTTGTACTCTGAGGTAGGGAATTTAATTTGAAAAGGGACGACAATGACAACATGCTGAAGAGTAAGTTTACACAGCCACAATTATTATTTTGTTAAAACCACCTACCATAGCTATAAGCTCTTATAAACTGACTTTCAAACAGTGAAATAAAGTCTCCACTTTCTTAACAAAATCCCACCGTATGCAGAAGAATCAGCATTGCATCTTCTATGAACTGTTTCTTTATTTCACTGTACAAATTTCATGCAAACTTACTATAAGGCCTCTAGCTTCATGGAACATAATAAAAACTTAACAGCAGAGCAAGATGTTTATCATCTTTGGAGATAATTTCTCATTCAATTTCCTGGTACACTAATACACCGGATAACGTTATGACTTGGTTCCACAAGTCATGACGTTATACAGTTTTTAGGGTATACATCGAACAATGCTAAAAAAAAAAAAAACCTGACGTCAGGGCACAGTTTGTACCTAAAGTCAAACCCTAGGATAGTTATTGCTAGCTGGGACAGGAGAAGGCTTTTAACTCAACAGCCCTCCCCCCCAGTTTTGGCGGGCGAGGAGAGGTGAGGGGGGATGGGGGGCCTTTTGCCTCCTTTGCAACCCGCGCCTGCCGGGAATGAGTCCCTGCCGCCAAAGAAAAACGCGGCGCGGCGGTGGCAGGCGAAGCGGCCGAGAACCTAGCCAGGATCCGTGAGGACCACGAGCGAGCTCTGCGGGAGGCCAAGGAGACCCTGCAAGAGGCAGAGGTGGGGGAAGGGTGCTGAGAAGAGGCTGCTGCTGCTGCTGCTGATACTGCCTTCTTGGGGGTGGGGGGTGGGCATGTGGTGGAAGGAGAACCTGCAGGTCCCCTTGTTCACGGGGATCCCCCTGGGCAGGTGTCGGGGTGGCTGAGGAGGGAAGTTGTCGGAAGCGGCTGACGACCGACACTTGCTGTCAGTTTCGCCCATGTCTGCCGGGCTTTGTGCTCATGTTGGTGCTGCCCCCTTCCTCCTCCCCCTCCAGCCACCAGGTATCTGGCCAGAAAGGAAAGCCCCGCAGTCGTCGTCGCCCCCCCACCAAGTGCCTTAGGGGGGGGGAGGTGCCAACATGAGCACGAAGCCTGGCAGGCATGGGCGGAACTGACAGCCAGTGTTGGTCGTCAGCCACCTCCGACAACTTCACTCCTCAGCCATCCCGACACCCGCCCAGGGGGAGCCCCGCTGGGCTCAAGTCACCTTTCTTTGGGATCACCAGAGAAAGGAAGCAAGGAGGCAGTTTAAGAAATGATAGGATCAACTGGCGAGTCAGCGACAGCTTTGGCAACTTTGGCGAAGTGCGGAGGAGGCGAAAGAGCTGGAGAGAAAGAGAGAGGGGGAGGAAGGAAGGAAGAGGGGGCACCCCCGCCGCTGACTCGCCAGTTGATCCTATCGTTTCTTAAACTGCCTCCTTGCTTCCTTTCTTTGGCGATCCCAAAGAAAGGTGACTTGAGCCCAGCAGCGGCTGTGGCTTCATCGTCTCCCCACCACCACCACCCGCGGCTAATGCTAAGGTTCGTTTTGGGTGGTGGTGGGGAGACGACGCAGCCACGGCTGCTGCTGGGCTCAAGTCACCTTTCTTTGGGATTGCCAGAGAAAGGAAGCAAGGAGGGAGTTTAAGAAACAATAGGATCAACTGGTGAGTCAGCGACAGCTTTGGCAGCTTTGGCGAAGTGCGGAGGAGGCGAAAGAGCTGGAGAGAAAGAGAGAGGGGGAGGAAGGAAGGAAGGAAGAGGGGGGCACCCCCGCCACTGACTCACCAGTTGATCCTATCGTTTCTTAAACTACCTCCTTGCTTCCTTTCTTTGGCGATCCCAAAGAAAGGTGACTTCAGCCCACCAGCGGCCGTGGCTTCGTTGTCTCCCCACCACCACCACCCGCGGCTAGTGCTAAGGTTCATTTTGGGTGGTGGTGGGAAGATGACGAAGAAAGAAAGCAGTTTAAGAAACGATAGGATCAACTGGCGAGTCAGCCGCGGTTGTGCCCCCCCTCTTCCTTCCTTCCTTCCTTCCCCCCTCTCTCTCCAGATCCTTTGCCTCCTCCGTTCTTCACCAAAGCCGCCATTGCCTGCATGGTGTTTGGAAAGGGTACGGGGGATGTTCCCCCGTACCCTTTCCAAACACTGTGCGGGCAGGCGCGCGCATGTCAGATGGGGTTTGGGGAGGCTACGGGGAAGATCTCCGTAGCCTCCCCAGCCCCCGTCTGACACGCGCGTGCCCGCACGGTGTTTGGAAAGGGTACGGGGGCTCTTCCCCGTACCCTTTCCAAACATTGTGCGGGCAGGCGCTGGGGGGGTTGGATTGGGTAGATGTTCTACCCAATCAAACCCCTCCCCCCACCACGATTGTTCCGGATAACGCTAAAAATCGCGTTATTCGATACAAGATTTTTCCAAAAATCTTGTAACGTTATGTGATTTTAGCGCTATACGGTACAATCGTTATCCGGGGTATTACTGTATTGTACTTCAGATGCTTGGTGGACTTAAGCAGGGAGCGGATAAAATACTCAGACCATACCTCAGCCCTTGAATAATTCTTAGCACTGCATAGGTAATCCCTCTGATATTTGAAATTATGTAACATCTTTCATGACAATAGACTATTATTTCTCTGTGTGTAGTGACATAAATATGACTAAGGCCTTAAGTGTGTTAAGAATTTGTCAGAACAAATATTTCTTTCAGATGAATTCTGTAGTAAATAGTCATGCATTAATAGTTTTTTAAAATCATCCATGACGTCCATTGTTCCAGGTACAACAGCCTGAATATTCAGATAGAATAGTCATGGTAGCCTGAGGTATATATAAATACATATAATATATATTAACTAGATGTCTTTGTCGTTATCACCCTTTTCCAGGAAATTCAGCGTTGTCTCTCAGAAGATAAGAATTCTGTTTATCAAATTACTGTACATGTCAATTACAAACAATTTATAAAGGTAAAGTATCATGCTTGAAGGTAAGAAAAAGAATAAATTTGCTAACATCATTTGTTAAGGCCAACCATATGGCAAACAGCAGAGTAAGTTTGAGATTTATGCATTTCTAGAATATGACCGATATAAAAGGCTTATTTATATGCTACCTGAATTTCTGCTGGATAGAAAAGGGTAAACAAGGTAGTTGCTAGGATGCACTTACAAGTGGTTTAAGCCTTGCTACAATTCAAGAACGTCAGAATAAAATCCCCTTTGAATCCTGAACTGTAGTAATATTTTTAATTCAATTCCAATTAACTTTTCCCGAGATTCTCTCCCATTGAACTCCTAATGGCTCTCTGGAAGAGGGCAGGGGTCATGACAGGCGAAAGAAAGTAAAGAAAAGAGGAGGAAGAGGAAAAAGAGGGTGAAAATGAAGCCAGATGCAGGGAAAAAAAGGCAACCCCAAAATCAAAACTGATCAAAACTGGCTGGTTCCTAAATTATTTTTCAGGAAGATATGTTTTAGGCTGTGGTCAGCTGTTCATGTTCATTCTGTTATCATTTCCCCATATGAAACTGTTAAAATGGCCTTTAAACTTCCATTATGCCAATTTCATGAATTAAGAAGTGTTATTAATATAAAAAAGAAGGTAAAATATATTGAGTACTCCTCTGCCGTATGCTGATTTCATGCTCTTATAAGATAGTAGAAACATGGGCTGATCTAAACTTATTGAGTGAAAATATATTAGGCAGATTTCATTCCTAACAGATGCATTTAAAAAGTAGACGACTAACAGATACAAAAACCTTTTCATGAGCAATTCCAATGTTAAAGAGGGGAAGAACAGTGGTGGGCAGCAACAGGCTTGCACCCCCCGGGAAGGGGGGGGAGCAAAACTGGGTGACCACTGGGCGCCCCCCCGAAATTGGGTGACCTTTGGGCGGGGGGAGAAAAGCGAAATTGGGTGACCACGCCCACCTTCCTGCCCTGCAAGTAGTTCAAGGTCTCCCTTGCTCAAAAGCCAGTCATATCTGACTCTAGGGTGCAGTGCTCATCTCCATTTACAGCCAAAGAGCCAGTGCTGAGTGTGTTTGCAGATGTATACATGGCCATATGGCAGGCATGACTAGATTGCCCACAACGTAGGCTCTGCCCACGGTGTGGTAGCGAACTTTTTTGCTGCCCACTGTTGGGGAAGAATCAGAAAAGTATAATTGACCTATATCTGTGCAAATGAAAAGGCTTTCAGGATTTCCCAAGTAGAGAGTACAGTACTCAGAAGTGGTTTATCATTCACTCCTTCTGGGAACTGTGCAGCTTGTTTTTCTGGAATGTACAGTGAGGAATTGAATTTCCAATCTCTGGCAATGCAATGAGATAGCTAAGATACTGAGCAAAACCTGTAATTGCTGTTTTTTAAAATAAAATAAAATAAAAGTAACCTATTTTGTTGAATCTTTTCGTTCATACGTACCAGTAGCCAATCAATATTACAGGAGGCAAGAAGCTTTGTTACAACACAAGTTTCTTGCAATTGAGTCAATATAAAAAATAAGAAGAGTTATACCACTAGTTCCTAACATCAGCTCCTAATACCTAGGCCAGGGCATCAGGGTGCAAGCAATCACTATATGGTGGGCAGAAAACATGTTAGCAAAACTGGTATGTGGAAGAGGTTTACCAAAAAGTTGTCTCATTCTTTGGAAACCTTAGTTTCCCCAGGAGGCCTCAGGTCAGTTCAATGCAACATAACTTTGAGAGGCAGTGTGGTTAGTGGTTAGAGGGTGGAACCAGGTTTCAAGTGCTCTCTCTCTTTCTCTTATAAATAATAAATAAACAAAGTCTTAGACGATTAAATATACAAAAAATGGCTATATATCCAATCACTCTAAAGCAGGGGTGGGTACTCCAGATACCATTATAGTTTTACACTACATATCCCATGATCCTGGCTGGCTGACTGAAATTGTAGTCCAATACATAGGGAAGGGCAGAGTTGTAAAGTGATGTTTAGATGTGGGTCTAATTGGGTTAGTCAGAAGTAACATTAGAACTATGGTTGGTTCCTAGACTAGTTTCACACTAAAGGGAAAAACCACAGATAATTATAATGATCCTCTGTAGGCCCAGACAAACATGCTGCAAAGTCCTTCTCCATCAGAAGAAAAGCATATATGCACACCTTAATTGCCATCTGAATGGGCACCATTGTAAACAAAAGTTAGTAGCACAGTGGTTCAGTAGATTGTCAAGAAAACCGATAAAAGTGGATACAGATTCATTTGCCAGCATGTATATTATTGCCATTTACAAAGGATAGAGTCTATAAACTCATAACTGTGAAGCTTTGTTAATAAGAACAGAACAACAAGTAAGTGACCCATCCACTTTTTCCAGCTCTGTATTAGCGATGGGGATCAACATGTGGTCCTTCAGCTTTTCAAAGACCTATTTAAAAGGAGAAAAACCGAGAGAAATATGACATTTATGAATGGTTTCACTCTCACTCCACCAGTTTCCAGAAACCATGAAAAGACTGTACTATAATAAATTTGTGTCAGAAATTATTCTGGGTTGAAAGGATTTTTGCGGAAGAAACTCCGCTCAGGGAATGCCCAAATGAGCCTCCTTTCGTGTCCCCAAGAGCTGGGACTGAGACAGACGCTCAATCCATCATGCAGTACCTGGGTTTCAAACTGCTGACTGGCCAGCCTTCCAACTAACAAGGCAAGCTTCTTAACCACTGAGCCGCCACAGCTCTTAGAGCAGGCATTCACAAATTATGGCCCGTGGGCCTAATACAGCTCACAGAGCTCATTAGTACGGCCTGGCACCTCCAAAAGCTCCCACCACCACCAGAAGTCTGAAAGCGTCACTTACCATGGCGGTGATGGGAATCGTGCCATTTTTACAGCTTCTTGCACATCCTCCACTGCTCCCCACAGCAGTGGGAGGCTTTTTGGAGCATATTTGCTCCATTTTGGAACTTTTTTGCCGCCTTTTCACTGTAATTCGGCAGCTAGAATGGAACTTACATCAGTGCCTGGGCTCCCAGTGCAGAACCAGGAAGTCCTCAACTGCCAAAATGCAGTGGAAAAGCAGTGAAAAATTCCCAAAATGGAGTGAATATGCTTCGAAAAGCCTCCCACCATCGTGGGGAGTGGTGGAAACTGTGCAAGAAGCTGGGAAAAGATCCCGCTGCCACTGCTGATAATGTAAGCACTGGGTGCAACCATGCCTCCGGCCCGAACAGCTGTGGGTTGCGGGTGGACCTAGCCCTTGGCGGGAAAACATTGTGAACCACTGCCCTAGAGACCATACACTTTTAGGCTTAACTGTGTGCTGTTAGAGAGTATACTAACAGCACAGCAGTTAAGCCTAAAAGTGTACACTTTGAGTAAAAAGTACAAAACATGGCACATATATGCATTGATCAGCACTAATATGGTTGAATATTATATGCTTCCTAGGTAATCAACACCTCCAAAGGGGGACTCTGCCTTTCAGTCCATTAAATAGTTTTTACCATCTGTGATAAATAATGCTAATGTGATTTTCCGCACAGTATGTACCTGACAAGATGCAAAATAATGGTAGACCTGCAGCAGTCAGATGGCTTTCTGTGTAAATACCAATTTTTCTCAGGACTTGCCTTGTCATGCAAAGAGATGAATACAAAGCACATAATGCTTTGGGTAGTTGCTCAGCCCCCCCCCAAATTACTGTGTCCCCTATTAGTTACCTCAGCCCATCATCTTACTCCTTTTGCCCTTTCTATTCATAGAAGCAACATGCCTTTTTTAAAATTGTAGTATTTGAAGGCCAGGTTAAATTATAATAAAAATTTGTCATATCATTTTTGCTTTTACCTTTGCACTTTCTGGATATTCCTCAGGAGCTCGGTGTAACAAAATATGACCTTTGCCAGGAATATTTAAATAAACACAGTTTGCTGCAGCATCATCAGGGACGGTAAGCTTGTCATAGCGGTGGTCACTCATCTGCTGCATAGTCTGTTATGGAAAGTTAAGTCAGATCTGTTAGATCACTTTTAAAGGGGCCAGGGACTACTTGACAGAAATAAACACACAGAAAATACTATCTTCCCAAAAAAATTTATACTTCAGACTAGTAAGCTGCTCAACTAGTAAGCTGCTCAACCTGAAGTGTGAAATGCACAGTCCAGAATTTTGCACACAAATTACAGGGTGGCCCATAAGTCCCTACCCAGCTAGTAAGTGCGTACCCATCCTCTCCGTGGGCACACACCTGCCCCTCTGCCCAGCAGTCCAATGGGAGCACTTCCTCCCTCCTTCCAGCACAGAGTTCACCCCGCCCATCTGCCCAGCAGCCCAATGGGACTGCTTCCTCCCTCCCTCAGCAGAGCCCTCTCTTTGTTGCTGGGTAGGGACTTAAGGGCAACCCTGTATTTGATGCCGGAGTCTGCTGCACTACTCCAAATATTTCATGTGCAATAAATAAATAAATAAATAAAAAAATAGAACTCAATCTCCCCTACATCACCTGGAGGACCCTGAATAGGATGAGGGTTGCAGTCCCTAAATGCAAGACCAACACGCTCAAGTGGGGACTGCTGGTGGACAACACCACATGGTGTGAATGTGGAGAGACACAGAGTCCGGCCCATTTACTGGTCTTCCGATGGGTAACAAAGAGATGCACCAATGACTTGGGTATGGGCAACAACAAAGTGAAGAAAGTGGCTTCATTTTGGCAGTCCAAGGTTTGATCAGGACACAAAAGAAGAAGAATGGTTCAGAGATAAAAAATAAATTAACCAGAAAGCAAATCCCTGAAAGTTTTCCCGTTTTCTAAAGCACTGGAGAGTCTTAACCAGCTGTATCTATCCTTCTCTCCAAAGAAAGGTAGGCAGTGCAGACCAGCCAGGACAGCAGAATTGTGGGAACGCCTACCCACACCCAAAACTGATCTAGCCTCCACAGTCCCAGGATGTCCAGCTTTTCTGAATAGCAAACATTAAATGTCTGGAAAATGTAGAACACACATTCACAGGCAGACCCTCTGAATTTCAAACACAGCTGCTGGCCGCTTTAAACTGGTAGCACATTTTTGACACTACATTTGTTTCTGTGCAGGCAGATCAGCCTTGATCAGAGCAGAACCCTATGCCTCAAAGTCCAGAAGACCAGAGCTATTGCTGCCACTAGAACAGAAAGGATTTTAGAAGAATAAGATCCAAGGGAGCAGGGGTGTGGTACTGGTGAAAGCAGTGGCCACAAGTATAACTGTGCTGTGTTCCCACCCTGCACCCCTCACCTCCTTATTGTCATCATCGGGTCCTGCCAGCTCTAATTAAAAACCAACTACAGTAATACCTTGGATAACGTTTGCATCAGATAATGCTAAAACTGCATAAGCAATCTGGAAAAAAATTGCATCACATAATGTTAAAATCCTATGGGATGGATCGGATAACGTTCTCTAGAGCCTGTGCCGGTTATAATGTATCTTTATGGAGTTTTAATGTTATGCGATTCATCCCATAGGATTTTAATGTTATCCGATGCATGCATCGGATAACATTAAAAATCAGATAACACTAAGATTTGTGGAACCAAGTTTTAGTGTTATCCAAGGTTTTACTGTGTTCCTTATGAGGTCTTTGCATAGAAGGCAGATGCATGGGAAACGCAATGCAAAGAGATACGAATGAACAGACAGGGAAGAGGGCAGCCTGGTGAGTGACTAACAGGTAAAGGAGAGAAGAAGTCCAGATAGCAGCAACAGCAGCTAGCTATTCCAGTCAAGGGAGCAACACACTTAGTTAATATTTGCCTCTTGCCACCTGGATGCATGAAGATTTAACACCAATAAAACTGACACATCTAATAATCAAGCAACCAGCAGGAGAATAAACTATGTGAATATTTGCAAATATTCTTCCTTCACACAATTTATTAAATTATAGGTTTTAAATCATGCTGTTATGCAATTTGGATTTCTCAATTTAAGGATAAATGGTGAATACACAATCCCTGTTTATTATAAAATCTATCTGGCTGTCTGGGTTCCATTTAAGTTTAATCTATTGACACCATACTACCAATAGTGCAGAAGAAATCTAGGATTAGATTTGGTTTGAAACAGAGGGGTGCCTTAGTTTTGGAAAAGGAAAAAACTAATGAATGCTGCTATTGTGATTTTTAAGAAAACAGTTGCTCAGCTCTCAGGAATGTATTTTGATTCAGTTGCAAACGATAATTTAAACAGAAGGCACAGAAACCAAACACCTTTTGCTTTTGTTTACAGTACGCAGTGCCTCTTTGGAAAAATTTAGTTTATGTTGAGCAATACTTTCTGCAAGACATAAAACTGAAGTGTTAATAGCAGATTAAACCTTGAAATAAACAGAGGGGAGTTAGAAAGTGCACAAGATGCTAAATATTCAGAGGTGGGACAATTCTGTTCATAGGAAAGCAAAGTTAATAATGGCAAAGTGCGTCTTTTGTGTTGTTTACCATCTCCTAATGTAACACATGTTTTGGACCCATGCAGAAAAATGGCACACATGTGTATATGTGTTTGGGAATGAATGAACACATGTCCATCCCGGCTTCACCCACTACTGATACACTCACTACTAGCTCAGCCTATCTGAGCTCTAAGACCTGCAAAGTTTTCCCACCTCTACTTAATACAGAGGGTGACTGTTCTTGTAACTGGGAAATGTAATATGGAAGCAGGAAAGCCCAGTGCTTAGACCAGGGGTGCCCAAACTTTTTGGTTTGAGGGCTGGTCACATGGTTCTATGGGCCAGTCACATGGTTCAGCAGGCCAGTCACGTGGTTCCTCCCACCAGAAGCGCAAGTAAAACACACCTTGCAATCTGTTTTGCAACAGGATGAGATACATTTTTAAGCTGCCATTTTCTCTGCTTAAACCAGGGGTGCCCAAACTATGGCCTGTGGGCCAGATCTGGCCCCCAATGCCAATTCATCCAGTTCACACCACCCTTTGTTGCTCCCGGAAGTGGAAGCAAAATGCGCCACTTCTGGGAGAGACGAGGGCAGCGTGAGCCAGATGAATTGGCATTGGGGGCCAGATCTGGCCTATAGGCCATAGTTTGGGCACCCCTAGCATAGACAATTAGAGATTAACTATACTACCAACCCCATACAAACAACAAAAGCTGGAAAGCCATGAGAGACTTTGATCTCTGTCTCTCCACAAATACTTGACTCTTGCGGGGAGGGGGTTCCATTCTGTATTATGGTCTTCCACAGCAAAGGCAGGATTGAATTGGCCATTTCTCTGAAGCACTAGACTTTACAGCAATATGCTGTACATATGAAATGCATGCCTTTTGGGCAGTGGTGGGCTCCAAAAAAATTTGCTACCTACTCTGTGGGCGTGATATGGTGGCATGGCCAGGGGAAAATCCCTGATTTGCACCCAAGTTAGGATTACTTTATTTCAAAATTTAGATGGGTGGGGCCAGCCAGAATTTCTGCTACTGGTTCTGGCGAACTGGTGTGAACCTGCTGATGCCCACCACTGCCTTTCGGTCATACATGACTTTTTTTTCAAACTTGACAATTTAAGAGCCATCACAGAAGAAGCCAAGGCAATATTTTGTGAAATGAACTAAGTACAGGTTTAGGAAATCATCCTCTGAGCATGTACTGATGATAAAAATAAGCTTTCAGCATCTATCATAATGAATGGAAATTACAATAAGCTTGTAATATTCTTGATTTAAATTTTAAATAAGGCAAGAATGCAAGGACAAGTGTGAAGTTCTTCAAATAAATCTAGATACTCTAATTTGAGAAAATTAACATTCCAAGCCTACTGTTTCAAAACTTCACTCTCATTCATTGCTAGCAGCAATTTCACTGAGACAATTTCACTGTGTTAGCCAACCATCACTGTTTGGCTAACAGATTCCACTGTTGCAGGTAACTGTGGAAACAAACTAAATGAGAATGCAACATTGATTATGCCCAATGACTTACAATTAAGCCCTGTTCAAAATTATAGGTGCAAACCAGTTTTCTGTACAAGGCTTCTAGACACTTGACAGCAAAAAAGTAGCCCTCTCTCCCAGTACCTCTCCAGTAAATGATGGCAGTAACAGACTGCAGTCTTCCCCTTTGTCATAGAAAGGACCTCTGAATAGAAGACGATGATCACAAAAGTATGGAATTCAGTACAAAGAATGTCGACAGAACAGAAACAATGAACACTGACTTTGCCAGACTGCTTTGTATTCAAGACGTATTACTGGCAAAACTTCCTTGTTTACAAAGATTCTAACAATCACAAATTCAGCTTGTGTGAGTCTGGTTTCCTGCCCAGAAACCTTTCCATGACCAGTTATACTAGCAGCCTGGCATTTCCTGCATATCTAATTTTTCTGGGAATTCTGTCCCTTTTGATCAGGATAATTTTTGCTCCACATTCTCTAAAGCCTGAGTCACACTTTCTTGATGTCAAACAAAGTAACTGCCAATGCTGCCAACCTCGTTTCCCCCCCTGTTGTGTTTTATGGAGTGCACTTGGCCAGCTGAAATCAAAGGCAACAATTAATACATTAAAATGTGGTTAGCATAAGACCCTGACTGGACTGAATATCCTCTGTTCACATACTGTCACCACAGTTCTTATTGAAAGCTATTTCGTAAATGATATACAGAGGAGGGATAAGTATTAGAATGCTAAGAACCAATTTATCCTGTGGTGGATGTGGGAAACCTACCACTTGATACATCCTCAAGCTTTACTATATGTTAGCCCCAGCTAATGTTGGCAGAACTTAACCCACTGTGGCAAGATGCCCCATAGGATATGTGCTGTGGGACAACTCATTGCATGTTCATTAATATGGATGGAAAACCAAAACTATAGTAGAAAACCTTACTATTTGGTAAGTTGTTTGAGCTATGCTGGAGATGGAATTGAATGTTGGACTTCCTAATAAGTTCTATTCTGATTACAGAGGCAATAAAGTGTAACCCACCTGCATATCTCCAAGCAGATCCAAGCAAAACTCACAACTCTATTGTTAAGGGACAACAGTACCCTTGATAACATTTAATGTAGCAAAGTCAAACTGCTTTTCTCCCACCGCTCCAGCCTTCCGCCAAATATTTTATGCTCATCTGCCTTCCACTTGTTCATGGAGTACACATGTAGGAACTTTTCACAGACCTGAAAGATGTTATGGGCCCTCGTAATGAACCTCTCAGGATCATCCTGCTTTGAGATTTTGAATGGAAAGTGGAATGTTTAATGATACTTCCTGCCTGCTTGCTCTTTTGCTATGTAACTGGAGAATGGAAAGATGGACATACTGTCGGTTCCATTCCAGTATTGAGGTAAGAGAGATGACAGATACATTCATCGTTTGGATGGTCCTCCCGGTGGGAAATATCTCTGTTTATTCTTCCCCTCAATTTCTTTGATAGTAATTCCACTGCCTTTGTACAGGCAATATGTTAATTAAACCTTAGATCTTGAGCTGTTGTTTCGGTGTTACGTAGGTGAAGAAATCTCCTGAATATAGAGGAGGTTCTTCCTCAGAAGAGACATGAAAACCTGCTAGTTTTGTCTTCATCATTTCCTCGCTGTAATATGGCCTAGAACGAATTATTTCATGCCCTTTTAGGCAGAGCATCTTTTCAACCAAAACTCCCATCATTGTTGAATAAAAGATACAGTACTACAATCCAATCTATATATTAGTTGCCACCTACAGGCCTATATGTGTAAACTCTATAGAGGATAACCTGTAGCTTGCATGGTGTAGGCCAGGGGTTCCCAACCTATAGCCTGCAGCACCAAATAATCTGCACCACCACCACCAGAATTGCCCACAATCTCATTTAAGGCTGCCATAAACGGCAGGCAGACAACCAGTTCTGCCTCCTCAACTGTTTGAGGGAGTGTGACCCAGCCCCAAACTCAGTAGTGGGATTAAAAAAAAATTACTACCTACTCTGTGGACATGGTATGATGGGTGTGGCCAGGGGAAAAGCCTTGTGTTGCACCCAAATTAGGACTACTTTATTTCAAACTTGGATGAGTGGCAGCAGCCAGAATTTCTGCTACCAGATCTGGTGAACTGGTACGAACCTGCTGAATCCCACCACTGCCCAAACTTGAAAAGGTTGAGAATCCCTGGTGCAGGCTGTGGTAGCACTTTTCTTTAGTTTGAGATGAACAATGATCAGGGTAGGCCTCCCTCCTCTCTCTCTCTCTCTTGCATCTTACTTTCCTCTACATGAGTTATGTTGGAGTTTTGTGAGTTGATTTCTCTTTGCTTCATTCTTTGCCTACTCCAGCTGTCTCTGCAATGACTAAACTGATTAATATTTTATATGACATACCTACATACCCTATCATTTCATATTCCTCCCCCCCCCCAAGTAGACAATAACTTAAATGATAACACAAATTATAAATCTCTACTCTTAAAATATTCCCAAACAGCAATGGCTCTTCTAAAATTAGTGAACATTAAAGTGACTGAAAGCTACTTTATAGGAATTACTACAGAAAACAACAGCATGTCCAGGAAAGGAAATATCTGAAACTTAATGAATTAAAGAAATGTGGGAGCATGAACATCCTGTCTCACTGGAACATGAGTATGGGAAGAAAATGGGAAACCAGTCCTCTGAAAAGAAAGTGGAGAAAAACAAGAACAGTGGAAGCAGCGGTTCCATTTACGTAAGTCAGGCTAGCAACTTCCTCAAACATGAGGCCTCTTTTAAAAGCTGGAAAATTCTGATGATGTGTGATTCATAAATAAGAGGGTTCTGAACATTCTTTCATCAAGTTACCAGTGCTGTGTGCTGTTGTTAATAGCCATATTTTGAGCATATGTCACATCTCGAGGACCTTCCAGTTTAAAATACAGGATATTATCAGTTTAAAATATAGAATTAGAGGCATGCAGATTTTTTCTTTTTGGGCTACAACCCTCAGCATCCCCCAAAACTCAGCTTGAACAATTATGGAGTTGTAATCTAAAAGCCCAAATATGTACACTCCAAGCAGGAATCCCCAACCTGTTTTGCACCATGGATTGGTTTCATGCTAAACAATTTCCCCATGGACGGGTAAGTGCAGGTGGTGGGATATCACACTGCACATAGGTGGGGGGCAGAGAACCACCATAGTTAAGCAATGTGGAGGAGGGGCCTGGCCACCTGCCTATCTGCTGTGTCTGAAGCCCATGCTCTCGGAGCAAGTGGAAGACCCAGTGGAACACGTTGAGGGTAGAAGGCTGCCATTGGGACTCCCAGCACCACCCACCCTGTGGCCCCGTTCAGGACAGCCCATGGCTGCTCTGAGGTACTGCTCTGGGGATGAGTGGTCGGGGACCCCTGCTCTAAAGCAGATGCTGTTGGATTTATTCTCTTTGCAAGCTACATCATTAGCTATGCTGGCTAGGGCTGATGAGAGCAGCAGTACAACCAACAGCTGTTGCTAATGGCTGTGTGAAACTGCATTCTTGTGCTCACTTGTCTGTCATCTTGCTTGACCACAGCCCTTCTCCTTTTGAGCCCCTGAATTTGGTATATAAAGAACATGCCTGTAAGTTTCACTCTTTGTCTGATGAAGTGGACTTGATTCACGAAAGCTAACAATAAAAATATAGCAGTTAGTCTTTAAAGTGCTACAGTGTTTTTTATTTTATTTTATTTTGTTTTGTTTTCTGATAAGCCAACAGCTGGTGAACAAAGAATTGCTCACCCAATTTAAATTACACATTTATACATCTGTGATCCTCTGCTCATTGCACTTTGGAAAAAGCCCCCAAATCAAGTATTTTATGTTTAAATCTATATGGGATTGCAGCACTAAGTAGTTTTCATCTCCACTTGTGACACATGATGCACTAAGGAACAGCAGTTTCATGGAAAACTCCAAGATATGTTTTCACTTTCTGATGCCTGTCTTCCTCTGTTCATCCTGCTATTATCAGACAGCTTCTTACAGAAATTACCAGACACCTGACACCTACATTATCACCCAACCTGTAACTATTTCTGCCAGCTTTATATCCTTCCTCCAATTCCACTCTGCAACAAGCACACCAAGTTATACAAATATAATCCATAAATCCAAGGTCCAAAACCATTAACTGATACCAGTTAAACAATCTCAAGTATAAAGAATGTGCATTTTGTCATTCCTTTATAAAGACTGCAAGTAACTACTGAAGCTGAAAGTATCATGTAGAAAATATTACAGCAAATATTCATAACATATTTTTGTTTTATTGTATTCTGCTACATATACAATGCTACTTAAACCTTAATAGGAATATAGACTGTCATATACAAAAGCCTTTTGGAACTAAGGGAAAACTCTGAGGTGTTTGAAAATGACAGATGACTTAATACACAAAAGGTGCTTCTTTAGATAGCAGAGTCACTATTGGATAAGCCAGAGGTTTCTGTCTACTTACAGCAAACATCACAGGAATATGATGCTTGGTAAAGCTGATACACACCCTGGAGGATTAGATGGAGTCTAGGAGTAGGACATTTTTGTTTGCTCAGCCAACTAAGTAAGCAAACAGAATCTTGGGATTTACATGTAAAGGAAGAGATGAGAAGGAACATAAGAATAAAGTGAATTTTTGTTCTTTCAGTAATTTCTGGTGGTGGTTTTGTCTAGCCTGTATCCCCAGGGTTAATGAAACTTCAATTGAATTACATCAGAAAATGGGCATCATTTCAACTATTGCCTCAGCAGGACTCTGAAGGCTGCTAAAAGTGGTTCTAGAAACAAAATACAAGCTAAGAAGGCCATTTTAAAACAAAATACTGAGAAAAATACCTGTAAGCTGACAAGAAATCTCTGAGCAGGCTACATATTTCATAGAGACAAAATTCCTGATGGATTTCAGCAACATTATAGGCCTACTGCAAGGATGGGTAACACATAGCCTGTCAGCAACAATGAAAAATTTGCCTGTGGCCTGCTGTGGATGTCAAACCTTTCCAAAATCACCCTTTATAACCTCACTACTTGTTTGCCCAGGTGCACAGAGAGTCTTTTGCAGTACACCTTCCTCCCCAGCTAGATAACAAATGTGCCAGCCCAAATAGCTGTAGGGAAAGTCATCCTCATGCATAATTGCCTCCATTATTAATAGACTGCATAATCTTCAATGCATGTATGAATATTAAGTAATATCAAGTCAAATCTACCATATAGCAGCCCAAAAATGGTTGCTAAATATATGTGGGATTTGTAAGACGCAGTTTTACCAGTGCTAGCCACCAGTGAGTTTCCTCACCAAGTAATGATTTGGACCTAGTCTCTTAAGTCTTTCTCACTATCCATTACATCATACTGTTTTTCATAATCATTAGTGTGGATTGGAAAATAGATGGGGAAGAAGTAGAAGCAGTGACAGATTTTACTTTCTTGGGATCAAAACTCACTGCACATGGGGATTGCAGCCATGAAATAAAAAGGCAATTGATTCTTGGGAGGCAAGCAATGAGAAACCTGGGGAGCATAATGAAAAGTAGAGACATCATATTGAAAACAAAAATTCGTATTGTCAAAGCAATGGTATTCCCTGTGGCAATGTATGGTTGTGAGAGCTGGACCATTAGGAAAGCTGAGCGCAGAAGAATAGATGCCTTTGAGATGTTGGAGGAGAGTTTTGAGAGTTCCCTGGACAGCAAGGAGAACAAATAGGTCAATCTTAGAAGAAATTAACCCAGAATGCTCCTTAGAAAGTCAAATTGTAAAGATGAAGCTAAGGTACTTTGGACACCAAATGAGAAGAGAGGATTCGCTTGAGAAAGCCTTGATGCTGGGAAAGGTAGAGGGCAAAAGAAAAAGGGGGCGGCCAAAAATGAGATGGTTGGATGGTATTGTGGAGACAATGGGCACAGAACTGAGCGAGTTGAGGGGGATGGTGGAGGACAGAAGTGCCTGGCGGGCAATGGTCCATGGGGTCGCAGAGGGTCGGAATCGACTGTGCGACTGAACAACAACAAAAGTGTGGATTTACTACTCTTCAGGGTAGCTTTACTAACCTGAGCTGGCTTGAACATATTTATAGGAGTAAAGTGTTTAGTGAACATTGGAACGCTCAGGCAAAGCTCAGCAGGATAGTCCTCATCCCGGGGGTGGGCACCATCATTATGGTGGTGGCTAAGTTCTGCTTGGGACCAAGTATGGGTGGCATAACCCTAACATCTACAGATCCTGAGGAAGCATTAGTCTTTGTTTCAGGGAGGAAGGAGCACAAAGTTCAGTGCACCTGAAGCAGTGGCAGCACCTGCATGGAGGCACTAAGAAGGCAGCTCCTTCACTATGCTAGGATGCTGAGAGCCAATCACCCGCACATCCATATTTAACAGGTTAAAAGAACACACAAAGAATAACCAGGAGAGATCCCCATGGAGATTCTTTGTGGAACCATCTACATCAGGGCTTCTCAACCTATGGCCCAAGGGCTGGGGCCGACCTCGGCCCATGGCACCATTTCATGTGGCCCACATCATTACCGCCACTGAAAGCAGACGCATTTACAACAGCCGTAAATGCACCTGTACATTTAAAACAGCTGTGAATGTGCTTGCGGCCAGTGATGGGATGTAACAGGTTCTCACCAGTTCGCCAGAACCAGTAGTAACTTTTCCCAGTGTCCCAGAGAATCGGTAGCAGCTTTTTGGGGGTAACCACCTTCAGGGATTACCTTTTCACTGGTTCCCCCACTGCGCATGCGCGCCAAGCACTTGGTGTGCATGCATGCCTACAGTGCTTGGCACGTATGCACAGACTCCTTGCTGTCCTCCTTGCTGTCCTTGTGTGGTGGGTGGGTGGGTGGGTTGAGGTGTGTGTGTGTGTGTGTGTGTGTGCTTATTTTTATTTTATTTTATTATTATTTTTTATCATTTTTATTTGGCTCCGCCCACAATGTCATGACATCATGATGTTAGCTCCACCCACACTGTCATGACATCATGGTGGGGTAGTAAAATATTTCACATCCCACCACTGCTTGCAGCTATCTCGTAAACACATTTACGACAGCCATGGGGACATTTTACGGCAGTGTTATGACAGGGGGAACCACCAGTCTGGCCTGCTCAACTGTCTGAGGGGGCATGGTCCAACCCATGGCTTCAAAAGGTTGAGAACCCCTGCTCTACACTGTAAGGGAGAAGAGGAGGCAATTAAATAAATAAGTAAGAATTATGAAAAAATACTACTGCATTTTACTTTGAGCATGGTTTTTATAATGAAAACATTGACACATAAAGGTACTGATGATGACAAGAAAGAATTGTGTATGTGTTTGTCTGTGTCTATCTGTCAATGTGTGTCTGTCAGTGTATGTGCCTCTCTTTGACTGTGTCCATGAATGTAAGTGGGGGCAGAGAGAAGCTGTAAATATTTTTACATGCAATATTTGTTTGAACGAGGTGGGTTTGCAAAGGGGACACATTCTTTGGCCTTGGCTACATCTTCCACCCCTTTTAACTCACTGCCCATTTTCACTGCCCATCTACAATTTCTACCATATAATATTGTCAATTAAAAATTAGCTGCATCTGCCACTAGAATTGAAAGATCTTCCCTAACAGGTAATATTAAAAGTTCTACAGATGCTGAAGGGCGAGCCTACCCCTTCCCTCCCTCAAATATATATCCTTTCCACAGATGAAAAGGTGAATGGATCCACAGTTTTGGCTTTCATCTCAGCACTGAGGAGGGAGAACGGTTAACTCTACCAATAAGTACCCACCATAGAACTTGAATATTAAATTGATAGTAAGAAATCTTAAGAGAAGGTAAGAAAACTTAAGAGACTGCTCAGCTGACATTTATATGTACAGTACTCTCTCTCTCTCTCTCTCACACACACACACACACACACACACTTAAGATTCACTGCACTTAATGTAATTAGCATCATCTCTAGTTAGGCTCTGAATTGCACACTGAGGGAGATAAAGGGTGAGTTAATTTTGCATAATTAAAAACCACCTTTACATTAAAAATAAAATAAAAAACAGGATCAGACTACACACTATGATTCATTAATACTCAAAGCACCTGCACTGCTGCTCCTTCCTTGAGTTATCCCTTCTCCTAGCCAGTCAACTACCTTCATAGCCTCACAGGGAACCAGTTCCCTACAACAGAGGGCCAGAAATAAACCAGAAATAAGCCAGATGAACGTATGCTTGTTAAGAGACCGCAGTGGGACTGTTGTCACAGAGTGGATTACTACATGTTCCTTTCAAATCCTTCTCAGCAGCTTATTTTAGAACTTGGATATTCCCAGACAAAGCTTTTATTCTGCAATCAGCCTGCTTCACTTTACTATTAGCAATCAGCTGCTTCTTCCCCCCCCTTTTTTTCTTTCTTTCAGGATTTAGCTACTCAAACTCTCATTTCTGGATTTTGCTGCCAGCAGATTCTCTGTAAGACTCAACTCTCAATTTCCCTAGCATATAAGGTCTATTATGTTATCTTTTGTCACTCAGGTTCCACTCCAATGTACAGTGGAACCTTGGTTAACATAATTAATGCGTTCTCTGGGACATTTCTTACAGCGAATATTACTTTAACCGAATTTCCCATAGGAATGCACTGAAAACCAAAATACACTAACCAAAATGTGGTTTCCCATAGGAATGCACTGAAAACCAATTAATCTGTTCTGAAAAAAATCCGTAAAGCAAGCCACTATTTTCCATGGATTTCCTTTTGTTATGCAATTTTTATGTTAACCGAGCAGTTTATTAACCAAGGTTCCACTGTATCATACAGTAGTAAGCAAACATTAGGCATGGTAATGAAAAGCAGCAAAGACTATTTCATTGATCACAGCTGTCATGTTATATAGTATATTGATATGTGAGTGCTCACCGCCCTTCAGCACATAAACCCTTGGTTGCTGCTCTGTTATATCAACAATCTTTAACTGCAGATCTATTATAATATACACTTAAATACAGTTTCCTTTCACTTTTGCTCAATTGATTATTGCTGGTGGTGTCTCTCAAATCCCAGTTCCAATCTCTCTCATTCTCACTCACATCCAACTATTTGAAACTATACCTTCATGCTTATTCCTTCAGACAATCCTACCCATATGCAAATGCACATTCTCTGTCAATCATTCTCCATTTGTTAATTACTCCACACACTGTGGGAACTACCTGCTGCCACCCAAATGTAGTGTACTGAAAACACTAAGTGTGACTAGATATCTACCCATGGAGCACACCAGTGAATGTACAAGGGGAGGAGGAAGCAGGTTCATCCAAACAATTGTAAGAATCTGAAAATCCTTGGCAAAGAAGCTTACATCTTTTCCTATTGCATTTCAAAAAAAAAATCACAGTAAGACAAGACATTATTGCAATTTCAAGTATCCATCAATTATTTTGATTTTGGTTCTTAGATGCTAAATAAACATATATTTTATCTGCAAACCTTGCCACCTCTGGGCACATTCCCTACTAATCCATAGGGCACGCTAGAAGAATGTGGCAAGGATATTGCAGCCCAACTGGGCAAGATGTCAAATAGAACCATCAATAATCTAATATTTATTGCTTTCTACCTTTCTAATTTCTGCTACAGTACTAACAAGGTGGGATGTGTATCATGACGCTGCACCGTGGAGCACTTCTTTTTTGTGTTCCAGTCAGCCATGCATGGTTCTTCTAGGATGCCCCTTCCAGTTCCCTTCCAGTGACTTTTCCCTACTGTTACTTCCACCCTGTTGGACTGCAACACATGCACACCATTGTGTTTCTTTCTCTCCAAATCAAATATTTGCTTCAGAGGAAATCCTCTCCTTAGGACCACAAGACAGGAAGAGGTTCAATACCTGTCCATTTCTGTCCTAATTCTAAAAATTACCAATCCCTCACCCCCACCCTCCACCACTCGTTATTTGCATCTCTAAAAATATATAGCACTAAATGCAGATATCTGTTCAATATAATGCCTTGTTTGGCCTTTAATGTCATGTTTATGAGATTAGGCTATACTTGGGAATATGCACAGACAGGCTTCATGGCAATGCAAAGATTCCTTCTCCTGCTTTTCAGGAATAAATCCCACATCTCCCAGTACTGAATATTTTCTGCATATTTTACCTTGAGGGCTTTCTGTGCAGCTTCACTTGAACCAATAGCAATAAGGTTTGGCCCAGCCATGCTGCAGAAACCCTTCAGATGTAAGGCGTCTGAAACAGGGACTGTGGAAACAGCATAATCCTGTAGAGAAATAAGGAATTTGCTAAGAAAATTCATACATTACTCTTATAAACCATACTTTTCCCAGTGAATTAGAGAAATACTTATAACTTTAGAGCATAAACAAGAGTCAACTCTAGAGCCACAACATATTTCTTTGAATACCTGTGCCTTGTATGCCAAGTATAATATACTACTGTATTACTATTTCTTCAAAAAATAAGTAAACAAAAGCACTGTTTAATCAACATGCAATAGAGTGCAAGACAACAGTTGACTTCAAGATCCTCTAAGACAAGGACAACCAGGATTGCCTAGTAACAAACACATCCTAAGTGTTTTCTCTGGGAAATAAATAATACTGAAGTCAATTGGACTTACAAAGCATCTACAATAAGAATATGCAAAAGAAGCTCTCCATAATCATCTTTGTATGTATGTATGTGCATACGTGCTTGTTTGCTTACACGATCTTGGGATAGCAGAATGTGTAGCCCTCAACATATCATTGGGCTGTAAAGTGTATAATTTCTAACCATTGGCTGTTCTTTATAGGATTTATGGGAATTGCAGTCCGACATTATATTTTGAGCCCACCCCCACATTCCCATTTTAAGCTTTACACTTAAAATCTGTGCATGCTTATATGGAAATCACATTGATTTTATGGCAATAAGTATGAAATTGTAGCACAAGAACAACAAATGTAAAATTACCCTCTAGCTTCTGTAGTATATTGGTTCCAAAACAAAGAGGGCCTCCTCCGTTCCCATGAAGCACAAACAATTCCAAACAAAACTTTTTTGCCAACTGGTGCACATTACTTGGATGTATATTTTTATTAGAACTCAGGGTTTCTGCAGAAAAACAATTTCTGCATATTTTTTATTTAAAATACTTTTTATTGGGTGCTTGGTGGGCAATGATCCATGGGGTGGCAAAGGGTCGGAGTTGACTGTACAACTGAACAACAACAACAAAATTAGGTTTTTGTGTTTATTTGTTAGTTATAAATTATGATTTGAATTTCTTGTCATACTGGTTTGGGTAATGATAAAGAAGAAGCAGAGAAGTGTAAGAGCTTGTCAAAAAATTATGAAAGGAAATAATGTCAAAATGTTTGGAAAGCATGGCTGTAGCAGAACAATACCATTGAATACTAGTGTGTATTACAAAACAATATTAATCTCTTTCTAAAATTACAGTTGCTTGCACTGAAGGGCTGCCTTGAAATTATTAGAAATCATCTCCTGGTGTTAATTTATTTCTTGATCACTCCCTTTTAAATATTACAGAACATAGTCCTTCTTGCATTACCTTACCCACTCGAGTCAATTTTCAAGTCTCCTAACCTTAAAGGTATCTGCCAGAATTTCAGCACCACGACGATTGGTCCGTTTTGAAAGGCCGACAAAAAACTCCCTACCTGAGGAAAGTAAGATTAATAGGTGTGGGTCAAACACATATGCAGGAAAAATATCTCCAACTTTTTTCTATTTCACTTGACTGAAGCTAATAAAATTTAAATACAGGTCTCCCCCATCCCTCATCTGTGTGAGAGATATCCCAAGACCTTGTGTGGATTCCTGAAACTGCAGATAATAGCGGATTCTATATTTAACACACATATCTGAGACATAGAAGTAGGAGTTTAAAATACTTCTGTCATTCTACATGAGTTACTAAGATGTCTACCTCCGTTTCTTGTAAATGTGACATTTCAGAGAATGGCCTCTAGAGATCACAGTTATAATAGGACACTTGACTGCTGAAGCAATAGGTTTTCCTAAGTAGTATGTTACATTTCACAATTTATCAGGACATTTGATTGACATGGAGCCTAATGTGACAAACAGATTTTCTTGTATTTTGCTTACTTCTCTCATAACAATCATTAATCAGATATTAGAGAATTTCTCTGTTAGGGACTCCTTTTCAGTACCATATACATCGAGTATAAGCTGACCCGAATATAAGCTGAGGTACCCAAATTTGATCTGAAGACCCAGGAAAATAGATTGACCCAAGTATAAGCCGAGGGTAGGAAATGCAGCAGCTGCTAGTGAGTTTCTATAATCAAAATACAGTGGTACTTCAGAAAATGATTTCAATCCATTCCACTGGACTCGTTGTTTGAAACGACTGCTATATGATACATGTATCGATTTTCCCTATGGAATGCATTGTACAATGATTTTTTTGCTAAGTGGTTTTTCCCACTGAAAAATTGTATGTTTTTTTTCCGTAGGGAAAACTGTTATGCAGGCTGCCATTCCCCCCCCCCCAAAAAAAAAAATCCCCTAATTATTATGTCATTTCATTGCTATATGGGGCAATTGTTGCATGAGGTTCCACTGTACATGAAAATATAGTAAAATTAATTAAATTGTTGGCGATTCTCAATCCAGCATGGCTCTGGGACCCTCACGGTCATTGACCCAAGTATAAGCCGAGTCCCATTTTTGTGGCTAAAAAACTCAGCTTATACTCGAGTATAAACTGTATTCAAAGTATCATATCATTGTTTGGTAAACTAACCAACTAATTAAAAATTATTTTACCTGTAAATAAAACATCTCCTCCATCTAAGGTTGCTTGTTCATCTGTCATTTCTACAATATTCAGCTGTAGACTTTCAAGTGCTTTCTTCATGGCTTCAACCTGTTTGAAAAACATCAGCACATTTTACAATCCCACTTAAATTCTTGATGTACACATGTACAGTGTATGTATATATTCTAAAACATATACATTGTACAGGGCCTCAGATAAACTGGAACATTTGTTTTGACCAAGTAGGAAATGCTCAGAAATTTGATTAAGCATAATATAATCTTTATAAGGCTCAGCAAAACATCATTCAAAAATTATAACTTAGGATATGAAAAACTTTTAGTCTTATTCCCCCCACACCCTTTTCAAGGTAATATGAGAACTGGCAGAAAGATTCCACCCAGCCCTCTGGACTGCATCCAGAATTCAGAGCCAAATGCCGTGCACAGACATTGGTCACAGCAATAAGATAAATCAGTTGAAAGGAAAGCAAGAGACAAGTTCTCAGAATATCAAGATCTGTGCTAATACAAAGAAAGCAGTCTCTTCTCCATCCACCTTAGTACAGCAATGCCAAGTGAGTTGGCTGACGTTGTAAGTTGGTGAATTTATTCTGCTGGTATGAAAGACATGGGTTAGATGGGCACAACTAAGATATAAATCAGAAACTAGTTCACATAATTTTTAAAGAATGTTCCCAGTTGTAAAATTGATAGTATCAAGCATGTATTGATCAGACTTGATAAAATTAATATTTTAAAATAACTTTGCCTTTGTTGTTTTATTAAGAATTCAAAGCTTTATATTTTGTTTAACACATTTATGCATACAACTTTGATAAACAGACACAATAAACAAAATTTAAAAGTGTGGCAGGTAGAGTCGAAGGACACTATTATCAGGGATTTAGTTCGAGAATTCGATTGTTTACTTTTGATGAGTAGCCACAATGAAACTACAGCACTGACCAAAATAAAGATTATTTCGTATGAAAGATTATTTCGTATGAAAGATTATTTCGTATGAAAGATTATTTCGTATGAAAGTCTTGGCGACTTTCAGGAATGTTAGGACTCAATGGCCGGGAATGCAAATTGATGAAGTCATTACACTCGAAAGGTGCCTCAGAAAAATGACATTTTTGCTGGGGGCGTCCAGTTGTTGGTGAGGCAGCAACCAAACCACTCAACCGATCGAAGTGATCCAAAGTGTGTTAGATAGAGGATTAAATAACCTATGTTCTAGCACTATTAGAATTTTGTTTGGACTTTCCAAAAAGTTTTTATGATAACGTTTATGCAAAAGTCCTCGACCAGAATCCCAAAAAAACCTCAGATAAAATCGACCAAAACCACTTTCTGTGGTTTATAGAGGTTGCTGATGAGGACATTGGATGGTTTTGCTCGGTTTCCAACCAATTTGTCCCTTTCATTTGTGCACTTTTGTGATGTTGTTCGAGGATTTTTGTAAACATTGTCATAAAAACTGTTTCTGAGGTCCAACCAAAATTTTAAAAGTGTCATAACAAAGGTTATTTTATCCTCTATCTAACACACTTTGTATCACCTCGACTGGTTGTGTGGTTTGTTTGCTGGCTTACCGACAATGGGGCTGCCATTGCCACCACTCACCGCTGCCAACGGTCACCACCGATGCCAGGCCAGGCTGTGGCACACTGCCGAGTCGGACCAGGCCGCACCACTGCCGACCCAGGCTGCGCTGCCATGCCGTGCCAGGCCATCCCATGCCACCGTGACCCAGGCCACGTGGCCCCGCCATGCCAGGCCGGGCTAGGCTGCACCGCACCACTGCTGTTGTCGCCTGTTCCCCAGCTAGGTAAGCAACTCATGTTTGGGTATGGGTTTGGGGTGGGTCTGTAGGTGGAATGAGTGTTTTTATGTGTATTTTGATCTGTATTGTAATGTGTTTTATGTGTATTTATATGTTTATTTTTGTGTTTTTATGTGTATTTAATTTGTATTTTAATGTGTATTTTTATGTGTTTTACACGTATTTTATGTGTTTTATGTGTATTTAATTTGTGTTTTTATGTGTATTTTTATGTGTACTGTATTTTTATTTTATTTTTTTTACTTTAGCTCCGCCCATGACATCAGCTCCACCCACAGTGTGGTAGTAGAAATTTTGGCTGCCCATCACTGAGTGAGACCTAAAGTGTGCTGGAAGCCTTTTAAGCCATGTATCAGAAAAAACTTGACAAAAGATAGAGACAGCCCCTGCAAGAACTACCTGCCATACAAACTAGTATGGCTACCTATGCATTAGAATCGAAAACACATTTGTTGACTGAGGCAATCTTTTATGGATGAGAAATGCAAGGAATCACAAAACAAAGCAACCTAATCTGTGAGTTACATGAGGTGAGAGAAGCCTCCAGCTGACTGCTCAGACACTTTTAGCATTCAGAGACATCTCTCCTTTAATGACAAATTATCTGTGACATGTTTTGGTCCTGAGACTAAGCTCTTGTGGTTTCCTCTCTGGGCGTTTTCTGGAGTTCTGAAAGGTTTGCCACTGTTCTTCGGCCTGTATTCCAATCCTCTCACAGTGATTCATATATTGGATCTGACAGCTAAAAGACCAATGATACACTTTATTAGCCATAACAATTTCCTCACCAAAATAACTGGAAAAAAATGAAAGATGGAGCTAAGGAACTATATTTAGTTGCTTTGCATTCTCACTTGTTGATTTTCATTCATTCTCTCTCTCTGTTTTCCAGTACTGTATATATTTCACATGCAGGTTACTAAGACTTTGCAGCAGAAGGGAGTACAATGATAGCTCAAGGTTCTTCATTCATACATTTCCACAACTTGTATATCAAAAGGGATGGATAAAAAGTAAAGGATTTAGACTGCTGCAAATACTCTTTTCTGCAGTCTAAAAACTTTCCAGCTGCAAAACAGCAAAGCAAAAATTCAACAAGAAATATTCTGTCAGTGGGTTCCTGTGACTTGCTTCCAACTCAAGGATTTTACAGTTTATTGCAAATATGATCCCAGTTAACTGCATGTATGGCTGGACATCCTGTTACGGTAATGGAGTAGACTGTACAGCAAGTGACTCAACTCCGAATGTTGGGTGGTGGTGCATAAACTGACTCCCTAAAAGGGCCAATGGCTATGGGAGGATGAGCCCCTTTAGGTGTGGTGATGGTCCCCCTTAGTGGAGGGAATGCCCCTGGAAATCATCCTATTGGGCCCAATAGCAAAATGAGCAGAGGAGGAACCACCATTTTAAGTGACCAATTGTGACTTCTGGGCTCTGGCTGGGGAGGAGGTTGCAAACCCCGATTTAGTTGTTAAGCAAGTTTTGCTTGGTTTTAGTTGTTAAGTGAGGCGACCATTCAGAGAAAATTCTGCTTTTTAAGCGAGGTTTTACTCTCTCTCTGTAGATATAGATACAGATACAGATATAGATATAGAAGAAGTGGACTTGATCCACGAAAGTTAACAATAAAATATAGCAGTTAGTCTTTAAAGTGCTACAGTGTTTATTTTGTTTTCTGATATGCCTGAACAACAGACTAACATGACTACTATCCCAAAAAAATCAGATATAGATATAGATTTATTCAGGGGGTTGCATTTTATGAGGGGTAGGATAATTTATTTTGTTGTTTATATTATTATATTGATTTAATTATATGTAATCCACCCAGAGTTGTTTACATATCATAGTCAGATGGGTGGTATAAAAATTAAGCTAGTAAATAAATAAATATAACTGTATCTGAGTGCAGATAAATGTAATGGATTCAATCTTGACGTAGTCACACTTAGACGAGACCCACTAAAATTAGTAACCTTTATGTTAATTGTGATTAACTTGTTTGAGTAATTCCAATGGATTTACACTGAGTCTCACTAAATGTTAGAAAAACTGTGACATCATAGCGATCAACCAAAATATCTTTCCACAGTGGATCTTCTCCACTTAAATGTCAGTATGTGGTCAAAAATCTATGAATACGCTTTAATGACATTTTCAAAAATCTGCCTTAGAAGAGAAGGTGTATATTTGTAGAAAGTGCTTTTGATACTCTCATATATTATATTTGTACAAACTCGGATAGGTTTAAGAACGCACACTACAAGGCTTTTACAATAGGTGCTACCTGTTGATCTATCAAATGACTGATTTCTTAAGCCTTTGCGGCTTTGTGCAGTGATTTTTCATAATAAGCACATTCCTTTTGAGAAATGGAATGTAGCTAATCCATAATAAATCTGGCTGGGAGACCGTAGGTTTAAGCCAAATGAACTCTGAAGGGAAGAAAATATTAAATGTGTTTGATGGCATTTTAAAGAATATAGTTTCCTCAATTCATGAACTTAGAAAATGGAAATAATTAGTGTTTACACAAATAAAACTCATCAAGTATTTCTACTGCTATATGAAAATATCCACCCTGTCTACATTTCTGGCAATGTGATTATTTATTTATTTATTTATTAATCAAATTTATTCATCGCCCTTCTCACAAAGTGACCTAGGGTGATTAACAATAAAAGTATCAACAGCAATTAAAAAATCTAAAAAGTTATTAGTCAAACGTTTAAAACTAGCTAAAGCCAATTAAAAGATCTAAAGACTAAAAATTTATATTAAATCACAATGGACAAGGGGCTCAGATAAGCCAACGGGTTGAGGACGTTATACCACCCGTCCCCCAAACCCATCCCGCCAGCCAGGTTTTCAATCCTTTCCTAAAGGACAGCAACTCTGTCTGCATGCGTAATTCAACTGGTAGGAGGATCCATAGGGCTGGAGCAGTCATAGAGAAGACCCTCCTTCTAGTGCCAGAGAGGTGCGCCTCTCTGGCTGATGGCACCACAAGAGAGCCTCTCCGGTCCGCTCTGGTGGGACAGACAGATGTCCTTGGGGTGATGCGGTCTCTTAAGTATCCTGGTCCACTACCATGTAGGGCTTTAAAGGTAATAACCAGCACCTTGAATTGCACCTGGCTGGAGGCAAACTGGGAGCCAATGCAGCTCTCTGAGCAGTGGTGAGGCATGAGCATAATGTCCACACCCCATCACCACCTGAGCAGCTGCATACTGGACCAGCTGAAGCCTCCAGATGGTCACCAAGGGCAGCCCTATGTAGAGCGCATTACAGTAATCAAGTCTGGAGGTGATCAGAGCATGTGTGATCATGAGCAAGGAGTCCTGATCTAGGGACTCCTTGCTCATGATTTAAATAAAATACATTTATGTTAGCTGAACCATGATTTAAATAAAATACATTTTTTAAAAAAATTATTGGCTCTTTGTTATCACAACTCTGGCAGCTAAACAGATGTTTTCAAAATGCAAACAGAAGACTGATGAACAGAAGAAGTAAAAAGATGCTTCATTCATTTTCATAGCTGTCCAGTACAAATAGCTTGCAAAATGTTGCCAAACAGGCTTACAATTAAAAATGTTGAATAAATATGATTGTAGACATTTTGGATCTATATCAAATGCTGAAATGTTGCTTTTTTGGGATAAGCATTCTTCAAAATGGTTATCACAAAGTTACATGTAACTTAAACTCACAGTGGAAATGAATGGGCATTGAATTTCTCCTTTCTTTAATGCTTTGTTCAGGACTTTCAGCTATGCAATTTACTTGTGGATAGTACTGTATGTGAAAGCTCTGGCCCTAAGCTTTTTCTATAAAAATAAATAGCAATGCAAATAAGACCATAGTACAGTGGAACCTTGGTTAACATAATTAATGCATTCTCTGGGATGTTTCTTACAGCAAAAATTATCATATTGTAACCAAATTTCCCATAGGAATGCATTGAATGCAATTTCCCATAGGAATGCATTGAAAACCAAAATACTTTATCTGAAATATGATTTCCCATAGGAATGCATTGAAAACCAATTAATCTGTTCAAAAAAATAATAATTCTTTAAACCGAGCCACTATTTTCTATGGATTTCCTTTTGTCATGTGATTTTTATGTTAGCCGAACCATTTGTTAACTGAGGTTCAACTGTACCACCATTCAATTAATTATCAAAAATAATTGAATTTTTTGGAATCGTAGCCATGTTAATCTGTGTTTCAAGCATATCATAGAGCAGGATTCTCAACCTGCAGCCCATGGACCAAATGTGGTCTGCGGCACCATTCCATGCCTCCCCCACACACACACACACAAAGACACTGCCTCCAGCACACCAGGAAAATGGCTGTTGAGCCCCCAAAGTGTCTGAGGGAGCGTGACCTGGCCCCCGGCTTTAAAAGGTTGAGAACTCCTGTCATAGGGTAAACAAATCAAAACAAAAACGTTGTAGCACTTTAAAGACTAACTGCTATTTTTTAATATTAGCTTTTATGGATCAAGGCCACTTTGTCACTGACAAAGTGGACTTAATTCACAAAAGTTAATATTTAAAAAACAGCAATTGGTATTTAAAGTGCTACATTTTTGTTTTTGTTTTCTTCTATTGAGTCTTTGATACGGAAAAATAATTAGTGAAGCAAATCAAGACGCAGATTCTATGGGATATTATTTAATTATGAGATCTCATAATCACTCTTCGTAGGTACTGTATTCCTATTCTTCAGTGCTTTTGATGAAATACACATTAGAGCAGCTCTGTGACAGATCCAAACTTCCAGCTTCTTATTTGCAATTGAAAATATATTTCCCATGTCTACCTCCACAGATCTGCTTCCAAGCAGAAAGCTGAGTTTGTGTTTCTATGTACCCATAGGAACAAGATATGCTCAGTTCTAATTGTCACATGGACTGTTCTTTAATCAAGTCCTATCCCAAATCCATATCCTATCAACAGTTTTTCTCCCCATCCCCCACCAATTTCATTTATTAAGTAGCAGTTTTCTTTACTACCTCTTAAGTAGTTTGTAAAATGTTCCTCAATTCTGGAAAGCATTTAGTGGAGACATGTAGAACTTATTTTTCTTTCTTTTTTTAAAGAATAAAACAGATTAAAGTGCATTCTGCTATTGTTAGAGTGCTACACTGATAAGTTATAGTTTTTTATACATGGGTTAGGTAGCCTTGTGTCCTACTTTACAAGAGATGTTCCCATATCTGATAGGCTGTCAGATGACAGTTCACTGCTTTAGGAAATACTCAAGACAAATGCCTATTTTAAGAAAAAGAACCATAAGAAGGCAGATCAGGAGTCATGAAGGTCACAGAAGGAGAGGTATCTCCTGAAGACCAAGTTGAGACGGCTTATCTCATCAGCTTTTGCCAAGAAGGTGGACAGATTGTGATTGTTCCTATTTAAAATTGCTTCTAAATGTGCATCTAAATACTTAAGGTAATATATAAAAAAGATTTGCAGACCACCTGTTTTTGATTTCTTTTTGGATGATGCTTTCCCTCTCCTATGTGATGCTTCACTGGCCACCCTACACATCTGAGTTTAGAATAGGGGTAGCGGGGTGAGGAAACGCTAGACCCATATTGAAGGTAGATAAGAAAGGCTGGACTCTTAATAAGGAAAACTGGATAAAACTATGAGAAAATGCTGCTAAACGTTAGCTTGTTCAGGATAGTGTTGGCCATTAAGGTTTGGTTGGGTAGAGATAAGGAAAATGATGAAAATTTAAACCCTGTGCAAGTCTGCTGAAAAAGCAAGATTTCCAAATACTTTTCTGCTCACAAAGTGGCCAATTGTGGGATGCCTGACTGAGAGAGGCACAGTTTATTCTGCCTGGATATGCACAGTAGGCCAAGAATGCACCTGCATAAGCCAAGCATTCATTATATTTGAGATACCTAATATCCCACAATACCCAGAGTGACTGCTAGTTCCAAGTCCACCATTGACCACATGCCATGTGTTCCCCCCTTTTTTTGCACTAAAAAGTATTTAAAATTCATGAACCTTGCTGAAAGCTCAGCTGTCACATTCTACTCATTCCAGAGTGCATGGGAAAAAGAGAGCATAATAGACATTTCAGCTGAAGCTATTATTGTCCATGAATGAGCAATATTCCATTAAATTGCTAATAAACCCACTTGAAGATGCAGATAACAACCAAGCCATAGAAGAGCATTCCTTTTCCCTAAAAGAAAGATGTCAGATTTCACTCTGTACAGTACTGGTATTTCTGCACTGTTTGTTCAGAGCTTGACATACTATATTCAGAAAACTTATTTCATTGCAGAGTTGACAGAGCAGACTCAAGTAATGATTATTGCTGATCACCCCACTTTAAAAATTAAAGTCTTCTTCCATGTCCAGGCCAGATGTGAAAACTACCAAAATGAAGGCACCTTTTAGTGAGTTCATTCTGCAATTCATTTCGGCTAACCTGGTGTGAGAAAGATCAGCCTGCAACACAAGGTTGCCATTGCCAGGATATGCCAAATTATGGTTCAAAAATACCACAAATGTTGAGGAGGCTCTTTCTGTGCACCCCAAAAAATTAAAGTTAATGTTTAGTAAAGAACCTAAAATGAATTTGGCACTACACAAAAATAGTATAAAAATAAAGTGACAAGGTCCTGCCTTATGATCCAATTAATTAAATACACAATAGAAGATGGGAAGCGGAAGTGAGGCTAATTACATAATCATCAGAATGATAAAATGCTGGTTGTTTAACATACATTTCTGCACACAGTATGAAAAGTAAGAGTTGTAGCAGAAACACCCTTAATCATGTTTTAATTGCAAAAGGCAGTTTTGCAAACATGTGAGGATGCCCACATAAGTAAGACAAAAATGTTTTATATTAGTGGGGGTTTCCTCTTCAAAATCCTGTCTAGATATATCACCTTCTGATATATTATCTATCTATATGTTGAAATATTTATAATATTGCTAGTCTTCCAAAGTCGTTAGATACACCTGTACCTAAGAATGATGTCCACTGAATGGAATTGAACATACCTTAGATAACTTGGAGTCTTTATTCAGTGACTTATTCCAAAACCGCATGCAAATGGAATGGAACATATCTCTAATTATTCAGAATCTCAGAGGTATGACATAATTTGAGACAGATCTATTCAGAAAAAAAATCCTACTCAATCTAATGGGCTTCATTCCCAGTATAGTATGTGCAACATAAGGCTGTAGACTGTAGAGCCTCCCCAGGCTGCCCATTTAGAAGCAGTCTGGATCAACTGCGAAAGCATCACTTACAGTCAGAGGGAGAAATGATGTACCATTCAATGCATGCCTTGCTTCCAAACAGGAAATAACTCTTTGTCCATTTTCCCTGCACATCTGTGAACAGTCAGGGGAAGTGGTTTTTTTAAAACAATAATCTGTAAATCACCACTGGGGTGAATCATCACTTTAACTGTTTAAAATTATTTTTCTTTGTCTTATTGCCAATTGAGAATCTGCCTGCAGCTACAATTATACACAGCAACACATGGCATTTCTTAATTTAAATGAAGTGATGCAATGCAACAGCAATAGTTTACAGATATCCATAAACAGTCAGGGGAAGTGAATTTTTTTTAATGATCTGGGGCTCTGACCTAGCTTAGAGAGATGCACAGAACCATATATCCAAACACTTTAAAGTACAATTCAGACACAGATAATATCTATAATTATGTGTAATATTAAAATCCGCCCAAACCTTATAGCAAACAATGCAACAGATTTAGAAAGATGTTCAAATGGGAATTATAAATGCCTAGGAAAGCTTCTGTTTGTTGACAAAGGAAGATCTTTCTTAAATAGTAAGCTATAGAAGTTTAGTTAAAATCCCTTTAATGTCCTGCGTTTTATTGGAAGGCAATGTTAAGACAGGATAAAAGGAACAAAAAAAATCATACCCCAAAGCAAAGATTTGCAAATAGTTATTTCTATATCTATATTAAATATCTAAGCAATGATGGCTACAAAGGCATGCATGATACTTGGCTAAATATTTTCTGATTGGGATCAGAGGTTGAATGAATAGACATAGGCAGCTTAAGCAGTCATTCAAGGTCCATGATGAATAACTGCCTAAGTTTCCGAGAAGTAATATTTGGTTGCTCAGCCTGAATCATTACTTCTCAGGAATTCAAGCGGTTACTCAACAGTGGACTTTAAATGGCTGCTTAAGCTGCTATTTCAATTCAGTATGGTTCATTACATACCATTCTGTTTATCAAGCACAAAACAGTGATTATCTCATAAATGTCAGAATACCTTTCTGTTCTATGGTAACTACGGAGCATTTCATCTTGGCACTGCTGATCTGCCATGACCTTGGTGGCTTAGTGGTTAAGATGCTGAGTTTGAGGACATGAAGATTGGCAGGTCAGCAGTTCAAGAACAGTACAGTGAGCTCCTGTCATCTGTCAAGGATCCTGCCAACTTAGCAGTTCAAAAGCAAGAAATTGCAAGTAGATAAACAGGTTCTGTTTTAGCAGGAAAGGCAACAACTTTCCATGTGCTCCATCATCTAGTCATGCCTTCCACATGACCACGGAAATGTCTGCACACACAGGCAGTGTTGTGGTTCTTTGGCTGTAAATGGAGATTAGCACTGCCCCTTAGAAATGGACATACAGTAATACCCCGGATAACATTATGACTTGGTTCCACAAGTCATGACGTTATCCGATTTTTAGCATTGTCCGATGCATGCATCGAACAACGCTAAAAAAAAAGCCCTGACTTCAGGGACAAACCGCTTTAAAGGCAGGCAGGGAAAGAAAGAGACCTCCCTGCCTTTAAAGCCACCCCCCACGTGCAGCGGTCTCTGCAACTGCAGTAGGGTCGGGGAAAGCGCCTTTTCCCCAACCCTACTGCAGTCGCAGAGACTCCTTTTCTCTTTCCCTCCCTGTATTTAAACTACAGGGAAGGGGGAAAGAGAGAGACGTGATTGGTTCTCTAGAGAACCAATCACATCTCTCTCTTTTCCCCTTCCTGTAGTTTAAATACAGGGAGGGAAAGAAAGAAAAAAGCAGTTCTCTCTCTCCCTGTAGTTTAAATACAGGGAGGAAAAAGACGTCTCTCACTTTCCCCCTTCCCTGTAGTTTAAATACAGGGCGGGAAAGAGAAAAGGAGTCTCTGCGACTGCAGTAGGGTCGGGGGAAAGGTGAGTGCTTTTCCCCGACCGTGCTGCAGTAGCAGAGATCGCTGTGCATGGGGGGTGGATTGGGTTGTTCTACCCAAACCACCCCACACCGGCAGACCATTGCAGCGGATAACGCTAAGAATCATTATCCAGAATCGTTATCCGATGCAAGTTTTTTCCAAAAAACTTGCATGGTTATCCGATTCTAGCATTATCCGGGGTATTACTGTATCTGACTTTCAAGCAAGGGAGACCTTTATCTCTACCTTTAAATCCGCCAGGCTGCCCTAAACTGTCGAATTGCCACAAGCTCTCAAATGTTCTGCACCATTGCAACAACATGATTGGGCCACAGACCAGAAATAAATGTTCAGGCATTTGATCCCATTCATTGTCTTCATTACATTCTGAAGTGTTAGTTTTTCTGTACCAGCAGAACACGTATGTTGCAAAACATAAAAGTGTTCCTAAAAAGCCAAATAATAATTATGTTTTCTATTGAAATTCCGTTAATGTAATTCAGTGACCTACATTTCTTAACTATACCACATGACAATTTCTCTTTAAAAATAAATTGGAACTTTGAAAAGTAGCTTCTGACTATTCTCTTCCAGCCTACATTTGGGATAAATTAATGTAGCATTCATGGAATAGTTCCTGTGCCACTGAACTGTTATTCAAAGAAATCTGCTTTTAAGAAGCAGTTTCTTTGCATGCCTTCCAGTGAACTTCACACAGATTTCAACCAAAACATTTAATTACTGGTTCAGATACTACCTAAATGTATTGAAGAAAACTAGTCTAGATACATTGCTTGGTAGCAGGATAGTGTCGTTGATAACAAACAGAAAACAGTAGTAATTCAGTTCCAGATCTGAGGATAATATAATCCAGAACATTTTATAGAATCAAGCATAACTCTAAAAGTGATCTAATAATGTCTCACCCTATCTGTGCTCTTTATTATCTCAAATCCTGCATGCCTCATTTCATATGTGCCACAGAAGGCTCAGATTGCATAGTGTGTGGGTCACTTCATGGCAACCCATCTTAAACAAATTCATGCCAGTGGCATTTTTCCTTCTTGCCTCAGATGGCAAAGGCAGCCTAGAACCAGCAGGTCTTCAAGACCAGGCCTCCTGGCACCCTGGGGCAGGAAAAAATGTATATTCGGGTTCAGTTGCAGCCGAAAATGATCATCCACACATTTGTACCATTATATTGAATAAGGACAGAAATACTGCAATTAATAAAATCACACAAAATAGGAAAATGCTAGCATCATGGAAAATTGTTAAATGCATTTGAGAAGTATAACCAAACATAATTGTTCCAAAGATTCTTCATGATGTGCAACTTTGAGAAAGCAATTATTTCTACTCAGAGAACTTACTCAGGAAGAAGATAATTTTCTTATCAGTGGAATAGATAAAGTATTTTATCCACCCTTTTATGCAGAACTTGTAATTTTACCTCTTGAAAGGAATTATTTATTTATTTATTTATTTATTTAGATTTATTATCCCGCCCCAATCAGGCGAACCTGACTCTAGGCCTTGTGTTATTCATTATTTCTTGGCAGTCAGATTGATATTACTGTTATCATTGCCCTGATGATGATGCAAGCAATTCACTGCAATGAATGTCATTAATATGTTGTCTTGTTTTATGAACAAGCCAGAAAAAAATACAGCAAAATACAGCTTGGTTCCCTCTAGTTGCCAATTCTAGCATTGCACCTTAGAATATTTTTTTTTTAAATATGAACAATGCAAAACCAAAGAACACTTCATTTGCCATACTTTCCTGTTAACAGAATGGCATAAAATTGAAAAATTCATCTCAAAATGTCACTAAAATACCTTTAAATGGGTTTCAGAGGTAACTTCTGAAACTAGGACAGTGCTACTTGTACCTTTAGGGTTAGTCATGACTCACAAAGCAACTTTGTAACAACTAGCTACATTACTTTTTACTTAAAATATGACTAGTTGTAGGCAACTCTATTACTTAAAGTTGTTCCAAAGCTCTGCTTTTCTGAAACTTTCCTTAATCTTTATTGTTGTTCATTTGCACAGTAAAGTCTGACCCCATGGACTACTGTATGCCTCTCTCTGCTATTCTCTGCAGCCCACACAGAACTACGCCCATTGCATCAACTATACCATCTAGCCACCTCATCCTCTGCTGCCCCCTTCTCCCTTTGCCTTGTCTTTCCCAGCATCAAGGCCTTCTCAAGTGAGTCATCTCTTCTCATTTGGTGGCCAAAGCACTTGAGCTTCAGCTTCAGCATTTGTCCCTCCAATGAGCAGTCAGGGTTGATTTCCTTCAGGATTAACTGGATTGATCTTGCAGTCCAGGGGACTCTCAAGAGTCTCCTCCAGCACCACACTTCAAAGGCATTTATTCTTCTGCGCTCAGCTTTCCTTATGGTCCAGCTCTCACAGCCATACATTACTACTGGGAAGACCACTGCTTTGACTATGAGGACTTTTGTTGGCAGGGTAATGTCTCTACTTTTTATTATGCTGCCTAGATTTCTCATAGCTTGCCTCCCAAAAAGAAGTGTCTTTTTATTTCATGGCTGCAGTCACCATCTGCAGTCATCTTGGATCCCAGGAAAATCTCTTAAATAATAAATTGAAATACTTTACAGAAGTGTGATTCATGGGCAGATTAAGAATATCTTGAGGGATTTTTGTGTGTGATGAAAGCAGCATTGCAGAAGGTTCCAGGATTGATTTTTTAAAACTTTGCATGGGGATCACAATGCTTTCAGCATTATGCTGTGACACATCCACAAGAATGCATCATACCACTTGTGTATGATGTTAGACTTGTGGTCTTTAAGGTCCTCAGATACTTCTTTTCATGATTAGACCAATTTCAGGAGCAGCTTTTGTAGTTTTAGGAGTTTATGGTTTGTCCCCAGCAGACAGACACAGGGGCCAGAAAGATTTAAACCGAATTGTTTTTGTTGGATCTGGAACAGCATTTAATGAAGATCTCCTCTTCCTGGAGAAAGGTGGTGACAGAGTGATACTTGTAATGCTTCCTTCCCCTTTCCTCCTTTTAAAAAAACCCTGCACTGGAGGGATAGAAAACCTCTAGAGCAACATGTCACAGGAGGTAAGTCACCTTCCTCTGGTAAGGGAGCCTTCTGTGAGCTGGAAGAATGATTGCATTCATGAAATAGCCAATTTGGATACAATCCAAAGCCTTAAGTGTGGTTAATTTTTTAAAAGTCCTTTCTATATGCTTACAGTTGAAACCTCAAGATGTGTAACACATATTAGAGAGGAAAATTAAGGAAAAGGATGGTGATAGGTTTCAATAACGTCTTGTATTCTTTTTCAACAGATAGGTTCCCTCCCTACCAGGCACAATGGCTAGTAGGAAGAAGCTCTGCTAGAAAGTGGAATGTATAGTAAAATCTCAATAATATGAAGAAACATCCAACCTTATCCATGTCTGCTTTTATAGGGAGTCCTCCTGTTTGGTTCCTAAATGAGGAAAAACAACATCCCTCTGAAAGGTCACCTTGGGAGTTATTCTGGATCTGGTGTTCTCTATTGAACATCAAATCGTTGCCATGAGAAAATCTACTTTTTCCATCTTAGCCACATTACCCAGTGGTGCCCCTACTTGAACATGGGATCCTTGACAATGTTGGTCCATGCACTGATAGTCTCAATAATTGACTAGTGTAATGTTGTCTATATGGGGCTGCCCTTGTACTTGATATGATTATATTTTGCTGATCCTTGCTCAATTAAATTGGTTCTCTGGTGCTTATCATATCAAGTAAAATATATTAGTTTTAACATACAAAGCCCTAAATAGTTTGAGATCTCATTACCTATCATAATGTCTCTCCCAAAGATGATCCTTTTTTAAAAAGTTGAATACTTTTCACTCTGTCTGATGCAGAAAGGAAAGACTAACTGAGCACATGCGTACACAAACATAAAACTGTACTTTGTCAAAGCACCTTCTCCACCACCTACTGCTTCATGAGGTAGGATGAGGAGAGTGCAGGTGTGTATACACACACACATGCAGCACTAGCACTCACTTCTCTCTGCAAAGCTTCTCTTCCAAGACATTTCTTTTAAGAGCTTCTCCTGGACGGAGCTATGGTCTATTTTCTTTTAAAACTTAATAAGCAATCTTATGAGCAATACAAAATGAGAAAACCGAGTCACTGACGACCAAAAACCTATGTAAGACCTGAGCTACCTACAGGTGCATCAATTAGAATTTCAGCTAGAAGCATATTTCCTGTGCCTGGGTATTTAAAAGAACTGAATGTCCTAGCGTGACATTAAGACGCAGCTTAATTCACCGTGTAGTTGCACACTGAGAGAGAGAGCTTCAATGTTTTCTGTTTAAGCTCTCATTTACAGTGTTCACAGAACACAAGAAGAAACAACTAGGTCAACTCTTTGGAACTGTACATAATAGTGAAATAAAACCTTCTCGTGAGTATTTTTAACAGAGAATGCATCAAGGATAAATGTGTATTTTATGTCTAACATCCTATGCACATAATTTCCTGCTGAACAATATATTCCAACCCTCTGCTGGGAAAAGAAAGGGTAGCATATGATTTTATTTTGTTTTTTAAAAACTGCTATCAGACAGCAATCCTCACTACCTTACACAATTCTCACAGACTTTTTCTGTGAGCTGTCACTGAATTTTTGGCTATACCCTGTGGAAGCTAAGATTAGACTCAAATAGTTTATTACTAGTTTAAACACATAAGTGCAATATGGCTGCCAAAACCATGGCTAAAGAAAGGAAGCCAGCAAGCAGTAGACAGGAAGGCTGAGAGGGGCCTCATTACTTTTCTTTTCAAACACACTTTAAACCTAAAGCAGATTTTCAAACTTTGACTAAAGAGCACAGACCGTGTTAGAAAGAGTGAATATAGACTTCTTGATGAAAAGCCATGTTATATTGACCTCTTTTAAAGAAAAATAAACTCTGTTAGTAGCTACAAGCCTGGGGTACACAAAAAGAGCCTCCTTAAAGACTGTGGTATTTTTAACCACAATTGGGGATCCCCTGTGTTGCTGGCTAATCTTTCTCACACTGGGTCAGGCAAAAGGAACTGCAGAGTGAACACACCAAAAGGTGCCTTCATTTTGGTAGTTTGACATCTGGCCTAGACATGGAAGAAGGAGCTGCTAGGAGCCTAACAGTGTAACAGAATGCAAGTTTATTAATTGGTAATTGATTTGTATATTGATTTGTGGTCTTCAGCTATGTATTTTTAAAATTGTTTATGTAAGCCGCCCAGAGTTGGGTTTGTACCCGATTGGGGCGGGATAGCAAGTTGAAAGAATAAATAAATAAATAAATAAATAAATAAATAATTCTTATTGTGTTCAGTGAGTTTCTTTCCCTTCCTAGTGTATACAGGTTGTATTCAGGAATCCAGCCTACAATCCCATCTGCATCCATTGTCCTAGAAAGCCTTTTGGGTTAATGATAGAATCTTACATCCTTCTCAAGAAACAAAGGTTGAACGGCAAAGGGGTTAACTGAAGTCAAGATAAAAATTTAGCCAATGTGTCTTATCATACTGCCCCAAAGGAGGCATTGGCATTCTTTCACATTTGCCAAATGAGTCAAAACCGGTCAAATATGATATATTTTAAGATATATTCAGGTGTGGAAGAAGAATATAAACAACAACCTGATTGACACGGCAATTTTTTTCTGCACCAGAGTAGCTTGGAGTAATTTTTCTGTCACACTGTTATGTATAGAAGAAGTGCTGAAACAGACTGTTCATGTGAACAACAGTGAGAGAAAAGGCTCTGGAATTCTTTGCCAAGAGAGGCCCTGTAATCCTTCCATCAGCTGGAAAAGACCTTTTTATCCAAGACAGCCTTTGGGAATGAATTGCCTAAAACTGTAAAATTTTACCCAATGTGCTGTTTCTGTTTCTAAAGATAAATTATGGTTGCTATTGTAATCAACCATTTCGAAGTGTTTAAATTTTAAATATAATGTTACAATGAATTTAATCTTATTTTAAAATGTGTAATTCTACCGCATTTTAATATATATATATATATATATATATATATATATATATATATATATATATATATATATATATATATATATATATATATATATATATATATATATATATATATATTTGTAAAAACATAAATCAGCCAACCAGTAATGTAACGTGGATTTTAGCCGCCCAGGGCTTAAGCCAAATTTACCACCCCCTGGTGGTCGCCAGTGCCCACTCTCGCTAGGGCTTCTGGGAATTGTAGTCCAAGAACACCCATAGCTCAAAAAGCGCTGCCCGGGGTGGGTTCCCCCCTGCCCCCCATGCTATGCCACTTCAGTCAACCAACCAACTACAAAAGCAGTTCCTGTAACTTTTCTATATGTGCCAATGGTAACTCCTATGGCCTACAGTGGAACCTCACTTAACAAATGGTTTGGTTAACATAAAAATCACATAACAAAATAAAATCCATAGAAAATAGTGGCTCGGTTTACAGAATTTTTTTTGAATGGATTAATTGGTTTTTAATGAATTCCTATGGGAAACCACGTTTTGGTTAATGTATTTTGTTTTGTAATGCATTCCTATGGGAAATTCAGTTACACTAATTTTCACTATAAGAAAAGTCTTGGCGAATGCATTAATTATGTTAACCAAGGTTCCACTGTATTTGTTTTAGCCCAACAAGCAAGAGAATCCTAGGAAGTGACTGTGATTCAGGATTTGAGTTAGAAAGAGGGGAAGAGCAAGAAAGGCAGGAATTGCTGTTCCCACAGAGAATAAGACCTAGTTTAGGGTTTTAGAGGAGCCAGTTCCTCTATATTGTGGATGTTTGACTTTGGTTGATAGATATATCTGGGACTTTGTTCTCATTTTGTTTGAAAGAGACATTTGAATTATTTAATTATTTAAGCAACCCCCTCTCCCAAGCTGAGTTATGGATAGGATAGGTTAGGGTTGGATAGGATAGAATAGGTTAGGATCTCTCTCTTCCCCCTCCCCCGCATCCTAACCTATTCTATCCTATTTATGACTATTTCTAGGAAGGTTATAACTTGATGCACATTAACCTCTCCTTCCATCATGGCAAAGAGCCTGATTTCTTAAAGGTTGGACCTTTTCCCAAATGTTCTACCATATAACATGAATATTAGACATTTTATTTTAAATTCAGCTAGCCATGAGAGGTGATTCATAATGACAACACTGCCCAAGAAATCACTATCTGGACTCTAAATATTATAAGATATTTCAACAAAGTTAAACCACAATATTGAGCAGCCACCTTGTGAGAAACCTGTATTCTGTGACAGCTTGACAGTTTTCCCTACTATACCATACTGAATTCACATTTCTAAGCAAGCAAGTAAGCATGTTATGAGTTACCCAGAGAGTCTCTGTCCTCAATTATCCTTTCTAAAAAGAAAATCCTTTTCTTTTCATTCTTTTCTTTCTTCTACTTTCCTGGCTTTCTGTTTTTCCTTCATTCTCTTAATTTCTAGATTCAGTCTAATTTTCCTTTTTAATGGTCTTCCTCTCCCTTTTTTTCCTCATTCTTTTTTTCAGTATGAGTGTTCAAAGGATTTGGGATCGTCTAGTAGTAGAAGGGACTGGGGTGGTTCAAGTGGCTAAGACACTGGCTGGAATGTGTGAGGTCAGCAGTTCGATTCCTGAGTATTGCAGGATGGAATGAGCTCCCATCTTTGTCCCAGCTCCTGCCAACCTAGCAGTTTGAAAGCAAGAAATTGCAAGTAGGTAAATAGGGACCACTGGGGAGGGGGGGGAGATAAACAGCATTCCGTGTGCTCCGGTGTCTAGTCATGCCTGCCACATGACCACGGAAACGTCTGCAGAAGCAGACAGCGCTGGCTCTTCAGCTTTGAAACAGAGATGAGCACTGAACCCTACAGTTAGATATGACAGGCTTTCGAGCAAGAGAAACCTTTACCTAGTAGTAGAAGACTGGAGGATACCTTCCCTTGGCCCAGTTCCACATATTATTTTGCATGGATGTACACAGCACAAACACATAATACCCTCGTGCCCCAAAGCAAGGGAGTTTTTGTGGCTACAGATTGTCTAGAATTAATCACTGGAATTACATCTGCTACTATCACTATGAACTTTTGGGAGGTGGGGCTGTAGCAAGGTTCCATTGAGACTGGCTGTACAAAATTGGGGGCTGAGACAGACTTGCAATAAATTCTGAATAATATAGAGGGCCAATGTTGGTCCACTGCAGTAGTTGCTACCAGTTTTTATAGATGCTGGTCTCTTTCTCTGTCTCTGTGTATTATTTCACAGATACTGCACAATGAATCAAATTTTACAATACATATCAGTAATTTCATTATGTTCTTCAACCCATCATAATTGCAGACCATCTAATGTACTCTTCCTTGAGATAGAGATATGTCAGATAGATTTTGTTTAAATATATAGTGCACCATATATCCATAAAGCCCTGGGTAGGAAACAATTATCTCATTTATCTGTACATCTGTTGATTAGGAAAAAAGCACCATGCCATCTTGAAGTTGCCCACCTCTGCAGGAAGTAAAATGAATTTCATTGACTCTGATAGACCATTTCTGAGGCACTGAACCAGTTAGATTATTATTTTTAAATTCTTTGCTTAGCATATAGTGCTGACTAAGAAACTGTCTGCAGCTGTGGTTTTAATTGGCACTTCACACGTAGACAATGAAAAGAAATATTTAATATAAGTGATCCAGTGAATTAGTGATATTCTAAAAGTCAAAAAAATATTTTCACTCCCCCTCCTCCTTCATAGCAGAGCAGGGAAAGTTTTTAACCTACTGATATCCTGAAGTGGCTCATTTAGTAAGCCATTTCACAGTAATGGAAGCAGGATCACTTGAGGTCAGTATGCCCTTTGGATGCAAGAATTGCACCAAACGCTGGTGTATTGCTCCTCCACCCAGTCCTCAAGTGATCCGATTTAAATCACACCAGCCTGCATCATAAAATCATAGAATAACTGAGTTGGAACGGGCCTTTTAGACCATAATGTCCAACCAAAAGAGCCAGTGCATTTGCAATGTAATTTTAACTACGGTAGTTGTTACTCCTTGCTTTTTTTTCTTAAAGTAGAATTTACTTCTTGGTTTAATAAGCTACTGACTCATTAAACTAGTCTCTACTTCACATACAGTCGAGAATTTTAGCCTAAAGAAAAAAGGATAGAAAGGCAGGGCAGTCACACTGTATGCCAAAATCCAAGTTTTGAATTGATCATGTTAAAATACAAAAAAGTTATACTTCAAACCATATTTATCATTGACACTGTGATTATTCAGCATTGACACTGAGATACTGTATAGGATGAATTATTCTTCATTTTCATTTCATTAGAAGTTTTAATTTCTAAGCATCACTACTAGCTGAATTGCACCATATGCTGAAAGCATGCAATACAATTAATACAATTTAATGTATGCTAAGAAAATAGTTGACATGTCAGTGAAATATCAGGAGTAAAGTGTATTATAAAGAATGGAAGTCACAATCTCTCTCTTTTCTTTTTGTCATGTAACCTTTTAAGGGCATTGGAGGATACTTCCATGAATATGTCTTTTCATTTTGCAAGCTGCTAGCATGACTTCATAGCTAAACTCTGAATTTGAATTCCTACATGTTGTGATAATCAGCTGGGGTTTGGAAATTCCTTCAGAAAATCAAAATGGTCTGGCACTATAACAAGATTTTCTGGAGGGAAAAGGAGTTTAACATCTGGAACTTGCATACTTTATGGAAGCTGAGAGTTAAAAAGCACAGAACATTTTCTCCTGTAATAACTTTTAGTCTAACAAGCCTAATTACCCTCCAAATATAAAGCCAGGACTGTTTCTGTACCATTGCTGAAATGTTTCGGTTAAAGTAAAATATGCAATCAGGACAGGCCAGAGGCAAGGAAAAACATTTTTTGTATATTTAATTACACTTTATGAATTTCTTTAGAAGTCTGCTAAGTGCTACATGACTGCAGGCAAATAACAGGAAGATTAATTCAAGAGGTAAAATTTAACTTCATCTCCCATTTTTCTAGCTCGCCTGCTCCTCTATTCTAAATACTCAAGTCGAGTAATTGGATAACTATTGCTACAGTTGCACTTCTCAAATAATCCTTCTCAAATAAAAAAAATAGGATTCCTATTCCTATTCTACTCTAACCATACTTATCACACATCATATCCAAATAAGAATATGATGAAAATCAGCCTGTTCTAGCAGACAGAGTGCTAGATTAAAATGGAAGAGATCTGGTTTCAAGCCTCACCCAAAATCACCCAAGGAAACTCTGGGAGTGGCAATGGTAAACCATTCTCCAAACATCTCACATTCCTTGAAAATTCAATTTGGGTTGCCTTGAGTTAGACATAATAACATAAAAAGAAGGGGAGAAGTGACGAAGGTATTATAAGATGGCAAGCAACCACATAATGAGTAATAGTGAGCTTGGTAAAACCAAGTCAAATGGCTCAATACAAGAAAGCTGTTACACATGCTATAGGGGAAAACAAACCTTAGGAGCCATTTCCTTAAAAATGCAAGAAAGAAAAGTCCATTGCTTTTCATATTTTCAGAGATGCTGCATCCAGTTGCATTCCTTGCTCTCTAATAACTAGAAACAGGCAAGCCTCAGAGTTGGCTGACAATCTCAGGAGACAGGATCTCGCAAGAATTTCCTGCTTCTGGTTAAGCCAGACAACTGCAGACACTCTTGTGGCATTTTTGGCACTTTGATTCTCCTCCTTATTTTTCAAGGCCAAAACTCATTTTCAGTGGAAGATTAAGTAACATAACTTCCGGATACTAGAATTTGATATCTTCTTCTCTTTGTGTCTTATTGGTTTATGGTATTATTAAATACTGTGTCATTAAATTTATGAGTTGTGTTTATTATTATAACGTCTGAGAAGGATGGGTGTCACCCACAGTGCAGTTCAATAAACAGTGTAAAATTTTCATAACCTTTATCCTGAACCAAGCAGTGATGACAGCATATATCCCTAAAGAAATCCAGCTACCATTACATTCCACTGAAACAACTTAGTCATTATAACTCCATGTGCAGTAAGTGTGGCGCTGAAGATATATACCGCCCCATGGCACTTAGTGCACTCTCTGGGCAGTTCATAAATTAATTAGCATTTTGCCCCAAACTTGCTCGATACTCATTTTACTGATCTTGGAAGGATGGAAGGCTGAGTCAACATTGAGCCCTGCCCAGGATCAAACTCAAAACCTTTTGGTTGCAAAAAAGCAGTTTAACCAATACACCACCAGGCCTCTCATATAAAGTTTCCTTTTTCATTCTTTAGAACAATTTCACTCTTGCTCTTTCACTGACACTTAATCCTTTGCAGATTATGAGAAGTGGAGTCCCTGCTCTGACAGGTTGTGAGTTGGAAGGCAGAATGTGATCATTTTTTAGTCAGCTCATTGCCAGCTCAGGTTGCCTGCTGGAGCTCCATGGGTTGTCCCTCCCCAGGCCACCCAGACTGGATATGCAAGCCTCCATTTCTCAGTGTCCCAGAACATCACTGGATTTCTGCCTGGAGAGGCTGGCTTTGTTGCTGTTGTCATGTGCTGTCAAACCACCCCCAACTTAAACAACCCTATGAATGAATGACCTTCAAAATGTCCTATCATTAATAGCCCTGTTCAGCTGTTGCAGATTTCTCAAGGATTATTATGGGCTCATCACAGCCCAACAAATAGGATCACGTGGCCTCCAAAGCTCCTTTTCCAGTTGGCGCTGTGGACACTGTATGAGAGTAAACATGATTGTACATAAATAATTTGTACAACTATGGATATGATGGCAATCCTCACTCCCATTTATTGTATAGGCTGTGAACAAAAGTACAATAGAGTCCCATATAACGATTGCATTGTAAAGCGATGGAATCATACGAATGCCTTTTAAAAAAATTGTATTGTACAACCATTTTCATCATTGTACGATACAAAAAAAATTTTAAAGGCAAAAGCCAGGTGGCTTTGGTGTGGTGTGGGGAGCCCCCCCCCCCTTTGTGAACTGGCAGCACTGGGCTGCTTCCCCCCTGGGAAGTACATTCCCAGAGAGAAAGCAGCCCAGTACTGTTAGCAAAATTGATTCTCGCTGGTCCCCTTGTGGAAACAGCAGGGGACCCAGCGAGAATCCCTCTTGCTAACTGGCAGCCTGAGACTCGGGCTGCCAGTTTCCTTGAGGTGAGAGCCTGCACAATCTCACTCCAAGGAAGCCGTCCGCTTGAGTCTCAGGCCACCAGTTAGCAAGAGGGATTCTTACAGAGCCCCCTGCTGTTTCTGAAAGAATCCCTCTCACTAACAGTGCAGTGGGGTCTTGGGCCAGAGAAACGCTTTACTCCTGGGAAAGTGCTTCTCCGGCCAAAGGCACCCTGTGCTGATAGCGAAATTGAGTTTTGCTGGTCCCCTTGCACAAACGGGGGGGGGGGGGCAGCAAGACTCCATTTTGCCTGTGCTCTCTATGGCGCTTGAGGGGGGGGGAGACAACACCGTGGCCCTTCAGTGATGGGGAACGGATCTGTTCCCTTTCATTGAGGACAGTGCCTATGCTATCTATGGGGCTTAAGGGGGGAGAAATCCCCCCCTCAAGCTCCATAGATAGCACAGGTGCTGCCCTTAGCAAAATGGAATCTCGCTGGGCCCCCTGCTGTTTGCGCAAGGGAACCAGCGAGACTCCCTTTCACTATCAGTGCTGGGTTGCCTTTGGCTGGAGGAGCCCTTTCGCTTGGGAAAGGGCTGCTATAGCCAAGGGAAAACCAGTGCTGTTAGCGAGAGGGATTTGCCCTGCCCCCCCTGCTCTAACAACAGGGGGCAGTGCAAATCCCTCTCGCTATCAGCACTGGGTTGCCCAGACCTCTTGGGGGGGCGGAAAGCAGCTCAGCCCTCTTAGCAAAAGAGATCCATGGACCCCTTGCCATTTCAAAATGGCAAGGGGTCCATGGATCTCTTTTGCTAAGAGGGCTGGGCTGTTTTTTCCCTGGGAAGCATGTTCCCAGGGCAAAGGCAGCCCTGCGGGTGTCCGAGAAGACATCTATGGAAGTCCCCCTGCTTCGAAATATGAAGGGGACCTCCGTAGATGCCTTTCCCGACCCCCACAGGGCTGCCTTTGCCTTGGGAACACGCTTTCCAGGGGAAAAGCAGGGAGGAAATCATTGTATGAATCATCCCATTAGAAAAATCACTGCTCAATACATGTATCGTACAGCGATTTTTTTCATACAACGATGGATCCCTTGGAACCAATTAAAATCGTTATACAGGGTTCCACTGTATACACAATCTAAAGTGTCTACACCAAACTCAGACATTTTTAACCAAGGTCACACATGCTTGTTTTTATATGTCTAGTTTTTGTTTGCAGAATTAAAATAAATTAGAGAATTGGGGATCCATGAGCTTGAAGGTAATGGGAGAGAGCTGAGGAATCACACACACACCAGCCAGTTTTTGCTCTTGTGCTTTAAACTATCTCAGCAATCAGATATTCAATAGTTTACACACACACACACTGCCATCCATATTTTCAGGTCTTTGGTGAACTGAGAGAAATATAGTTTTTACCTCTCTAAATTTCAATTCCTGCTCCTTTTATAAAACAGTACTTTGTTACAGATAGTCAGGGTGGGACTACATGGTCAACCCATCTAGGACTGGACCAGGCAGGATCATCCTAAACTGGGATGCTTTGAGATGCAATGATTTGGAATTATTCCTTGCATCCCCATGGAAGAGTTGGGTAGTTTTGAGGCACTGAACCACATTTCATCCCAAGTGACCCTATTTAGCCCATTTCCCCTTTAATGCAAAAGGGAAAAAAATACAACCCCAGTCTTGTCTTCAACTCCATAGTGAGTGGGGGGAATTTTCTTTTTGATTACTTCAAAGTTGCATAGTGCTGAATTGGCTGGTTGGTCAGCCCGACAGAGATGCAAAAAGATACAGGTAAGTGAGGACAAGGGATGGTTTAGTTTGTGACTGCCTATATGTCAAGCGGTTGCCAGGAAAGGGGATTTCCATGGCTGAGCAAGGATATGAACCCTATTCTCCAGAATCCTAGTCTGTCACTGTATCCACTACACCTCATTGAATCAAACAATTCAATGCTGACACACGACAACTAAAAATCTTTGCATCCTCTTCGGTTTCTTTCTCTGTGAGGGAGTGAGAGGAACATTTCAGTTTCCTAATAAGTGAAGCTGCTTAAATAAAGAGTCAACTTAAGCCATCTGCTTTGGTTTGATGCTGAAGAGCAGGCATGCTGGAACAGGACGAAAACAGAGCAATCCTACATGCACCACAAAAAAAAAAAAAAATCCAGCTGTCCCTGACATATCTGAAACAGGTATGGCTATGCAAAGATAAAGGACACAAGTTCATGATTGCCTGTACATCATGTGGCTGCTGGGAAAAGGGATGAACCAGCCTTCACCAAAGTGGACCACGCCATAGGAAAGAACTGCCTGACCACACTGTCATTCAGATGTCTTATGATACATACCCAAATGGCAGCTTTTTCAATAGATCAGTTTGTTTTATGGAGAAAGTCTCAAACATCTCCTGAGCTAATGCCCCATTTCCAGTCCTTATTTCTGGCCTGGTAGAATGGTTGTTCCAACATGTCACAAGTAGTGCTTTTGGGCAGGTTTCTTATTGACTAGGCAGAGGTAACCAGCTAAGCCAACTATGTACCTACTCTTCTTTGGTCATGTGATATACACTTCTACAGGCCCTGCAACATTTGTTTGAGTAACAGATGTGAGGCAGAATGGTGGGTTATACCTGAACTTCTGCAATCAGGTGCAGTGCTCAATAACGCCCGGTTGAAGTAATGTTCACATATAGGATGTGGGGGGGGGGGAGGGGAAAGGCAGCAAAATTATCTTGAGCCAACCTTGCTGGCATCCGATGAAACATTATCTTAAGCAGAAGACCTTGAATGCCCCAGGTTTGATAGCCTTGATTGCTCTACTCACTGTACATTACCAAAATGCTTTGCCGGTGCTCATAATTCATAGGTGAATATAAACAAAGGTTAATTAGCAGGACAAATCTGCTAATGCCAGGCACATAGTTTCCATTTCATTAACAATATTCTTGTTACTATTGCTCAAAATACATCCACTGGTAATTATTCAGGGCATGTCTTACTGTCATTTAAAATCTGTCTTTGTACTGTCTAAAGTTTCACTTTGTATCACTGCAAAACTAGATAAGGTATTTTGGCATTCATTTTCAGATGGCAAGATAAGAGTAATTAAACTGCTGATTTAACTATAGATTGGCCTCCTTTAATTATTTAACATGAGAGTAAGTGAACATTTGAATTGCCCATTACATCAGCTACACTGGTACTGATTCCATATTATTTGTACTAAAATACATGAAAAGAAACTCAAAGCTGCCATTTCTTTCTGGTCTGTATCCCAGGCTGCCAGGTAATTCTTGATCAAGTTATGACTTAAGCCTGTAAGGGGAGCTACCCTGTTCAGCACTTTTGAAAACATTATAACCAGTATCCATGACACATTCCATTTGTAGAAAGAACAATGATAGCCTGAAAAATTACAAAATTTATGAGGAAAACACAGAAAGGTACAGTACTTACAAAGTTTCATTTTCAAAACACAAATTACTGTTCTGTAGCATTTCCCCCCTCAGGGAAGGGAAAGCAGGTCATTGCTATAGCTTACTCAGTAGACAGCCCTGGACAGCGAGGAGAACAAATAGGTCAATCTTAGAAGAAATCAACCCTGACTGCTCCCTTGAAGGTCAAATAGTAAAGATGAAGCTGAAGTACTTTGGACATCAAATGAGAAGAGAGGATTCACTTGAGAAAGCCTTGATGCTGGGAAAGGTAGAGGGCAAAAGAAGAAGGGGGCGGCCCAAAATGAGATGGCTAGATGATATTGTAGAAACAATGGGCACAGAACTGAGCGAGTTGAGGAGGGTGGTGGACAGAAGTGCCTGGCGGGCAATGGTCCATGGGGTCGCAAAGGATCGGAATCAACTGTGCAACTGAACAACAACTCAGTAGACAAGTCAAATAAATCTGCATGATCTAGAAATGCAGCAAAAGAACACCAGGAAAGCAATATTCGGAGTTTGTTTTCAGCAACAGTTACAATTAATAGAGCACCAAAAAAACCATGCCCTCAAACTATGACAACAATTTCCAAGGTGCACTGCTTTCAGATATCAAAGACATTCCTTGGTATAAGGCAGAGATGGTGAACCTTTTAGATCCCGAGTGCCCAAACTCTACAGACTGCCATGCATGCTGCAGAGGGGCAGGGTGAACTCTGTGCTGGGGGAAGAAGGAAGTGCTCCCATTGGGCTGCTGGGCAGAGGGGCAGGGCAAACTCTGTGCTGGAGCAATGGTGTGCGTGCCCATAGAGAGGGCTCTGAGTTTACCTTCTGACATGCATGCCATAGGTTCGCCACCACTAGTATAAGATCATTACCACTCAATAAAATTCAACTGGTGTTACGAACAGATTTATTACACTTGGGAACAAAAAAAATTTTTTTTCTTGGTACCTAAAATTTTTCAACTGATTTCAGGCATTTTTGTGTGGCTGATTCCGAAAATGCCATCCATTTTGTTCCAGCAGCTCTAGTTCATGAGATATCAATGATGTCATTATACATTGCTCTTATGACTACACTTGTATTTGCCTCACCATTCGTAAATTGATTGTTTTAATAATACTTATTTTGGGGCTGGGAAAATATTTGGGTGGGCCAAAAAAAGTTTGGGTGGGCGGAAATTGGGGGGGGGGGGGCAGCAAAATTTCACTCCGCCTCGGGTGGCTTACACCCTTGCTACGCCTCTGGTTATATATGCAACCAGTATGGTTAGATTGGCCTAATGTGAATAAGCCATATCTAAAAAACTAGAGCTGATGGGGCATAACTGAAAACATTTTTGGAATCAGTCACCCAAATATAGCCAGAAATAGGTGAAAATTGTGAGGCACCAAAATCACTGTTCCCCAGTGATTAATTGCATGTTTGCAATGTCTTTAGATTTAAACACTAACTTATTTCTAAGGTTCCTGTACAGGGACTTCAGTGGCTTAGTAGTTAAGATGCTGAACATGATGACTGGAAGGTTGACAGGTCAGCAGTTTGAGACCCGAGTGCTGCATGATGGAGTGAGTTTCCATTGTCCATCCCAGCTCTTGCAAAACTAGCAGTTCAAAAGCAAGAAATTGCAAGTTTATAAAGAGGTACCACTTCAATGGGAAGGTAAACAGCGTTCCATGCATTCTGTAGACAAGTCATGCCTGCCACATGTCCACAGAAATGTTTGCAGATGCAGACAGTGCTGGCTCTTTGGCTATAATCAGAGATGAGCACTGAACCCTAGAGTCAGATACAACTGGTTTTCGACCAAGGGCGACCTTTACCTTTACCAAGGTCCCTGTAAAAACATTTTTCAAGAAATCCAACACACATTTTTTCTAATGCTTCACTGTATTAAATGTAGTTACTCTCCATTAAAGGTGAAAAAAATGCAGAAAGTACAACTAAAATTATCTAAGCACTGGGAAACTCTTGCAAGAAAAAATTTAAAACATCTGGGCCTTTTTGGCTTATTTAAAAAGATAATTAAAGGGGGTATGATAAAAATGTTTAAAAATATACTTTTTGTACAATAATTAAACTGAGATATTTTTTCTACTTCTTCTACAATACTAGAGGGTTATCCTCTAGTGTTGGGATCATCCAATGAAGCCGAGTGGTAGGAGATTAAGAACAGGTAAAAGGAAATACTTATCCACACAACAGAATGCAAAGTGTTCATGAAAGAAATTGTGAGGCGATTGGTTGGTATGCTTCAATGAAAGGTTTTGTCTTATATGTAAAGTATGTGTATGTAAGAGAGTAGTAGTTAGGAGACTGAATTCATTAAAAGTCATATGTTAGTTAAGGTTAACACTGTATTAGTTAAGACATGAGTGAAGATTATTTTTTGAAGAAACTATGAATAATAGTGTAGGGTTCTTTTTGAAGCTGTGTTAAAGTAACCATGTTTATGCATGTGTTTATGAACTAAATGTGTATTTATGTTTAAAGAAATGAAGTAGAGGTTTATGGCTGTATGATAAACACCTGCTCTTTATAGTTTACTTTAACTTGCTAACTGAACTTTTCTCATTTCTGGCTTTTCCAACTAAACTTTGTTTACAAATTTTATTATTTTTAAAAATAGCAGTCACAGGTTCCACATAAAGGTCAGCGTAGTGTCACCCATTAGCTGCGTCACTGCTTGAACTGCAGTGTAAAACAGCATTGGCTGTTTGTCTAGATTGATAGGAATAACCCAGGAAGAGTTCCTATTCACTGTAATCCCAAATTTTGTTCATAGATTTTGGGTGATTGTCATTTGAATGGCAGCACATACAGGTAGAGAAGGTGTATGCAAGCACCTCAGCCACCAATTTGATATCTTTAAAAGACACTAAATAAGCAAAACTCCAAAAAAATATATTTGAATAGCTGCTTGTCATGGCCATATATTGTTTTCAACATCATAAACTCTATATACTTCTGAATACTAGCTGTTGGAGGAAAGGAGAAGGAAAATGCATTTTTATTGCTATCCATCTTAACAGCTTCCCATGGACATCTGATTGGCTCCTGTGTAAACAGATAAGTGGACTAAGTAGGCCTTTGGCGTAGTCAAAAGGGGCTCTTCTCAAGAGGATACAGAAGTACAAGCTTAAGAGGTAGGGTTCATGTTAGAAATGAAAAAAAGAGAAATAGGAATAATTATTGGGTGTCTGTTAAATTAGTAAGAATGCTAAATGTTATAAACGCTGAACAGCAGGCTGAGGCAGCATAGTTGCCATCCCTCATTATCTATAAAGTTGGTTGGAAGACAATAAGCCAAACAAGCTCACTCTAACTTACTTCAGAGATTGTTTTATGGATAAAATAAGAAGGACGAGATGTTTGTGTGATAAAGACTAACAGCAACAGCAACTACAAGAATGGTGTGAAAGTCCTATATCAAAGGAACAGTTTGCAAATTTGTTTTAGGAAACAAGATTTTGTAACAATCCTGGAACCTCCCATGAATCAAGTTGTTTGAATTCCTTCCCTTTATGCCCCTCTAATGTGATCTCCTGCTTTAGATGCTAAACTACAGCAGGAGGCCCAAACTAGAGCATACATTGCATATGTTTGGAAGTGGCGCTACTTCAAGTGGTCAAAGACATCCCATAAATTTGGAATTTCCTAACCTTAGTAACATGCAGTTAGCCTTTTTTATTTTGTGATAAGGCATTAGAAGGTAAACTTGGTTAACTGCCAAAATATCTATCCCATCATGAAAGGGAAAACAGGTTAATAGGCAGAAATATGCATCCTTGTTAAGATCTAGTTTGACCCTGAATGTCATGAGCTGTGGGATTATTGTAAAGCTACTGAATTACTTAACAGATTGTAGGTTGCTATATTGGTCTTTAAGCTGAAGATCTGCAGCCTTCTCTTAAGTCCCATTTAAAAATTTCTACCAGGTATAGAATCAAAGGCTTTATCATGTTGCTGCTTTCTCCACTACTTTTTACCATGCCACGTTGTAATTGAGGAGTTCTGGCATATTTGAAAGCTTGCATATTATTTTGCAGCCTTTGAATTGGCCAAGTAAAAGGTATTATAAGATATTGTTTTTAAAATCTGCAAAGCTCATAGATAAATGTAGACCTTTCCTTAAGGTAAATTCATTGACACTGTAATACACACAGATGTTTGGTGACAGGATTCTGTAAGTTATAATAAACAATTCCTCTCATGTGGGTGGCATTTGAAGAAACTGAGACAGTTACGTAAGGGATTTTCAGATGAGCTGACATTTAAAAACAATATGTCCAGGCAATGAAAGGAAGGGTAAATCACTAAGGAAGAGCACAAGTGTGTAGCCAGTGTTTTCGGGAAAAGGGTCAGAAGGACTAAAGTTCAGAATGAACACAGACTTAAAGAACAAGTTAAAAATAACAAATAGTGCTTTCCAACCACTTTGGTAGGAAAAGATCTTGGGGACATGAAAGGAGTCTCATTCAGGCGTCCTCTGAGCAGAATTCCTCCAGCAAAAATCCTTTCAACCCAGAAAGCATCTTTGTGTGCTTCTGACACAAAAAATTAGTCTGGCAAATTCTTTACCTGTTGCTTTGTAGAATTCCATCGATTTCTCTACACATTTCTTCATTTCTGGATCCACTAAAACACTTCCTGAAACATAAATTATCCTTCCTCTGTTGACCAGGTACAGTTTCACTGATAATTGAACACCACAGAAAATTGAAGTTTGTTCAAATTTGGAAAATTGATTTCTTATTCAGCCACAAAGAAAATACATGGTAGTGGACCAGGATACTTAAGAGACCGCATCATCACAAGGACATCTGTCTGTCCCACCAGAGCGGACCGGAGAGGCTCTCTGGTTGTGCCATCGGCCAGAGGCGCACCTCGGGCACTAGAAGGAGGGCCTTCTCTGTGTCTGCTCCGGCCCTGTGGAACATCCTCCCAATAGAACAATGCCTGCAAACGGAGCTGCTCTCCTTCAGGAAAGGATTGGAAACCTGGCTGGCAGGTCAGGTCTGGGAAATGGATCGATCAATTTCCACAGCTGGCTGGCTGGTTTGACACCCAGTGCCTCCTAGCTATAATGCCTAGCTACAATGCCTAGTTTTTAATGCTAAGTTTTTAAACTTTTTAAAAAACTTTTAATTTCTGAACTGGTTTAAATTGTTGTCTATGCTGTTGTGTTGGGAATTGCCCTGGGTCCCTTCGGGGAGGAGGGCGATAAATAAATTTAAATAAATAAATTAATAAACTATGTTTAGAGAGCAACAGGAAAAACAAGGAAGTAAGCAGCCCACTGTGTAGAAAGCAGAGAGAAAAATTTAATGTTAATTGGACTTTGACATTTGAGAAGCAGGTGGAAATGTTCACAAGAGTGAGAGAAGATGGAACTGCTAGATACCACAACTTTGGCCATTTTGACCCAAAATCAGAGGAACATGGCTGAAGCAGGACATCTTGATTTTTGCATGGGGATCCCCCCCCCCCCGAAAGTTCTCCAATGATATTCTCCTAGCCATGCTGGTAAAATGGGGGCTACACAATGCTACAATTAAACATATTAACAGCTGATTGAAGATCATACCAATCGAATTTAATAAAGGAGTAAGAGAGAAAAGACAGAACTGACATCCTCAGAAGATGGCAGACTTTTCTTTATTGGGAGTTTCTAAAATCAAGGTGGATGAGGCTGACCATGTCAGGATTCTTTCAGATCTGGACTGCCTGCTTGGTTTCAACATCCCTTTGAGCTTCTTCTAACTCTACAACTCTGTGCTTCTGTAAGGCAATAATTTATTTTTCAGTTACTTCATTGAAGTCATTCTTGACACATGGCAGCCTCAACTACCCTGTTTTCCCGAAAACAGGACCTCCTCGTATAGTAAGGCACACACACCCCTATTTTTCCCCACCTCAGAAATATAAGGGCCCCCCTGAAAATAAGGCACTCACCTAAATCTTGCCCTGGCAATCCGCTGTATCAGCAATAAATGTGTAGTGTATTCTTCGTCATGGAAAAATAAGACATCCCCTGAAAATAAGACCTCGTGCATATTTTGGAGTTTAAAAAAATATAAGACAGTGTCTTATTTTCAGGGAAACATGGTAGGAAGGAAGGTCATTTGAAGCCCTGAATGAGGTTGCAGAAATGGGAAATGTTGCCACAGAAGTTTAATATGGCAAAGATTCTTGCCTTCCTTAAAAAGAAACCAGTTTATGAACCTCACCATGCATGTAATATAGAACATGTGTAACCCAACTAAGAATAATTAAGTATTCAACACTTTTTGGACTACATAGTACCTGAAAACACCTCAAATTAATCATGCTTTGCTATATGGAGGGTTTGGTTAATTAAACTGATTTAGAGCTGACGATGCATTTTATTCTATGTATCCCAGATACAACTTAGAAAAATTAAGTCCGTCAGGACTAAACTATACATTTTACTTGTCATTAAAAGAGGGAATTCTTCATGTATTAGGTATTTGTGATTGTCAAGCACTTTTCCAGTTTTCAAATTAGTGTGCTTTGTTTTGTAATTGTTCTTTATTTGCAAGCCTAGTTTCTTAGATCATGAAAGTCAGCTTGAATTGTGTTTCTTGAAAGGTAGTTTGTAATGTACAGTTTGGCCCTCTTAAATGGTAAGTTTCATAAAGATTGGACCACTGTAATTACTTCCAAATTAATTCAAAATGGATGAATGATTATACACTAGTTGTTTCAGTGGTATATGTTGTTGTTTCTATGTATCATAATGATTCTTCATTCTCCCCATCACTGTTGTTCTTTTCTGTATATTATCACTACTGTTACTAGTACAGTACTATTTATTGATTGGATTTCTATACTGCCCATCTGGGTGTTATCTCACTCTGGTCAGTGAACAAGCAGAGAAACCAATAACAAAAATATCCACAACAAATTAAAACCCACTACCAACAAATACATCACAAACTAAACTAAACTAAACTAATTGGTGTCTGATGGGATCAGGACTGAACCTAACTGGCTACTATTGATAATAGGACAACGCCCTTAAACGCCTCCTTAAAAAGAGCATTTTTAGTTGTTTTTATAAAAATAGCCAGTGATGGGGCCTGGCGCAAGAGTTACTGGTGAAGATTTATGTACATGATTTACTATTTAGAATAATTAGTTTGGTCTTACTCAAACTAATTACAGTATAGTGTGAGAAAAAAATATGACTTAGTTTCAGGCTGTGCATAATTTAATAACAATGTGTCAAAAAGGTATGGAAATTTTTCACTTCTTGTACTCAGTAATTTATAATTTTAAATAAAATTATGTGTTTATGTAGAATTTGGTGAATTGCTTTACAGTTCAAAACTAAAAGACTAAAGAAAGATCAACATTACTTCAAAAACACTGCCCAGTCCTATACCTATGCACATTTTGCATCCAAAAGGATATGTACAGTTGACATATGTAGTTTAGTACAAATAAAACTTAAGTGTTTCTTAGAAGATACCAGACATTAAAATTACAGGCCATTTTGCCCTGCTGCATCAAGTTCCTTCCTTGACACAAATGATGACATTGTATCACACATAAAAATATACCAAATGGGATGGCAAATAAAGTATTGTACAAAATAAAGTATTGTAACAAAATAAAGGATTTTCCTTATTCAGCATAACTCAAAGCAGAACTGCATATTGTTTCACCAAATGAGCTTTTTCCAAGTTTGCAGTTGCTGAAATATGAATGTGAAGAATCACATCCCGAGGACTACTTATTTATTTATGTAAAACAGTTACATGCTTCCTTTCTGATGAATTCAAGAAATATAAATAAAATACAGCACTATATAGATTTTAAAAAATAGTTAAAAAAATAACGGTGAGAGAGAAACAATTAACACCTTGAACTGCTGATAATTGAAGCTTACACTGTGGGATTCTCTCCCCGCACCATCTGACTTCACTTTCCATTTCAAAGCTTTGTGGCAGGAGAAGAAATATTTAATGATACCAGGCAGAATGCTCCCAAATAAGAATTAGCTGGCAAAGACAAGAATGGCAGCCCAGTCCTTTCTTCCACTTCTCTTCTGTAACTATTCCTCCACATTTATTTTATTAAAGAAAAATGAAATATTATACTGTCTAGTTCTACCAACAGCTCTGGGTCTTCAAGATGTGTGCTCATTTTTTTCCCCTTTGGGCAAAAATTTAACATATTAAATTCATTGCAAGTGAACAGTGTTCCATGCGCTCTGATGTCTAGTAATGCTTGCCGCATGACGACGGAAACATCTGCAGAAGCAGACAGCGCTGGCTCTTCGGCTATGAAACAGAGATGAGCAATGAACCCTAGTCAGATACGACTGGCTTTCAAGCAATAGTGACCTTTACCTTTTACCCTCCTTACAGTAGAGCCCAGCATGATGATGTTTTAAGTGTCAATTTGGATTTGATCAGCATCCATAGCTTTAATATGGTGGGTCTTCATTCAACATAGCTAAGAAACAGTGTCTATGATTCAAATCTACAGATACTAATAATTATAGCAGTCCATGAAAAGAAGCTTGTTGATGGGATGTTCTTTGAATATATATAATATTTATGTGGAGGTGTGGAATGAGCTTTGGTTGCCCTGTTGTTAATTTTATTAGAAAACAATGCTGAAAAGTATGATTTTTGGCTGATTTGCAATTAAAACTATGATTGTTAGCAAGCAAATAATGGCTCCCAAGAGACATATTAAAATTTTAAAGGAGGTATATTTAATCAAGGGGAAAACGACATTCAATATTATAGCTTTTTTCTTTCAAAAATTGGAAAAACCCAATTATAACTACTATTTTCCCAGAAGACAAGTTATTGTACCGCTCAATCATCTGCAATATTGCAATTATGCATATTAATGAATGTAAAAAGAAATCCGAAATTATTGTCTTCCAAATGTACAAGTGCTTCTATTTGCTTTTCCTCATTTTATTTTAAATTTTATATAAATGTATTGGAGGACCAAATTTGAAAGAGAACAAGAGATGTGTTATGTTTAGTAAAAGGAGGATTTTAAATGAATTAAGAAACACTAGATTAAAGAATGGCTCATTTTAAAGCTCCCAAAATATCAAATCTGACTCGTCCTAATACGTTTAACCTAGCATTTTTTATGTTCTTGACATACATTTTGACGGGACTAAAGGGTGCATAGAACATCACATTTGTCGCAATTTGTCCAGAAGGCATTACAACTAAGCTATGCTAGACCAGGTTAATAACAAGTCTGATATCCAGCTACAGTTCACTGCTCAGCTACAGAAGCATCCTTCTAATTTCAAGCATTATTGCACAACTCACAGGCCCAAGAGAATGCTACTTTGAAAAGCAGAATGTCATAATGAAAGCAGAATGTCACACTATTGCATTGTAGGAAATGTGTGTCCAGATGAATGGATGGATCTAAGGTGACCAAGTCTGTATTTGGGACAAATCCAACCTTCCTCTTATTCTTTTCCAGAAATATATTTAAATGCCAGTTTAAATCCAGGTTGCATTTCTAGGTAGTCTCGACCACAGAAAAATCTAGACAACCATGGGATCCAAAGCTAGTGATTAATCAGTTTGACTGTCCTTCTGTGAGAGATGCTCAGCTTTCTCAGACTTTTAATTTCGATTGTGAAGCAAAGCAATTTTGTTTTTCCTTATCTAGACAGCTAAGAGGGGGAAAATCAGCCCAGACCTAGAAATCCCTTGAAGCTGTCTATGGTGAGATTGCTAAATTTAATTGGCTAATGAATCATTCATTTTACTTAAAAGAAACTGCTTATTTCTGAACTCTCTGTGCTTGGTACCTCAACAAATATTATGAATCAATAATTAGAACTAACATAATTGTCAATACTGTACATAACCCAAGATTACCTATGCAACAGATTGCTGAGCAAAATCACATCAACTTGGTTAAAGACTGAAAAGGAAGCTTTAAACAAAGGGACTGTCTTTGTTTATTAATATGTAAACTTAATATAACAGTTCATTAAAACATGTTTGGTAGCAGTATATCTTTGAAGAGTCTGGATATGCCTGGTAGTTCACCTTCCTTCACAGACTTAGAGATGCATACCCACAGGTTCGTCGCAAAGATTATCTTTAAAACATTCTACTAGATAAGAGACATGGGAATGTCCACAGTATTTGACCAAAATTATATTATACAGCAGGCATGTACTAAAATAATATAATGTTTTAAAACAATCCTACATTAATTGCTAAATAAATCAGTCTGGGTACAGCTGAATTCAAAATAGGTTTCATCACGTTTGTAAAAAACCCAAAAAACAGATTTCATATTAATTTATTGAACAACATAGATAAGCTTCTTGGCAGCTTTCCTATGCATAGTACATTTCAAAAAGTAAATAACTGGACACCTAGGAGAGAAAGTAATTATTTCATTCCATTTGTGTTGGCCAAGACTGGAAGAAGACTAACAGCTTTTCCTGAGGTTGTTTAGAAGTCTAGCAATATTTATTTTGAAGAATCAACAAAACCATAAGAAATGGTGGCTGGTGTCCACAGAGGTTAGTGAGCCAGAAAGATATAATAGCCAACAGAGAGTAAACACAAAGATGGCAGGAAGGTAAAGGTCACCCTTGCTCGAAAGCTAGTCATATCTGACTCTAGAGTTCAGTGCTCATCTGTTTCATAACCAAAGAGCCAGTACTATCTGCTTCTGCAGACGTTTCCATGATCATGTAGCAGGCATGAAGATGTTTCCATGGTCATGTGGCAGGCAGGAAGAGCCAGAGGCAAAAGGAGATGTCCTCTTTTTATGTGTGTGTGTCTCTTGCACTTGTGCACACACACAAACACAGGATTTAGCAGGCAATTATTCTTTCAGACACTGACTCATCCCATCCACTTCATTCACTCCACAACTCATAAATACAGAATTCACCTTGGCACCAAATTGGAAGTGTCCATGCTTCCTGCTTCTTACCTGTGTGCTTGGTTTCAAAGCTGGGCATATTTATTCACAGTTGTGCTGTCATCATCTTTTCCTCCCTCAACTCTATCCCACCCACCTTCTTTCTATTACACACACACTGTGCCTCTCTCATACACGCATAAACAGGTGACTGGGTAGCTGTCTCCTTCTGCTTCAGATATAGAAGTTGGCTATCCAAGAGTGGTTGGTGGAAGTATGAACCAATGACCCATTTGCCCTGAAAGGCCAGTCTACACTGTCTGAAGAAAATGATCAACACACAAACTATACAACCAAACAACTACAGTAACAGATAAAAACAAATTTTGTTGTTCAGTCGCACAGTAGATTCTGACCCTTTGCGACCCCATGGACCATTGTCCGCCAGGCATTCCTGTCCTCCACCATCCCCCACAACTCGCTCAGCTCTGTGCCCATTGTCTCTACAATACCATCTAGCCATCTCATTTTTGGCCGCCCCCTTCTTCTTTTGCCCTCCACCTTTCCAAGCATCAAGGCTTTCTCAAGTGAGTCTTCTCTTCTCATTTGATGTCAAAAGTACCTTAGCTTCATCTTTACTATTTGCCCTTCCAAGGAGCAGTCGGGGTTCATTTCTTTTAAGATCGACCTATTTGTTCTCTTTGCTGTCCAGGATACTCTCAAAATTCTCCTCCAACACCACATCTCAAAGGCATATATTCTTCTGCGCTCAGCTGTCCTAATAGTCCAGCACTCACAACCATACATTGCCATAGGGAATACCATTTCTTTGACTATATACAGCATCCTACCCTTCCACTACCACCACCTCCTCCTTATCTGTTTGTTCATCATTTTCTCTCATAACTGTGTTCATCGCATATAAAAGAATAGCAATAAATAGCTATTTTAAAAATTACATCAACTTATTCAAAATTGAATAAAGTATACATACAATATCCCCCAACACCCAAAGGGGTAAAAAAGGAAGTAAAGAAGATGATACAGTAAAACACCGGATAACGATTGGATCAGATAACGCTAAAATTGCATAACGTTAAGTAATCTGGGGAGGAGAATTGGATCGAATAATGTTAAGGTCCTATGGGATGGATCGGATAACAACCGCTAAAGCCTGTATCTCTATGGAGCTTTAACGTTATCCGAGCCATCCCATAGGATTTTAACATGGATCGGATAACACTAAAAATCGTATAACATCAAGATTTGTGGAACCAAGTTTTAGCCTTATCCAATGTTTTACTGTATCAACCTAACCCAGCACTTGAAAACTAAACCGGATTTATTTATTAGATTTATATCGCCTCCTGCTCACCACAGCGACTTGGGGCAGCTCACAGTCATATAAAATAGAACACAATTAAAAACAACTTTAAGCAACCTATATAAGCCAATGGGGGGGAGGAAAGAGCTCCTGTCATGGAATCCCACACTTGTTGGGCCAACCAGGTCTTCAGGCACTTCCTAAATGCTGGGAGATCTGATTGTAGGCAGAGGTCAGTTGGATGGAGAATAAAATCTAACACTGAAATAAGAAAGGGTCAAGGTGTTAATTATCTATTGATTTCATAAATTGTGGACCATCACTTTAAAATAAAAAAAAGGTGGGGCTGCCAGATTTTCTTTTCTTTGCATTTGTACATTAACACTTAAATCAAAGGGCTCTGGTGGCAGTTGATATTCTCTGCTCATCAGCCATGGAAAACGGTAGCCTTCAAAAAGACATTTTCAAAATATGGAGAGAAAATCCTATAAAATGCTTGCTTTTTTTTTGTTAGCTTCCCTCACATAAATCCTTTTCACGTGGACTCTGACATTGGGACAGAATAAAATTCCAAAAGAAACACACCTCCTCGTTTTAAAAAGCATTGAAATCTGGTTTAAGCCTTACATCACTTGGACAGTGGAAAAAATACTGGTATCATCGGTTTACATAAAATGTAACAAAAGCTTTGTTTGCATACAGACCTGAGAGAAAATGAAAGATACATATAAATCAAAAATGATGATGATGATGATGATTATCCTATGTATAGTACAGTAATGCCTCATATAACATTAGTATCGAATAACACGAAAATCGCATAACATCAAGGAATCTGGGGGGAAGAATTGCATCAGATAACATTAAGATCCTATGGGATGCTTCAGATAACAACCGCGAAAGCCTGTGTGGTTACAATGTATCTCTATGGATCCCATAGAGGATCAGATAACACGAAAAATCATATAACACGAAGACTTGTGGAACCAGGTTTTAGTGTTATATGAGGTTTTACTGTATATATATTGCTACAGACAAAACTTTAAGCAGCAAGTGGCAGGCATAAAGAAAATTTTAAAAATCAGAATTGATACTACAGGAATAGAGCAGATTTCTAGCCCTATTCTGTCCCTCGGATTTCTTACTAGCAAGTGTTAATTTTGCATGGAAATGTACATGGATTGCAGCCAGCCATTGGAGCAAAGAGTCTATTTTAAATTATCTGCTTGTGACGGGAAATACTGCTAGTACTCATCTGATATAAAAGAGTCAATTATTCTAATTAATGATAGGGAAGCAACATATGGCCAACACTTTCATTGGTTTGTCAAATTAACAGTCTTACCATTCACCATGTATTGGCACAAAACTTTCAAAGAATATGACAAATATTTACTTTTTAAATACGGTACTTCGGCTCAGATATCCCAATATTAGTAATATAAAACTATCTCTTTAAAGCTCTGTGAATTGTTTGCTGGTCCTACAGCATTTAAAGAAGGGCAAAAAGAATCTGGAAGGGAAATGCCTCCAGAAAAGATTATTTGCCTCATCTTTTCTTTTCTCTTCTATGTTGGGTTCCAGACAACCCAATTGGGCGCAAAAATTGTATAAAGAAAAACATCCCAACCTGTTAGGATTTTACTACAATGATTGTACAAGGATATGGTTGACCTTTGCAACTGACCCTGTCCCTTCAACCTATTCAGCTCAACAAAAACAGCTGAGCATCTTGGTCCCAGGTCCCTTCTTCAGGAAGTTAATATGGACGCAGAAATATGATCTGAACTAGTTCTAGAATTTTAGAACTACTTTCAGATATTTGCAGTCACAACAAATGATGGGATCCGCTGACATTTTTCTTGCTGAATTACATTATTATTCATACAAAGATACAGTTCATTTCATATTTAAGGTAAGTACAAATATTTCCCTTAAAAACATATTAAAGTGACAATCACTCACTCAAAGTCTCCAGCATTTTTTACTTCACACTCCCTGAAAACGTGTTCAGACTCCTGAGTTCTCTAGGGTTTCCATTATCTAGCCAAAGAACCATCTATTCATTGTTATTAATACCTTGCATCTTGACCAAGGTGTACCATAAAGACTGGTATAACCAAGGATGTGTATACAGGCATTTGCTAGTAGAGCTGGGGTGGTTTTTTTGGGGGGGGGTAAAGTTAAGATATTTGTGTCTAATAATTCCAAAATGTCCAGATATCTAGGAACTTCTTGTTGTTGCTGCTAACTAGTTGCATTTATATATGTTTCTACAGGTGGCTCAAGAAGGTCTGCATAACTGTCCATCTTCCCAAAACCTTATCCTCTTAATAATCCTGTGGGAGACATTATCCTTCCTTTGCTTCTGTAGTTTCATTAGTTGCCATCTTTTGAGCTAACATTTTCTGATTGTGAAATACTAATTAGTTTACAACAAAGTATGGTTCCTAAGCTCAGCTAATAGGAAGTGAATCTTCAGATATTTTAAGTAGACATATAAATCTCACATTTTTAATCTGCAACTCACTAGGAGCTAACATTGTTAAATGTAAGAGACCTATTCAACTTGAGCTCCTGTACCCCACAAATAACAATGTTTTAGCTAAGACTTACATTGGGGTGGCCAAACTATGGCCCATAGGCCAGACCTGGCCCATGGGATCAAATCACCTGGCCCGTGCCACCCTCACCGTTACTGTATGCGGAAGTAAAATGTGTCCACACATGTGTAAACACTGCTGGAAGTGATAGTAAAATGCACCCGAGCATGCATAAACACTGCCATAAATGCACCCATGGTTGTCGTAAATGTGTTTATGACAGCTGTGGATGCGTTTTACAGTGAGAGGAGCCACATGCCTGGCCCGCTCAACTGCATGACCAGCCTGCTCAACTACGTGACTGGCCCACAGTGTGAAAAGTTTGGGAAACCCTGACTTACATGCACATAAAGGACAGGAGTGCATAGTTAGATTTTCATCTTTCTACTTCAATTACTAAGTGCATATTTGCTATTGTAATGTTATAATCTTATGTCAACCATAGACAATATCAAATCAATGAGACAGGTATTTACTGGCGGCATAATGCAGATTCTGGTAGAACTGAATCTTACTGTAGGGATTATTCTCCAGTGTTTAGGACTACATCTCTAACCAGAGAATAAAATTCACACAGTCTGATTCTTTCAGTGTTCAGAACAGCCAATTTTGAATTGAAGTCATTTTTATTTTAAGTCATTAAGCTACATTATATGGATACTTTAGTAGTGTTTCTATGAACTGAGAATGAGAAAGCAAATCACATCTTTACCTAAGGCTGAGTACTACCTAAGCATATTTCCAGACATCTAGAAACCCAAGGTCTTGCATATTTTATTGTTTATCTCTTACCCTTCCTAGAAGAACCACAGGGGGTGGGTTACATGATAATTATCCAACAAGAGCAGCTTCTACATCAGAGTCAATCAGTAAACGGAGATGAACCCCTAAACCTGTGGCTCCACATCAATATTATGCACTCTTTAAATATTTAGATCTCTATTTCAATTAGCTTCTCTTGATATTCACAATATATTCAGTACCCCTTTTAAAATTACAACTACCCCAGTGAAAGATCACAAAATGCATTATGGAAGAAACTGAATTATCAACAGCTCCTGTCTTCTGAACAGTTGTTTCCCCCAGTACTAGTGCAGTATTAAGCAACTATAGGTGTAACAGTGTCACACTGCTACATCAATGTGACAGCACCTTGTTCATTTGTTTGATTTCTACTCTGCCTTTCTAGCAAGGACTCAAAGCAACATGTAAATATGTAATTGTGTCAACAAACAATTAAAAACTATTAAGATTTATAACACAGACATATTTCAGTTTTCTCCCAATCATCATTACCTCTCTCTGAGGAGTACATTTTCAGCTATGAGCAGAATGAAAGTAGAGAAGGGAGAAAAGAGTGACCAAGGATTAACCCAATTTAATTAGTGTGTATAATTACACAGCTCATTCAGCTGCATTGCTTCAGCATGTTATCATTCACAAAGCACTGTGAAAAAGCTCTTCAGATAAACAGAATTCCCATCCCTCCTCCCAAACACCACTACTACCAATACTGGGTGGACTTTCAGCATTCCCTTGGTTCCTCTGCAAACAGGAACAGAAATTCATCATATCTTCTGGTTATTCCATAAGTATTAAGGAGGTTATCATCAGCTTTTTGAAGATTATGGTATTTTTGAACCACAATTGGGCATACTTTGGGCAACGCCAACCCTGTGCATTGCCCACATTCTTCTTCTTCTTCTTCAGGTGCCATTATCTGTTTCGGACATTGGCTGTCATTGTGGCAATAGTCTTCCTGTTCTTAACTCCTTGGAACAGTTCTTCCAAGGACATGCCACACCAGTCTTTCAGGTTCTTCAGCCATGAAATCCATGTAAATCCAGGGCCTCTTTTCCCAGAGATCTTTCCTTGCAGAGTGAGTTGGAGTATTCTATACTTTATGTTGTTCCTCATGACATGGCAAAGGTATTGGAGCTTTCTTTGCTTAATGGTATCAAAGAGTTCTTTTTCTTTATCCATCTGGTGCAATACTTCTACATTACTCACATGATCAACCCATGATATCCTTAGCAGCTGTCTGTAGATCCACATTTCAAAAGCTTTGATTCTCTTTTCAGATGCTTAGTCAATGTTAAAGCTTCAACTCCATATAGTAACACTGGGGATACATAATTTGTCACTATTCGGATCTTTGTAGCAAGAGTTAGATCTCTGCTGCATAACAAGTGTCATAATTTTTATGAAGGTAGAGCTTGCTTTTTATATTCATATTTTAATCTCTACCTCAGGATCCCAATTTTCATTTAACATACATGCCCACATTACGTCAGGTGAAAGGAACTAAGAAATGAATTCACCAAAGGGTGGTTTCATTTTGGCAGTTTCACATCTGGCCTAGACACAAAAGAAGAAAAAGAATCAGCTTTTTCACAGATCTCATAGTAAAGTCGAAATAGTAATTCTGGCAATTCTCCCTGCTCTAAAATAATGTTTAAAAAGTAATTTGAACAAACGCCTTAGGTTGAAGTCCATCACACTATCCAGTGCACTTGGTCGTCATGCTTTACTTGGTTTACTACATTACAGTCATACCAAAAAGTTATTCTTTAAAAGAAAATAATACCTTCCACTAACCAACCTTGGTATATTTGTAATTTAATGTATGCCATTTTGTGATTTTTGTCTCTAACTCTCTATCATATGGCACAACATAATTCTGTGCTGCCAGGCGATTCTTTATCACCTCCTTCCTATGGGGCTACGATGGCTCAGTGGTTAAGAAGCTCGCCTTGTTAGCTGGAAGGGCAGCAAGTCAGCAGTTCGAGACCCGGGTACTGCATGATGGATTGAGCGCCCATCTCTGTCCCAGCTCTTGTGGACATTAAAGAAGCCTCCTTTGGGCATTCCCTGAGTGGAGTTTCTCCTGCAAAAATCCTTTCAATTTCTGACACAAAAATATTATTATTACTTCCTATCACACTTCTGATGCACAGAACATAGATGTTCTCCTGTAAAATATGAAACACTGTACAGTAAAATATGAAAGTTCAATGAGGCTTCACTGAGTCAACCAGGTTTAGTGAAAGCCTAGCAAGACTTAGTTTTCAACATAAACAATTTTGTGGACATAAAGATCCCAGGAGAAACAAATAAATCACTTGCACTTGTTTACTAAATACTGTACCAGTGTGTTTTAGGGTAATTATTTAATGTTTAATACTATTGATATGTAATGGATGACCTGCAATTGAAATTTAAACTAAATACAGCAGAAGCTATATTATCCAAAACCAAACCATGAAACTCCATAAACAAAACAGCAACTGTCTTTTTTAATTATTTGAAAATGTTATACCTAACACAGTAGTAAACGAGATGAAACTAGACTGCCACTTACCAAAATGTTACTTACTCAAGTGCAATCTGTTCTCATTCAAAGAAAGATAGGTTATAAGATTAAATGAACAAGAATTATTTGTTGCCAATTAGTTATAGGTAATTAACCAGAAAAATGAATCTCTTATTAGAACATAAACATGTTTTGCAGATTGATACAGAATACAGATTAAGATAAAACAATTAGAATGATAATCATCTCTCTTCACCCTTGCTAGTTTTCAGCGTTTCTTCTTTTATTTTTGACCCTCCTCCATTCCTGTTCATGGTAACATTAAAACAGAAAAACAAAATACAATAAACTCATTTTGATATGGCCTATAAATACCCACTCCCCTTCTAACTGAAGATGTAATTTAGTAGTTTGCAATTGATGGCAAAATCACTTTTTAACTCATATACCTGAAAATGTTTATTTGTATTGTGTTCATAGTAAATATTTCAAACTTGTAGGCCAAAATCCTGTTGCTTAGTTTAGTAAATTGTACTAGAATCAATGGGGATTTTATGAGTCAACTCTTCTATAAGTTCCATTGAGTCAAATGGGCATAGTCTTACTATGCTAAGGTAAAGTACATTTAGAATAGGCCCATTAGAATCAATGGAACTTTCAAAGGCATTTTCACCAAATCCCCAATGAGCTTACTAGTGCAGTGCACAATGATAAGCAAAAGGATTTTGGCCATAACAAAAACCTTTGTTTCAATATACATTCCTGTTCTCTTCCAGTGTGCCAGAAGAAGGGAACCTCAGATGGGGGACTCACACAGAGAGACAACAGACAGCATCTTGTGATTTTCAGAATTCTGCCAGATGTCTGCATCTGGTCTATCTGAATTATGTGATTAGAAGATATGCTAAAATGCAGCAAAGTCAGACTGGAAAGAGGCAAAACCATGCAGGGGAAAAAATGAAATGACTGCAAATCTACTCTTTGTGGACATGCATGCATCTGTGCAAGTATTTTAGCCGACAGAAGCCTTTAATTATTAACCTATATGTATTTCTTACACCACACTGATTTTCATCTCTTGTGGCACACTATGATGTTCCAGCACTTAATCTGCAGACTTGCTCCACCATTTCAAGTTAGCCATTGCTCTGCTTCTCATGAACCATCTATATATTCCTATTGAAGTCACAGACACATTTTTTTTCAAAGATAGGAAATGCTGAAGATTTCCACTGTGGTTTATGACCACTTAATCGTCTCTGGAGTGTATTTATGCAATATATATTTCTTCTTCTTCTTGGGCCCAGCACCTGACATTCTAATTGCCAACTGTATTTGCTTATTTTTATGTTATATTATTAAACAGCTTAGTTCCTTTTAGCTGCTAATCTGTTCCAGCTATTTCCCCAATCAAACTCTACTGACTGCTTTTATTTCATTTTCTGGCTCACTGAACATATCCCTGCTTGTCTGAACCAATTTCAGAGGTAGTTCCTGACATGGCCATCTTCTTTCCTGGAAACCAATTACAGCCCACAGAGTACAACAGCACACTGAAAAAGAGTGAAACAATAGAAATTTGGGCTTAAATAGGAGTGTGTTAAGGTTAGTAAAATGTTACTGCAAGCAAGAACAAACTTTAGACCTTGCAATATGGCCTACAAATTTTTTTAGTACAGTGTTTCTCAAACCGAGACACAAATCTAAGAGCAGTACAAAATACTCTGGGAATGGAGTGGAAGAAAAGTATAATGACAGGGTGTCTTCTCATCTAGCAAACTGATAAATCAAAGTCCATCTTTATACAGGACTGTTACTGAACACAAGACTGCAATAGCTTGATCATTCTTCTTTCACTAAGGGTAACTAAACAATGGGAAACTGAATGGAAAAACTCTATCTCTTCTGGAATAAAAACATTTTAAGCCATGCAAAGTTAAGATTCTTATGGCATAAATCAGGGGTTCCCAAACTTTTCAAGCCAGGGGGCGGGTCATGCTCTCTCAGTCAGCTTCAAGGGCCGGATAGTCATTTTGCCCTGCCTACGTGATGGGGTGGCCATTTTGTACCAACAGCTTCAAAGGGGTGGTCATTTTGTTTCTTGAATGCCCTTGGAGGGGTGGGACCATATGAAATAGTGCCACAGGCCAGATCTGCCACATGGGCCTTAGGTTGGGGACCCCTGGCATAAATAGAGGAGAGCATCAGTTATTAATTGGCACATGTGAACTTATTCATGGTGTTCTTGATAGCTAGATTTCATTCATGTGGCTTTTTGTGTCTGAAAGAGGTCAGATCTTGACAAGCAAAGGTTGAAGATCTTTAAACTAAAGGGGGGGGGGGCAAGATTCAACTCCAGTGGACCCAATTGGACTTGCTCTTGAGTAATCCTGTATTAATGTTCACTGCAATATGTCATGTTAATTTATAACAGTGTGGAAATTGTTGAGGAACTGAGCAAGTTATATACAGTACAGTTGTACCTCGCTTAAAGAGCATAATGTGTTCCACAGGATTGCTCTTTAAGTGAGTTTGCTCTTTAAGCGAAACACCATTGTAAATGACCAATTGTGGAAGGGATTGTGAACCCCGATTTATTTGTTAAACGAGTTTTTGGATGGTTTTATTTGTTAAGCAAAGTGAAAATTCAGAGAAAATTCTGCTCTTTAAGCGAGTTACTCTTTAAGCGAAGCACTCTTTATGCAAGGTTTGACTGTATTGTTAAAATAAAAAACCAAAGAACATATACAAGTGTTAGACTAAACCCCTTAGAGAAAATTTTCTACATTTAATGTACAATAAAATATCAGAGAAGCAAACATAATGGTGACTAATGAACCAAATGTGGACCATATTATCAAAAATAAATCATCTGTAATTGGGATCATTCAACTAAGACTGCTGGTTCAGTGTGGCAAATCTTCTGTAGGACCTGCTATTCTTCCAAAGATGCACACACCTATGTTTCAAAGAACCATCTCAAAATTCAGAGGAACAATGTCTTCTCAGCAATATCTATGCCCAACTTTTACACCGTGCATATTAGGTATAGGTTATTGTGTGTGTGTCCTCCCCTCCTTTTGTGAGCATTCCTAGGGTTTTTAATTATTTCTGGCAAGCACGGTGTACAGCACAATTGATCTAACTTCTTTAAAAAGAAAGCTGCAGGGATCTAATTTGAAGCAACTATGGACCTTTCCTACATCATGAAAGCATATATATTTTAGGACTGTGATGGTGAACCTTGGCACTCCAGATGTTCTTGAACTTCAATTCCCAGAAGCCCAAGCACCCTGTGAATCCACACGAATGGGTTTACTGTGATTCATCCGGCCCGCACTGCCCTCGTCACTCCCGGAAGTGGATTCACAGGGTGCTTGGGCTGCTGGGAATTGAAGTCCAAGAACATCTGGAGTGCCAAGGTTCGCCATCACAGTTTTAGGATATGCAGGGGGAGGAAAAAACAGAGATAAAAAGAAAATACGACTGTTGTTCTTTCCAGTGATATTGCAATTGTTTCTAAAACTGTCAGTAATAATAATAATTTCATGTCAGAAATTATTCTGGGTTGAAAGGATTTTTGCTGGAGAAACTCCACTCAAGGGATGACTGAACAAGGCTCATTTTGTGTCCCCAAGATCTTTTCCCAACAAAAGTGGTTCCTTTTTATCCACTTGCAATTTCTTGTTTTCAAACTGCTAGGTTGGCAGGAGCAGGGACAGAGATAGCTCATTCCATCATGCAGCACTCAGGTCTTGAATTGCTGGGTCATCAAGTTCAGCACTCAATCCATCATGTAGCACCTGGGTCTTGAACTGCTGACTTGCCAGCCTTCCAGCCAACAAGGTGAGCTTCTTAACCACTGAGCCACTGCAGCCCACTGTCAGTATCAAGTCAGTTTCCACTCCCCTTCCAACAAACGAACATTGATTTATGGCAAAGGAGGCTTGTTCAGATACACTTATTTTTAACCCATAGTGTCCAGGGCTGAAAAGCGGGAGGCGAAAGCTTTAAGTTTGAAAGGGTGTGTGAGTGTTTGAGGGGGGACGGGGAAGAGAATGCATTTGCTCCAAGCATCCTCTCCTCCCGTCATCCCTTCCCGTGCTGCCCACTCCCGTACCTCACCCTCCTTCTAGCACAGCCTGCCACGCCTTACAGTTACCGCACTCAACGCGCCCAGAGAAAGTCTGCCCTCAGGAGACAACCAACCGCTCAGCGACTGCTCAGGGCTGCGCTTTAAACCCCACGTCCCTTTCCATGGATTGCAGGTTGCAGCCTTCCTGTCACTAGGTCCTGTCAATGTCAGTGGATGGGAACAGCTTCCCGCCTCGCTCCGCCAGGGCGTCCATAGAGGCAGCGCCTGAAGCCACCTTCGCCAAGCCTCCGCCCCGCCCCCACCCACCTGCTTCTCGCTTGCCCGTCAAGCCGGAGCGCCACCCCCCTCCCCTCCCCAAAGGCAGGGGATGTGAGGGAGCCTGGAAGGGTGGCTAGGAGGGGCGGGAGAGGGGGGGCAACTGTCTTCCCTAGTGGTCACAGAGCCCTCCCCCCCGCCCCTGGGCCAGCTACCTCCTTCCTCCTGCTGGGCGCCCCGGGGCGCGTGAGGAGCGCCGTCTCCTCGCACACGACGGCCACGTCCTCGACGAAGACGCCGTCGGGCAGGCTCTCGTCGGCGGGCAGCTCGAGCACCTGCAGCCCCAGCTTGCCCTTGAGCACGCCGACGTAGAGCTGGTGCTCCCGCTCGGCGCGCGCGAAGTCCACCTCGGCCGCCGCCTCCCGCCTCAGCGCCTGCTGGCACAGCGACTCCGGCAGCGCCCGCACCACCGCGTGGCTGCAGCGCCCGAAGCCCGAGGCGGCGCCGCTCAGGCCCGCCATGGCCGGCCGGAGGGAGGAAGGGCGGCGAGTAGTAGAGAGAGAAAGAGCCCCGGCTGCGAGCTCCGAGCGCTGCCTCCGCCTCCTCCTCCGACGCCCGCGTTGCTGCTGCTGCCGCCAAGCTCTCCCTCCACACTCCCCCCCCACGCACGCGCACACACACACACACACCCTCCCGTCCGCCGCGCGCCCTCCTCCCTGCACAAGAGAGGGGGGGGGGCCCGCGCGCGCAAAGAAGCCGAAGCGGCTCTGGATTGGCCACACGCCCCCCCCCCCATGTTCCGCGCACATAGACCGCGCTCTAGGGGAGCGCCCATTGGCCGGCTGCTTCGGCCAGGGAATGCCATTGGTCGGTTCACGCGGCTTACCTGTGCGCGCACCTCGGACCAAGGCGTCGCCCCATCATCCTTCGACTCACGGGGCAGGTGTTGAGGGCCAGGTCTGCCTTGCTCGGGAGCCAGGACCGCGTTGCTCCTCTCTCCGTTGACAGCCAAAGTGCCAGCGCTGCCTGCCTCTGCGGGCGTCCCCCGTGGTCATGGGGCAGGCATGACTACCAGACGCCGGAGCGCTCGGAACGCTGTTATTTCCCGCCGAAGTCGCACCTGGCAGTGTTTCCCAAATGCTGGTTTTTGGACTTCAATTCCCAGAAGCCTAAGTCATTTCCCCAAAGCACTGATCAGCCAATTTACTGACTTAGGCTTCTGGGAATTGAAGTCCACTAGTGGGCTGTGTACCCCTTGTTGGGAACCACTGAAGGGCAATAGCCAGGGCTATATTCGTCCACCCGCATCTGGAATCCTGGCTGTGGCCCTGTGATTCTCTACTTACATGTTGTTGTTATCGTCATCATCATTATTATTAGTTCAAATTTATATGGCTGCCCACTCGCTGTGGCGACTCAGGGTGGCTTACAAACAATTAATACATTACATTACAAGACAATATGTTGTTCTTGATTTCAAACTGCTAGGTGGGCAGGAACTGTGACATGATGAGGGTTCATTCCATCCTGCAGTACTTGGGTCTGGAACTGCTGGTCTTCTGGTTGTCAAGTTCAACATCTTAATCACTAAGCCACTGCAGTCCCATGCATACCTCCTAGGACCCTGGTGGCTAAACTTGGCACTCCAGCTGTTCTTGACTTCAATTCCCAGAAGCCCAAGTCAGGACTCCTGCTTCTGGGAATTGAAGTCCAAGAACAGCTAGAGAGAATTCCAAAGACTTCTGCTCAAAGTTTTCAGATTCTCTAAGGTTATTCTTCACCATAGGCTGGAGAGAGATGGATAGTTTACTCCTATCCATCCATTCTAGGACAGAACACAGTCTTTAAAGAAAATACAATGGGTTCTTACCTAGTGGGCTGGACCATGCCCCCCCCCCCAAGCAGGTACATTTATGGCTGCTGTAAATGTCCACACATCTACATTTATGACAGCCACTCGCGTGTTGTACATGCATGTTTTATGGCTGATGTAAATACACCCACTTCCACTTTCAGGTGCAGTGGAGGTGACGACGGGCTGGATGAAATGGCATCGGGCTGGGTCCACACACACACACACAGCCATAGGTCAGGACCCCCTGGCTTAATGGTTTAGATATCTGGCTGAATTTTGATTTCTCACTGTGCCTAGTGCAGTGATGGCAAACCTTGGCACTCCAGGTGTTCTTGGACTTCAGTTCCCAGAAGTCCAAGTCAGCACTCCTGCTGATCAGGGCTTCTGGGAATTGAAGTTTCAGAACACCAGGAATGCAAAGGTTCGCCATCACTGGCCTAGTGGGAGAAGAGCCAGCCTATGTAGCCATGGACAAGCTGCAGAGGACAGAACAGGAAACTAAAGATCGCTCTAAGTTGGAATAAACTTGATGACACATCATCATCATCATCACTCATGTTGTTATCCCCATCTGCCATTGAAAAGGTGTGTGTGTCTAATTTGCCATCTGGAAGCTGTGCCAACATTCTGCACCAAGGAAATGGAGTGTGCCATTCAATATTTTTTTAATGAGTCTTACAATAGATCACCTCTGCATGTACCATTTTTAAAATGGAAACAAAAAGAAGTAATCAAAATGAAATGGAAGAAGATCCCATTGTATGGCTGTATTTCAAATACATCAAACCATAAAAAGAACTGCAGTGGCAGGACTAAAGGCTTAGCAGAAACAGGACCAGAGGAAGGAAGAAAAGAAAGTTGGTCTGTGGGCTAGATGCCATTTGCAATGCATCCAGAATGAACACTGAACTCCCAAAAGATTCCACAGCACCTCTGTGAGTACTGACTATAATTAAAAATGCAATTCAGGCATTGAATCATGTTGAAGTACTGTAAAACTGTATCATTCCAATTTAGCATTCCACTGTACAGTAGCTGCATTCTTACTGAGCTTTCCATGCCTACTCTAAATAAAAGGTTTGGGAACATTCAGCTCGAAGTACAGGGGTACACAGAAAGACTGTGGTATTCTTGAACCACAATTGGGCATATCCTTGTAATGGCAACCTTATGTTGCCAGCTAATCTTTCTCACATTAGGTCAGGTGAAGGGAACTGCAGAATGGACCCACCGAAGGGTGCCTTTTTCTCGCCTAGAAATGGAAGGAGGAGGAGCAGCAGCTGCAAGTATAAACAATGGTATTCTGTGTTACTATGGACAGCATTGAACCTTTTTTTTTTTTGGCATGCAGGTAATATCCCAGAGCAGTGGTGGGTAACCTTAGCACTCCAGATGTTCTTGGACTTCAATTACCAGAAGCCCAAGTCAGCACACCTGCTGATCAGGGCTTCTGGGAATTGAAGTCCAAAAACAGCTGGAGTGCCAAGGTTAGCCACCACTGTCCTAGAGTATATAATGACTACAAACTACAACATTTGAATTAAGTGACAGCTGATCTGCCCTTTAAAATATGCCTATGTAGTAAACAGAAAAGGATTGGACCACCTGAGCATTTTTAAAAGAGACACTCAGTGACCGTTCAAATTGATATCTGTGAATTTAGAACATAAAAAGATCATGCCCAAATACTAATTCAGAGTTGAAGCAGCCAAAGGGAGCAATTAATAATTTGCTATAGTCTAAGTAGATTAAAATGGGTTTGTTGTGAACAGTTTGAGCAAGTACATTGTGAACTATTAACTATGCAATGTTGCAACATAAGCAGTACCCTCTTAAATTATAGTATGATAGCAAATGGCATTGCTGCAAGGGGGGGGGACTGGTCCTGTCTGCAGGGCTACAAGATATATAGGATCTGTTTGTATCACTTGAATTGTATACCTATACAGTCTAAGGTTGTGATGGCAAACCTTGGCACTCTAAGTGTTCTTGGACGTCAATTCCCAGAAGCCCAAGTCTCTGTGAATCCACACAAATGGGTTTACTCTGTATACATGCAGTAAACCCATTCATGTGGATTCACAGGGACATGGGCTTCTGGAAATTGAAGTTCAAGAACAGCTGCAGTGCCAAGGTTTGCCATTACTGGTCTAAAGATTCTTCAAGACAGAGCATTTGTTTTTATTAAGTTACTGAGCTCTGGATGATAATATAATTATTACACCATCAATGCAATGTTCTTGCCCTGATTAATACAGCCCCCCCCCCCAATTATTTTCTGTTCTTCTTGTTCCTTCTGAAAGTATGATTTAGTTTTAATACTGTTTTGCATCTAGGACCAGAAGTTAGTGCTGTGTTCCCATTAGATATTTGTGGCTTTTCAGAAGCTTTCTATTAGAAAAGAAAATAATAACATCCTCCCACAATAATAGCCCCTGCACAGAATTTTCAGGGGAGAAGTGGGTTTCTTAAATATTTATTGAACAAGAGCAACTTTCTTAAAGAGACATGCCTTTCTGAAAGAAATGAGGAGTGAATTTTGTACAGAGAAATTTGGGCACTGATGTTGGTAAACTCTATACGCGTCTAGCTTGAAGCAGAGTATGTCTTTAGTGTGTATGTGTAGTGGGTGGGTGGGTGGGCAGATGCACTACTTGAAAGAGCACTAAGTCTAGTTTAAAGATAAAGAACCAGAGGAAGGGAGAATGGGGAGGCTGAAATTTCCACCAACAGTTTACACATGGGGCTAAATCCAGATATTAATAACAACTAGAATACATCCAACAGAACTTGTTAAATCAAAATTTATATAGATTAGTTTAGATTAAAAACCAGGTTTAGTGCTCAGATAGCAGACTGAGCACATGCAAAAGACATCTGACAAAAGACATTATTTTTAGATTGCTGTGATTACTTTCAAATGTATATCTATGCATACAAACCAGCATGTGAAAAAATTTCTGTATGTTTTCTTTCATCCTTTTTTGGCAGTGATGCATGTGTTGTTGTTATGTGCCATCAAGTTGCCTCTGACTTATGGGGACCTCATGAATCAGCAAATGCCAAATGTGTCCTGTCCTCAACTGACTTATTTAGCTCTTGTAAACTCAAGGCTATGGCTTCTTTTTAGGGAGTCAATCCATCTCATATTTGATCCTCCTCTTTTCCAGCTGCCTTTCACCTTTCCTAGCATTAGAAGAGAAATTTGAGCACTGCTTTTTCATGATGTGCCCAAAACAGGACAGCCTCAGCTTCATCATTTTTTTGCCTCCAGAGAAAGTTTTGTTCTAGGAACAACTTTATTAGACTTTCTGGCAGTCCAAATGCATGTGTAGTTACTATGTAACTAATTTTAAACCTTTCTATACGTTTGTGTCAAAAGTTAAAAAAGTTACTTCTTAAGTCTTGTGACTAGAGTTCATTTTAAAAAATATGATCAGATCTGGAAGTTAGAATCAAGAAAATGGTATCACCCTATGGAGTCTGCTACCTAAAACAAACTATTTAATGTCACCATAAAGTAAGTTTTGAATCTGACCAGGTTATCCTGTTATGGTAATACAGTAGAGTAGATCATACTCCCAGCGACTCAACGTCATCATTAGGCGGCAGTTAACTAACCTGACAACCCTAAGGGCTAATGGCCTTGGGTGGCAACATCCACAGGGGAAGGTGATGGAGGTAGTTGAATCGCTGCATTCAATGTGTAGTACAGTATGGGGAAAGTGCTGATCAAAACAACTCTGAACTCTCTGTAGAGACAAAAATAGCTAAACTGGACATTCTTGAGAAAATAAGACTCACTGGAACAGACATTAATACCACAGAAAGTTGAGGCAGCAGGGAAACAGAAAGACTGAATGGGAAGTGGATTGATTCCATAAGAGAAACCATGTTCTTGAGTTCATGAGACCTGAGCAGAGAGTAGTTATTGATAGGGGGGGGGGGGGGAGGTTTGGAACTAATTTACTGGGTTGTGATAACTTGAAAGCAGCTTGATGGCACATAATAGTCTGATATTTTCCCTGGGGTTTTTCATTTTTAAAAAGGACAACAAATTCCCTCCACTTTACAAAAACCTACCTGCAATATTATTGTTAAGCTTCATCACATGCAAATATGATTGTTGAAATTGTGAGCAATAACTTACTAGAGACAATATGGAACTCTTTGAGCTTTTTTTTTTAAAAAAAATATTTTTAAAAGGCCACATTTTCTTTTGTAATGTCTAAATAATTGGGATCCTCCCTCTATTCTTGTGAGCTTTTTCTTACATGGAATAAGGTGTTTGCCTTTAACCCTCTCTCAGAGCTAATACTTCCCTGAAAATGAAAAAAAGAAATCCTCTTCATGATGATTATAAAAGCAAAAGCAAGGCAATCACACTTTTATATTGCCCCATAGCACATAGTGCACTCTCTGGGTGGTTCAGAAGTTAAATAGCATTTTGCCCATAACATGCTGGGTACTCATTTTACTGATCTGGGAAGGATGGAAGGATGTCAATCTTGATCCCATATTTATAAAAGCTCATATAGTTTTTCAACTATACATATGAAAAAATGTTCCACACTCTAAAAGCCAATCTTCTAATCTATACCTATTCTGAGAGGCATCATTAAGATGATAATATAGAAAACAGATGGCATCATTAGCACTGGATTTGAATTACCATGTGTTTCATTAAAGTTAGTCTTTCTGTGTGTGTATCCTCTGCCTCCACCCAGTCATTTTTGTTGCAACTAGTAACATTTTACAACTACAGTATAACAAAATCTTTCTGGCTGAGAACCTTAAATATTGGAAATTTTGAAAGAACATCAGTAGTTGTTTATTTTTTCTCATCAGTAAAAGTTCCTGTCTCATTTTATTTTTAAAAGTTGGCATACAAAGTGGGGCATGAGAAAGTAGGTATTGGGGATAGAAAGGATGACAAGAAATAAGGATGGTGGAACCATTCATTATCAGAAATTCCACCTCCAAAGCCAATGAGACAATTTTTAGTTGCCTGGTGTTTTAACAACACTGCATTAGAAGTAGATAAATAGGACAGTGCTGCTATTGTCAATGTTTCCATAGCACTTTGTTTGAAGTGCAACAGAAATCATAAGACCCTATTAATAATGTTGTGAGCCTGAATGCAGTTGCTAGTCCCATAGGTAGCTGGTCCGAATAGAAAGACCCAATGGGTCAATTGCAGCAGGTTGCATCAGCACTTATCTAAGTAATAACAGTTGGGTAATTCCAAGTATACTAGACCCATAGAATCAGTGGATTTACAGGGTTATACAGAAAGAGCCTCCTTGAAGATTGTGGTATTTTTGAACCACAAATCAGGCATTCCCTGGGCAACGGCTACTTTGTGCCAGCTAATCTTTCTCACACAAGGTCAGGTGGAAGGAACTTCAGAATGAATTCATCAAAAGGTGGCTTTGTTTCAACATTTTCATTTTAGCAATTGATTATGTGGGTCTATTTTAATTGGGATTAGTATCTAGATTAAAGCATATAGTAATACAGTACTGTATCTGTATTAGCCTTGGATAAACAGGTTAAGCAAGATCCTGCCAATCAGTCTGTTTCAGTGTTTGCTTAAGTACCGTATATGCCGGCGTATAAGACGACTGGGCGTATAAGATGACCCCCCAACATTTCCACTCAAAATATAGAGTTTGTTATATACTCGCCATATAAGACTACCCCCTCTTCCGCACACCTTCCACACACCAAATAAAACATAAAAGAACATCTGATTTGATTTCAACATCTCCCTGTGGCTGGTACTAGTGCGCAAGTGCAGATGTGCGAGCTCTGCGTAGACAAGGGGCGAGCAGAATGGGCCGGTCACGCTGAAAAGGCTGGCACCCGTCTCGCTGCTGATGCTCGCTGCAGCCACGCTGGATACCGCGCGATACTGGATGGTATGTAGAATGAGGTGGGTGGGCATCGGGAGGCCACTATGGGCACCGGGCGAGCATCAGGAGGCCACTATGGGCAGCTATGTCTATCCCAACTGAAGTGCACCCGGCGTATAAGACGAAACCCCCCCCCCCACTTGGAGGCATGTTTTTCAGGGGGGAAAAGTAGTCTTATACGCCAGTATATACAGTAGATAGTTTTAAAGTAGGTGAGAGAGACCCAGTGTTAACTGCAGGAGCCTGTTTGCCTCTCCTTCAAAGACTCTTCATTATCCCAAATCAAAAATGCAGCCACGCAAACAGCTGAACATAGTTGACTGGTGTTTTAATAGGGTAGCCAAGACTTTTAAAAAATATATTTTTAGTTTATTTTTTTGTTAGTGAAGCCATGAAGAGTGATCTAAATGTCCATGTAACAGAGCTGGGGAATATTTTCAGTGAGTTTTAAATGAATTTTTGTGAAGGAAAAGAATTGGATTCTGTATATATTTTGGCACAGAGAAACCCTTGAGGATACAGGCATAGCCTGCAAAGACCAAAATCAAATGAAGTTAAAGTTCTTTCATTAGGACTTCTTGTGTTGCGCAGATTTGTGCTGTTCACAAATCTTCTCATCTTCTCACACCTTTCTTCTTACCTTCTTATCTCAGTCCTTTCCAAAAGAGTTCTAGTTGAAAGAGGGGAACACCCTACATTTAATCAGACCTATTTATGCAAAAAATAGTCAATATAAAGGTAACTGAACTATTCATTTGGATAGTTATTCAAATATAGCAGAAGCCTGTGAGTGTAAAATAGCTCAGTAGGAATGTCTTGTGTGAAAAAAATGCAGAAACTTTATAATAATAGAAAACATGGCAGTGTACTAGGAATGTATCTAGAGCAGTGGTTCCCAATGTGGGGTCCATGCCCTACAGGGAGACTTCAATTCACAGAAGCCTAAGTCAGTACATACACTGATAAGCGATTTGGGGAATTTACTTAGCCTTCTCGGAATTGAAGTCCAAAAACCAAAGGTTGAGAAACACTGATCTAGATAGAACTTGCTCTTAACTACATTTACGATCAAAACAAATCTGGACTAAAACATATTAACAGAGAAGTAAGTTTTGCTATTTTCACTACAAAAGCAAGGTTTAACAGATTAGTCAGTCAAGTTTATAGTCTACTCTTAATTCTAGTTAATTGGGAAAACTACAGTTTCCCTTGTGGAAGACTCTTTTTGTGACACTAAGTTAATGAGCCCCATTGAATCTAGTGAGCTAGATTTGCAAATAATCTTTGCAAATAATCCATTTGCAAATAATATTTGGACTTAGCCCTGTATTTCAGGCATGTTGATATGCTACATGTTCATTTTGCAAAAGAAGAATGCCACATGTTTGAGAGGAAGAACTATGTTCCTGTTCATGGTCATTATCTACAAAATTGCCAGTTGATATAATCTAAACAGCATAATCACAACAATCTGGACAACATAACAAAGACACAATTTATTTTAATTGAACAGAGAAAAGACTACTGCTTCCACTGGAATCCTCCCAAATCTTCTCCTATGTAATGTAGAAACAAGAGCTTGTGCCAGAATCCTTTCAGAAATGTACATGTACAGTCAAACCTCGCTTAACGAGCGACTGACTTAGTGAAAAACTCGCATAACGAGTGGGTTTTTTGCTAACCGGTCCGATTTGGATAATTTTTGCTATGCAAGTCAGACTTTCTCTATGGAAACACTCGCATAGCGAGCGTTTCTATGGGGAAAACTCGCATAACGAAAAAATTTCGCAATGCGAGTTTTCCCCATAGAAACGCTCGTTACGCGAGTTTTTCCATAGGAATTTTCGCTATGCGAGTTTGTTTCACATAGTGAAAAACTCACATAGCGAACAGACCTCACATAGCGAACAGCCTCGCAGAACGAATTCTGGCTGATAAGTTTTTTCTGTTTAGCCTAAGCTGCCATGGACTGCAAGCAAATGGGCTGTAGTTCACAGAAGCTTTAAAAAAAGTTTCAGTTAAGGTGTTACACAGCTTTTTGTTGCCAGAGTTAGCGAGCCACCCTTTGCCATTTTACACAGTCCCAATGAGTCACACTAAACATGATTTATGGCGGGTTTAAAAAAGGCAAACATTAAATTGTAGTTTCTCAAGCTGACTTGCTTAATTAATCTTCATCACAGTTCAAGATTTGAATGGCATGCTTAACTGTAAGCAATAGCAAACAGATAGGTGCATACAAGTTCAGGAAAAGGCTAGGATTGCTTATGTCTCACTAAGCAAGAGGGTGAGTTTTCCATCTGTGTGCTACATAAAGTATAGAATAGGATACTGTACTTCAATTCACTCTGCAAGAAAAGATCCCTGGGAAGAGAGGCCCTGAACATAGATGGACTTCATGGCTGAAGAACGTGAGAGACTGGTTTCTCTGAAGAACTGTTCTGAGAAGTTGCCATGATGATAGCCAATATCTGGAATTGATATGATGCCTGAAGAAGTGCTTCTCCAGCTGTATGCACTTGCTTGCACCTGTATGTGTGTATGTATGTGCTTGTGTAAGAATATTGACATTTGCCCTTTGCTGTGCCTATCATTCTGGGCTTTTGTCACCTGTCCCATGTGTCTTCCACCTCATCAACCATTTTAGGTACTAAGAGTCACTTGTTGGCTAAAGTCCTCTTGCTACACAAGACAAAAGGTATAACCTTTGGAGTCAAGGTTAAGAAATCTCCATAGATATTGTCTGTCACATACCAGCTTGTGCAAATCAGTGTGCAACAGATCATATCTATGGAGATAGCTTAAGGCAACACATTTACAAAAGTTATGGCTTTTGGTTAGCAATGCAACAGGATTTCAGCCATTGTTAAGCAATTATAAATAGGAGAATGAAGTAGGATATAAATATTTTAGATAAATAAGCAATAACTCTTTTCTGATTCCAGCTCTTACCAAATGACCACTAGACATTCATATTTGTCATGGCAAGCAAATACAAACAAAGCAGTGTTTCATAGCTGGGTGGTGTATCGCTGTCAACTAGGTTTTTCCCTAACCATGTTTCCTGAAGAAAAGGTTGGATTTACTGTGTAGGCTATTTTACTGGGATTAGTCAGTAGACATTTGCAGGAAATAAATCAACATTTTCCAGGCTAGGCTGTTCAAAGGAGTAAATATTGTTTCTTCCTTGTGTGTCAAGTGAAATCTGATTCATTAAGAGCCATAGTAGAAAAGTGACATTGTCAAGTCATATTGCTGCTGCTGTGAGATAAGTTAATTCAGACTCACAAATATTTAGGAAAAGGGAGTGAAAATTAAACATTAGGCATTCTAGAAAGTTATGGAAATATTTACCAAGTAGTTAGCAGCAACTGAGCTGACAGTAGTATGCCAGTCAACTGAATGAGTTCAAGATAGCATCATGTTGTTCATGTACAGTATTAGAATTTTTTCAGTTAACCAGTTAAACTGATTTGATTGCATTGGGTTCAAGATAAAGAAAAGGAGTCGGAATACAACCAAGACATTTTGCTGGCTGAGTTGTTGTAGCAGATGTCACCTTCCTGCCACAGAACCAAATCCAGCCAAGTTCTTTTGGCACAGGAGGTAGAAAATCCTATTAAACACATATCCCAATCCCTGGTAGTAAAAAAACAAACAAAAACCAGTAATATCAAATTAAGTAGCTAAGAATTATCTGCCCTCTCATAACATGCAAAAACTTTTGCCTGAGGTGACTTCCTCACTTTACCTAATGACAGGGCCAATCTAAAGGTAAAGGTTGCCCTTGCTTGAAAGCCAGTCGTATCTGACTCTAGGAGACAGTGCTGATGACTGTTTATAGCCAAAGAGCCAGCACTGTCTGTGTCTGCAGATGCTTCCATGGACATGTGGCAGGCATGACTAGACACCGGAGTGCACAGAATGCTGTTTACCTTCCCACCAATGTGGTACCTATTTAGCTACTTGCAATTTCTTGCTTTCAAACTGCTAGGTTAGCAGGAGCTGGGACAGAGATGGAAGCTCACTCTGTCATGCAGCACTCGGGACTTAAACTGCTGTCCTGCTGACCTTCCAGTCATCCAGTTCAGCATCTTAACCACTAAGCCACCACAGTCCCTTAGGGCCAATCTAGGAACAGGTTTTTCATGCAGTGGTGTCATTACTGTCAGAAGTATACTTCATTCATTCATTCATTTATTCAATTTGTATACCGCCCTACTCGGTGCAACCGACTCAGGGCGGTTCACAGAGACCACACACGTAAGACAATCAAAAGAGTACAACATAATCAAGGTCATTCAACTTAATACAATACAATACAACAATGCAATACAGTAGTGCAGTAAAGCACAACCACACTATGAAATAAAGTTACAATACAGTATAATGAAGCAAAATCACACTGCAAAAAGGTTACAAATCATAAGTTACAAGATATGCCTCCTCGGAAACCAACAGCAGGGTCAGACACCCAGCAAGGAATCGACAGTTTTCCATCGGTGCCAAAAGCTGAACCCGGGCGGGATACTTCAATGCTTCTCCAGCGCTTTGGTGAGGAGGTCATTCAGGCGGCTCACCATCGCCCGGGGATCCTCATTCAGCCCTGCAGCAATCATTGCGTTGTCATAGATTTGGTCAAGCAGCATCTGGGCCAGCTCAGGCTGACTGGATCGCAGCTGGTTCAGCTTCTTGATCAGGGCGTGCCCGGCATTGATCTCTAGCGTTGGCTGCAGGATCTGGGCTCGCTCCTCACTCGTCTTGGCCAGCTGCTGCATGCGCAGGAAGTGGCGCGCGGCGCCCATCTCCAGCACAGTGACCATGGCTGGGTGGGCTTTGTAGGGGAATATGTGTGAATAGAAGGCTAGATGGTTTTGACCCTAGGATCCAGCCTGAATGAAAATAAACATATAGATATACAGAAAAGTAGGCAAATGAAAGTTATTTCTTTGGAATGCAGTTTCCCAGAATCTTCCAGGTACCACAGACCATGCTAATTAGCAGTTATGGAAATTGTAGCACATAGAGGTATTTCTCTCACCCTGCAATTAAACAAAAATATACTATTAGCTCTAGTGTTCAGTTTAATTAATTATGTACAGCATGCCGCAACCTTTAACATTGTGTGAAATAATTTTAAATCTTCTGGGGTTTTTTGCCAGCTTATTTTATATCAGGAATAGGAAAATGTCATGAAATTGCATTATTATAATATATTCAAAGTATTTCTAGACTATTTTTACTAGCGAACCCCCCTTCCCTACTATGGTTCAGGAAGGATTACTTACAATGGGAAATATCAACATCTCTCACATCATCACCTTCATTATCATCAGTGTTAATTATATTCACACTCTATCTTTCCACAAAAAGATAGTGTCCAAGGTGTCTTACAAACCTCTTCAAAGAATAAAAACAGTTACAACTACATTTAACAATAGAAAAAATAAAATTAATAAGCCAACCCCACCATAAAACCATGAAAAGTGAATAAATTAAAACTATTAAAACCAACAGAAGATGCAGTTAAAAACAACAGCAGGGGAGATTAAACATTATGTGCTAATCTAAAAACATCAGTTTTCATTATCTTCTCAACATCAGTCAGACTGGAAACAGATCACAACTTTGAATGGAGTGTGTTTCATAGTCTGGGAACCACACAGAAGGCTGCCTGCTTGGTGAGTCTCTGAAACTTAATATTTTTAAGGCGGTTTCTCCTGAAGATCTTAATGTCCAGCCAGGCTTGTAGTGAGACACTCAGTGCCTTAAACAACAAGGCCACAAACTAGGGTTAAAATGTTACAGGTTAAAATCAACACCTCGAATTGGGTCTTGAATTGGTCAGCAATTAGCAACCAGGGCAAGGCTTTCAATATTGGGGCCACATAGTCATGATTCTTGTGTACCTGGTTGCTCTGTGTTGGACAGTTGTAAAGATTCCAGACACTCTTCATGGGTGGCTCCATGTAGAGCATATTGCAGTTGTCTCTGATGTAGCTAAGGTATGAATTACTACTCAGGAAAGGGCATAGCTGGGTACTAAGCAAAGTTGTACAAAGGGGATCTTCATCACTGCTTCCACCAAGGAATTCAAAGACAGTGCAGAGTGAAGGAACACTACCAGACCATAACAATGAATTGTCAGAGAAAGTGTAACCCCTTCTGGAACAGATTGAATATTTCCTCAATCTGATTTTCTGCTGATTAGCATTACCTTCTCTCTTTCAGGGTTTAGTTTCAGCTTGTTTCCCCATGTCCAGTCCATTATTGAGCTCAGACAACATTCAAGGGTCCTGACTGCTTTCTCAGTGTTAGGAAAGAAAGGGCAATAAAATGGAACTCCGAAAGACACCACTGACCAAAGGCAAGACCACCTTAGCTTCAGGAAAGACTGAAACTGCTGCAATGTGGTACCTCCAAAACTCAAACTAGCCAGGAAATTCAATAGTGGTACTGAATGCTACTAAAGGCCTGGGAAAACTAACAAGATTATGGTCTCCTTATCCAATCCCTGGTGTGGTTCATCCACCAAAGTAACTAAAGTAGTCTCAACCAAAAGCTGAAAAGGGTCCAAATAATCAGTTTTATCCAGGGCTGTTTGGGGTTGCAGGACCACCACCTTCTCAAAAACCATAGTCAAAAATGGAAAAGTTGACTGGTCCATAATTAATCAAACCTTCTCAGTCAAGAGCAGCTTTCTTTAGAAAAGGTTTTGTGAAAGCTTGCTTTAGATAGAAAAGGGGCAGGCAGGCTGTGGTATCAGTTCCACCTTGGCAGAAATGATTAGCCAAGAGGATCAAGTGGGCAGGTGGTAGTCCTCACCAATCTAAGCAATCTGTCCACATCCTTGAGATCCACAAGTTGAATGAAATCCCTGCTAAAAGGACAAGTGGGTGACAAAGATACAGCAAAATGATTTGCCGCAATATCAAAGTCCGAATCAAGGTTAATTTGATGGACCTTGTATGTTGAACACATAACAAACTGTTCACGGTGACCAACTGACTTCTGTTGCACTCCATTGTTGGTTTTGAAGAGAGTAAATTAATGAAAGAGATATCAGTAGTTTAAGATATGCAGATAATGTGATATTGCAGTCAGTAAGCAGCAGTGGCTTGAAACAATTTCAGATGAAGAAGAAAGGGGGAAGGGGTAAAAGCAGGACTGCAGTAGAATATTAAGGAGGCAAAATTATGTCTACAAAATAATTATTAAATATTAGCAGTGGAGACATTGAAATCGTTAAAGGTTTTATGTGCCTAACTTCAATCATCAATCCAAATGGACACTGCAGGCAAAAAAATGAGAAGAGGATTGAGACTCTGGAAAAGGCACCTGAGAAATAAATAAACGAGCTCTTCAATTCTAATTGTGTGTCACTGGAGTCCTAGATGATTGTGTATACAGTATATATTATGGTATTCCCATAATTCTTTGTAAGGATGTAAAAATGAACAGTGAAGAAAACCAATAGAAAAAAGCATATATGGTAACTTAATGTATCTTCTTGTGCCATATCCAATCAGCTATGATGACTACCCTGGGAACAATATAGTGCAGTGGTCTTCCATTTGCCTTTTGCATCGCAGCATAAAACCTGTACCACTGATCCAGCTCTGTGAGTATCTTTCTGGTCCTGAGCCCTTTTGGCATGCAAAGTCCCTTCAGCACCAGTATTGAAGAAGCTGCTGCCCTCCATCAAGATAGATTCAAGTGGGATTTAATCCACTTGAATTCCCTGTGGACTTTGCCAAGGCTGCTAGTGTTCAGGGTTGTCAGGTTAGTTAACTACAGGCTGGTGCTTTGCACTGAGTCGCTGACACCTTAGTCAGCCAAACTGCATTTTTATGCCCTTCCACCATCTGGTGGACATCCCATTACATCTCAAATAATTAGTTAGACAAAGCATTTCTGGAAGTGCTATGCATGTCCAGGCTTCCCCTGAAAATTTTCCCAGACTCTAAAAAGTCTTATTCTAGACTTGCAGAATGAGGACTTCCCCTATGATAAAGAAATGCTAAAAAAGAAAAGAAAAAGCACATTCTACTCTGCTTCCTTATCATCCATTCTCAAAATTAGCACTCATTGTACAGATAAGGCATAAAACGGGTAACGACTGTGTCTGTTCTTCAAGGGATTGCACCTTTATCAAATTGTCCTGGTTTATAAGTTTTAGCAAGATGCAGAATCTGGCATAAAGTCACAAGGATTTATTTTTCGGATTGTTTGGGATACAAAGGCACTTCACTTAATGAAATTTCCCTAGAACTGTTTAATTAAGAGCTATTGGATCTGATCCAAAGTTAATGCATTGTTCTTCTCTTGCAGCCCTTTAGCCTGCACATACTTTGGACTTATATGGTACATACATTTCTGTAAACTGGGTTACTGACATCTGTGCTGACTTCATTGTAAGACAGCTGCAGGTCCTGTCTTGGTGTCAATGAATCACCCATAACTGCTACCCAAAGAGAAGTTTGTAAATATCTATTGTGAAAAGCAGCTGACTGGATAGCTCTGTGAGTTACAGTCCATGGCAACAAAACCAGGGTTTGGACATCGGATTCCACACTATACTTCCTGGGAGAGGAGACCTACAGTGCAGCCTAGGGGAAACTGCATGGACTGAGAAGAAACGCAAACCATTTGTGAACACGTTATAGCTAGAAAATCCTGCAAACTTTTTGCCATTAATCAAAATCGACTTGATAGCACATAATTATTATTACCTGGCTAAGTAGCTCAAAGAGTTGGTTTTTATTTCATGACTGTGCCTTGTTGGAGAAAAGCTAGTTGTGTGGTCTTGGACAAACTTCAGAATCCCCAAGAGCGGAATGCAAAAGCAAATACCGGTAGGTAATAAACTCAGGTACCTTCAGTGTCCATAAAAAAGAAGCAGGGGATGCTATGGCTGTGCGGATAGTTTCTCTTTGCTAGACTGTGACAACACACACTATGACATTGAGGCCAGCACAAGTGAAACAACAAAGGGAACTAAATGGTAAAAGCATCACACACACATATGCACTAAGACATCCAAGCTATGGTGTTGCATTAGAGTTTATAACAAAGCTATGTTTAAAAGAGGGGCAAGTTGATTGCAGCAAAAATAAAATAATAAAAGGAAGTTAGATCAGATCTCCAAAGAGTCTAGTTAAGCCATTTACCAAAAAAGACTGATACAGTGGAATGTGAGAAGAGTGTCTGAAACCAGAGCTCAGCTAGGCAGGAGGAAAAAGGATTATCCCTCACACAGGCTAATGGGAAAGAATCAGCTGATGGATGAGGTGCTGGCATTAAAAGGACAAGGGGTAATTGTAGAAGCTTCTAAATGAGACGGCAAGGCTGACTCCAGGGGAAAGAACAGAATCGAATTGGTCCAGAATTTGAAAGCTATTTGAATGTAAATACAGCTCACTTTAACGACTCCTTAACAACGAAATACTTGGGAGACTTCAGTCATCTATTATATCAGACAGATGTAATTTTTCACTAGTTCAGGGTACCTACTGAATTAAAGTATCTTTATAACAAATCTGGCTGTGTTTTTCTACAGAGTCAAAGGGAGGCACCCAGTTAAACACTTACATTTTCTAATGGTGACAGAATGAACACACAAGTGTACAAGTAAGCAAATGCAAGGTAGCATTGGATCAGCTGTGTTCTGTTCAGAAAAGTGCAAATAATTTGATGTACAACATTAATGTTTTCTAATATGATGACTGCTGCAATTCTTATGTAGGCTTTTCAATTGTTTCAGATGAAGGTCAAAACTATAGTGACAAAAATGACTCAATTTATGAGAAAGAAACAGGTATAGTATATCAAGCATTCGCAAAAGATGATACAATCACACATGCACATAATTCAAGAATGCTGTAAAGATTTTCAGAAATCCTTGAATTTGGCTGATAGGAAGGCTGGCATTCAGTTTGCTCAGATAGGTTGAACTAACAACAGATTTTAATCTACAGCAGTGATGGTGAACCTTTGAGAGACTGAGTGCCCAAGGAGAAGGAGGAGGCATGCAGGCAGGCAGGCAGCGTGTGTGCCCACGCACCCATCTGATGTCGTTGGTGTACCTTTAGGAGGAGGATGTCTGGTCACCTCACCTCATCCATGCCTTTGCCTCCTGAATGGGATTTCTGCCTCCCCTCTCATTTTCCCACTGACAAAGGGAGAGGAGTGGGTGGGGAAGCGGTGCTGCCATTGACGCCACCAGCATGGGACTGGGCTTGCTAGTGGTGCAGGATGGGGCTTGCCTCTGACTGTGTGTGTGCCCAGAGAAAGGGCTCTGCATGCCACCTCTGGCACATGTGCCATAGGTTCACCTACACTGCCCTACAGTGATGTTTTGTTACAGAACTCACACAGAACTTGACTTCCAATCTCTCCATCCTCCTCATTTTTAAAGTTACCAGCCAATATAACATAATGTATGATGTATTGGAACAAAAGATACATTTACTGTTTTTCAGGTCATATGTACTCTGATTATCAGCAAGTTGGCCTAATTTGCCAAGCAGTATGACATAGGACTTCTTAGCAGCCAATGTTAAATCTATCCTTAACCTACCTACTAACTTTCAATACACTGAAATTCTAATGGGGTCAGAAAATACTCCAGAACTTTTTGAGGGCAAGTTCTCTTGTTCATTTACCCATGTGAACAAGGACTTATGGGGTCTTCCATAAAGAGAGGGACCCAAAGGGAAAACAGCCCTATGTCTCTGTCTTGTTGTGGCAGTTTCCAAAAAAGGAGCAGCATACTGTCAACTGTAAAGGTGATTTGTGCTTGGATGTTTTCTACTCAGACCATCAGAATGAAAAAGGAAGAGGAGTAATCAATCTAGCACAATTTATTCAAAGCTAGAATGATCCAAGAAGCCAACAGAAGGCATGAAAGAGACTTTGGCCCTTTACAGGGTGTGCCAACTTCCATGCCCATTAATAGCCATGATCCTGTCCTCCCAGCATGAAACACAGGGGACTTAAGCTCCTCACTGATGCTGAATATGGTCTGGTGTTGATCAACTGATCAGAGCCTTTGTTGGGAACAATGCCAGCTTCTAACTTCTGGGCAGTTGTTGGCAGCAGCCCTACAGCCTGGAGAGGATGTTCCTGGGATGCTTGTTTACTTGTTGGGGGCTACAGGATGATGGGGTGGGGATGGGGGTGGGGTAGTGGGCAGCCAATCACACAGTAAATACAAGAAGTAGAAACTAATGTGTCAGGGCACTACGCAGATGATGGGGGCTACATCCTCTGCTTACCCCTTTAGCAGTGCAAGATCATAATAACAGCATTACAAGCAAACACATGGATGAAACCATATATGACTGCAGTGCCAGTATAGACAAGTTACTGGAAGCGATGTTTGTAGAAAGGCAGCCAGCATGGCTAGTTCTTGGAGCCATATTCCAAAAATAACTCTTCCAAGCTCTACAAGCATGAATTTCCGTATGACCCCAAATTTTATTACTTCTCAATTTAGAATGCTGTAGCTTTTGCAACCATTCCACAGGCCCAGGGTTTCGCGACCTGAAATTCTTGAAGCAAATGTCTTCTTCAATCATTCCTGCAACTGGCAAACTCCACTGTTTGTCATGCAAGATGAGGGTGTGTGTGTGTGAGTAGAAATACTCGAAGCTTGATTTTGTTGCTGTTGTCTTTGCTGTCCCCCCCCCTTGTGATGTGGAGATAATTATTTTACACCCAATTTTTAAAATCTTCCACATTTATGAATATGAAATTATAGTTTTGCCAAGCACTAATGTTTTCTTCCATTTGCTGCTGAGCAAACATTTGTAGGCATTTCAATTATTTCAGATGAAGGTTGCTGAGCAAACTTTTGGTCACCCACAAGTTCATACTGGTTATTCATTGCCCCACCGACAGAGCTTTATGGGTGGCAAGGATAGGACAGTACAGGTGACTAATGAACATAATGATGGGTCATAAATAAAACATATAGTGTTTGCAGATTTAACTTCTACCTCTTGCCTTCCTGTATTTCCATGTCAAATGGGAAGAAACACAGTGCTAATTCCAGGGCCGTAGCCAGGGGGTGAACAGGGTGGGCTTGACTTTGCCCACCTTGTCAAAGCATGGTTTCCCGTAGGAATGCATTGAAAAGAGGCTTTGTTGCCCATCGTTAAAAAATATTCGCCTACCCACATATAGAATCCTGACTATGGCCCTGGCTAATTTAAGCACTGTGTTTTGTGCTCATGTGAAGCGGCGCCATAATAGAGTACTGTATAAGTATCATGGCTGTGACGTTCCATCAATTATTAGAACATGCTCTTATAACTGCTTCTTCCTTGGCAACAAGTGAAATGCGTATTCCATTTGCGTCTCTAGTCATTGTGGAAAAACTAAATTCAGAGTCCTTTCAATGCAGAGCAGCTGACATCCCCCCAAACTTCCCACCAAAGTCTGATGAGGTAAGATTTTATTTGCACATGACAGATGTCTGAATGCTTTGTGTTATTTCACACCAAGATTTCCCTCTCTTTATAGGAAAAGGGGAACAGGGTTGTTTGTTTGGTTTTTTTTTTAAAAAAATTCTAAACCACAGGAAAATGGTTAGAATTGGGACCATTTTAGGATTCTGGAAGATTTTGGGCAAGCGACTATCCAAGGGCCCCAAGAAAGTGTATGTGGTGGAAGGAATGTAGCATGCAAACCTATTCCTCTTGCCATCTGCCCTCCAAGCAAAACCTTAAGGTCAGCTAAGGAACGACTAAAGCAGGAGTTCCCAACCTTTTAAAACCAGGGGCCGGGTCACACTCCCTCAGACAGCTTTGGGGGGCAGATGGGCATTTTGCCCTGGTATGTTGGAGGCAGGGGACACACACGAAATGATGCTGTGGGCTACATCCAGGCCATGGGCCGCAGGTTGACAATCCCTGGACTAAGAATAGGGTCACCATTCCACAAAGTACTACAACCCAGGAACAATGTTGCCTAATTCACTCCTACTTACACCAGATCCCACTATAGAGACCTAGAATAGCAGCCTCTACTCATGTTTATAATTAACAGAAGAGAAGTGGATTCAAAGTTCCAGAAGTTCATTTAATTGGAATCTCACCTCACAGCCTTCCAGCTAGGCCTGTTCGTTTCAAGACAAGCTTTTCGCAAGCGCATCCCCTCCAGATGTTCTGCATTGCAAGAATCCTGCAAATCTACTCGTGAGGGAGCTACAATTCAACATCTGTAGATTCCAATTTCCCCCACACTTGACTTATCCATCATTAGCTCACTAAAATTGTTTGAGAGTAACAAGATTCTTAGTAGCAAGCTGGGTGTGCCATATAACAGCAAAATGCCCCTACACCATACAATTCCAGATCACTGGCTATAAATAAATGTGGAAATCATTATATTCTTTACAAATACAATATAACATTTTAATTTAAGTAAAATAAATTTGCTGAGTATTAAGCCACTAATTCCCACCACTACCAAACCAGAATGAATTTTTATTTGAAAATAATAATCTATTTTTAATTCAAGAAATAACATTTATTCTTCAAAATAAACTCATTACTTTTCCTTTATTGTTAGATTCAAGTACCACCAGCTTTCTTTCCAATAAGAGTGGCAGGCTTTTTACACTAAATAATTTAAAACGGGAGTTCTCAACCTTTTTAAACTGGAGACCAGATCACTCTCCCTCAGACAGTTTCAGGGAATGGAAGTCCATTTTGCCTTTTTTCTACCACTTGGCACTTCCTACTGTGGTGGAGGAAGTGGGGGGGGCACATAAAATGGTTTAGAAGTTCTGGGTGCTGGTCATAGTTATCCATAGTTATTACTGATGTACTATTTCAGAACAACAGAGCAAGAGAAGGCATTTCAGTCCCTCAACGTAGCCTCAGCATCAGGGAAAGGAAGGAAGAGAAAAGCATGGAGGTTCTCTCATTAAAAGAAAAGAAAAGCAGCAGCATGCCACTTTGCACATGTGGACCATTCCTGACACAGATCCAAACAGAGAACAATCCAATCCACCAAATCTGTATCTCTGGATGCTCTATTTTCTGCACTCCTGAAGCTGGCCTGCTGCCTCAGGTATGGAAGGAAACTAGTCCTTCACTAACACTGAAGAAGAAAATCAGTTACCACTCCAGAAATCAGTGTAAACCTCTGAATATTCCTGACAACTACTGAAACCCCTCTGCATGTTTGTTTTAGCTTAAAGGTCTCCCTTGCTCAAAAGCTAGTCATGTCTGACTCTAAGGCAGTGATGGGGAACCTTGGCACTCCATCTGCTCTTGAACTTCAATTCCCAGAAGCCCTGATCAGCAGGAGTGCTGACTTGGACTTCTGGTAATTGAAGTCTAAGAATACCTGGCGTGCCAAGGTTCCCCATTACTGCTCTAGGGCCCTGGTGGCGAACCTTGGCACTCCAGCTGTTCTGGAACTTCAATTACCAGAAGCCCAAGTCTGCACTCCTGCGGATCAGGGCTTCTGGGAATTGAAGTCCAAGGACAGCTAGAGTGCCAAGGTTAGCCATTACTGAACTAGGGTGTGGTGCTCATCTCCCTTTACAGCCAGTGCTGTCTGCATCTGCAGACATCTTATAAGGTTGAGTATTTCTGCTTCTAATTATCGTTAGATTTCCATGGTGCAAATACTGAAAAGGTTCCTGCCAGATCTATCTGATATGATAGTTCAGATTTCAGAAAAGCAGCATCCATATATGCTATACATATATGGGGTACACAGAAAGACCCTCTTCGAATATTGTGGCTGTTGGATTTTTTTTTTTTTTTACAGCGAAATCGGGCATACCCTGGGCAACCTTGTGCCAGGTAATCTTTCTTACCTGGCAAAAAGAACTGTGGAATGAATTCACCCAAAGGTGGCTTTGTTTTAGCAGTTTCACGTCCAACCTAGACATGGAAGAAGAAAAATCCATATATGAAACAGAACAAGTAAAAGGCATTTCCTTATATAAGTTCAGAGGAATTCTCACAAGAGAGAAGAATATGGAATATCCTTCCCTATTATGTCTAATGTCAAAAAGATATCTTTCCAGAGTTGGACTAAAATTATATTGAAAAGTTGCTGAAATGGGTAACTTACAGTTAATTCTAAAGATGGTTCTAAACATTCCTGGAAAAGTTACTGTTTTTGGTATTCTATACTGTGGTGAACCAAAATATTCAAGGGTTATTACTAATGACCATAACATCCTACCACTTACTATGTTGTATGTACAATCTATTCAACAAAAGCCACACATAAGACCAAATGTTTATTTTTAAGTAGCTTGCAACATATTTTTTTCCAACCATCAGTTCATCATGAGTTGCTTTTCCACTACAGTAATTACCTTCCAGCCCAACACCTTTGGAAGCAAACAGAAAAATAACAAAACAAAACAAAAACCGCAGCCTTAATGGATTTTAGATGGATAGGAAAGAATATCTGTTTGGACAAACAAGCCCTGTTAAATACATTTGAAAAACAAGGCATTTCCATTAGCTTGCATATCTAAAAAACATACCCCTTCATCATACTTCCCACAAGGTTTATTTCCTCTGGCAATGCAAACATTTGGGATAAGATTCAAAAGTAAAATTAGGAATAATGGGTGGTTCAATATGGAGGGCTCCAAGTACCATCTATAAAACCTTAATGGATTGTTTGTGGTAATCAGAAGAAAAAGGGAGGGGGGAGAGATAAATGGTGAAAAAGCTTACAAAGGGAAAGCATTGTCTGTACAATTGTGTGATTGAGATATGGTAATTTAGCCAGAAAAACCTTAATCTGGAAGTAGTCAATGTTGCCTAACCACTCTTTCATCCAGGCACAAGTTAGAACCAAACCTAACCTCAGTTCAATTAAGCCATTATGAATCTAGATATAACGGAGATTGTTGGAGATGTCATAAGTATCCTAGGACATTTTTTCACTTATGGTGGAAATGTCAGGAAGTGAATAAAACTTGGATACATGTTTTTGAAGAAGTAGGCAATATATTATCCCTTAGACTATGATTGTGTTCTAGGATTGCTTTGTTAAATGATTTGGGAGGGTTGAAACCCCCCCAAAATAAAAAAGATATTATTGTTATCATGAATTTTTGGAATAGTAGCCGTGTTACTCTGTGGTTCAGGCATATCAGAAAACAAAACAAAATAAAATAAAAATAAAAAACACTGTAGCACTTTAAAGACTAACTGCTATATTTTTATTGTTAGCTTTCTTGGATCAAGTCCACTTCTTCAGACAATGAGTGAAACTTACAGGCTTATGGTTACAGTTTCAAGAATTTTAATAGCTAGAAACTTGAAAAGGTATAAATATCTAGGTTTAGAGGAATGGTATAAGGAGATATATATGGTTTTTTTGTTGTATTATGTTTTAAATTTTAAATAAAATAAATAATAAATAAAATATATATATTTAAAAAGAAACAAACCTGTAACCATGGTGGATGGTTCCTAAATTGAAACAGGCTATATACTTGGGCATCATTACATCAAAACACATCTCAAGGACATGCTCACATACTTGGCAAACCTGTCAAAGGCTTGCAGAGCATGAAGGATATACAAGAGTATGATATATAGTATCACGCAGCGTGTATGTACAATGTGACACGAGGCAGATGTCTACACAATATGTACATCAGTTTGCCTAATCCCTGCAATGCTTCTAACTTTTCATAGGGGCAGAGCAGTCGCATGAAGCCTATGTATAAAAATGTTTTGCATCAAATACTAGTTTGCAAATTGGATTGGAGCAAGTATGTGCACTCAATGTGCCAAGGCAAATATAAAATACCAACAAGTATTTACAGGGACTCTGTTATACTGGCCTTTTTGCATATTTCTAGATATGATTCTTCTTCTTTAAAGCATATGAAAGGCTTTTAGAAGTTTTGAAAACAAATCAATTGACAATTATGTGCCAGTTCTGCAGCTTGTCTGTACTGAAAGTATTATGACTTCATGCAGAGGTGTACTACCTGGGTCCACTGGATATGTCTGTGCCCCGCCAGTGGGATCCTAAGACTTACCAATCCCCCGCCCCCTGGATTGGACTGAACTCTACACAATGTCAGTGGACACAATAAGCCTCCTTATGCTAAGTCAGGCTGTTGGCCCATCCAGTCCAGGGATTCCTTCTCTGACCATCCCCCTGACGTTGCAGGCAGCGCTTGATTGATGAACAGCCCAACCTGGTTTTCATTACTGAGACCTGTCTGGGTGAAGGGGGGATAGCCCTGTCATTAATCCCCCCCCCCCCCCGGGTTCTCTATACAGCACCAGGGCAGTACAGAGGGTAGGGGTAGCCGTCATCTATAAAAAGAACATTACCCTTAGCAGAGTCTCCACTGCCTCCAGACCAGGTTGGAAAGCTCTCCATGTGCTGGTGGGAGACAGGAAGAGATGGAGCCTGGGCCTGGTATATTGAGCCCCTTTTGAGATGGCCCTGATTCTTGCTGGGCTGGCTGACTTCATCTCAGCAGTGGTTCTATCATCCCCCAGGGCTCTTGTGTTGAGGGGTTTTAACATCCATGCTGAGGGGGGTGGTGGTGGCAGATTCAGACTCAGAATTTGTGGACACTATGGGTTCCATGGGTCTCTCCCAGTGTGTCAGGGGGCCCACCCACATAGCTGGCCATACAATGGAATTGGTTTTCACTGGGGCATGTGGAGACAATGACCTGGGGTTTTTGGACTTACCTACTTGGCAGAGCTTCTGCCCCACAGAAATCAGGCCTGGTTCACCTGCTCTAACATCTCAATTCCAGGTACTGACTCCCAGGTTGTCTAGAATGTCCACTACCTGTCGGAGGGCTTTCTCGGCGGCGGCTCCAGCTAACTGGAACACTCTACCTGGGAAGCTGCATTTGAGTGACTCTTTAGGGTCCTTTAAGAAACAATTAAAAACCTTTCTTTTCAAGGAGGCCTTTGGCAGCTTGTCAAAGTCCAAGTAGTGGTTCTTGGTTCTGATTGAGCTGGGTGGGGTGGGGATTGTTCTATGGTGTTTGTTTTGCTCTTTTTAACATTGTGAGTCACCCAGAGTGGGAGTGTATCCCAGATGGGTGGGGTATAAGTCTTAATAATAATAATAATAATAATAATAATAATAATAATAATAATAATAATAATAATAATAATAATAATAATAATAATAATAATAATAATAATAATAATAATAATAATAATAGACACTCTGCTGGAAGTCCTGGAAACGTCAATATCAAGTGTTTATTGAAACCATTGTGTCCCTCTTCCAATTTCCTTTTAAAAAATTGGAATAGACATACCTACCTGTATAAAACATCCTCCCTATTGTCCACTTCTGTTCAACAGATACCCAACATGATGGACAGGATAGAGAGCTCGACCAGGACTCAGGAGGCCTGGGTTCAAATATCTGTTCAGTCAATAGAAATGCACAAGATGTGGGAAGAAGCTGCTAAACTCACTCCTTAAACACCTCAATTATTTTGGAAACCCTGTAAGGGTTGCTATAAGTTGGTTCCAACTTGGCAACACATAGCACATATTTAACAGTGGATGCACTGCACAAGTGTGTCTCACTTTATACACATATGCCACACAGAAGACAGAATGCATAAGATCAATGCATCTTCCTACTGTACATGCATAGCCCATATTAACAGGTGCTGTGTCCTTTGCAGGAACTGAATTGTATCCTTATAAATGTGTATACATGTAAATAGACGGATACATTCATATATATTTTTTAAAAATCCACACCATTTAACAGTTCCTAATTCATATTACAGTACAGTAGGGGTTTTTTTTTTTTTTTTTTTTTTGGGGGGGGGAGGACCTTGCAAAGAGGGACATAATGCCTGAATCAGCTAAAAAGAATCGAAAGAGTATTACAGTAATTGGCAAAGGCCTGTATGCAAGTCCACCTATGCATACCAATTCTTTTTTAAATTAACACAGGTTGAATTTGTCACTCTTCCTGAAACTAGTTGCTTCCTTTTTCATTAATTTCCAATCTCAGCATTTTCTCCTAAAGTGTCTTAAAAGAGGATCCTCTCCCAAACATTTCTGAAGGAAAAAAAGTGGTTGAATAGGTTTTTCTAATCACTCTTCTGTTAACAACCAAAGCAAAGAGGAGGAGGAGGTGACTTCTGGGTCATGTAACAGGTGGATTCTGAATCAGAAAAGAAGTCCTTCAATGAGTCATCTCAGTGAAATGTTTGACAAGCAGAAACGTCAGATGGCAAATGTAATAGAATATCTGTTGAGAGACTCAGTCCACTCAAAGTTGCTTTGTTAGTACTACTCATTAGAAAGGAAGCAGAAGATGTCTGGAGAGTGGAGAAAAAGGAGCATGGACTATTGAGACTTAAAGGCTGTGCATAAGGGCATCTACCTCCTGCTTGCTACTGTTCTCTCAAATTACATACCGTACTTGTCTTTTCCTTGAGACCCAACTGGATCCCGACGCCAGGAGCGACGAGGGCTTCCAGGGCCAAATGAATTGGCGTCAGGGGCTGGATCCGGCCCCTGGGCCGTAGTTTGGGCACCCCTGCTTTAATCCCTTATTAACTGTAAAAGAGGTCGCAGTGAGCCTCTTCTTCCCCCATCACCCACACTTGCCCACTCACATTTGAGAGCGAGCTTCACTTTCACAGATTTGATTCCAAAGAAAGAGTATCCTAACAGGTGGGCAGAGCTCAATAAACCCTCCCCAAATCTCCACAAATGCACTTCTTTGGCTTTATCTGAGTGCATGGCCAGGATATCCCTCTCTCTGCTCTAAACATTAGTCAAATGCTATAGGAATAATAAATGTGTGCCACAGATTCCTAGGTCTGACACAGAGTAAAGAGATTCAGAAAATCTTCTGTAAACATAATATTTAAACTCTCTGGTTACAAACAGCCCTTTCTTTTTGACAGGGTAATTACACAGTGTTAATAGCTCAAATACAAAGTAGTGGTGTTGGGTCAATGCCAGATATATCATTAGGCCCACCTTAGCCACTTCTGTGGTTCATATACTTAAGGACACTTTTTGAGGTTCAGTCATATTAGCCAGAAAGTGACCTGAGGCTCTCATAGCTCCAGAAATCAATTCAGCAGCAATTCTATCTATTTTTGGAAATTAATATGCACCGTACTTTCTCCCAGTGAGGTGATTTCTATTTTAAGAATATAAGTAGCTGGCCAGGATGAGCCAGAGAACTGAGATCAGAACGTCATGGATAGCCACATTTTGAGTTAGTGGTTGTTAATGCTGTCAAGCTGCCTTTAGTCATCTGTGGCATCTTCATAAATATGATCTCTCCCTGGCCAGCTGTACTACTGTGATTGAATAAACCAATCCTGACTCTAGAGATGTATTTAAAGTGTCTGATGGAGATAGCCAGGATGCTGTCGATTTATGTCTATGCTGAGATTCACCTAGTCACTTTGACATTTATTTCAACAGCCTCTGTCAAATAGCTTGTTTTACTTTCTGACAACTTACTTTTAATTCTTATCCACTTCCTATAAATGCATTTTTAAAATATTGTTGGAAATTCTGCTTAGACCGGATCCAGACTTAGTCATACATAGAAGAACTGAACCACTTCTTCTTTGCTTCCTCTTTTACCCTTTGGGTGTTGAGGGAGATACAAGGTCCTTGCTCTGGCACTTCTAACAGCCTCCTTATTTGGTGTCCTTGCAATATTTATTTGATGTTATCTCTCCACCTTCCTCTGGGTCTGCCTCATGATCCTTGTCCTTTTCTTTCCATATCTGCCTTGTAAGGTATGAAATTCTAAGACGTTATTTCTAAATGGGTAAACCACTTTGTTGCCTCTGTATGTAGTTTAAGATTGGTTCTTTTCCAATTATTTCCCTTATAATCTTGTTCCTAATTTTATCCCTTCTTGTCATTCCAGCAGTCTTCCTCAGACATCTCATTTCCATGGTGACTAACTTTTGTTTACATTTTGTCGTAAGTGTCCATGTTTGGCACTGGTAACATAAGGTGGAAATGAATATACTTTATATGAGATGTTTCTTTATTCACTGTATGTTAAGGCTACATTCTTTCTAAAAATTAAATTGAATAATTCAAAAAGTCAAACAATGTTACTAGAGCAAGATAAGATTAGGTATGAGAATATATAGCCGTGATGGCGAACCTTGGCACTCCAGGTGTTCTGGAACTTCAGTTCCCAGAAGCCCTGATCAGCAGGTGTGTTGCTTGGGCTTCTGGGAATTGAAGTCCAAGAACAGCTGGAGTACCAAGGTTTGCCATCATGGCTATATAGGATACTCTTTTTTACCGAAAACACAAGTAAGCTAGATATAACAAGCAAAACTCTTTCTAAAAATTATAAAGAGCTGATCTTTTAAAAACCAAAAATCTTAACCAAATTTTCTTTCCGAGCTGTCCCAAAGGAGAAGTCTAGATGAGGTGACTCTCTCCCAGAAGTGTAGCATGCCTTGCCGGGGCCCCGTATAAAAATTTGTTTGGGGACCCTTAGGAAGGGTAAAGATTTGTTTTGCTTACGCACGTTGGGGGCCCCCGTGGCCCGGGCCCCCCGTATAATTGATACGGCAGATACGGCGGTAGCTACGCCACTGCTCTCTCCTGTCACAAGAGCAAAAATAATCTTTCTATGGTTTGAATGGCCTCCATGCTTATCACACTAAAATCTAATTTTCGTACGCCAGGTTCACTAGCTGTTAAATGTTTTAGATCAGGGTTTGCCAACTTTTTTAAGTTGGGGGCTGGGTCACACTCCCTCAGGCAGTTGAGCCAGCTGGACTGGTGATTCCCCCCACTGTAAATGTGTTTACAACAGCCACGGGGCACATTTCCGGCTGTCATAAATGCATCCACTTCCAGTGGCATGGGCTGGATGATTTGGTGCTACAGGCTGGGGCCGGCCCATGGGCCATAGGCTGGCCACCCCGTTTTAGATGCTCACTCTTAAACAGTGAGTAATTATCATCTGCATGATACCCTAGACCAGAAGTCCTGATCAGCAGATATACTGACTTGGGCTTCTGGTAATTGCTTTGTTTTTCTTACTTTGTTGTGCTTTTGCTCCACCTGAATATTATTTTCCAATTCCTCACAACCTCCAGTTCCTTCCTAGTGTGTCAGTTTTCCATTCCTGTCTTAGTTCCACTCTGAGACAGATTGCTGCTATCCTGACTACAGGAGAGCCAAGTTTACTGACCTTTGATTCCTAGAACAAAAAGAAGTTCAAAATAAAATACTAGGTTATGCTTGAAATTCCTTTTCTGATCTATTTGAATCTCGAAAACTATTCCGTTGCGTGTTAAATGCTGTTTGTTAGACATTAAAAGTTTAACATACCTTCTTCTACTAAGCTCCTTTAAATGTCTTTCTTTATTGCTTAAGAAACAGGAATGTGACAGATGCATGGACTGGTGAACAAACAACTAATCATATTTACAACACTGACTTCAAAGACTGAACATGATAAGAAAAATAGCTGAAGAATACAAGATGGGAAAGACATGGGAGACAGAGGTCAGCTATATTGAAGGAAGCTTAAGATGCAAGTAATGTTACTTATGCCCCCCCATTCTATAAGTAGTTCATATGGAGAACAAAAAACTTATTTAATTATGAAACAAAGATTGTTAGACAGCTCTTTAGAATACAAGAATTCTACAAAAGTCTCAGTTAAACTCTGGATCAAATTAGACCTTACATTAATGTATACAACCTGATTTTCTCAGAGACATGTATTTGGACAGACCTACTAAGTGAGCTTGTGTTTTTATCTTTTAATGGCCAATCATCAAAGAAAATAGTGTGTAATGCAAGATACAGAGGTGAGATTAAGCTAATGCTAGGACAGATGGACATATTCCCCTGTTTAAAAAGGATGACTGTTGCTAAAGCCAAGCTAAGCATCCCATTTAGGTTGATTCTAATGAAGATGATGTGCTAGGTCTCTGTTGCAAAGACTTCTAGGAGCACAATTTGTCTCTAATACTAAGAACATATGAGCAGGACATGACCAATGTAGAGACTTCATGTATAGCTGGCTAATCACAGGCATTGGTGTTACACATGCCAATTCATTCTTCTGCTTAGGAGGGCCTTGAGGCCTGAGTACACACAATCTACAGCAAGCTAAGGCTAGGTCCTTGCAGCAGACCATAACATGCATGGAAAAAGTCCCTGATAGTATCTTCTTCCAGTGTAGAGCTCCAAGTACCGAGCAGGACCCCACATGTGCATGTTTGGTGTATTAGGATGTGCTCCAATCTTGCCTTCTGTATGCAAGTCATACAGAGAAATCAATTCATAAAGCCCTACTTCATCCATTCAAGTACTTTAAGGCAACCTCACAATTTATGATGACATAAACAACAGACCAAGGTCAGGCTAACCATTATTAACTGGGGTTTATTATTACAGCTTGCAATGCTTGACCCAAAACGTCAGCCAAGAGGTACACCTGATACAGTGAGAATTCCATTCAAGGCCCTGAGTCAAGCGCTTATGTTACTTGAGAAGATGCTGTTCTTGGCTGCATTTCGTGGGCTTGGAGGTGAAGGTGTAAAGGGGAAAGATTCCAGACATGTTAACATCCCTGCTGTTGATTGCTTATGCTCTAGCCAGCAAAGCTCAGAATATGAAAGGCCTCAGCTATCTATGAAAGGGATTTTATTTCCCATTCCTTGGGAGGGAACAGAATCCCAGCATCCCAGGAATATCTTCCATTTTTCCTTTCCCTTCCGATCCTTTGTGTCTCACTGGCTGTAAAATTCCAGTACATAATTAGGTACGTCAAATAAGGTACATAACTTTATTCTCTGTGTCAACATTAATGTCACCAAAACTCTGATCTTTTTTCCCAGACTCTTTTCAGCTTAACTCAGGTGTTCCCAAACATTTTCTGTCGCGGGCCTGACTACGCCCCCCCTCCAGAGAGATGAGCGAGCTGGACTATGCCCCCTGGAAGCAGAAGCAGGTGCATTTATGGCTGTCACAAATGCGGCCACTTCCATGTTTATAACAGTCGCAGGCATGTTTACGCATGCATGGGCGCATTGTATGGCTGATGTAAGACACGCCCATGCCTGCTTCCACTTCTGGGTGCAGGTACGATGGTGCTGGGCCGGATGAAACGGTGCCAGGAGCTGGGTTTGGCCCTGTGGGCCGTATGTTGGGAACCCCTGGCTTAACTAAAGGATGTTAGGCTCTGCTTTCACTTTCATTTTAAGATGACACTTTCACACACATCTTCTCATGACACTACATATAATGGGGTGCACAGAAATAGCCTCCTCAAAGATTGTGGTATTTTTGAGCCACAATTGAATTGGACATACCCAACATGTAGTGTTTCCTCCCTTTTGATCTTGTATGAGAAGACTCTCCTACAAGGAGCAAAACCACCTGGCAGTTCCATTCTTCTTCCTCACAGCTATTCAGTATATGACCAAAGAGCCATAGCAATCTAAAAATTGATTTCCCTAAAATACTTGCACTGTTTGATTTACTCTAAGGCACCCTCCAGCTGTAACTTTGAGTTTTATCACCACTTTTATTGTGTTTCTCTTCCTCTCAGAATTACCAATCAAATTAATCTAAGATCTGAACAGAACAGCTCTGAGGGTATCCAGTGATGTTCTCTGCAAATTGTACAACCATAATACTACACACTACTCATTTGAATGGAATGGCTGTGTGGCACTAAATCATGGGTGGCTAATTTATGGCCTATGGGCTGTCCCTGGCAGTAGTGTGACGTGAATTTCAGCTGCCCGGGGCGTAAGCCAAATTTTCTGCCCCCTGGCAGATGCTGGTGCCCGCTCCTGCTAGGGCTTCTGGGAACTGTAGTCCAAGAACACCCAGATGCCCCAAAAGTGCCATCCAGGGGGTGGGGGGCTACACTACGCTACTGGGCCCTGGCTTATGGCACCATTTCATGTGGCCTGCTGCCGCCCTCACCACTACTGGAAGTGGACACAGACACATTTACAACAGCTGTAAAATGTGTCTATGCATGCGTAAATGCACCTGCACCTTCCATAAATGCTGCCATAAACGCACCCACGGCTGCTGTAAATGTGTTAGGGTTAGGGTTTAGGGTTAGGGTGTTGTAAATGTGTTCACAACAGCCACAGATGCATTTTATGGCAGCGTTTATGGTCGGAGGAGCCATGTGGCTGGCCTGCTCAGCTGTCTGCACTAAATCTTTACTTCTAGCTTGACCAGGGCTGAAATTCCCTCATGTTAAGTTCTTCTATCAGAACAGGGTTTGGAAGGGAATGGCCTCCCCTTCTTTTCATAACCTAGTATTGGAAGAAGGCATGCTTTGATTGCTATTAGTGGGGGAAGGATTATCTTCTCTCAAATCTTGGAAAGGCTATTTTCCAGATTATAATTCCCAACACCTCCCAGTGGCCTACAGCTCCCAATATCTCTAGTCAGCATGGTCAGTAATTATGCCAGCTGGGAAATTTTGGCAGCAGTTGTCCAAAAAAGTACCACTCCCAAGTTTTCTCCAACCCAGGTTTTTAACAATGGGTCCACTGGTTCCAGCAGAAAGTTTAATTTTTTTTAAAGCCTTATCAGATTTGGAAAAAGGGATATTTATTTATTTATTTATTCATTCATTCATTTACTGGACTTATACCCTGTCCATCTGGGATGGACTCCAACTCTAGGGCAGCTATGCATATAAGAGAGAGGAAATGGAAATTAATGCATGACACTGGGAGCCATGAGCCAATAGTGGGAGATTTCATCCCTAGTCAAGCTAGCATGCATCTCTCAAGATACTGTTAGATTCTAGTGTGGCTATTCGGAGATGATGTAGCACACAGGATTGGGTGAAGGTTTCAAAAGGTTCATTAAAGTACTTGAAAGGGCACATGCACATTTATTGTAAACCTTGAGAGACTATTTCAGAATTTGCTCTGGTACTTTATCACCACCTTGCTAGAATCTTGTTCAGTAGAGGCCCGCTATGGTATACTTATGGAACAGAATGTAAGATTTCTAGCTAAACATAATCAAATTGCTGAATATGCAATATTCAGCGCACGCACGCACGTGCCCATGCACATGTACACACATTCACTTGTCCTCAAACTTCTCTGTTGATGTTTGCACCCATGTGTGATGGGCATAAAGGATTTAGGTTGTTAATCCACTGTAATAGCTGTTAGATGAAAGAAAGGGTGCTTACTAAACCCTTAAGATCACATTTTTATAGTGCAAGGTTGTCTTCTTCATTAACTGAAAATTCTAGCATTTACCTAGAAGGGGATATCTCTTCCATGTCACCCTGCTAACAAAAAATGCAAGTGACTTATTGTTTTTAAAGACTAATATCACGATTATTAATCTTTAAAAGTCTATTAGACAAAGAGGAGCTGAGGCTTCTTGTGGGAAAAGCCCCTCCCCAAGGTACATCTGGCCCCACCTCTCCAGATATTTAGGAAACAGGACTCCATAGGGCAACCTTCAGAAGTTCTATCAATGTTTAAATGCAGGTTTTTTCTTATTATTATGTTCAAGTTGTTGTATTGCCATATTGTTTGTGTGTTATTGAATGAGTTTGGTTATTGGTGGGTGGGGTTTTCATTACTTTAAACCACCCAGACTAGTGGATGATCACTAATAGGGCAATATGTAGGAGAGACAGACAGACGGAGAGTCAGACAGACAGACATTTTTGCTACTGTGCCAGGGTTATTGAGTTTTTTTTTCTTTTTGCCTTGTTTTTAACCTTTAAAAAGTTCTAATGCATTGCTGACACCAGCAGTACTCTTTACGGACAGTGTGAGTCACATATCCACATACACCACTGCCACTATCACCAACATCAACACCACCAGGAGAATAGATTTGCATGTGTAGGGAAAGACAAACAGCAGTAGAAAAAAAACATAAAAATTTGGCAGAGGATATAGGAACATTTGAAAGTCTTTTCATGTCTATTCACAATCAGATGCCAACGTTGAAGCAAGCTTTCCATTCTAGCATTTAAAAAAATTGTGAAGAATGTACCATTTGATAGGGTCAATTAAAAATCTGACCTGAAGGTCCCCAAGAGGTAGGTCCCATTGTTCTTCTCGATAAACTAGGGAAATGACTCCTGAACCCCCAAAAGGTTGATGGCATTATTAAGCTAAAGTGGGGGAAGGTTTGGCTCTATGTCTAACTAGTTTATTTCAGTATAAGGATTTAAGCACATGCTATGCTAAACCAATACAGTGGAACCCCAACATACAAATGGTTCAACTTACAAAAAAATTCAACATACAAATAGAAATGTTTAATAGGAGAAATTCGACATACAAAAATATATGGTGACATCCAATGGCCTCTTCTGCTAATGCAGAACATACAGTACAATTTTCAACATACAGAACAACATAAAGTACAATTTTTTTGACATACAATGGCCTCCGAAGCCATTTCATCAGGCCCACAACTCCCTAGCCAAACCAGGAAGTAAATATGGACATTTCCATGCATGCCAGAAAAGTGGCCATTTTGTGTCCTAGTTTGGTGCAGGAAACAAAATGGCCACTTTCACACATGCACAGAAGCGTCTGCGCCAAACAAGGAAACAAAATGGCCACTTTCATGCATGCACATAAGTGGGCATTTTTATTTCCTGGTTTGGCACAGACGCTTCTGCGCCTGTGTGAAAGCAGCCATTTTGTTTCTTGCACCAAACCAGGACACAAAATGGCCACTTTTGTGCTTGTGCAGAAGGGTTTGTGTCGCGCATGCGCAAACACAGCCTGTTCTGGGGGCGTGGTCTGGCCCTCTCAGCTGCTCTGGGGGCATGATCAGGTCCCCTGGGCACCCCTGCTGTAATGGATAATGGAGACCCAATAAACTGAAGTTTCATGTACATAAAAATGTGTCTTTTAGTGGAAAATTTTTCCTAAGGGTTATTGCTACTGAATCCAGACATGACCCACATTCTTCCTGAAGGAGCAAGGAATGTCTTCTGCAATTTAGGTTGGCAGCCCAGCTATGACTTAATCTGGATTGGGAAAATCTCATAATAGTAGAGAACTTTTGGGTAGCCTCTAGATTAGATCACCACAGTGCACTTTGGTCCAGAAATGCACTGGAAATCATCCAGAAGCTACAAATAATGTGGAATTCAGAGACTAGTCTGTTGACTACGCCTAAGCAATATGACCGTGTTAAGTCCAATCATGGCATCTCAATTTGTTGTCAATGTGTGTCACCAGGCCACATGCAAAGCGGTGACTCTCCCTTGCTCGAAAGCCAGTCATGTCTGACTCTACAGGGTGGTGCTCATTTCTGTTTACAGCCAAAGAGCCAGTGCTGTCTACATCTGCAGATGTTTCTGAGGTCATGCGGCAGACATGACCAGACTCTAGAGTGCAGAGAACGCTGTTACTTTTCCCGTCGAATCTTCTGATCGTCTACCTAGATCTTATATAGCCGTGTAGGCGAACCTATGGCAAGCATGCCAGAGGTGGCATGTAGAGCCTTCTCCGAAGAACTGGACTTCATCCACGAAAGCTAACAATAAAAATATAGCAGTTAGTCTTTAAAGTGCTACAGTGTTTTGAATTTTATTTTTAATTTTATTTTGTTTATTTTGTTTTCTGATATGCCGAACCACAGACTAACACGGCTACTATTCCTAACAGACAAGGTTCTCATAATCTTTTTTTTCCCATTTGCTTTTCCAATTTGCTTCTGTAATTTTTATTTTTAAATCCTGCTCCCAAATTATTCTTAATGTATCTTGTGGGTTCCCTTCCTGATTTAATATTCTATATACAGTCTCTTACTTACAAGGGCCTTGACTCCCATTAATCCTTTTCTTATTCTATAAACTCAAATTCTGTCGTTTTACTTTCTAAACTGGTTACTTTACTATATTTACTATTTATTTACTAATGCTATTTGAAACCAGTTCAGATTCATTTGTTCAAATACTTGCAGTCTTTTTTCCTTATCCTGACATACCTGTATCCAGTCCTTTAGCAGGAACACTTGATTTTCCAAAAACACCTCCTTTATTTTCGTATCTATCTTAACTGGAAAAGATTTTATATAATCCATTTCTATATCTGAGGAAGTGTCTGGGGCCAATTTCTTCTTCAAGCTCTTCCGAACCTCCATCATCGCTTTTGTCATTTTATTCTTTACTCTTACTTTTGTCATGTCTTTATATAGAAAAATTGCATTTCCCATTTGTCATATTTCCTTCATCTCAATCTCCTTCCAAATTACTTCTTTCCTTGTTAAAATCTTTACAACATTTTTTTAATTGGAAGGCCCTATAATAATTCCTAACATTCGGTATTCCCAACCTTCCTTCCTTCTGGGGTAAATACCATAAATTCTTTGATATTCTTGGTCTTTTCCCTCCATAATGTAACATTTGAAAAACAGCAATTTCTTTTTCTTTGTGTTGGATTGGTAGGACATCAAACCAAATATTTCTACAGGAGGTATGTGTGACCTAGAGATTGCCCTAGAAAGCTCAGAAGCAGAGGTAGCCAAAAGGAAAGATTTTATTTTGGCATTTTCTGGAGCGGCAGAGTTTGGAGGGGAGAAGGTGTCTGGGTAACAAACAGCATTTTTCACTTCCTCAGAGGTCATACAGAGCGGGAAAGGAGAAAATTGTAGCAAGAAGGATGGGGCGTCTTCCTACCCAGACAGGGGCTTAAAAGTGCTTAACTGCGGCTGGACTGTGCCATTTGTTTCTCATTCCTTGTGGACTGTTCCAGGATTACATGAATCTGCAAGCGCAGAATGTTTGAAAGGATTTCTTTTTTCTCTTATTTTCTTTTCCTTCTTTTTTTAAGAGAAAAAGGTCAGACTGGGAGGATGACAGACAAGGAAGGGACAGCCAAGTATAAATCCTTGCATGGTGGCAAAGGAGAAAAAAAGTTGGCTCAACCATGGAATCATAGAAATGAGCAGGATTAATGCAAGGCATTGCAAGCCATGTGAACAAGAAACCACATGAGATTATTTTGAGCCAGATATCTTGCATTGCAGTCTAGCCACAGGTACTCCGGCTAGGGTTGAAGCCAATCAACTGGTGGAACGTCTCCAGAAATGCCACTATAATTTTATCATGAAAGGCTTTGAAGAATTGTGCAGTCTTCACAACTGCACCCAAGTACACTATAGAACACTGTAAAATATTACACATTATGTGTCTTCATAAAGATACCACTTGACATAAAGTGACCACTAGGAAGACCAGCAACCAGATGAGAAGACTAGTTCAGGACAATGTTCCCAAGGCCCTGGATGAGACTGGCATCGTATTAAAAACAGTGGAAGACGATGCTTTGATCTGCCATCTCAATCTGATGTGTGAAACACGGATCAACCAAGTAAGTAAGTATTTTTGTTCAGTCGCACAGTCGATTCCAACCCTCCGCGACCCCATGGACCACCGCCCGCCAGGCCTCTGTCCTCCACCATCCTCCTCAGCCCACCCAGCTCTGTTCTCACTGCATCCATAATACCATCTAGCCGTCTCATTTTGGCCGCCCCCTTTTTCTTTTGCCCTCCACCTTTCCCAGCATCAAGGCCTTCTCAAGTGAATCCTCTCTTCTCATTTGATGTCCAAAGTACCTTAGCTTCATCTTTACAATTTGACCTTCTAAGGAGCAGTCAGGGTTGATTTCTTCTAAGATTGACCTATTAGTTCTCCTCACTGTCCAAGGGACTCTCAAAACTTTCCTCCAACACCACATCTCAAAGGCATCTATTCTTCTGCGCTCAGCTTTCCTTATGGTCCAGCTCTCACAACCATACATTGCCACCGGGAATACCATTGCTTTGACTATACGAATTTTTGTTTGCAATTTGATCTCTCTACTTTTCACTAAGGTTGGACCTGTTCTCAGGAATAACAGGCCAATAAAAAAATTAGTAAACTCTAAAAAGGGACTGTGGTGGCTTAGTGGTCTATCATTCTGCCCAATAAGTTAGGTGAGTACTTACGACCTAACAAGTGGTTAAGACACTGAACTTGATGACTGGAAGGTCGGCAAGTCAGCAGTTCAAGACCCGAGTGCTGCACAACAGTGAGCACCTGTCTCTGTCCCAGCTCCTGCCTACCTAGCAGTTTGAAAGCAAGAAATTGCAAGTAGATAACTAGGTACCACTTCAGTGGGAAGGTAACCAGCATTCTATGCACTTCAGTATTTAGTCATGCCTGCCACATGTCCATGGAACCAGCTGCAGACATAGACAGCGCTGGCTCTTTGGCTATAAACAGAGATGAGCAATGAACCCTAGAGTCAGCTACAACTAGCTTTTGAGCAAGGGTGACCTTTACCTTTACCTAGAATCTAAGACAGGGGTTCCCAACCTAAGGCCCATGGGCTGGATCTGGCCCCAGGCACCACTTAATGTGGCCCCACCTCCAAGGGCATTTGAGAAACAAAACGGCTGCCCTTTGAATATGTTGGGACAAAATGGCCACCCTCATCATGCAGGCAGGGCAAAATGGCTGTCCGGCCCTCAAAGCTGACTGACAGAGCATGACCCGGCCCCCGGTTTGAAAAAGCTGGGAACTCCTGATCTAAGAGTTTCAGAACCCACAGGATATTGCCCCATTCCTGCTTCCTACTGGAGGGTACAATTCAAAATAACCATGGTCCATCAACAGGAGTAGACCAGGTCCAGCATGGAAGCAATGCTTATATATTAACACAAAAGTTTGGCCTACAGCTCTCCATATCTCCATGGCAATCCCACTTAGGGGCTACTTTTCAAAACTCTGTTATGGGACCCTTTAATTGAACATCTACATTGGGAGCAATATTTAGTTAGACAGCTTACAACGTCCACCTCAAGTCTATTATTCTGTGTAGCTTTATCTTTTCTTATCACTATCCCCTAGTGAGCCTTTCATCACAGGAAACATTGATTGCAGTTGCTACCCCCTTATTCATAAACAACCCCATGTTGCTCCCCAGTCTGCTACTCAGCACAGTTAAAAAAATCAAACCAATGGCACCCACTGAAAATATTGTTCAGATCACAAGTAAGGTCTATAATATCAGCTGCCACTACCATCATGCTCACCTTTCTGCCATGCATTTACTGTTTATTAAAGCAATGCGACATACTGTATAATGGTTCTTGTTACCAGATTACAAGGCTGGTATCTTCCTACACTACAGATGAAACTGTTGGAGCAGCGATAACATGAGCATCCCTTGATAGACTAAGCCAAGGTCTCTTAAACATTTTTGTGTCCAGCAAAAAGTGGCTATAGTGATGCCAGAACTTTCCAAACAGCCAGAGTAGCAGAACCTACTTCAGTGGCCTCAAATAAATGTTCAACCTGGGATTAATTTCTATAGCACTGGGTCTTTTGATGCTGCTTGTACAAACAGTCAAATTAATAGAAGAGTTCAAGATGTTCTTTTATTCTTGTTTATTGTTGTCAATCTCTTGTGAATTATTAAAATCATACCTCTCCTCAGTCTTGGCATTTTCAGTCTATATAGTATTTGAAGGTATCTATTTATCTAAATAATTTTAACAATGCGTAAAACTACAAATGAATACTACAGCAGTATGTTCCTCTTGCATAAACTTCTCCGCTTGGCCACATGCATAATGAAAACCCTGTTGAGGCCATAATAAAATCCAGAAATCTTTCAAGTCTCAGAACTGAATGTTCAAATGTTGTTGCTTGCTTCCTTTTCTAACCAGACAGCAGACGCTGCCAAGAGACTTTCTGGGCGCACAGCCCCTTTCCATATTAATATAGGTGTGTATTTATTTATAGCACTTTACCAGGGTAGCTGAGGATTAGATCAGTTGCTGATTGTCTTCAACTTAATTAATTGTATACGTAATTTCCCCTTTAAATATGCATGCTTTTTGTTTATGAAGAGTAAAGCTGCTGCTTTGAACTTGGGGAAGTTTTTTTTTAAAGCAAAAAAGCAAATTAGAGCCCTGAGCATCAACAAAGTATTCCTATTAGGTAAAGGTAAAGGTCACCCTTGCTCAAAAGCTAGTCATATCTGACTCAAAGATTCAGTGCTCATCTCTGTTTCACAGCTGAAGAGACAGCACTGTCTGCTTCTGCAGACATTTCTGCGATTATGTGGCAGGCATGACTAGACACTGGAGCGCTGTTTACCTTCCCACTGAAGTGGTCCCTATTTATCTACTTGCAATTTCTTGCTTTTGATCTGCTAAATTGGCAAAAGCTGGGACAAAGACAGGAGCTCGTTCCGTCCTGCAGTATTTGGGTATCAAACTGCTGACCTGTTGCCTCCCAGTCAGCGTCTTAGTTACGTGAGCCACTGCAATCCTATTACAGTACAGTAAAAATGTATTGGGGCAAATAAAATTGGGACAATTTTAGGAATACTGTACTGTACAAATCACACACTGTCACACGCTGTCCTTACACTTCATTGAACTTGGATGTCCTTTGAGAAAACACTTCATAACAAGAGCACATGCTCACAGTTCTTGAACAGAAATATATTAATCATATTTGTGATTTTTATGAAGATGGCTCAAAGTTTCTCAAGAAAGCTCAGTACTGAAGGCAGCAAGATTCTGCTCCTACTTAACTTTCCCTAACTCAGTGTGATAAAAAAGGGGGGGAATGGTTTTTGATTCCTGGGACAGCAAAAATGGAGAGGGAACAAGATTACAAGGGTAGTTCCTAAAGGTAAAGGTCACCCTTGCTCAAAAGCCAGATGTATCTGACTCTAGGATTCAGTGCTCATTTCTGTTTATAGCCAAAGAGCAAGCGCTGTCTGCGACTGCAGCCATTTCCGTGGACATATGGCAGCCATGACTTAACAAGGGAGTCCAAGGAATGGTGTTTACCTTCCCACCGAAGTGGCCCCTATTTATCCACTTGCAGTTTCTTGCTTTCAAACTGGTAGGTTGGCAGGAGCTGGGACAGAACTCACTCCATCCTGCAGCACTCAGGTCTTGAACGGCTGAACTGCCAACCTTCCAATCATCAAGACAGCATCTTAACCACTAAACCACCAACAGCAACTGCAGATTGCAAAGCAATTTGAAAAAAGAACAATCCCACCCTTGCTTAAAAATTAGTGTATACTGTAAAACCCTGATTTACGTAAAAAGTCTGTTCCATAGTTTTTTACGTCATACGTTTTTTATGTAAATCGATGGATTTTCATAGGGATGCATTGAAAAAATGAAAAAAATAAAAACACGGTCCCAACCGGACCAAAAATAATCCAAAAAAATAATCAGCACAAAGGGAATGACGAAGCAATCTGCCTACCTTTCCCATGCTGCTGCTGCTGCTTCCTCCTCCTCAGCTGTTTATCTGTCCATCGGGAGAGTGGGAACTGCTGCCGCCACCAGCACTGCCGCCGCTGCCGCTGCCCCCACTGCTTGTACCGGCACCTCTTTCCGTCCAAGGTCCTCCCACAGTGTGTGCACTCTAGCTGGGAATGTGCGTTGGTCTTCGCCCAACACACACTCCCAGCCAAATCACATGGCAGAGAAACCTTGGATGAAGAGCATGTCCCCCACACTCCACTAGTACCGGTAGAAGCAGTGGGGACTCCGGAAAATGCAGCAAAACTGCCACAATTGTTGGCGCTGCCTCCGCTGGCACCACGGTAAGTGATGTCTTGCAACTTCCGGTGGTGGGGCGAGTGGCACAGGGTGGAATTTTAAATTCTAAAATGGTGTGGGGCCATGATTTTAGAGTTTAAAATGGTGGTGGTGCCATTTTAGAATTACAAGACACAAGTAAATTCCTTATGTAAAACAATTTATTTACGTAAAATAGGACACATTTCCCACAAAAAGTAGTTACTTAAGTCGATTTTTATGTAAACCAATGTGTACATAAATCAGGGTTTTACTGTACTGGCATGATGGGCCTTTTAAATACTGTTTTGAGGATATATTCTATGCCACAGATTAGCAATAATCAGCCTGTTGGCTATATACAGGTAGCCCTAAATGTTCTTGCAGGGTCTGTATTGCCTACCAATCACTCTATACCTCTGTCCCTGATGCATATAAATTGAAAAATAGCCCCCACCCTCAAATTCCACATAGGAGAACTGCCACTCTTAAAAGCTTCCAAGAGAGTGGGTGATTTTCCAAGCAGGATTTCAAAGCCAGACATTAATTGTCAGATCCTGTACCACTGACAAGGCAGAGCTGCTACACAAGAGCATACAGTTTATCTGTACTAGTGGCTATACACTTGACTCTGGATGGTTTACAAGCAGGGCCTGAAGGCAATTTCATTTTCATTTTGTTTGTCTCCAGTAAAGTGTGTCTGTGGTTTACTGAGGGAGATTACGTGAACTCCCTCTGTCTGCACAGCAAAAAGAAAGAAAAGTCCACAAATATTGTAATAATGTCATGCTCCGGGCCCTGTGCTGTTGTCTCTACATTCTGAGTACAAAATATCTATAAACTCTTCCACATGCTTCTTTCCTCCTTTACATAATACACATAATGCAAGCATATCAGAGAATGAACAAAACAAACACAAATATGTTTTTGCTGAAGAAACTACACTCATGGGACGCCCACATGAGGCTCCTTTCATGTCCCCAAGATCTTTTCCCATTGAAGTGGTCCCTGTTTATCTACTTTCAATTTCTTGCTTTCTATCTGCTAAGTTGGCAGGAGCTGGGATACAGACGGGCACTCAATCCATTATGCAGTACCTGGGTCTTGAGCTGCCCACTTGCCGGCCCTCCAGCTAACAAAGTGAGCTTCTTAACCACTGAGCCACTGCAGCCCCTTACACAATTGGTAATGGCAGATGACCACTGGTTGTTGTTACTGTATAAATTGATGCCATGAAGTCTCACTCCTACGTCTGATGAAGTGGACTTGATCCATGAAAGCTAACATTAAAATATACAGTTAGTCTTCAAAGTGCTACAGAATTTTTATTTTGGTTTTTCTCTGATATGCTTGAAACACAGACTAATACAATACTATTCCAAAAATAATAATAATGCATGGTTTGCTTCCTGTTTCCATTTAGAGCTAATCTGAATACAGTAATACCTCAGATAACGTTTGCATGAGATAACGCTAAAACCGCATAACGTTAAGCAATCGGGGGGGGGACTGCATCGCATAACGTTAAATCCTATGGGATACATTGGATAACGTTCACTAAAGCCTGTGCGGGTTACAATGTATCTCTATGGAGTTTTAACATTATGCATGCATCGGATAACATTAAAAATTGGATAACAAAAAGACTTGGGGAACCAAGTTGTAGCATTATCCAAGGTTTTACTGTAATCTATCGTTGCTGATGGCTGGGGGAAATTGTATTGTTGTGCTTGCTTGTCTGTCATTTTGCTTGAACACACCCTTCTCCCTTTGACCCCTGAATTTGGTGTATAAAAACCATGCCTGAAGAAATGGACTTGATCTACGAAAGCTAACAATAAAAATATAGCAGTTAGCCTTTAAAGTGGTACAGTGTTTTTTATTTTATTTTGTTTTTTGATATGCCTGAACCACAGACTAACATGGCTACTATTCAAAAAAATTCCTGTTTCCAGGTTATCTTTCCACCATGTGTAGGGTATTATCTGGTTCCCATCTGTGGCCTGTGCTTTGCAAGGTTGACACATCAATGGCCTATTATAATGAGAGAGTGATAAAGCCCCTTGGTAATAGTTTCACCCCTAGGATCAATGGTGGGAAATTTTGGTCTTTCAATTGTCTTTTCTTACACCTCCCATCAGCCCCATTCAGAATGGCCAATAGTCAGGAACTGTGAGAGTTGTAATCCAAAACATGTAGAAGGCCACATGTTTGCTTCCTTTGTCTCCTGACCACTGACAAGTCAAATATGGAACGGCGCAGAAAACATTTACAAATTTTAAATTATCCATTCTACTCAGGTTTCTACGGTATGATTTTCCAGTAAAAATTACATACCTTGTAGCAGGGTGCCCAAACTTTTTGGGCCACGGGCCGCTCACGTGGTTCAGCGAGCTGGTCACATGGTTCCTCCCACAGGAAGTGGAAGTAAAACGCACCTTGCAATCTGTTTTGCAACAGGATGAGATAGATTTTTAGGCTGCCATTTTCTCTGCTTAAACCAGGGGTGCCCAAACTATGGCCCATGGGCTGGATCTGGCCCCTGTAGTTTGGGCACTCCAGCCTTAAAGGAAAGTGTATTCTCAGATACTGTATATAGTAAAGGTAAAGGTTTCCCTTGCTCGAAAGCCAGTCGTATCCGACTCTAGGGGACAGTGCTCATCTCTGTTTTTAAGCCGAAGAGCCAGCGTTGTCTGCTTCTGCAGATGTTTCCGTGGTCATGTGGCAGGCATGACTAGACACCGGAGTGCACAGAACGCTGTTACCTTCCCACTGAAGTGGTCCCTATTTATCTACTTGCAATTTCTTGCTTTTGAACTGCTAGGTTGGCAGGAGCTGGGACAGAGACAGGAGCTCATTCCATCCTGCAGTACAGGAATTGAACTGCTGACCTTCCGCCTCCCAGTCAGCGTCTTAGTGACTTGAGCCACTGCAGTCCCAGAGTAAACAAAACAGAATAGCAAAAAAGACAAAAGAACGTGGCACCTTAAAGACTAACTCCTGTATTTAAAGGTAAGCTTTCATGGACCAAGTCCACTTCATCAGACTTGGTCCATGAAAGCTCACATTAAAATACAGGAGTTAGTCTTTAAGGTGCCATAACCATTTTTGCCTTTTTTTTTTTTTTGCTGTTCTGTTTTGTTTACTTGCAGATATGTTTGCACAGACTAACATGACTACCACTCAGTGATGGGATGACACCGGTTCTGACCGGATCCACAGAACCGTTTTAAGGATTTCCGGAGGGCTCTCCGTGGGGGTAATACCGTTTTTGAGGCGTCCGGATCGGACGCCTCACCGGGAGGAAAATTTAAAAAAAAATTGGAGCAAAAATGGCTCCAATTTAGTGCGCATGCGCAGAAACTCAATCTGACACATGCGCACTAAATTGGAGCCATTTTTTTCTCCGATTTAAAAATAATTAGATCCGGCCGCCCCTGACTGGAGCCTCCTGTGGAGCCGCTTGCCGCCGCTTGCTGCTGCCTGGTGCTTCTATCACCACTGCCACCTCCTGCCATCGCTGCTGCCGTTGCCGTCCCCATCGCCGCCGGAACCGAGGAGGAGGCGGGGCGCTCCATGTTGGCTCCAATTTTTAAAAAACCGGACCCGGAGCCACTGCCTGCTGCTACTGTCGCCGCTGCTGCCGCCTCCCACCATCGCCATCGCCGCCGTTGCCGCCGTCGCCCCAGGCCAGCGGAGCGCGCCTCCTCCTCCTCCGGTTCCAGCAGCGGCGGCGGCAACGAAGAAGACGGGATGGGAGCCGATCAACGGGCAAGGCGGGGAAGAGAAAGCTCCGGAACGAAAAGGAAGGAGGGAAAAAGCAAATGCATCTACCCGGATCAATTACAGAAACGCTCCCGGCACTCCAGTCCCCTCCCTCTCCTCCTTCCACCCCCCCGGCGATGGCGATGGCGGGAGGCGGCAGCAGCGGCGACAGTAGCAGCAGGCAGTGGCTCCGGGTCCGGTTTTTTAAAAATTGGAGCCAACATGGAGCGCCCCGCCTCCTCCTCGGTTCCGGCGGCGATGGGGCGTGCCTTGCCGTGTTTCCCCGGGCCATGGGGGTCGTCGGCCCCAAGAAGGGTAAGTGAGGGTTTTGTGTTTGGGGTGGGTGGGTGGTTTATGGTGTTTTGGGTGGGTGGGTGTACTTTTATTTAATTTTAATTTTATTTATTTATTTATTTTATTTCTTTAAGTTATTTACGGGTCTGTGTGCATGTTTATTTTTTTTATTATTTTTTTTATTTTTGGCCTTGCCCACAACGTCATGACGTCATGACGTTGGCTCCGCCCATGACGTCATGACGTCATGACATTGGCCACGCCCATGACGTCCATGACGTCATGGCGTGGTAGTAGAATTTTTGACATCCCATCACTGCTACCACTTCAAACATCTCAGAGGCATGTATTACTAGAAATTATGTACATAAACATATTGTGCAGGGGCAAAGTTCTTACAAACAGTGGGTACATAGGAAAGATGTGGACACTGAGGAATACATGAATGCAGATTACAAAAATGTTCTTGAACAACTGTACAGAAGCAAGCTGAAGGTTGGAAAATGGAGGAACTGAGTGGAACTAGAATTGACAGATTCACCCATCCTTAGTTGCATAGAGGCACAAATGGCTGATGACCATTTGCCCTGGGGAAAAAATGCAGCCTTGAAAACACAGTCTAATTTATTAAAATCAAAGGGTCTTCTTGTTCAAGTCCAAGTTTTCAGAAACAATCTCTGTGGCTATCTTGGGATCTTAAGTGAATAAACTGAGCCTGACTCGTATTGGAATTTGTTTGCTCTACATGCTTTTTCATTTATCTTTCAAGAACTGTATTATTTTTACAGGGATGAAATAGACTTGACAGACGCTCAGGAGAAAAGTTGCGCCGCAAGAGAAGTCCAAATAAAAGAAAGGACAAATATTCCAGGGTTCAGAATGGCACAGCAGACAAAAAGCCAAGTTCAGTGTGGAAGATTTTTCCCACACTTCAGCTCAGCGCATCACCACCAACTCTCAATGAAACTTTGTCTATCTGGTCATGTGCCAGGGGGATTGTAAATGCCATGCTTAAGTGGGTCCCTAATGCATTCCTTTTAAAACACTGATTTGTATCAAAGTCAGGGAGACATTTAACCTCATTTGCCTCCAAGCTCTGCAAAACAGTAGAAACCATACTTTCCCCAAAGATCTCATATACACACCACTTTGCAAAGACATGCATGTGGTATGCAAGAACAAACTCCTGAGGTGGTTTCCTTGGAAGAATGTGAAGTACAGTATTCATCTTCTCTAACCAATTCCTTAATTTAATAACTTGTTTTTTCTTTAATAACTTCTACATGCTGTCTTTCAAATCTTCTGGAAATTTATTTAATTATATGGCTGGACTTAAAGGAGAAATTGCCAGGATACTCATTTTCTCTATTTATTGCAGATTTGTAATATAATATATTTTAAAGAAATGGATATCCTTATTATTTTGTTTGAAAAGAATATTCTCAATATATCTCTCAACTTCCTGCAATTCCATATTATAGCACACCACTTTATCTTATCTGGATTGGATATAACATCAACCATAAATTTCACTTGATTAGCTGTATAAATAATTTTATATAGGAAACCTAACCATTCCGCATTTAGAAAGTTATCCCATATTTGTATTTAGATAAAGGTTGTCCTTGCTCGAAAGCCAGTTATGGCCAACTATGGTTCAGTGCTCATCCCTGTTTACTGACAAAGAGCCAGCACTAGCTGTGTCTGCAGATATTTCCGTGGATATGTGGCAGCCATGGCTAGACATGGAATGCTGTTTGCTTTCCCACCAAAGTGGTACCTATTTATCTACTTGCAATTTCTTGTTTTTGAACTGCTAGGTTGGCAGGAGCTGAGACAGAGACAGGAGCTCACTCTGTCATGAGGCACGGGTCTTGACCTGATGACCTTCCAGTCATCAAGTTCAGTGTCTCAGCCACTAAACCAACACAGTCCCTTATTTTTATTTAGCCTTTCCAAAACCATTCATCAAATTCTGCCATTTTAAAAATTCTTCTTCCAATACCTTTATCAGTAGCATCCAAAACAAAAACAGCCAATCGTAGGAACAGTTTTTCTGAGTAATGAAAACTAGGAATTTGTACAGAAAAAATCCTCAAAAATACAAAATATATCGTTAAAGATACAAAATCACAAACTAACTTGTTCCATCTCTAACAATTCACTGCCAACAATATCCATCCTAGGAGATCTGATACATTTTCTAATCTTAATCATATGCCTTCAATATGGTGGGCTCTTCTGAACTTGCATTGGACTGACAAATAGAATGTCTGGGAAGAATTTGGGACTTCTAATCTGGGTGTAGAAGGCACAAATAATTTCACTGCATGACATTCATGATTCCCTAGAAAGTTTTAAGCCTCTAAAGCAGGGATTCTCAACCTGCAGGGCATGGGCTGGGTGTGGCCCATGGTGCCATTTCACATGGCCCCACAACGCCTCCACCACACCAGGATGTGTCATGTGATGGAGGAAGGGCAAAATGGCTGCCCCACTCCTGAAGCTGTCTGAGGGAGTGTGACCCGGCCCCTGGCTTTAAAAGGCTGAGAACTCCTGGTCTAAAGCTTAAGAAAGATTACTCCAATGTATTTTAAGGGTGCTTCTTCTACTTACTTTATTTACCATACAGCAATTTAATGGCAATGTTCTCAATATACTTGAAAAGTCATTCAATGCAATCTAAGACAGTTGATAAAATAGCACTTCCATATGGCCACCTTTGCCATACAGAGGCTTCCAATCACAGGATTCAAGAGCATTTCTAGTAAGCCGATGAGTCTTTCAGATTTAGTGCCCCACTACTAAAAATGGAAATGACAGGGACTGAACACTCATGGGTCTCTTTTCCGGACAAACATTTGGCTGAAGCCTTGTAGTGTGTGTGTCACCATGCAGTTCTCACTGGAGGGTGTTGTTCTCTCTGACAGAGAGGTGCAGGTGAGTCATATCCAAGGCCAGGCATAGGTGTGTGGTGGGAGGGATATATTTCAGTGCCAGAAGGTCAAGATTCCAGTGTATTCTAAGAGCACTTCATGAGATTACGTTGGCATACATCATCATACAGAAATGTTATCAACACAGGTCAAGCAGGGACTTTTATTTTTATGAAGCAAAAGAATGTGCACATACCTAGTGCTTGATTTCATTGTCCATTATAGCAGCCATTCAGCACATAGAACAAGAGATAAAGCTTGCTTCCCAACAGATATGGCTGTCACTAACAATTTAAAGCCACCGTGTAGCTATTCTCACTGTCTCTCCTTAACAGAATATTCCTAGTAAGGTGGAGAGGAACAGAAGAAGAACATAGGAAGATGTCAATTTTTAAGGTCCACCCTACAATATTGTGTGAATGAAACAGAGCAGTTGTATAATGAAAGCATTGCATGGAAGCGCTCAAAGGTGCAACTAAAGAATTATTTATTTATTTATTTTATCATCATACTTCTATGCCACCCTCCTCACGAATTACTCAGGCCAGCTGACAACAAATGAAACACACCAATTATACAATTCCACAATGAAGACCCACGCATCACAAAAGATAATAAAAAGTAAAAATTTAAAAAACAGTAAAAAATTAAAAAACGGAGATTAAAATACAGCTAAAAACACAGGGAGGGGGGTGTTAATAGAGAGACAAATGAGCCAGCCGGCCTGAGTGACCGTCTGGCCCAGACCCCAGACCTGCCCCACCAGGCAGGTCTTTACACCCTTTCTAAAGGACAGCAACTCCGTCTGGAGACACAATTCTGTTGGCAGAAGGTTCCATAGGGCTGGAGCAGACACAGAGAAGGCTCTTCTTCTAGTGCTAGAGAGGGACGGACAGATACTCTTGGGGATAATCAGATATGGTTTTAAATACACTGGTACTATAGACAAATGGGCTACTTGCCCTTTCTAAAAGATAAAGAGAAGCATGCCTTTTGCTCTACACTTGTTTCCTTGAAAAAGTGATAAGTACTGTACCTTGAAATTTATTTATTTCTCACAGAGAAAACCAACTTTTATTTTTAGTTTATCCTGTAATATAATTACTGAAAGTAAAACATCAGCATGGATAAAGAGCGCATAAACAAAATATATGAAAGTGAGTGGACAGTAAAAGATATTAATTGAATGAAAGACAAAAACGTGGGAGTTCTTCACAGAAGGCAGCCAGTTAGTAAATCCAAAAAGTTGTAGTAGTATCAGAAGAGAAGAAAATGCTGAGGAGTAAAAACATGTTTTGACTTTTTCTTATATTTATACAGTAATTGGCTGGGGGTTGGTATTTTAAATTGGGACATTGCAACTCATGACTATTGTTTGCGAATTACAAGATCTGAGCATACTGTAACTGTTAGTAGGTACATTTGGAAGAAGGCTGTAAGAAACAGAAGCATGACATTATGAGTGGGGACATGGGCAAATATCAGAAATACAAGTTAAAACAAAAGGTATCTGGAGAGGAAACGCCCCATTTTGTAGTTTCACTTCTAATGTATCATTAAGCAAAATCATATTCTGACTCAAAATATAAACCCAAGGACAAGATGGCCAGACTCCTTGGATGAATTACCTGCCTCCTACAGCAGAATTCCCTCTCCACAAGAAAAAGAGGAGATAGAAGATCATTAGAGAGTCAGTGTGGTGTGGGACAGTGGTGGGCTGTCAAAAAATTTACTACCACACTGTGGGCGGAGCCGATGTCATGGGCAGAGCCAACATCATGATGGCATGATGGCATGACATCATGGGTGGAGCCAACATCATGACATCATGATGTTGTGAGTGGAGCTAATGCCATGACATTGTGGGCGGAGCCAAAGTAAAATAAACAAACAAATAAATAAATAAATATACAGTACTCATGAAAATAGAAATAAAAAACACATTAAAATACAAATTAAAATAGACATTAAATACACATAAAAACACACTACGTAAAACACCCCTCCCCACGGTGATCCCCTCTGGATTTCTGCTACTGGTTCGGCCAAACCGGCAGCAGCCCACCACTGGGGTGAGAGAAAGCATTAGGGCTCAGGAGACTTGGATCAAATCCCACTACACTTTGAAGCTTATTCTGGAGAAGAAATGATAAACCACTTGTCAAACATCTAACACGTCTCAAACTCTATTAGGGTCGCCATAAATCAGAGGTGACCTGATGGCATGTAAACATAGGGTTCATTCGCATTTATTAGGAGAATATGCTACGCTCTTGTGTTCACTGTGAGATTCTATTGATAATATGTCACAACTCAGGAAGCAGAAAAGTCAAAACAGCAAACAGCATGGTCTTTAGAGTTTAAAAACTAAAGTGCACAGTGGGAGAAAACTCTCAATAAATGTACTCAGGAAATGCATGAATCCCAGCTAGCGAATTCTTTGCCATCCCATCTTCCGAGTCCTAGAAATACAGTTGACCTTGGCTAATAAATTTCCCTAAATCCTAGACATACTCTTGGCCGCAATCCCAAATTCACATAAGAAACCATTTCATAGTCAAGGGTCTTATTTATACTTACTTGACTCCTGTAATATTTTATCTGAGGTGGCACTTTTAGCAAAGCCCCAATACTGAATGAACTGCCTCTTTGCTTTAAAGGCTTTTTTAAAAAGCTAATCTAGTAAAATCCCATAAATATCAGGAGACTTTAGTTCTCTACATTCAGACAGGGAAAAGGAGGAGAAACCGCATTAGCATTAAAATGATCGTAGCATCCAGACAGAAGCTGACAAAGCATTCATTTTTTTAGATCTTCTGTCATCTTGCCAGCTGTCCCTGGCTCTACCAAAATGCAGAGCCTTCAAAAAGAGGAAAATGTTAAAGCAAAAGGAAAATGCTACCATTCAAGATTATGGGAAATAAAAAAAACACAGTACATACATTTTGTTCAGGCTTCAAAAGACCTAGGTCCCTATACTCATCTTAACACTGTATTTGTATCTTTACTGGTATGCTACCTACATTGTCATTTTGGTATTTCTTTCAATCCTATGCTTCTGAGAGCATATCAGCAACTCATTTTCATCCTCACAAATAAAGTAAGAGGAATAAATGGAAATGCAGCCATTCTCTTTATGGCTGGCTTAAACCTGCATCTCTACTTTCCAAAGCCAGCCCACTAATGCCTGCGACTTCTCATAAGGAAGTTACACCACATGACCCAGATCCAAAGTGACTACCTACCAGCACGTGTGTGTTTTTTAAAATAGGGCCTTACTAACAATAGCAGGCAGGACTGTGAATACCTTTTCCAGAGCTCTGCCGTTTATGTACCTTCTGCTTCATATAAACAGCAGGGCATAATTGAGAGATTAATGGCCTATGCTGTGAACAGAGCTGGCCCTAGTAGGAGAATGGGATAAGGGCTCAAGCAGCACTAGCAGGTGCAGTAACAAGGAGGAGATGATAGACAAGAAACGTGTATGCCCCAGAGCCTGCCTACTCCCTTTAAGACAGGGGTGCCCAAACTACAGTCCATGGCCAGATCCAGCCCCAACACCAATTCATCCACCCCGTGCCGCCCTCGCCACTCCCGGAAGCAGCGAGGGCTGGATGAACTGGGATTGGGGCCCAAATCTGGCACGTGAGCCATAGTTTGGGCACCCCTGATTTAAGCAGTGAAAATGGCAGCCTAAAAATCTATCTCATCCTGTTGCAAAACATACCTGTTGCAAAACAAATTGCAAGGAACATTTTACTTCTGCTTCTGGTGGAAGGAACCACATGACTAGCCCACCGAACCACCTGACCGGCCCATGGCCCAAAAAGTTTGGGAACCCCTGTTTTAGGACAACCTGCTGCTTTAGGACAACCTGCTGACTTCACAAATAAAGAGGGATGTTGTTCAGTTGCCAGTGATGAAGTAGAACCCAACCAGCAGCCTGGCTAGGCTTTGTACTCAGGATGAGGACAGGGTGTCACTTGTCGTTTGTCACATGCAGCTAAATTTCTTGAGTGATGTACTTGGCTATTGAGAGGCTTGGAAAAAGGGGGACTGGCCATATTAATGTTATCTCACTGGCACTGAAGGTCTAGGAGTTTAGCGCAGAGAAGGCAACACCACAACAACCCAGAAACCTAGCTTGTCACATGCCTCTGCTACAAATGGTGCCAATCACTCCCTCTTGTAGTTTATTTACTGTGGTTTGTTTACTATGTTGTTGGAATGCAGATGAAGCTATGACTTTGCCTTGTCCCTGTGTTCAACAAACCAAGGACACCATGGATCCTTTGTCTGACTTCTCTGAGGGTAAGAAGAAGTAAGTCAGAGCAACAGCCTGTTATAGAGTACATTTGTTAACATACATTTTGATTACCTTGTTGCATAGTTATTTGAACTTTATTACACCTTGTAATTGCTGCATCTTTTAACTGTGCATATATCTTGTTCTTGTATTTGAATATCTTAACATATGACTATATCTGAAAGACTTCCTTAAATTATAAAGAGTGACCTCAAGCACCATTTAGGTTTACAATGGAAAGGAGGCAAACATATCAGCTGCTGGGTGAGGGTGATTTCATCATCATCAGGATACTAATGGAGGAATATCCAGCTCCTTCAGAATTCAAACAAGTGCTTGTTACAATATAGAGGCAGCCCCTAATGTAGTTCTCAACCTTTTTAACCAAGGGGCCGGGTCATGCTCCCTCAGACAGCTTAATGGGCCAGACGGCCATTTTGCCCTTCCTCCACCACATGGCACTTCCTGGTGTGGTGGAGGCAGTGGGGCCCCCACATGAAATGGTGACATGGGCCGCATCCGGCCCACAGGCCACAAGTTGAGAATCCCTGCCCTAATGGAATAAATGCACCCTGCTATTCTACTGAACAAGCCATGTCTATAGAGCCAGTTATGAGCTGCCAAAGGTCTCTCCATAAAAATTATCAATTTCAAGATGGCATTGATCTTGATACCCATCTCACTAGGAGGCTGCATTGAGCAAGCTCCTCTAACTTGGTGTTCTCTGAAGTTTCTGACTACAGTGTCCATCTCCCTGGACAAAAGATCATGCTGAACAGAGCTCATGGGGCCTGGAATCAAACAATATCTGGACAGCACCAGCATGCAAATGTTGAATTAAATACTAGTCCTTGATTATTATTATTTTTTATCAAATCAACCCTGATATAAGGCAGCAGAATTTTTAAATGTGCAAAATGTAAAATTAATAATATGAAGAAGGGCTGTTACATCCTCTATGAGTTATGTGCCTTCAAGTCAGAACCAACTTAGTGACTGTAAGTGAGGTTTCCATGGTAAAATGTTTAAGGAGTGGTTTTACCAGTTTCACATCTCCAGTGAGTTTCCATTGCTATGCAAAGATTTGAACACAGGCCTCCTGAGTCCTAGTCTGTCACTCTGTATCTACTACACCATACTGGATATATCCTCTAGGAAAGGTGTCCCCAACCTTTTTTGCGGCATGGACTGGTTTCATGATAAAATTTTTTTTCACAAACCAGTATCACACTGCACACAGGCAAGGGGTGGAGCCAGTAGCGTAGCGTGGGGGGGGGGCTGCCCCGGGCGGCACTTTTTGGACATATGGGTGTTCTTGGACTACAATTCCCAGAAGCCCTAGCAGGCACCAGCGTCCTAGGCCCCCACCAGGGCGGCAAATTTGGCTTACACCCCAGGCGGCTGAATCCCACACTACGCTACTGGGTAGAGCCCTGCAATAGTTAACCAATGTGGAGGAGGGGCCCAACCACCTGCCTATTTGCTATGCTGTTCTCTCGCTCACAGACCCAGCAGAGCACACTGAGGGCAAAAGGCTGCCATTGGGGATCCACCACCACCACCACTCGTGGCCTGGTTCGGGAGAGTCCTTGGCTCAGTACCAGTCCATGGTCCAGTGGCTGGGAACCCCTCTTCTAGGAACTAGCAACCCTCCCTTTGGAGGTAGCAGACAGCTAGCAAAAAGGGTTTCCCAGAGACAGTTTGAAGGTCAACCAACGTTTTGATCCAGCTTGGTCCCCCTTTTCTCACCATCCTCCAGCCGGTTTTGTGTATAAAGGAAATGTTAACTTTGTCTTCCCCTAATCTTAAAGGTTACTATTCTAAATGTTTTCTCAGTGGGACATATAAGGTAATAGAGGCTTCTTCTTTCCTCTTACTGCGTCCTCAGTCTGCTCTGTGAATATTATGGCACCAAACCTAGCAACATTCTAGTCTTTTCCCTTGTGTCAACACACCAGGCCTCAAATATAGGACTGAATTGTTGTTTTTCTTAAAAGGAAGCTTTTCCACCAGCTAATATTAACAGCAACATTTTCCTGATTTAAAGAAGAAACAGTCAATGGAACCATTTAATATTTTTAAAATATTCCCCTCTGAGTCCACAAGCCAAACAGTACAGCATTGTGCTAGTGCATGGAGCTGACTATAAACAGACTGTCTGCCTTTGCTGTTAACCTAAGAAAAGTGAGCACAAATGTGGACAAGCAAAATTTGTACGTTACGCACTCAGACTTTTCAGGTGGAAAAGTGTCACAAGCACATCAAGCAGACAGTGCTTTATCTCCTTGTCCAAAGAGAACCCAGCATTTTCTCCTATGCAAGTTATTAACTATGCAGATAGACTCTAATCCGAGCTGGTATTGGCAATGTACAGTGCAGATGGATTTGAGTTATGTCAACATTGCTTGGTCTAAAAGTGCACTGTTAGTTCTTACATTACTTGTGCCATTTCTGTGGTAATCCTTCTGCACATGCATAAATACTGCAAAGTGTGTGTGAAGAATAAAGCTGTTTTTGAACAGCAGCAGCAACTCTTGGCTGGGAGGGTGGTATATAAATCTAATAAAACAGACAGACAGACAGACAACTAGATAAGAAGGTATCACTGACAGTTAAGCAGGAAAGAAGGGGCAACTGTGTAATGGCAAATAAAAGTCAACTGCTTTGGAAGTGGGTAGCTTTGGCTTAACGTATAATTTTATTAATCCTAGGAGCTGGATTCTTGAAATTTGCTGGAGGAAATTGTTGTTATTATTATGGACTATTTAATGTTCAAGCCCAGTGTTAACTGCTCGCATTAGAAATTTTGATTCTTCTGGCTAAGGGCAAACAACAATTCCTAGATCCACTGAATCAACTGCAGACTGATACATCAACACTTAGGAAAGTGCCTCTGATTGAATAGGTTTACCCTAGTTGGGAAAAGTATACAGATCCAACCATAAATAATAATGTTAGCATGACAATAAAAGGTACTTTGACATATATGTCATCTTGAGTTATAATAATTTCATGTCAGAGATTACTCTGGGTTGAAAGGATTTTTGCTGGAGAAACTCCACTCAGGGGATGCCCAAATGAGGCTCCTTTCATGTCCGCAAGAGCATCCCTCAAGTATTGAAACCCGACCTTCCAGTCTCCAAGCTCAATGTTTTAACCACTAAGCCACCAGGTGTAAAGTCTATAATGGGATAATACTACAGTGGTACCTCGCTTAAAGAGCATAATGCGTTCCACAGGATTGCTCTTTAAGTGAGTGTGCTCTTTAAGCGAAACACCATTGTAAATGACCAATTGTAGGGGGGATTGCGAACCCCGATTTATTTGCTAAGCAAGTTTTTGGTTGGTTTTATTTGTTAAGCGAAGCGAACATTCAGAGAAAATTCTGCTCTTTAAGCGAGTTACTCTTTAAGCGAAGCGCTCTTTATGTGAGGTTTGACTGTATTTCAAAAGAATATAAAGCACTTCAAAAAAATAGTCACAGAGGATTTCATGTTTTCTTTCCATTACTCACAGTCATGGCAAACGTATCCAACATCTTTATCACTCTGTTGCTATATTTCCTGCTTAAGGCTCTCTGAGCAAATACTGTACAAATGTTTCTAGCCATGCTCATATCTATGTGTTTGTGTATGTGGTGAGATACTTATGTATGTATGTATGTATGTATGTATGTATGTATGTATGTATGTATGTATGCACTGTATGTATGTATGTATCCATGCAGTGGTGGGCAGCAACAGGTTCACACACCCCTGGGAGGGGGGTTAGCAAGTTTGGGTAGCCTCTGGGCAGGGGGTGGCAAAATTGGGTGGCCTTCGGGCAGGGGGTAGCGAAATTGGGTAGCCACGCCCACCTCCCTGCTTTGCCGCATCAGGTTTTGTTCATGTAAGTGGTTCAAGGTCTCCCTTGCTCAAAAACCAGTCATATCTGACTCTAGGGTTCAGTGCTCATCTCCATTTACAGCCAAAGAGCCAGTGCTGCCTGTGTTTGCAGATGTATACATGGCCATATGGCAGGCATGACTAGATCGCCCATGACAGAGGCTCCACCCAAGACACAGGGTCCAACCACAGTGTGGTAGCAATTTTTTTTTTTGCTGCCCACGTGTGTGTGTGTGTGTGTGTGTGTGTGTGTGTGTGTGTGTGTGTGTGTGTGTGTGTGTGTGTGTGTGTGTGTGTGTGTGTGTGTGTGTGTGTGTGTGTGTGTGTGTGTGATACTGTGCAAAAGTCTTAGGCCAGGATCAGATTTATTGTTTTACCATAAAATTAATTCTCAGTCTCTTCATTAGAATACAACCAGAACATTTGTATCAAAACAACAACAGAAAAAAACAGCTTCCATATGCTAAAGTGGCAAGTATTTAGTGTGAACTCCCTTGGCTCTAAGCACATCTTAAACTCTTCTGGGGAGTCTGTCCTGAGGTTTTCTGAAGTAATCTTCTGGTAGTTTATACCAGACTTCTTTCAGCACTTCCCAGAGCTCGTCTTTAGATTCAAGTTGTCTTTTAATTATTTCTCTGTCCAAGTGACCCCATACTGCCTCTATAATATTCAGGTCTGGAGTCTGCCGAGGCAAGTCCATGACCGTCAGTGTTTTATCAGCTGTTTTACTTGCTAAATATAATTTCACCGCATTAGCAGTGTGCTTGGGATCATTATCACGCTGAAAAATAAAACCGATCCCAACCAGGTGCTTTTCGGAAGGAATGGAATGATGAATTAAAACCTGCCTGTCCTTTTCAGTATTCGTGATCCAATCAATACAGACAATATCGCTGCTGCCACTGGCAGAAATGCAGGCTCAAACCAGGATAGACTTTCCACATGTTTCACATCTCTCTCTAACTCTTCTTCTCACATATTGTTGACAACTGGAATCATCACTCCATAATACTCTTCTACTGATTCGTATTCCAGTCTTTGGCAGCTTTAACATATCTTAGCCTTTTCACCCTGCTCCCACTCCACTAAAGTGGTTTCTTGGCCGCTAACCTTCCAGAAAGACCATTCTTGATCAAGCTTCTGCAGACTGTCAAAGGGTCAAATTGGCATCCCGATGAAGTTGCCAGATGCTGAGCCAGGCCCTTGCTGGACTTCCTCCAGCCTCTCAAAGAACAAACTCTGAGGAACTTCTCATCAAAATTTGAGTTTTCTTTTTGTCCTTGACCTCTCCTGATTCTTCATATTTCTTTATAACAGGTTAAATACCACATATTGAGTCTCCAGTTTGCTGGCTGAGTTCCCTTTGACAACGACCTTGCATTCAGACTCTTTCCTATGTATCTATCTCATGCTTCTTAATCTAGAACCCCAGCTGTGATCAGATAATCCTTAAAGGGAAACCATTACAATCTTGTCATTGGTATATTGGTGAATTGGAGGTACACTCCTTAGGATAGCTTTCATAGTCACAAACCTGACATTGTTAATTTCGACAATGACAAAAATTACAGATCTTACTGTACAAAACTATGAGGATTTTGTGATTAGTGCTGCAAATACAATTTATTACTTTTTTTTAAGTACAATTCCACACACTTCTCTGCCACAGTTGTTGTAGGCTGTGGCAACGCTGTTAACAATACGAATGTTGCACTGTAAAGATAAAGGTCACCCTTGCTTAAAAGCCAGTCATATCCAACTCTAGGGTTTGCTTCTCATCTCTGTTTGTAGCCAAAGAGGCAGCGATGTCTGCATCTGCAGAAGTTTCCATGGACATGTGGGAGGCATGACTAGATACCGGCGTGCAAGGAATACTGTTTTTCTTCCTACCAAAGGGGTACCATATATACTTATTATTTATTTATTTATATTTATATCACCATCCACTCGCCTTGGCGACCCAGGGCGGTTTACAATCAGGGAAAAAACCCACAAAAACAAAACAAGAATAACACACACACACCACAAACAGCTAAAATCGATTCCTCTTTCCGGCCAGAGGACGTTAGTCTTTTCCTTCCCTGGGCAGATAAGGCCCAGGATTAGAAAATGGGAGCTTCCATCTAAAAACCTTAAAACTTTAAAAAATTAAAATCTGAAAAAGATTAAAAACAGATTAAAAACACACCAGATGCTACAGCTACTAGTTAAAAGTAGAAAAAGAGAGGGGCTCAGATCAACCAATGTGCTGGGGTCATTATACCTTCCATACCCCGTATCTGTCCTGCCAACCATGTTTTTAAATTCTTTCTAAAGGGCAGCAACTCTGTCTGGAGACGTAGCTCCATAGGCAGGAGGTTCCATAGGGCCAGAGCAGACACAGAGAAGGCCCTCCTTCTGGTGCCAGAGAGATGTGCCTCCCTGGCCGATGGAACAACTAGGGAGCCTCTCCGGTCCGCTCTGGTGGGACGGGCAGATGTTCTTGGGGTGAGGCGGTCTCTTAAGTACTTGAGTAAAGCTGTTTTTTTTTTTGCCCCCAAAATGAGCCCCCCAAAAGGGACCCAGCTTATACATGGGCGAATGACCACGAGGGTCCCAAGACTGTGCCAGATTGAGATGCGCCAACAATTTAATTAATTTTATCATATTTTTATGAATTTTTATTATTGAAACTCACAAGCAGCTGCTGCATTTCCCACCTTCGGCTTATACTTGAGTCAATCTATTTTCCTAGGTTTTCACGTCAAAATTAGGTACCTCAGCTTATATTCAGGTCAGCTTATACTTGAGTATATTTATCTACTTACAATTTCTTGCTTTCAAACTGCTAGGTTGGCAGGAACTGGGATAGAGTCGAGAAATCACTCTATTGTGCAGCACTCAGGTCTTGAACTGTTGACTTAGTGACCTTCCAGTTGTCAAATTCAGCATCTTAACCACTAAGCCAGCACAGACCCATAAATATGGTTATTCTAGAACATTCCACATCTTGCCAATTACTTTGCTAAGGCTGGGTTTAGTATCAGAATTATACAAACTTCCACTCTTTCACATCCCAACCCAATCTCATCATTCTACCCTATTTAGCAGGGCCAGAAAACCTCCTTCAGGTATGAAATATCATTAAAGATTTGGAAAGCAATCATGCTAAGAGGCTAGCTTAACATGACCATTTGCTTCATTTATAGATGTGGGACAGTGGGATGGGAAGTTGTTTCCACATTCCTAAACAGAAAGCCTGTGTCAACAATCACTTTTAAAGCACATGCATGAGTTCTTGGCTGCCAGCAAGTCTTCCCTATCGGTAGGAAAGGATGACATCGTGTCTACTTACACTTCTCCTTCTCAAAGGCTTTTGAGCTCTTTTCTGAATACACAAAACTAATAGTAGAAGTCCCCTGATACTGCAAATACCCACTTTTCCGCAGGAAGGCCTTATCTACAAAAGCAGTGCCATGTGTAACTATGATTCCTCACATCTGATTCCAGAAGAGCAGTTGCTATGTTATCATGCAGATCCAAAAATAAGAAAGGAACCTTAAAGATTAACACATTTCTCATGGTGTAAGCTTCAGTCCAGGACTGTAGTCATCCAAATGTTTATGAACTACCAATTCCACTACCCTTCAGTCCTGGCTAATCTGGCTGTGACTGATGCAAACCGGAAACCAACAATAGCTGGAGGGCCTTGCTGTAGTCCATGAAAGCTTATAACGCAACAAATTCATTTGTCTTTAATACAGTATGTCATAACACTGGATTGTTTCACACATATTGCCACATAAAGTAGTGACTTAGACATGTGTAAATGAGATACTGCAGATGAATTGTTGTATCACTTCCCAGCATCTGAATAGGATCCAGCAGTGGACATCTGTTGATGTGAAAGCAAAAAAATAGTGGAATTGCAAAAGGATGATTCTTCCCTCATGAGTGAAGCCCTGCCCGTTTCCCTCCAAAATGGCCTCTCAACATCTATGAGGGATGTGAAACAGAGGAAGAAATCAACTGTTATTTTTGCCACCCTCACTGCATCACTGGATTTAGCATTAGCATTTTAAGTGCAATAATGTCAACTACAAGAGTAAATTTGGACATTAGAACAGGGGTTAGCAAACTTGGATCTCCAGGTGTTTTTGGACTTCAATTACCAGAAGCCCAAGTCAGCACACCTTCTGATCAGGGCTTCTGGGAATTGAAGTCCAAGAACATTTGAAGAGCCAAGCTTACTGATCCTTGATCTAGAAAGACAGGCAGATATAAAACTGATACACACATTTGCTTTCACAGTTCTAGGAAATCATCCAAAAAGAGACAGAAGACTTATTTATCACTCAGAGAAAAATCTGTGGGTCATCTCATGTTGGGCAAAATGAACAAATTATTCCCTGCCATTCCCACACACTTCCTCCTGTGGCACTGATTTCAAGCAGAATCTTTTTTTACCTAAATAAAGCAAAGTAATACATAAAGCAAGCAGAAATTGCTTCAGAGCCAGGAGAAGCTCTGGATTCCTAAGGAGCTTCTGTTCATAAAGGATCATGAGTGAGTATGGAGTTACATTATGGAATTCATTGCAACAGAATGTGCCACTGTTTAATTGAATTGGCATCAGGAGCCAGATCTGGCCCATGGACTGTACTTTGGGCACCCCGGTCTAACTGCATGTGCCAGCAGCAGGATGTATTGTTCAAAGCTCAAAATTAGCAAGCGAGTAGATAAGTGGAATCTACCATACAGATTCTTGCAAGACCCGAGACTATTTACAGCAGCATAAATGTGGTTGCTTTATAATGGTGATGGGAACAATACTGGAAAATGAGTGCATCTGAATTCAGGGAAAGGAAGAATAATGAGTAGTTAACAGTAAAAATATGTCTTCTTTGGAGAAAGTTCTACTAATCTCACAGAGAATCTATAATTAAGAGAACATACACTAGATTGAATAATTAATCTCAGTACATGACTCTTGATTAAAGGATTATAAGAGCAATGAAAATTTAGCACACCTGTCTTCTCAACACATTTACGGTAACAAGAAATTGTAATCCAGCAGCCAGCAAAACACTATGAACCTTACTTGAGAAATTCCATCCAAAATGCCTTTTTCCAAACATAACAAAAGTGAGGGAAGAAGAGTAAAGCACTGAACAGTGCCAGCTGGATGTGTGTATACTGTACTCTGTTTCAGATCCTTATCTTATAAATCTCACTGTATCCTGACATAGTTTACTGGATGGTGGGGGGAAGGATTCTGGGAGACTTGCTTGAAGAAAAGTAACTTTTCCTAGCTCTGATCTTGGAGAAGGGCATGGCTATCTGCCCCAAACTCTGACCAAGAGCACTATTGACTAGGGGCAAGAATGCAGGGCATTATTTTGTTGGTGGTCTCACTTCTCCACCACTTATTTCACACCTGTCACTATGGTAAGGTTCCATATATAGCTCAACTATTTAACAGGTAACACCACAACCACACTCTCCAGAGATGTAGTGTGGGGAGAACAATAAATCTATGCCTCTTCATGTATCTACCCAAAATGTGCGAAGAGATTTACATCATGTTCACAACTCAGATGCAATCACACACTAAACTTCGTGTAATTTAGTAATTTGGTGCTTATTTTAATTTTATTTAAATTTTAATTGTGTTTTTGACATGAAGAAAGCTCAATCAACACAGTGGCTGAAATCTAATGGTAAGTCAAAGTTAGACCAGTCTCACTCAATCAATGGAACTTACGAAGGAATTGACCCACCACATCCCAAATGATTCAATACCCCTACTCTTGTTGTGGTTTACTACTGGATTTCAGCCAGTTTGAGGAGTTTGGATATTTCCCTGAACTTGGAATGACACAATTCACTCATTCTATACTTCTGTCTAACCACTGCTGGAATTATCAAATTCTGCTACAGTCATATGAATGGTTATGCCATTGAACACCAGGCTGATTTAGATGATTGTGTAAACTGAGTTTCTCTTCTTTCCTGACTGGAATTCATAGGGCTTGATTATAAATTAAATTGCAATTTACAAGCCCAACACAATCATGGAGAATGGTCCCCAAAGATACATCAGCCTCCATGTTCAGAGACAGTAAGCGTTTGATACAAAACTTGAAAAGGTTAGTTGTTTGGATGACAGCTCCTCATACAAAATCCCTTCACCATTAACATGATGGTTGGTAGCTGTTGTAGCCCCAAAACCTGTTTTGATATTAGTTGTTGGAAAACAATAATGGGGATTATTGTTCCTTCCATGCTCTACTTATGGGGGCTTTTCAGAGGTGTCCACCCTTCATCTAGCATCTCAGATTGGGTTTTCCATATCCATCTTCACATATTTATTGCTGATCATTCAAGAGATTTTACAAGGTCTCTGTCATAAAGTAGCCTACAGTGTTTATTTTATCAATCCTGCAGGAGAACATATGAGAAAAAATGATCTAATGGAGGAGCTATAAAACAGAACAAGCTGATAACGGACTGGGCAAAACCAACCAATTTAATCCACGCAAAGCTGAGCTGTTTTGGCTGAAATGATTCATCTGATCAAGATACTGTACTGGGATTCAACCATTTCTGCTGGAGACTACTCTCTTCTTTAAGGATCAGGTTCAGGATAATTCTTGAATCATTTTATAGAGGGAGGGCCGAATAGTAGCATAACATTAAATATACTATACTAGCTTCATTTTGTGCACAGTGTTCCTGCTTCCCATGGGAAAAGATAATCTGGCCATTGTTAACTATGATGTAACAACAGCCAGGCTTCATTAACAAAGAACACTGTTTGGAAAATGTTTAGAAAGAATATTTGGTTCAAAACATGCAGCAGGGCTGTAGGGTGGAGCCTACTGGCATGATAATTGAATGCCTACTATTTCTTAGGCATATTTCAAAATCTTAACATTCAGCTTTAGTAATTACATTTATATACTATCCCACAGTACTTACAACACTGTCTGGATAATTCCCAAAGGAACTAGCATTTTGTCCCCAACAAGCAGGGTACTTATTTTACTGACCACAAAACGATCCTGAACCCATCAGGATTGAATTCAGATTGTGTGCTGAGTTTTGGCTGCAGTATTGCAGTTCCGTGTCTAGTCATGCCTGCGACATGACCACGGAAACGTCTGCAGAAGCAGACAGCTCTGGCTCTTTGGATTTGAAACAGAGATGAACACTGAACCCTAGAGTCAGATACGACTGGCTGTCGAGGAAGGGAAACCCTTTACCTTTACTGCAGTTTACCCCCTGGACCACAAGGGGCTCTCTTATCTTTAAAGTGTAGAATTGTCCTGGTCCAGGATGTGTAAAGGGCTACAGTCCTCTGCCATACAAGTCTGTGCACCAATAAATACTAACAACTGATATAGTTCTCTGGGATTCCTTGGAATTCATATGTGACCAATAAGGGGAGGACCTTTTTTCTGTTAAACATCTTGACTTTGAAACTCCTTAATAAGGTCAACCCACCTAAAGTTTCCATCATTGTCTTTTAGGCACCAGCCAAGACTGCCCTATCCTGTCAGGCTTTTAAAATGATATAACAGTTTGTATTTAGTTTTATGAATTTTGTTTTACATTTATTTTATGTCATGGCTTTTATTTTTGTTATTGTAAATACTGTGGCATCATCATGGCTTATTATCACATTGTAGTTGTATACTTTATTGTAAGGTACAGTATCTTGTAGAGTCCGAGAATGACAAAATGAAGGGAAGGGATTTTTTCTAACTAAATGAACAATGTATTCAACTATAACCTTACCAAGCAATAATTTTTTAGGCATTTGTTTCAGTTTAATGTTTTCACATTGCCAAGTGTAATCTAGAATTCATGCAAATCTATTCCAGTGCACAGGATGCTCATTCTGTGCTTTGACTATACAGTAAAACCTCGCATAAAGAGTGTCTTGCTTAAAGAGCAGAATTTTCTCTGAATTGTTTCCCTCGCTTAACAACTCAAAACAACCCAAAACTAAAAACAGGGTTCACAATCCCCACCACCAAGTCACAATTGGTCACTTACAATGGCAGCGATGGCACTTTTTCCAAGCGTTTCACTTAAAGAGCAACTCACGTAAAGAGCAATCTCGTGGACTGCATTATGCTCTTTAAGCAAGGTACCACTGCGTTGCTTGATTCTTCCTTTCCCCTTCCTTTCCTTCTTTCTTGGTGAACAAGCAGTCCCCTAAGTTACACGATGATATTTTGCAGTTCAAATGGATGACTGAAGCTTACCTAGCGTGCTGGATCTTTTGTCTGTTCTCATCCCATCTCTCCTATTGTTTGCCATGGCCTTGTTGTTCTGTCATGTGTAAAATTAGATTCTAAGCTCCTTGGAGAAAAGGCAGCACTGTCCCCCACCCCCACCCCCCATTCTTTAAATGCCTAACAAAATTTTGGGTCATGTAGCAAACTTATTAACCTGAGAGTTGCATAAACCACAGGAGATAAAGAGATGTTAAAACATATAGTAAGAAACCTTGAAGAAAAATACACTCAAAGGAGAAAGGAAAGTTGATCAAACAAATATCCAGAATAAAAGAGACTGCCGGGAACGTCCCTAACAGGTCTTATGAGTAAAAGGCCAGGAACTTCCCCATCATTTTCACAAGGCTCAGACAATGACTTTCTGCAGAAAATACCACTGGACAATCCAACCTTCCACCTGCATGCATATAGTGGGAAATATCCTGTGGGAAACTTCCTATTTTGCCCTCTTTGTGTTTCAAGGCTCTTTGTGCCTCCCTTGAATCCAAAAGAGGTTTGGGGGTGCTTTGGATTGGAGTGGGGAGCCTTTAATATTTTAAAAAACTGCTATTAAATCACCGGTGGTCCCAATCTTGGTGGTGGTTATTTTTTACTATTAAAGGCTCCTCTCCCTTGTCCAAGCTCCCAAAGAATTCCCCAGGGTAGAAGGGAGCCTTCGAGAGTCTTATAACCCAAAAGGGGGAGGAATAGGAAGCTTTCAATAAGCTTCATTAACAGACCACCACGCCATGAATGTTTTAATACATGCATGAAGAAGTGGTCTTGAGCCACGAAAGCTCATGCAACATTTTGTTTTTCTTAGTGATCCAATAAAGGTATCACCTGCCTCCTGCATCTGTGGCAGATGATGACATCATTTTGCTTGTACAGTGTATCTTTACACAAGAGGATTTTGTCCACTGTTTTGCTCAACAATTTGATAAAACACAGGAGCAGGATATTGTATTATATCATTATTCTACCCAAACAGTTGTTTAGTTATAAATCTGTACAAGAGTTGTTGAGATGTACTTTTTCCAATATCAACATTTTTAAAAGACTGTGTTGAGCAGGCTTGGATCCAAGCTACAAAGTAACACTCAAGCATGAGCATTTTGCTTTGGTAGAGATATGGAGAGAAGGATTTAGTGAGATTAAAAGTAACATTTGGGAGCTAAAAAGGTTAATTATTTTGAGAAATGCAGTTAACATATCTGTTACTCATGGACAGTAGACTTGCTGCAATATATATTGCATTTGCATCATTAACCAAGCAGTGACTAATGGTGTACATCGGGGGTGGCCAAACTACAGCCCATGACACCTGGGGCACTACTGGAAGCAGATGTACTCCATGCATGCACAAACACGCACGCGCAAACAATGCCATAAATGCACCCGTAGCTATAATAAATGCATTTATAACAGCCACAGATGCATTTTACGGCAGTGTTTGCACATGCACGTGCACGTTTTATTTTTGCTTCTGGTGGGAGGAACCACATGACCGGCCCGATCAGCTGTCCAGGGGGCATGGTCAGGCCAATGGTGCAATAAGTTTGACCACCCCAATGTACATATATAAAGAGTAGTCCAGTGTCCTTAATTGCCTTTGCTACTCCTGCCAATAGGAACCATGCATGAACCCAAGCCAAATCTGACCAAGTTGACCAAGCCATTTACTCTTACTGCTCAGTAATGAGATCTCATGAAGATTCTTGCCTTACTTCTGTATGTACACAGGCCATCAATATATTATGAGATTTCTATGGGCAAGTATTGTAGAGAAGTTGACAGCATGGATCACATTTTTGCTTTTAATGCTTCCATGTGCTTAACGGAGTGGGAACATGCCCACATGTCTTATGGTGGGATGCTTTTGTTGCAGTCACAGAAATAAATTATACTTCTTATTGCATAGGATAAATGCACACGTGCCCATTTTACATGCTACTCTGAGTGCAAACATACAACAAACAAACAAACAAACTCCTATGAATACTTTCTGATTCCATTCAGCCGTTGTGTTGAACCCCCAGTGCCTCCCAGAGGAAGAGCTGACCTATGTAGCCTCGGGTAAGCTGCCAGGTACCAAAGCATAAGAAAACTCTAGAAAGGGTTGCCCTAAGTTGAAACTGTCTTTATCAACACCTTATTGTTATTGTTAATTAAATATAATCTTACCTTAACTAGTTATGATGACTAGTGGGTTCATATCTGTGGTGGCTTAGTGGTTAAAACGCCGAGCTTGAAGACTAGAAGGTCGGGTTTTAGATACCCGAGTATCTTCTACAAGCTTTCTTTGGAACAGATGTAAATTCAAATGATCTGAGAATAGATTAATTCACTTTGCTCTCCTTACAAATAAGGTAGCTCAAAATCTACTCCAAATAGTTTTTAAAAAATGAGAAAATTGAAAATTGGGAATTGAAGAAGTCTGAAGCTACAAACAGAAATTAGAGATAACCCATAATTAGAGCTGAAAACACATTATTGTCATAGAAAGGTGATTGAGATAGTTTCTTCACCTTGTGAAACCAGACTTCAAAGGAATATCTGCTTCTGGGTCTAAAAATGAACTACCAAACAGAGCAAATTATTTTTTGTATTCCGAGGTGAGAGAAGCCGCTGCTGTGATGCTCAGACATTTTAATTGCTTAAGGATCTTCTTCTTATGGCCTATCCATAGCATCTTTTTCTGGCCCATTACATGCACATCCTGGCCCATTCTGAAATAGAGATACAGTACTGGTAGGGTCCCCTTTGGAAATGGGAACTAGATATGCAATCTCAAATTGGCATCCCAAGAAATATGGAATGTGAACAATCGAAAAAGATAGACAAATTCTTAGAAAAGCCTGAAAACAGGGATTTTCTGAAACTCACACTCAAAACATGAGGCAATTAGTTTCCCAATTAAGCATACTAGTACTAAGCAAACTGAGTCTCATGCAGGATTGCATAGTCCGTTATCTCTAATTGGTTTAGCTTTCTTGAGTGGGTAGTCCCAGTACTAACTCAAAAGCTGTTCATTCATAGTGCAATCTGTACTATTGTATATACTCAAGTATAAGCCAAGTTTTTAGCCCCCAAAATGAGCCCCAAAAAGGGGACAATGGCTATACTCAGGTCAATGACCACGAGGGTTTGAGATGCCATGTCGGATTGAGATGCATCAACAATTTAATTAATTTTACCATATTTTCATGTATTTTGATTATTAAAACTCACTAGCAGCTGCTGCATATCCCACCCTTGGCTTATACTTGGGTCAATCTATTTTCCTAGGTTTTCAGGTCAAAATTAGGTACCTTGGCTTATATTTGAGTTAGCTTATACTCAAGTATATATAGGTAATAACCTCCTCTGTGTCTAGGCCACACATGAAACTTCCAAAATGAAGTTATCTTTTGGTGAGTTCATTTTGCAGCTCCTTTTGCCTGACCTAGTGTGAAAAAGATTAGCTGGCAACATGAGCTTGCCGTTGCTCAGGGTACTCCTGCTTGTGGTTCAAAAACACCACAACCTTCGAGGGTGAGACATCCTCTAATAACTGAGGATGTATCAACCTCAGTCTGGCCACTGAAACAATGAAAAAAGTATTTCCTAGTAAACCAGACGCCTAAAATCTGACACATTCATGAAGTCCAGAGTAATACTCCTCTCATTCTCAAGGGAGATAATTACATATTGTTTTGCCAAAATGGGGACATTAATGTGCACCACAAGTGGTTAAGGTTCTTCTAAGCCAAGTTGAATGTTGAAACATAATATGCACATCCCATGTCAAATTAATTACTAATACAGTCTTTTTTTGTTGTTCAGTCGCACAGTCGATTCCGACCCTCTGCGACCCCATGGACCACCGTCCGCCAGGCACTCCTGTCCTCCACCATCCCCCTCAACTCGCTCAGCTCTCCGCCCACCGTCTCCACAACACCATCTAGCCATCTCATCCTGGGCCTTCCCCTTCCTCTTTTGCCCTCGACCCTTCCAAGCATCAAAGCTTTCTCAAGTGAATCCTCTCTTCTCATTTGATGTCCAAAGTACTTTAGTTTCATCTTTATTATTTGACCTTATAATGAGCAGTCAGGGATGATTTCTTCTAAGATTGACCTATTTGTTCTCCTCGCTGTCCATGGGACTCTCAAAACTCTCCTCCAACACCACATCTCAAAGGCGTCTATTCTTCTGCGTTCAGCTTTCCTAATGGTCCAGCTCTCACAACCATACATTGCCACAGGGAATACCATTGCTTTGAATATGCAAATTTTTGTTTTCAATGTGATGTCTCTACTTTTCACTATGTTCCCCAGGTTTCTCATCGCTTGCCTCCCAAGAATCAGTCACCTTTTTATTTCATGGCTGCAATCACCATCTGCAGTGAGCTTTGATCCTAAGAAAGTAAAGTCTGTCACTGCTTCTACTTCTTCCCCATCTATTTCTAACTTGAACTTTAAAACCTAAAAATTATGTTTACTTCAGAACAAAGGCCAATAAGACAACACAGAGTGACCAAATGATATACAGCATGATTTGCAACCTACAGCCCATGGGCCGGCCCTGGCCCACAGCACCATTTCATGTGGCCCACCACCCTTACTCTTGCCGCTGCTGTCGCCACCACTGCAAGCAGCAGAACTGCCAAAAATGCATGAGAATACATGTGAGAAAACATGTGAAAATGCATAAGAACACATGAAAATGCACAATAATATGTGGGAATACACACAACAACACATGAAAATGTGCAAGAATTTATTTATTTATTTATTTAAATTTGTTTATCACCCTCCTCCCAAAAGGGACCCAAGGCGATTTACAACAATTATAAAATCATTTTTAAAAATTAAAAACTCTAAAAACTTTTTAAAAAACTTAGTATTAAAAGCCAGAAATTGCAACACAGGCATACTGGGGTCAAACCAACCAATTGGCTGGGGGAATTGAACCATCCACTCCCCAGACCAAGCCTGCTAGCCAGATTTTCACTCCTTTTCTAAAGGGCAGCAACTCCATCTCTAGTTCTATTGGGAAGGAGGTTCCAGAGGGCCGGAGCGGACACCGAGAAGGCCCTCCTTCTCATGCCAGCGAGGTGTGCCTCTCTGGCTGGTGGCACAACCAGAGAGCCTCTCCGGTCCGCTCTGGTGGAATGGGCAGATGTCCTTGGGATTATGCGGTCTCTTAAGTATCCTGGTCCACTACCATGTAGGGCTTTAAAGGTAATAATCAGCACCTTGAATTGCACCCGGAGGCAAACTGGGAGCCAGTGCAGCTCCTTCAGCAGTGGTGAAGCACAGCCATAATGCCCGCATCCTACCACTACTCGTGCAGCCGCATTCTGGACCAGCTGAAGCCTCCGAATGGTCACCAAGGGCAGCCCCATGTAGAGCGCATTACAATAATCAAGTCTGGAGTTGACCAAGGCATGTGTGACCATGAGCAAGGAGTCCCGGTCTAGGAACGGCCGTAATTGGCGAATCACACGAAGTTGTGCAAAGGCTCTCCTGGCCACGACTGCCACCTGCTCTTTGAGCAGTAGTCGTGAGTCCAGGAGGGTCCCCAAATTACGTACCAGGTCTGATTGGGGCAGAACTGTCCCATCCAGAACCAAAGGTGGTAGTTCCTGAGATAACACAGGACCCCCAACCCACAGCCACTCAGTCTTGCCAGAATACACAAGAATATGCACAGAACCACAAGACCGGCCTGCTCAGCTGTCTGAGGGGGAGTGGTTCGGCCCATGACCTGAAAACATTGAGAACCCCTGGCATACAGTCATGGCGAACCCTGGCACTCCAGGTGTTCTTAGACTTCAATTACCAGAAGCCCAAGTCAGCACTCCTGCTGATCAGGGCTACTGGGAAATGAAGTTTCAGAACACCTGGAGTGCCAAAGTTTGCCAACATGGGTATAGGAGGTGAGGCCAGGTAAGTTTAACATAATACAATTATTAGAGGATGAGTGGTGAAAGGAGGGGCACTCCTAATGGCAGCCAAGAGGTCAATGGAAACTCCATTTAGCAGTACTGTATGTGCCTGTAAGAGCACATTAGGTGTTTTGATTAAGATATGTGAGCTATGCAGCCAATTTTAATGCCCATACCAAACTTAATTGCTCAGTGATTCCATCATTATATTACAGTCTAGCCCTTTGATAGCTGATTCTGGAAGAGTTTCAGAAGTCAAAAACAAGTATATCTTCCCAGTTCTCGCAACAAGGAAGTGAGCAAACCTTTCAATAACCCGTATAACTCTCCTTAGTATTTAATACACCATTGTTTTCCCATTGCTCATAACAGGCCAGCCATATGTATAGACGTAATATTATTAAAATCCCCACAAATAAGTCACAATAGCCTCGTCCTGTTTAAAAAAAAAAAGGCCAGAAGGAAATGACTGTTCGCAGATGGAGTGCAATATGAATTTGTTATCTTGAGTTACCAGATAAAGATAATTGCGCAGTATATGCCAAGAGCCTCTCAATATCAGTTGGTAACTTGAAATAAATTAGAGAGCAATTAAATTAGCAAATTTCCAGTCATTCACCCTAGCCTAAACCCTTGGAATTATCATTTTACAAGAAAACATTTCCAGCACCCACTTTCAAGAATATCACAATAATTGCTGAATATCACAAATGGAAATTGCACTGTACAGGACATGTCTCTTGAATAGTAGATGGGCATTGGACAGCACCAGTCACCGAGTGGTATCTCAGAGGAGTAAAAAGACCCCTTGGAAGCATCCCCCCCCCCCAAGATGGGAAGACCCAATCGTGAAAAGTTTTGGTCAAACTTGGAGAAGAGCACAGCAGCGAAACAAATGGAAAACAAGTTGTGAACAGCAGGAATTTATCCCTTGATAGTCTGGTCAATCCAGGAATCAAGACAATCTTTCAAGACACCCAACTTCCTACAGAAGAAACCTGGAAACTGCTAGTTCTTTTCTTCTTTTTACTTTTCTGAAGAACAGTGAAAGAAAAGGTGAAAAGTTCCAATACAGTTATGGCTAACTATGGGATCTGTAAATTATGAACATACAAGAAAGTAAATGAAAAGATGCCTCCTGCTAAAGAAAAATAAAGGTCTTAGAACCTGCTTTAATAAGCCAGTTTGTTCTGTTGTTGCACAGGGCATATAGATTTCTCTTCATTTGGAATTATTATTATTATTATTATTATTATTATTATTATTATTATTATTATTATTATTATTATTATTATTATTATTATTATTATCATCATCATCATCATCATCATCATCATCATCATCATCATCATCATCACCATCACCATCACCATCACCATCACCATCACCACCACCACCACCACCACCACCACCACCACCACCACCACCACCTCTGTCAGACTATTGGACAGTTTTTGTTTGAAGATACTATCACAGGTACATGGTTTCATAGTCCTCAAAAGTGTGGATTTGTGTTCTCATAGATTACACACCTATTCTTCACAACAACAAAAAATCATAAAGTAAATATAAAAAGTTGAGAAAAAGACCCTGGATAATATCAATTAAAAAGAGTTCAGGATCACCATTACATAATTCTAATAATCTTATAGGCCTCAAAAGGCTTCTCATTGTTCCTTTACAAATCTATGTACTGTATACAGAATCAGCCATTTACTTCTTAAGTGCTAAGTTTAAAAAAAATCAATGAAATGAAGATCACTCCAAGTGGAATAGATCTGTACAAGAAGCTAAGCTGGCTGCCAACCAACAAGAAAACAAATTTATCCTGATCTGCAATATGTGACATCCAATACAAGTGCTATGACATGGGGCCTATGTAACTACAGCAGCTTCCATAGTGAAGCACAAATGACACAATCAGCTTTTGCAAGCCAATCATAGCACTCCATGCTGCATGGCAGACCCCATATCACACAATACTGCTATACAGTATGAACTCTGAATGAACAAGTGGAGCATCTGGAATTCTCGCCTCTGCCTCCAGACAAAGCAGCGTAAATCTGGCATTGTGATTTGGCACTGCAGATGGGAAACCCTGAGAAATGTGAATTTCTTTTGTGAATTAAAACATAAAATCACAATCTTTGACACTGTTAGGCTATAGAAAGGGCTAAACCAAAGGCTTCAAGATTGATGATGCAAGCAACAGGTGTTCTTTGAATTCTCCAAAATTGCTCTGGGCCTTTTCTGGTGGATTTCATTCAAAGGATGCTCAGGAATTTCTTCCAGAAATACTATATGAATACAGTAATCACATCGTACTGTTGGATAAGAGTTGATTTCACAAGTCCATGTGTTCACTAGGGCCGCCTTTCCAAGGTAGTGCACTTTTGGGTGTGTCAGACTACAAGTCCAATGATTACATTGGGTGGAATGGTTGCACATTGGCAGCTTCACCTTGCAAATACCGACAATACCACATGCAAGTGTTCCCCTGAGCCACTGGAGCAACCCTAAAGTGACTTTATAGTCTCACTCTGTTTCTCCTAATGTGCATCATGTCAAGAGTGCAAAATGGATCCAGGTTTTGAATCGTATATACAGTATACAGATAAACTGACAATTCCTGTATAGTAAAAGGCTGCACAGACCAGCTGATGATTTTAATCCAAAATTTTGAAAAGTTACTTTACGGACTACACGTGCCATAATAACCCTAGCCAATGTGGCTGATGGATTATGGGATGGATTATGGGAAATCTAGCTCACAAATACTTTCCCTCCAGGAAGAGTAGTTTTCAACCCTGGATCCTGGGGCTGTAGCTAGGGGGTAGCCGGGGTGGCCTCAGACCACCCTTGAGTTAGCAGTTTGCCCACCTTGGCAAAGCGCGGTTTCCCATAGGAATGTATGGAAAAGAGGCTTTGTTGTCCACCTTGTAAAATATTCGCCCGCCCACATCTAGCATCCTGGCTATGGCCCTGTTGGGTCTTGGACTCCTGCTCCCAGAAGCCTTCGGCATTAGCTGTGCTGGCCAAGATTTCTGGGAGCTGTAGTCCAAGAACATCTGCTGACCCAAGGTTGAGAACTACTCCACACGGACTCTGAAGCTGCAGCGCAGTAACTGCGTGTTGGTTGGGAGGCAGGAGGATCTTCCTCACAGCAGCCCGTGGGACAAGGCAGTTCCCTCCAATACAAGTCACTCCAGGAGAGGGGAATGGGGAGGACGAGCCAGGGGCTTCCCAAGTGACCTGGGATCTCGGGTATGCCTGCAGCCAGTAGTCCAAGGACCCCCTGGCGAAACGGAGCGCGATTCGGCAACGCCTGCCTTCCAGCTGCATCATGCTTCGGGGTCAGCGAATGACGAGATCCTTAAGACTTTCACCAAATATGGATCGGGGTTGGAAACCTCCTCGGGGAGTTTGTTTAGCTGAAGCCGGAAATCTCTCTGGCAACCGTCTCTCTTCGTCTGTCTGTCTCTCTTTCTCTCGCTGCCTCCCTCCTCCCAAATCGGATGTCTAAACAAGGCCAGGCGAGCCGAGGGGTTGTTCCGGCGCCCCCGCTTTCTCCACCCTGCCCTGCCTGTAGAGGGGAGTCGTCCTCTCCCACCAGGGACCGGGGAGTTGGGCACCTGGGCTTTCCCAGCTTCAGATCCTCGAGCCTACAAGTGCCTGGGAGGAAACCAAAGTCCAACCACAGCTCTCTTGCAGTTGCACCAGACACATGGGGGGGGGGGAGAGAATCCATGATGTGCGTGTGTGTGATGAGCCTCCCCCCCCCCCCCCACTTCTTGAACATCTTTGGAAGGAGTAAAATAATTCAGGAAATGCAATGGTTTCATACTAGCTTCAGCCACTCTTTGGCAACCTGCTGGGTTCAACCTGTGGTTTAATTATGTTGCCTTACTTGAAGGGGGGTGGGTGGGTGGGCGAGGTGAGAGTGAATGGAGAAAGGAGAAGACTCTCCAAAAAAAATCCACAAAAGATGGATATACAGTAAAACCTCATATAACACTAAAACCTGGTTCCACAAGTCTTGGTGTTATATGATTTTTAGTGTTATCTGATGCATGTTAAAATCCTATGGGATCCATAGAGATACATTGTAACCACACAGGCTTTTGCGGTTGTTATCTGAAGCATCCCATAGGATCTTAATGTTATCTGATGCAATTCTTCCCCCCAGATTCCTTAATGTTATGCGATTTTAGTGTTATTCGATACTAATGTTATATGAGGTATTACTTGTATGCCCATCAGCCCCATTTCTGTTCCCTGGTTGGGGTGGCGGTGGGGTGGAGCCAGCGAGGAGAAAACATACCCCTGTTTGAAAAGTAAGACAAAACCATGTATGTTTGTGGAGGCACTGCAGAAACGTGCACCAGACTGGGGTTTCAACCCCCCCACTGGTGAAGGACACAGGATCTATTATATTGGTCCTACCTCCCTGGATGCAAAGACACCTAGCCACCTTTCTCTTACAAGACCTCCCCCCCTCATTCCTACAATTTCTGTTAAGTTCAACAAAGGTGCCTATTATTCTTTTTTTAACACCCCCCCCCCCAAATACTACACTTTATTAGACCCAGACTCACATCTCTCTCCCCCTCCAGTTAGGATTCAAGACCAACACTTACCCTGAAACACATTCACACGGTCCCTATGAAATGTCTCCCTCTTTCAGCAGTGGAAGGAGCAGGCGACGAGCTGTCTGGCCTTTTCCTCTTCTAAAGCAGCAGTGGGGCTGGCAAGGGGTGAGCTCCCCTCCCCTATATGACCACCCCCTGGGAGTGCAACAGCATGTATAAGACACAAAACTTAAGGCAATGGTAGGCAGCCAGGTAGATCATATTGCTTCTCCCTCCTCTACATCCCCTCCTTCCTCTCCCCCTCTTCTCTCTCTCTCTCTCTCTCTCACACACACACTCTTCCTCTGCTATAGGTTTTTGGAAACGTTCTGTTTCAGAGCTGCTTGTTTGGACATAGATAGCAGATAAAGAATTAGGAACTCGTTATTAGAAAGCAAAATTAAAATAAATGTAACCCCTATGATGGATATGCAACTGATGAGCAGCTAGAGTATCTTTCTTAGCACGAGAGGGTGTGATTATTATTATTTAATAACAAGCCACAACTGTGTTCTTCAGTACCGTTAAACCATAATAGGCAGATTGCGTGTAGAAGTGGGGGAAAATACACCGCACCAGGAATTCCAAAGAATTTCCTGCCCTGGGAACAAAAGTGAAGTCTATATTTAACAACATCTGAAGCTTTGTCAAGAATGCTTTGTGGTTGGATAACAGATTAGAAAAATGTGGAAAATGCAGGCTACTGCTCTACCAAATATGGAAATATTGTTACGTCTGGTGTCTGAATCATCATCTGGAAATACTTACAGCTGTGAAGGCAAATCATAAGACACCACAACAGAAGCTAGGACCCTGTGTCCCTTCTGAAGGCCCTCAAGTGCAGAAGCGGTACTATTAAAGAGCAGAATTTGCAAAGAAAATGGGATTCTAAAGGCCTACTGTTGCTTTCCACTTACTGTTGGGCCCAATAAATTCACCCAACTCTCATTGAAATTTACGTGTTTTACTTCCGCTTCCAGGAGCGACGAGGGCTTCGTGGGCCAGATGAACTGGCGTCAGGGGCCGCACCTGGCCCCCAGGCCTTAGTGACTGGCTCCCTGAACCATATGATCGGCCCACGGCCCAAAAAGTTTGGGCACCCTTGATATAAAGTATTGCAAAATAAGAAAGTGTAAGTAGTAAAACATGTCCAATATGTCTTGCTATAATGCATATTTAAGTGTCTATATAATATTAAAAAGCATAGACCTAAACTGGAACATGTAATTTGAGTAGTTTACTTTAATCGCTTATCATTCCACACTAGACTGAAGGTCACTGGGAGTTCACTAGACTAACTTTCAATTTTGTTTTCTTTGAGGCAGATTCTCTCTACAAACATACAACCACAAGTCAGAAATCCAAGAATCTGTGGACCCCTTTTAGAAGCTTTACTCTCAGTCATATATCTGTGGTCTCACTACAGGCAAGGTGTAATGACTGAGGATGCGAAAGCAGGGCCGTAGCCAGGATTCTAGATATGGGTGGGCAAATATTTTTCAGGGTGGGCAACAAAACCTCTTTTCAATGTACAGTAAAACCTCATATAACACTAAAACCTGGTTCCACAAGTCTTCGTGTTATATGATTTTTAGTGTTATCTGATCCTCTATGGGATCCATAGAGATACATTGTAACCACACAGGCTTTCGCGGTTGTTATCTGAAGCATCCCATAGGATCTTAATGTTATCTGATGCAATTCTTCCCCCCAGATTCCTTGATGTTATGCGGTTTTCGTGTTATTCGATACTAATGTTATATGAGGTATTACTGTATTCCTATGGGACACCACGTCTTGCCAGGATGGGTAAACTGCTAACTCGGGGGGAGGGGGGTTCAAGCCCACCCTGGGCCCCCTCTGGCTAAGGCGTGCATGAAAGGGGCAGAAATCAGAGGAGCCAGAGCCTTTCATAGGAATCTGTCTGGGAAAGTGGAAAGCGACTTCACATTTTTTAAATTGGTCAGGAATGCAAAGACAGAAAAGATTTCAGGATGGGTGGATGAGGGACAGATCTGTTACAGTTAAATGGTCAGAACTAGTCGACCAGAAGATCGACTTTTTGAGACATCCAACTCTGTGTGTGTGCGTGGGTGGGGGGGACAGTGTGTGTCTGAACAAGTCAATTAAAGTTGTGGGGGAGAGATAGACAATTCTGCTTGTTGGGATCTCAAAAGGTGTGTCTGAAATGCCACACTCAAGTTGAGTGTGTACCTGAAAGCAACATTTCCATAACTACACATACACAAAACTCTTTGAGAGGTCATGAGGATTTCTTTCCCTCTCTTCAACTTGCCTCCAGACAGCGGGGAGTATTTTCTTTTGCACATGCCTCATTCATAAATTGGAGGGGAGGAGGGGGATTAAACTAGGCCATCTGGGTATTAGCTGGGGATACACCCTTTCACTCCAACTCTGGATCCGATCCCACTGCCTCACCGATTTGCGTGCCTCGCTCCCCCCACCCAACCCTTTCCCTGTCGGCCTAGCACTCCTCTTTCCAAACCTGCGATTCTTCCCTCTCATCTTCAAGAGTCTATATAAGCTATTCAGCAAACACATAGGGACAGTCTGTCTCCACACACGGCTTTCCCAGGCTTGCCAGTGGAGAAAAGTGTCCTGGGAAGGGGGACAGGGGAGGGGGGAAGAACAAGAGAAATAACTTCAGAAGGAGAAAAGCTATCAGAAGCGTAGCGTGCCATGGCGGGGCCCCGTATAAAAATTTGTTTGGGGGCCCTTAGGAAGGGTAAAGATTTGTTTTGCTTACGCACGTTGGGGGCCCCCGTGGACCGGGCCCCCCGTATAATTGATACGGCAGATACGGCGGTAGCTACGCCCCTGAAAGCTATTTATCTATTTCAGGGGATGCTCAAACTTCTCGGGCTGTCGGCCAGTCACATGATTCAGGGGATCAGTCACTATGGCCTGTGGGCCAGATCTGGCCCCTGATGCCAATTCATCCAGCCCATAACCCCTCGTTGCTCCTGGAAGCGTAAGTAAAATGCGCCTGTATGCTCCTCGTTGCTCCGCTTCCGGGAGCAACGAGGGCTTTGCGAGCTGGATGAATTGGTGCCAGGGGCCGGATCCGGCCCACAGGCCATAGTGACTGTAAGGGCGCATTTTACTTCCGCTTCTGGGAGCAACAAGGGCTTAATGGGCCAGATTAATTGGCGTTGGGGCCCACGGTCCATAGTTTGGGCACCCCTGATTTATTTATTTATTTATTTATTTTCTCTCATAGGCATGCTCTTACTCTGTCTCTGAGTGTGTCGCTTTTAAAATATAAGTCTCTCTCTCTCTGAGTACGTTGCTTTTAAAATATAAGTATCTTTGCTTGCTGGGGGCGAAAGGGAGGACCTGTTTTCTTGTTGCGGGACCAAAAGGAAGGAAAGGAAGGAGGGGGGGGGGAGAGAATGCAGCTTAGACAGGGCGGAGCTTGGGCGCAAAACCGCGCCAAGGAAACATTCCTGAGATGCTTTCGAATTCCTGATGCTTTAGAATTCTGGAACGCGCAACGTCAGTGCAGCTGCAGCACGCGGCGGGCCCCGGCAGGGTATAAAAGGCGGCTCCCTCGCGGCGCAGCTTCAGACGGCAGACGGGATACCCGAGAAACGCTTGCAAGGAGGAGGAGGAGAAGAAGAAGTAACCCGCCAGGCAGTCCCTGCTCTCTTCTTCGCCTTTCTTGGGAACGACGGAAGGAACTCACAGTTTCAAATATACATATATATATAAAAGAAGCAGCAGCAGCAAGACGAGTGGCCAAGGCTTTCGTTACCGTTTTACCAGACTCCTCGTCGTCTTCTCTCGCTAATTAAAAAAAAAAAAAGGCTTTGGCCAGGGCAGAGTCCCTTCGCCCAGGCAACCCAAGGCGTGAAACAGAGGGCTTAGAATCAGCCTCCCTGCGCTCCGGGTTTTGATCCGAACCAAAAGACGACAGCTCCGCACGCCAAGATGAACCCTCAGGCAACTGGCTGTTTCGTCGTGGCTCTTGCCCTCCTTCAGTTAGTAGACACGGTAGGTGTCGATGTGTATTTTCTCCTGACTGTTTATTCTGGGTTTAATTCCCTCCCACTTTCTCTCCGTTTTTTCTGGTTCAAAGAGAACCCCCCTCCCAACATATGAGGTTTCTTATAGTACCTCTTTTTTGGGGTGGGGGTCCTTGGCTTAAGATAGAGCTTAAAAGATGGACATTTTTTTTGGGGGGGGGGGGGGTGTCTGTAAGTGAGCCAGTGCATAGTTGTTTATCAGAGGCATGAAGAACTTAACACAGCCCTCATCTGTCCATGGGTATAGACTCGCAGTCATTGTGGGGTAAGATCATGAAGCAGCAGTGGCAAATGGGTTCCGTTTCTTATGTGCATCTTTGGTACAGAGGGCTGGTTGTCGCTTCTTGTTTCTGCCACTGGAGCTGCTGGAGCCTGCTTGTATCTCATCAGCATTGTTTGTCTCCTTTCCCCAGGCGCTCACTTCTTGCCCAGCTGTTTGCCAGTGCCCTTTGGAAGTTCCCAGATGTGCCCCAGGAGTTGGTTTGGTTCTGGACGGGTGTGGATGCTGTAAAGTCTGTGCTAAACAGCTCAACGAGGACTGCAGCAAGACCCAGCCTTGTGATCACACCAAGGGGCTGGAATGCAATTTTGGCGCCAGTTCCACAGCTCCAAAGGGGATCTGCAGAGGTAAGACGCGGCTTGGCTCCTTTAAAGTAAAATTTTCTGTGTGTGCATACAGACACCCCCGCACACATATATACAAAGCAGTCCTAGTAGTGGCGAAGTTTAGTAATTTTCAGTCCATGTATGGTTATGCTTTGTTGTTGGTAGATTGGCAGAAGGGCAGATGACTTCAACCGTCTGGAATGCAATTCACTATGTCTGGGCTGCACTAGCAGCACATAAGGAAAAGTGATTCCTGACTAACTTATTGTTCTAGCCTAGAGCTCTAGGGGATTGCAGGGAATTTTACCATAAATTGAATTTAACAGAGCAGGAGGGGGGGGAAAGCCTCATCTTCCTTCAGGAGACTGAGACCCACTTACAACTCACTCCTCCAATCTTTTCTATTTTTTGCAGCCCAGTCAGAAGGCAGACCCTGTGAATACAACTCCAAAATCTACCAGAATGGAGAAAGTTTTCAACCAAACTGCAAACACCAGTGCACTTGCATTGATGGTGCTGTTGGCTGCGTCCCGCTTTGCCCACAAGAACTCTCCCTGCCTAACTTGGGCTGCCCTAACCCAAGGCTGGTAAAAGTCCCTGGCCAGTGCTGTGAGGAATGGGTCTGTGATGACTCCAAAGATTCCCTGGATGAGTTGGAAGATTTCTTTGGCAAAGATTTCGACATGGAAGCCTCCGAAAGGGAGCTAACCAGAAACAACGAACTAATAGCCATTGTGAAGGGAGGCCTGAAAATGCTGCCAGGTAAGTTAAGAATATCATGGTTAGGTTGTCCTCAGCCAGGGAGGGGAGCATTTCCAAAACTTTTATACTGTGAGGGTCATCTGTTTTGTTGTTAAAGCTGATGAGAAGGTAAACAAAACAGAGCGTAAGTATGAGGTGTTTACAACCTTCTTCCTTTTGCTTTCCTTTTTAGTCTTTGAATCTGAGCCTCGCAGCCACTCATTTGAGAATCCAAAGTGCATCGTGCAAACAACCTCGTGGTCCCAGTGTTCAAAGACTTGTGGGACTGGTGTCTCCACACGAGTCACCAATGATAATCCTGACTGCAGACTTGTCAAAGAGACTAGAATATGCGAAGTGAGGCCATGCGGGCAGCCTAGTTATGACTCTTTGAAGGTAAATACAACCCCTAACCATCACATGTGTTATTTCCCAGTCCTCCTTGGGCAAGAGGGCGTCTTTTATCTTGAGATCTGACTGTTCATCTTTTGCTTTCCAGAAGGGGAAGAAATGCACCAAGACCAGGAAGTCTCAAGAGCCAGTCAGGTTTGCTTATGCAGGATGCTTCAGTGTGAAGAAGTACCGCCCCAAGTATTGTGGCTCCTGTGTGGACAGCCGGTGCTGCACTCCTCAGCAAACCAGGACTGTCAAGATCCGGTTCCGCTGTGAAGATGGGGAGACCTTCACTAAGAATGTCATGATGATCCAGTCGTGCCGATGCAGCTATAACTGCCCCCATCCAAATGAAGCCTATCCTCATTACCGGCTATTTAATGACATCCACAAATTCAGAGACTAAATTGTGATGTGTAGAGGCTTGGTTTTTTATAAAAAACAACAACAGTGGAGAAATGAACTCTAATGGAAATGACGTCTTTGCCCATTGAAGGGCGACACTGAAACACAAAAATGCACTGTGCAACTGGATACTAATGCAACAGTTTGAACATACTTAAAGCTTCATAATATTGGAGCAATCATATTGCTTCATTTTGGAGCACTTTCATGATTACTGATTTCTGTTTGTAACTGATCTGTTTATACTTTTGTCCGTCTGTCCTTGGCTATGAAAAACTTCAGTTCCCTGCAGTTCCATATAATGCCACGTTTTTGTTGTTCCAAAACAATGACCTCATGATGGAGGTTACATTCCTTCCTAAGGTGGGCACTTTCGCAGTTCTCATCTATGGCAGCTATAGGTACCAGCTATATGTTTCATGCCCCACAAACAGAGATTGGTTGTTTTTAAAGCTGAATATTTTATTTATCAAAATGTAGCTCTCTTTTTCTGTTTTGTTTCTGAGGAAAAAAAATTCCCTAATACTGGAATAAGTTGTAAATGATTTAATTTTATATTCAATGAATTAAGAGAATTCTATTTATGGAATTAATCATTTAATAAAGAAATATTTACCTAATATTTGTAACATGATTCAACTTGATTGTGAGTAATTGGAAAGCACAAGCAGTGGCAGAGTTACAGACAATGATGGGGTACACTTTTTAAAAGAAACTTTGTGGTATCACTTACTTTATTTAAGTTTAACACCATATTAATCAAGGTGTTAAAACTGTTGGTTCCACAGCAATGTTGAGTGGTGAGATTGGAATCTTTGCTTTAGAATGATGTTAATACTTTATATGCTGATGATCCTTCAGCCTTACACTCTATTCCCAGGTCATTTCTTGGTCACTGAAGTCAGATCATACTTTGCTTAACCAAGGATATTTTTATAACAACCAGAGGCAGTATTTCTTTAAAATAGTATTGCAATGGTTGTACAGAAAACAGTGTAATTATGATGTTCAGGTAAACGGGACATACAAGAAAGCCAGTAGTCAAGGCTTTTGATAATTCCAATATAAGTAAAGGTAAAGGTTTCCCTTACTTGAAAGCCAGTTGTATCCAACTAGGGTTCAGTGCTCATCTCTGTTTCAAAGCCGAAGAGCCAGCCCTGTGTGCTGTAGACATTTCTGTGGTCATGTGGCAGGCATGAGTAGACACTGGAGTGCACAGAACGCTGTTACCTTCCCACCGAAGTTGTCCCTATTTACCTACTTGCAATTTCTTGCTTTCAAACTGCTAGGTTGGCAAATGAATACATTTATTTTTTGCAAATGAACACATGTCTTGCAGGGATGGGGGGGGGGGGGAGAGGTTCCGGCTTTCACTAAGTTCAGACTTAAATGAGCTTGAGGCAATTACGCCTGTTAATCCTAAATAATATGGTGATTAAAAGTAAACATGTTGTTAAAGAAAAGTATGCTAGGAATTTATAATTTTTTTCCAGCAGGCCAGGAGTTAGCCTTTCCTGTTTCCACCTTTTCCATTCTAGTACATTCTAGTATAACTTACAGAGGTTGGAAGTTTTGAACGTCTAAAAGCTCAAGAGGGCAGGATCCTGGAGGAGTGGGAGGAGGGAGGAATAGTTTTAATAAATTCTGTCCTGCTGCTAATATGTGAAGTGCTTTGCAGTGTTTACCTCATTAATCCTTATAACAATCCAGCAAGAAAGCTGAATAATACTCCCGGTGTTACCATTAGGGGGAGTTGAGGCTGATGGATTGAGACTTGTCTAAGACTGCCCGTGGATTTTAAATGGCTGAATACAGAACACGCACTAATCTTACACATTTTCCTTCTACTGTATTTCTGATGCCCAAGTATGAAATGCTGAATGAGCAGGAGGTAGTACTGCTGCCTAGGCGGGCAAAGAGCACTTTATTTCCATACAAGAGGGATGTATCGATGTGGGACAAATCCAAGATTTCCAGAAGCACAAAGGCTCTGGAAGGGGGGATCCTGAAAATCCACTGAAAACTGAGCATGTAGAGCGGCTGTAGAATATTGGATTCTGGGAATTGAAGTTCTAGAACATCTGGAATGCCAAGGTTTGCCATCACTGTCCTAGGCGAAGGACACAGTGCTGGCTGACGGGAAGCCTGTATACTTCATACTGCAACATTTTGTTACAGATCCCAATTAACTGATTTCAATTACTGCAAATGCATTGCAGAAAATAAGATTCAGATAAGCAGGCATGCATGTTATATAAAAAGGATTCACTGGCGACAAAGAGAAATGGCAATAAATTCTGCATATCTTGTCCCTCTATAATTCAAGCCTGCCCGAGAGGGAAATGTGTGTGTTTATGAGGCCAGAGACTTAAGAAATACAGCTCTTTCATGGTCCAAATATTTGCCTGTAAGAACGTTTCCCTTTATTGCTTTGCAGTTCTGCAAAACCCAAGGTAGGCTAGTCTACTGTCCCCTGCCAGCTTCTTCCAGTGGGCTGGATGGACGAATGAACAACTAATTCAATCTGATGAATCAGACTTGTCTGATGAAGTGGACATGGTCCATGAAAGCTCACATTTAAATACAGAAGTTATGGTAATCTTTAAAGTGCCACATTTTTTTTGCTATTCTGTTTTGTTTAATCTCAGATATAATTCAATCCAGTCAGACATTGTGCATCCTATTACCCAAGAGGACAAGTGTACTCTGTGTTGCTCCATTTTTCGGTAGGCATGGGAAATGGGCAGGCCTCTGAAATACACCTTCTAGTATTCCTCACCCCCAATTTTTTGGCTAAGGTTTATGGGAATTGCAGTCCGACACCACCTGCTGATCTGCTCTATTTCAGGATATTACCAGCTGACGTATCCGTGGGCATCCGCTACTGTTTCTGGCACTCGCACAATGTTTATTTTCATTTTCTACAGAAGTCTGAGGAGGAAAGGAACATGGTGCTGCTGGCACTGAGTAGGCCGATTATATAAACTTGTTGCCCTGCAATCAAAATACCATCCAAGGGCTTCTGAAAGCCCAGCCGCTACCTCACTTAAAAAAAAAAACCTTGACACTTTTCAATCTGCTCAGTCATGTTCTTCTCCCTGAAAGGCATTCAGACCTTGAGCTGTTCTGGAATTTAAGTGCCACCTGGTCTTGACTGCACCTGAACTTGTCTGTGCAATAATTTGCTTATAAGGGAGGTGCAAAAGTCATTGGAGCATGCAGGGATGGGCTTCCATCTACGTCTGGGAATGAGCAGTCTCCCACTGAAGAGGCCTGTACAAATAATTTGGCATCCTGGTGTGCGTGCATGTGTGCATGCGCATGTGTGTGACTGTCAACAACAGGCATTTCATTTTGACCCCCCTCTGAGTTGACTTCCCATGAGTCTGTGGATGCATTCCTCTGCTGAAATGGGTTGTGAGTTTGTAATTGGTTAATACTTCAAAAAATGTACAGAATTTTATTGCCTATTTCTGCTAACCTTTGTCATCTTCTATCAAATTGAGACTTTTCCAGTTCAGGGACCTCTGGCATTTCATGTGCCTTCTTTTCCATTGAATCATATTTTAACTGAAGAGGCATGAATTATGACATGCAGGTGGGGCTTTGCCCTAGGCGGCTTAAAGTTGAAGCTCACTCACCCATTTTGAGGGCTACAATACGCAGTAGTAGTCTGCGAGCAGAAAGGAGACATTTGTAGAAACATGAGGGCCATCTTGAGAACAGGAATCTGGGATTTTGTGCACCTAGGATATTTAAATTAGACAGCTGGATTGCCTCCAGCCTACTACTGTCTACTTGGATTTCAAGTAGTTTAACAAAATTCTGGGGTGTTTTGCATGTCAACTACCATCCTAAGCTTTTATTAAATGGGACATGCAGGGGATTGGTCATGGCATGTTGTTCCATAAAAAGCAAATTATGTGCTACTGAGCTGTGAATCCCCCCTTCCCAAAACATTACTCATGTTGAGTTACTCTTATCATTTGGCAGAGTGAGCTGTTTGCCTCCATGGCAGATGTTAAATGCTGATAGGGGCAACATCCCTCCCCCCCCCATCATTTCTTTGTGTCCAAGAAAAGAACAGACCACATGTCTCATCCCCAAAACAGAGCTTGGCAAAAATCAGTTTTCTGGACTTCGTAGCCATTTGCTATGCTCACTGTGTCTGAAGTTTCTGCTTCCCCTCCTGCCCACGTTGAGGGCAGGAGGCTGGCATTGGGGCTCCCTTCACCACTCACCCCTCCAGCCCAGTTCGGGACAGCCCGTGGCCTGGTACCGGTCTGTGACCAAGTGGGTTGGGGATCCCTGCTCTAAAGGTTTGATGAAACTGGGCCTGAACAAAGGAGTCCCACCTATTCCATGGCCCTTATCCATTTTCAACAGCTTCTCCTTCCTCCGTTGCCTTATGGAGTAGGACTGCATTTGGGAATGCAGATTTACTGGTATGGGATATGCCAACCCAGCTTCTAAGAACACAGCACCAGGGAGGGCAGCAACACAGGAGCTGTTGATCATATTGCAGTGTTATTAATAGAAGTCTTGCCTTTAAATAATTGGGTAAGGCTGTGTGTATAAAGGATTCCACATAGTCACACTTCATCCTGAAAGCAACTGATAATGTTTCTTTGCCCAAACCTTTATTTGGTCCCAGACTCCATCATCATATTATTATCTATTGGGATGATAGAACTTGGAGAATAACAAACTGATGACAAAGTGTGAGAAATGAAACAGAAGTACTGTACTGTACAGGAGAGTAGATATTCTGTTCTTCAGTACCACCTCTGGCATTTTTTTTTTTTTTTGAAAAGAAGTCATGGCATCACAGTTGGTGATATTTGTCTTCTGAGTTAACAGGTTTTTCTGCGCAAGACACCTTGTTGTTTTTGAGTTTTTACATCATGGGCTGCAATTACTGGGATGTATTCTGGGATTCTGAAATAGGACCAAACTGAAACTATGAAGTTTAGCTGTGGTGCTTGATATTTTCAACCTGCCTTGTGGTCCACAGGAAGCACTGAAGGCATGAAGCTGCACGGCCCTTGGAAACATCTAAAGGGCTTCAGGGATGGTGCGCATGCGCAGTGGGGGAGCCAGTGAAAAGGTAAGCCCCGAAGGTGGTTCCCCCAAAAGCTGCTGCCGTTCTCTGGGACACTGGGAAAAGGTACTACTGGTTCTGGCGAACTGGTGCGAACCTGTTACATCCCATCACTGTTCTTAACTACAGTGGGGCTCCACCCCCAACCTGTGTGCTTGCAGACCATCCCCACTGTGTGCTTGCAGACCAATCCCATCATCCCCACTTACATGAAAAATTTTTTTTAGCATGAGACTGGTCCATGTGCAAAAAAGATTGGGCATCCCTGCTTTAGAGGACAATCCCTGCAGGTCTGGGAGAGTTGTGTTGTACTGCTCTACTTGGTTGAGTCCACCCTGTTGAAAGTATTATGTTAATAGTGGTCCATCAGCTTTAGAAGTCATCATTTTACCTCTGTTTACTCCAATTCTGAGATCAAGGCATGGAATAGCTAATGCCCTGCCATTCCATTCCACTGCCATCAGATATTTTGGCTTAGGCTCATGGGGACTGCAGTCTGGCAACATCTGTGGAGACACAAGACCCCTCTGCCCTTGAGCAACCTCTTCCCCTTTCCTCTAGAGAGCCAAAGTGGATTCACAGAACACAAACTGAGAAGACTGCAGAGGCTGAGGGAAGCATTTCATTTACATTTGTCACTGAGCTTGAAATACCAGCCAGAATCGAGGGACTTTCCAGTTAAAATAAGCAGTTGCCTTTTTCCTCTTGGCTTTCAACTCTGCTGCCATAATCAACAGAGACACGTTTCCTTCCATGCCGTTTTGCACATGTCTGGCCACCAGAGCAGTCATTTTTCTGCTCCATTCTAAACTCGATTATGAGCTTGGGTACCCCATAAAAAGCAAAAGTGACTATACTGTTCCCCAAGGCAGTGCGTGTTACTGACAATGCAGATTTGAGGTTTGGTTTGATAGCTATTGTTCCGTCCAGAGAATCTTAGGAATTCTGTTAAGAGTCTTCAGATGGAATTCCCATGATGTTTAGTTGGGTGGTGGTACTGGTGGAGGAATAAATTAACATGAATTTGAGACATAGCAGGTCTAAGAAGTCTCTGTGTGGCTGGTGGAAGAGATCCAGGGCATGTCTGTGTTTCAGCTCTAGCGAATTAAAAGCTTCCTTGTGAAGGTGTATTCACTTTCTTAAACTGGCCTGGAGCCACAAGAGGCCACCCTTGAGTTACAGCAAGACAGAAATAACCATAAACTGTTGTGTCAGTTTAAGAAGCACAGCAATCGATTCCTGGGCATTAAAAGCACAGACCATCTTCTTTTCTTCTAAGATTACAAATTACTTGAAGAACTCTCATATTAGAGGCTAAGCAAGGAAAAAACCCTACAAAGCCAGAACACCCAAACTCACTTTTATCCCACCCTTTTCAGCAACACAGTGCAAGAATTACTTACCCATTCCTCTTGCAATGCCACCAACATTGTAATTTATAACATTACAAATTTATTATAAATGAAAACATATTGGCCCTTAGCCTTGTTAAAGTACGTAGAATATTCTACACACTTTGCTACATTTTCTATAACTGCCCCCCAACAACACAGGCTGTGGAGTGAATGATTTAACTTCTCTTAACATCAGCTGTGCTTATCTGCACACGCACATGCATGGACACATGGACACAGCATTCTAAGCATGACAGTTGACATCAAGTTGTATCTTAAAGAAGAAGTAAAGAAGGTGGCATGTTCAAACAGAGCTGGCTTAGGGACTAGTTTGCCAAATGATTCAATAAGCTAGGTCTAGAATTTGGAGAAAGTTTTTTTTACTACAACTCCTAGTTTGCTCCCAATTAACTTGCACACAGGTCCTAGTGATTAGTGGTTTTAGGGAACTGTGGTTCAAAAAGGTAACTTTGCCAAGGTCTAGGTTCCAAATCCAAATCCATATAGTCCCAGTCGTGATTGTAAGGAATGTTGGTGAAGTGTTGGATTCAAAACTGTAGAGACTAGGACAGTAGCGTAGCGTGGGGGGCGGGGGGGGAGGATGGCCCCAGGAGGCACTTTTCAGGAAGCGGCAAAATGTCCCCACCACTTTGGCCTCCCTCTGCCAGACTTAGGGAGCCAGACTTCCCAGGCAGAAGGCAGGCCTTTTGCTCAGCTGGCCCAGCCTCTCTTTGTCTCCCACCGGCTGTGGCTGCCCCTGCTCTGCCTCCCCCTGTTGTGCACCAACCAGGGCTTTGCAGAACTCTGGAGCCAGTATGCTGCTCCCCACCACATTTGGCGCAGGCAGCCCAGAGTTGGACATGCCCTTGCTGCTGCACCCCGCAGCACTCCACTGTGCGCCGTGTCCTGGCAGCGTCCCCAGTGCCAGAGGTGTAGCGGGCACCCAGGCTTGGCCTCACCTTGCCTGCTCGTCTCCGCCCACCCACTCAACTGGTCATCGGGGGCTCTCCCCACTCTGGGTCCAGGCCCCGGGGACCTTGGCACAGGCAGCAAGGAGTTAACTGGGTCCCACTGGGGGCGGCAGCACCAAGCCTAGATGGAGGGGGGACGAGTTTGGCCTTCATCCCAGGTGGCTGAAGCCCGTGCGACGCCACTGGACTAGGACACACTTCACCAAGGGGAGGGGTGGAAAGTATAGGGAGACTCTAGTGTTCAATCTCAATATATCATGCTCGTTTACATATTGTACAGCGTTTTAATATTTTATGAGTTGTAATTTTATTTAATGTAACCAAAATTGGAATGCTCAGGTCAAAATTGAGTAATATTGTATCCCTCAACATGGTACCTGTGCAATTAGAACCTTAGGTGTGGACCCAGGAGCTGCATGGATGATGGATCAGAGCAAAACAGCCAGAATACAAAAGGCAGGTAAAAATATAATTTTAACATTATTTCATATTATATCACAAATGAATTATCTAATTGGTTAACATTTCAAAGTTAGGGCTTATCACTTGTCAGCTGTTCCAGAATCACGGTAATGGCTGGAAGACTGCACGTCAAGACTAATTTCTTCTTTTCCCCCCAAAAAAAGTGAAATTGCCAAACAACAGTAGCAAAATGTAAGGTACAAGTGGAACCTCAGACAACAATCACCTCCTATAGCAATGAAATCGCGTAACAATTAGGTTTTGAGGGAAAATGGTGTCCCACATAACAATATTCCCTATGGGAAAAAAAATCACACAACAATTTTTCAATGGGAAAAACCATCATATAGCAATTGTTTTGTACAATAATGAGCCCCGTGGAATGGATTAAAATCGTTGTATGAGGTACCACTGTATTCTTAAATCTGATGAATGCTCTTCTTTATGGTTCCAGACTTACCGTCCTGGCTCCTCAAAGACTCTTGATGTGGAAATCAGATGTGGGAAATGTACCTGGAGCTGTGCTATGTACCACTGCAAGGTTTATTTTATTGAGCCCTGGGGGCACAGTGGTTAAAGTGCTGCACTACAACCAAAGGTTGTGAGTTCAATCCTGGCCAGGGATCAAGGTTGACTCAGCCTTCTAAGGTAGGTAAAATGAGTACCCATCATGTTGGGGGCAAAATACTAATTAACTTGTGAATTGCCCAGAGTGCTCTAAGCGCTATGGGGCAGTATATAAATGAGATTGGTTTGCATTTAGTTGGGGAAGGGGCATACTAGTATGATTTTAAAACTGTCTATGTGTTGTTGCAAGCTGTCAGAAAGGCTGGAACAGGTCAAATCCTTCCCCACCAGTACACTTTGGGCATTCATTCATTCATACAAGACACCAAGCTGCTGTGGTGAGGAGCTGAGACTGTATCTGTTGACTCCATCCCATTGACCTGCAGCCCAGCCAATTTGCTGGCATACCAGAGCGCCATATCTGTTGGAATGTGCATTTATGTGGGCACCTTGAGATATGGAATTGTGACTGAAAAGCAGTCAATGCAAGTAAAGATGTTTGACCACTAGAGGCAAGGAACATCTTCCTCCAAGGATGAGGACAGAAGATGTAGATCTCCTTATTTGGTCCACGTTGGTCTCTAGAAAACTCCTGTCCTGTCCCTTAGCCTTGGAATGAACTCAATTGCTCTCTCGCTGAACATTTAGAAGCATGTGCTGATCGTGCGTCATACCTCAGAACAAGCATCTGGGTATTAGAAGTTGCTAATCCATAAATGAGGGCGAAAGGCTGTTTAAAAGGTTTTATGTTCTTTTCGAAAATGGTTATCTTCTGACCTTTATGGTAATCTGAATAACCTTCCATTCCTGAATTCTCTGCTTTTGAGCAAAGTGCTAAAGTATGTCATGGCAAACCAACCCCAACACTACTAAGATGAAACTGATTGCCTGGATGCCTTTCTGCCAGGCTTTGGCCGAGGTTGCAGATTTGAATCTGTCTTTGTCCTAGTAGACAACTGAAGACAGAGGAAGAGTAGCATTGTTGATGATCCTGGATCTCTCAATGGCTTTTTAGGTAACTGACCATGGCATCCTTGTATATGGTGGACTGCTGGACACCACACTGAATTAACACCTTCCTCTTCTTCTTGTGTCATATATGAACATAGGCAATTATCATGGCAATCACCCTTGAAAACTGTCCTGACATTATGATGCAGTGGCCTTTTATCTGCCTTCCGCATCGCAGTCACTTTCTGGTCCTGAGCCCATTTGGCACACAAAGTCCTCATCAGCCCCAGGCCAGTAGTGATGAAGCTATAGCCCTCCATCAAGATGGATTCAAGTGGGATTTAATATACATGAGAACCATCACCCTTCCCTGTGGATATCAACAACCAAGGCCGTTAGTCCTCAGGGTTATCAGGTTAACTGCCACCTGAAACTCAGCATTGAGTTGCTGGCAGTATGGTCTACTCTAGTACCATAGTAGGACAAACTGGCCAGACTTGGGAATTAGCACTAATCTTCCTGAACATCCCAGTTCTGCAGAACAACTGCATGTTTGGCTTGTGTTATACTGGTAAGTTCTATTTTGCTTCTCAAGTTATTGAACCAGATCTTGGAAATAACAAATTATATGCCATTACTGTATTTGCGTATAAGATGCATCGGATTATAAGACACATCCTGTTATTACCAAAATAGCCCACTATAAACCACTATATACAGTGCAAGATACACTCCATTTTCCCAGTGTATTTTAAGGGGAGGGGGAAATGGGTCTTATACACCAGCAAATACAGTAATCCCTTTCCTCAATACTGAAAGCATACGTACAATCATACTGCAAATGTGAGTTAATGAAGAACGACTTTATTTCTTTTGTGGTATAACTGTTAGTTGCTTTCATAATTATAAAAGTGCAGTTGTACCTCTCTTAAAGAGCATAATGCATTCCACAGGATTGCTCTTTAAGCGAGTTTGCTGTTTAAGTGAAATACCATTGTAAGTGACCAATTGTAACTTTTGGTGGTGGTGGGGATTGCGAACCCCGATTTATTTGTTAAGTGAGTTTTTGGTTTGTGTTAGTTGTTAAGTGAGGGCGACCATTCAGAGAAAATTCTCTTTAAACAAGTTACTCTCTAAGTGAGGCACTCTTTATGTGAGGTTTGACTGTGTAGCCTAAATGTTGGAGGAGGATGAAATTGATAAAAGCTTAGCTCACTTTGTATCAGAGGCCACTTATTTAGGAAGTATATATTTATTTTAAGGTGATTTAAAAGGAATTAAATAAAATGTGAGTTACTTTTTGAGGGCTTGCAACTAGAACTATACCTAACTACAGTACTTCTAAGTAGTGACTTTCAAAGCAATATTTTTTAACACATAGATAGTTCTCCAAGTGACATTGTCCAGAGACTTGGATTAATGATCATCAATATTCCAATTATACCCTGCTCAATTTCTTCTTTATATCAGATCCTGGGAATGTCATGAATATTGGGAGGCAGTGAATATGAACAAACTGGGACATTAATGCAGATCAGCTGGACACACTTGCAGGTTTCAGCCAATGAAAACAGTGGTTCTGAACTAGTTGGTAAGCTGTAGGCACTGACTTTGAAATATTGACCAATTAAGGAACTTTGTTCAAAATATAATATGGAAATTTAAAATTTTACACTTTGTTTCAAATGTTTAAAATGACCTGAGCTGGTGCCACAGCCTGTCTCGGGCCCATTGCCTTCCAATGAATATTAGAGGCATAGCATGAAAATTCTTCTGTCTATGACACAGCTTTGAGGTGCCTAGAAAGCTATGATGATCTGGGTGCTTTTTAATGGCTCCAGGTGATGCTTCAACTTTGCCTTTTAAAAAAAAACCAAACTAGTTGAAGTCACAAATGTTTCTGTAACCTCCAGATTGGACTGTTATATAATGTGCTTTATGGGGGATCTTAAAATTACTTTTATATGTTGCATTTTGTCTCAATTGCATCACACATTTATCATCTGCTGTGAGGCAAGTAGATTATCAGCTCTTCTCAATAACTGCACTGGTTACCTCTTTATTTTTCAGTTCAAATTCAACAGTTTAGTCCTTTAAGTGACTTAGGATCTTGGGTATGCTCTCCCTCTCTCATTCCTCCTTTTGTTCAGACAGGATCTGTTCTAGTGTCAGCAAAATAACAAAAGTGTTTCCCATGAGAAGCAGGGCTTGTTTTGGTTGTGGTGAGAATTTTACAGAACACCCTGAGGCTGAACTCAGAAGCCAAACTAGCTCTAGGACAGTAGTTCATAACCTATGGCTCATGGGCCAGACCTGGCCAGTGACGGCAAATCATCTGGCCCACAGTGGCAACCCTTGAAGCGGACATGGATGTGTCCGTAAACGTACCTGCACATGCACAAATGGACCTGTCGCAGTTTATGACGGCATCTACAGCAGGGGGAAACCATGTGTCCAGCCTGCTCAGCTGCCAGTGGTGTGGAAAGGTTGAGAACCCCTTCTCTAGGAGAAGGGTTTTTGAAGCTTGATAAAGAGACATGGCTTTTTAGAAGAGCTTAGGATATGGGCTGTGTGTGTCCGTTTCAGCTATTTTTATCTTCTTGCTACTCGTGATCTGATGTTTTATTTATGGCTCAAATCATGTTTGTATTTTTTAAATTTGGCTGCATTCTAATGTTAATACAGTATTTTTTGTTGTTGCAGATTTTGTTCTCATTTTTTTTGGTAAGTTGTTCAAAGTGATTTGTGATGAGAGTAGAATGTGACATTTTCTAAAACAGAAGAAGCCACTAATCCTTTATTGCACAGGACACATTTCTGCAGCCAGAGACCGACATAATAATGAAAGACACTTAACTGTTTCTAGGCAAGAGATTAGGTTTTGAAATGGATTAAATCCCACTTGAATCCATCTTGATGGAGGACAGCAGGTTCATCATTAGTGGCCTGGGGCTGATGAGGATTTTGCGTGCCAAAAGGGCTCAGAATTAGAAAGTGATTCGCAGAACTGGACCAGTGGTACAGGCGTCATGGATACAGAAGGCAGATGACGAGCCACTGCATTATATTCTCAGGACAGTCTTCATGGCTGATTGCCATGAAGATCACCAATATTCAGATTCAGATATGGCAGAAGAAGAATGTCATTATAAGCTCCCTTAAGAGGAGATGACTATCTGTTTCTTCTAACAATCTACATTTAGCAAAATTGCTTGCTTTTGTTTTGTAACTGGTCGACTTGGAGATAGCATTGCAATTTCATCAAACTTATTGGAAGCGTCCAAGGAATAGAAATAAAATCTGATATACTGTATGTCATATACATTATCAGATGACTGCAGGGAATAGCAAGAATTGATTCCATCTGCAATACAGATGTACCAACAGATGTGGCCAACTGGAGCCAGCTGAATAGCTGTTAGCTCACATTCTACAATCTCATTTGACACCAAAATAATTGAATACAGTTAATTCAACTCTAACTTATGACGACCCTTTCCAGGGTTTCTTAGGTAGAAAAGCGATTTGCCATTCCCTTTTTCTGGGGGTGTCTCGAGACCATGCAGCTTGCCCATGGGTACAGAGACTGGCTCTTCTCCCAGGAGACACAGTGGGGAATCAAATTGCCAATCTCTGGCTCCATAGCCAGATGCCTGCAACACTTCTTATTTTCTGTCTAGGTCAAATGTGAAACTGCCAAAATGAAGCCACCTTTGGTGAGATCATTCTGTAGTTCCTTTCACCTGACCTAGTGTGAAAAAGATTAGCCAGAAACACAAGGTTGCCGTTACCAGGGTATGCCCAACTGTGGTTCAAAAATACCACACTCTTCAAGGAGACTCTTTCTGGGTACCCCGCCTACACCACTTACAAGCTGTAATTTATGGTAAAACATGGTTACAAAAGTTCACTGCATTTTAGACATTTTGCCTAAAGCTGTCCTCTGTGATAACATTATCCTTGGTGGAAATTAAGGTTATACAAATTAAGAGCATTCAAATCCAACATGGTTTCACCTGCCTAGTTAATACTGAGAAGGCAGCTCCCAAAACAAAGACGTATTCAGATGCAATGCCAAGCCAGAAAAGCATTCTGTCATCCACTGCCCACTGCTCCTGCTGCAAATGGACATGGCTAAATAAACATGTCATACATTATTTGTTTCTTCTAGTGTGTCAGCCCAACCCACTCTGACTGGCCAAATGTGCTAATAAAGACGCAGGAGCTGCCTGGTCCATAACAATGAAGCTCTCTAGTGCTTTTACCCAGAGAGTTAACCATTACAGCTTTCTGAAAGGGAGCACATTCACAGTACATTGCCTTTGATAAAGTGCGCTTTCTATTACTGATGACAGACAAATGTACAAACATCCTTTATGTCATTAGAGGGTCCTGACTCACTACACGATAGGAATCATCGGTCAGGCATGGGAAAAGCGCTGGAGTTAGACATTCCCTGGGAAAAAAGGAGAGAAAAGAAACCATACATGAAAGGTTATTGGGGGAGAGCAATAGTCGTCAGAGCATTATAACTCTTACTTACTATGGGGGTGGGCAATAAGCACAGTGTAGGTGGCAAGAGGCATGCATGCGCAAATAGTGAGGAGGCCGCATTCAACCCCAGGGTAGTTTTAGCAACCTACTAAGTTCCCTACCCCTTTAACAATTTTTTGGGGTGGGGAGAAGAAATTTTTTTTGTTCAGATCATCCTCTTTTGCTATACGGTGGTGTGATGAGAAATTCTGCCAGGTTTGGAAGGACTCCAACCTACCAAATAGTTAAAAAAATACAACTTCTTCTCTTACGGTCAAATTATTTAGTTAACAAACCCCAGTGGAGCAACCTGTACAACATACAGCCGATGCATTTAAAGAAATAAAACAAAATTAGCAAATTAATGAGCCCCCCCCCCCTTCTTGGAAGTGCAGCCCTCTGGCTGATGGCAAATTTAAAATATAGCCTTTGGCTTTGCTGAAACGACCTGCCCTTGCCTTAGGACCACTGTGTATTCACTTTGGTGTCTTCTTGAACTGGTAAAATTCTGAGCTGGTCACAAACCTCCCAGGTTGTAGATCAGGGGTGTCCAAACTTTTTGGGTCACAGGCTGGGCACAAGGATCAGGGGTGTCCAAACTACAGCCCAGGGGCCAGATCCAGCCCCTGATATCAATTCATCCGGTCCACGCCACCCTTGTCGCTCCCAGAAGCAGAAGTAAAACGCACCCGTAGATGTATCACGCTTGCGTGTGATTCATCTAGCTTGCTTTCTTGCTTCCTGGCCTTGTTACACAGCCAAGCACAGTGAGGCAGGTGTGAAGGTAGCCTCACCTTGACAAGAGAATCAGACTTTCAGTATTTGAGTCAACAGAGCTTGAGTCAACAGTCCTGAAAACAGGACCCCAGCTGTGGCTTTAATTCACACTTCCAAATGCAAAACAGAGGAGAAAAATGTTTCTTCTGCATTTCTTCACATTTATGGGGAGGGTGGCGGTGGTCAGAAACATAATGATGCTTTACAGTCACTACCCACAGTCTCCAAGAGGCACAGTGTAACAACCATTTCCTAAGCAAAGGGCACGCAAGGTGATAGGTAGTTGGGCCAGGGGAACTCCACATGTCAGCATGCCGTTGAACATTGCCCTGTGGAATTTGCATAGCAAGGAATGTGGAGGCTCGCCAACGCTAGCATAAATCCCTGAGCCAAGATTTTGTTCCTCTCCCGATTTCTGAAGAACCAGGAAGCTTCAGCCAGCATCCTGGTGTGGCAGCATCCTGGTATGAGTTCCCAGACATTATTCTACCTAAGAATTCTAGCACAGAGGAAATATTTCTGAGTAAAACAATGTTCATGTCAGAAATTATTCTGGGTTGAAAGGATTTTTGCTGAAGAAACTCTGCTCAAGGGATGTCCAAGTGAGGCTCCTTTCATCTCCCCAAAATCTTTTCCCACTAAAGTGGTCCCTATTTATCTACTTGCAATTTCTTGCTTTTGTACCACAGTAAAACCTCAGATAACACTAAAACCTGGTTCCACAAGTCTTGGTGTTATACGATTTTTAGTGTTATCTGATGCATGTTAAAATCCTATGGGATCCATAGAGATACATTGTAACCACACAGGCTTTAGCGGTTGTTATCTGATGCATCCCATAGGATCTTAATGTTATCCGATGCAATTCTTCCCCCCAGATTGCTTAATGTTATGCGATTTTAGTATTATTCAATACTAATGTTATCTGAAGTATTACTGTACTAGGTTGGCAGGAGCTGGGACAGAGACGGGAGCTCACTCTGTCCTGCAGTACTTGGGTCTCAAACTGCTGACTTGACAGCCTTCCAGCTAACAAGGTGAGCTTCTTAACCACTGCACCACCGCAGCCCCAGTAAAACAAGTATGACCAAAGCAACTATGGCATTCAGGTACCTACATCTCTGAAGAATATTTATGCCCGCCTTGCCTGGGGAAAAAACCCATAGGTTATTTTTAGATTATGTATTAAACAAGTAAAGCCAGAACATGATGTATTATCTTTTTGGAGCGAGGGGTCAAATACCAACATTTAACACAGTAATATGGAAAACATTTAATGGATGGTGGGTGCATGCGGAGAGTTATATGGTATTATATGCACAGTGGTGGGATTACCACACTGTGGGTGTGGTATGGTGGGGGGTGGCCAGGGGGAAAGCCCTATGTTGCACCCGAATTAGGATTACTTTATTTCAAAACTAGGATCGGCAGGAACAGCTGGAATTTGTGCTACCGGTTCTGGTGAACTGGTGTGAATCTGCGGAATCCCACCACTTTATATGTATGTTTGTTTATTTTTTTAATTGTTGTGCTGTATTTTTCTGTGCTTTTTTCTGTTTTAATACAAAATATTTCAAAACATTTTTGAAACAGCTAGGTTGCTTTTAAGAAATACACTGTGTCATTATCTATTCTAATGGATCGCCAAATACTGTATATAAATTTAGCATTCTGAAATCCCACGTACATTAGTTGTTCTCCTGATTCAATTTTATGCCAGAAGTCTTTGAAATAAAGTGGTACCACTACAACAGGGGTTCCCAACCTTTTCAAAACCGGAGGCCGGGACACACTATCTTAGTCAGCTTTGCGGGCCGGATGGCCATTTTTATTTAGTGGATTTCTATACCGCCCGTCCTGGTGTTATCCCACTCTGGGCAGTGAACAAGCAGAGAAACCAATAACAGCAATAACCACGGCAAATTAAAACCCACCACTAACAAATACCTCACAAACTAAACTAAACTAAACTAATTGGCGTCTCATGGCATCAGGAGGGAACCTAACTGGCTAATGTTGATAAGGGGACAACGCCCTGAAATGCCTCCTTAAAAAAGAGCATTTTTAGTTTTTTCTTAAAAATAGCCAGTGATGGGGCCTGGCACAGCTCCATCAGTAGTGTATTCCAGAGTACTGGTGCCGCCACCAAGAAGGCTGTATTGTATTTTTAGTTAAAGGCTTTCGAACCATCCTTGGGGTTGACACCTGGAGCTGTGCCAACTGTGATGTCCGGGTGATGCAGGGGGTTGTTCTGAGGGAGAGACGCTCTGACAGATATCAAACTGTATAGGGCCTTGTATGATAACATTAACACCTTGTATCTGACATGGTTGGCAACAGGTAACCAGTGCAAGCCTGCCAAAGCTGGAGAAATATGATGGAATGCTTTAAGCCTGTCTTTAAGCCTGATTTTGCCCTGCCTGAACAATTGAAGGTGTGGGTGGGTGGTCATTTTGTCCCAACAGCTTCAAAGGGATGGCCATTTTGTTTCTCAAATGCCTTTGGAGGGGTGGTGGGGCACATGAAATAGTGTCACGAGCCGTGTTGGGCCCACAGGCCATAGGTTGGGAACCCTTGCACTACAGGAACACAGAAATGTGAACTAGATCAGATTTAAGTTTCTATAAGGAGAGTAGGAAGCTCTAGGTTCCCTCTTCTTCTGCCTCACTTGTATGCACATTTGCTCAAAAGTTTTGCTTTTCCTTTGCTATCTGTCCACATGGAGTATTTATTAACAGGGGAAACAATCCTGCTTTGAGACTTATTAATCTACTCTTACAAGACAGATATTTTCCCATCCCTTTTCGCCCATTATTTGATAAAGTTTTTCCTTACAGATGCTACAACAGTAACTAAGAAAAATAATAAACTAAGTGGCTGAAATCCTTTTGCTCAGCTGCATTTGTGTAACTGATATTACACAAGTGGTAGCTCCGATAGCAGTCAAAGCAAAAGTGTTTCGCATAAAGCACTTCTAAGGAATTTCACAACAGTTGTATCGAGGACTGCACAACCAACTGTTGACTGAGGGGAATGCCTAGTGCAAAGATGGTTTCAAATGTTAAGTTATATTACTGTTATCTCACATACTGTCAAAGTGAGTCACTGAAAATGTTACGGGAAGAGTCCCGATTCCTTTTTTCCGCTGATGCAAAAGACCATTGATTGAGTTTCTGTTAGAAATTAAGTAGGAATTCCTCCTTGGGCAAGCTTCAAGACTGCCAGATGTTGTCACAGCAAACTGCTGTGTGAACAGAAGAAGAGAATTCTGTTCTATATCAGTTCATGCATGAAAAGGCTTATCACAGTAGTGCTTAGGAACACAGAAAAGTATTAACATACCATACATAAATGAGTGGAAAGCGCCTAAAGAGGGCAATTCTGCACATTCATATGTTGGCGTGGAGAATGTAAGCATTCTCGAATTGCCCCCCTATGGGCTGTGTGCCCCACATTGGGAACCACAGGTCTAAATCATCAACCTTGAGTCCCCACCTGTTCTTGGACGTCAATTCTCAGAAGCACTGATCAGCAGGTCTGCTGGCTTGGGATCTGGTAACTGAACTCCAAGAACATCTGGAGGCCCCTAATCTGAATCATTATGCTCAGAATAGCCAAGTATTTTGCCAAGTCATTCAAATGCATAAACCCAGTTTGGAGACAGTGCCTAATGATCATACGATATACGAAACTTCAAGAGTTAAGCTCCTATTTCCCACCACCACAGTTTATTGGCTGAACATTTTATTATTGTCCCTTTAGATGAAGAGGGTAAAGCACAAGAAGTCATTCTGATGATTTCCAGAGGAATCTGCCTACTCTGTATAAAATTGTACTGCATTACTTCAACTACTGCTCTTATTAAAGGTCTGCAATTCAGCATTGCATTTTCAAACATGGAGGGTCATCATCTTCTCTCCATGACATGTGACATTTGCATATCTAACTAGCAACTTGTCAAGCATGCATTCTTCAGACTTTATAGCTACAACATCCAGAATGTGTGGATTTCCATTATTCTTCCTCCAGATTTTCTAATACCATTGAGCCTGATGAAGACTCCTAGAGAACTTAGAAACTTGCACACCATTACAGAATCATATTAGGTTTTACTGATCCTAATAAAGAGATTGACTACATATGGATTTTGCCTTGTTCTCATTGACAAAGTGTACGGTTATGGTTCCATATCAGCTAATCAGTAAGTATAAATATTTACACTTAGTAATATATTTTTGCTTTGATCTAAAAGCACTAGTTTATAGAGTGTCCCAGAAGGCCAGGGAGTAAACTTTAGTAACACAAATTGGTTTAACTTCTGTGATGAAGGATGCCTGGCAGAACTGTGCTGTTTCCAGAACTAACCAAAACTCTAAGTGACACAAAGCTGAACATCCAATACTGAACTGAAAATTGCCAGGGACCTCAGTATGCTTTAGAAAATAATATTACATTACAATATAATAGTGAGCATATTTGACTGGAACTTGAGAGACCAAGGTTCAAGGTCCCCATTTAATCATGAAACACAACGACTTATAACTTATTGCAATTGATACAGTGATGTTATGGCTACAAACCACACAACTGATTGTGCACTGACCAGACTGCACAACTTATTGCAATTGATACAGTGATGTTATGGCTACAAACCACACAACTGATCGTGCACTGACCACAGACTGCACAACTGACCACACAACTGAATCTGCAAAACTGCTTTACGGACATGAGTTCTGTCTTGGTGCAATGACTTTCACAACTTCAAGTTATGCAAGCATAGCTATGCAAGAGGATTTGAGCCATTGGGTGATCCTAGGATTGTTACTTTGTCTCAGTCTGACCTCAGAGGTTCAGCTTAGCAGATAGCGTATCAGCAACTTTTAGTAATGACGATAGTGGTGGTGAGAATGAACATGGAGCCAATCTGTTCTTGTATCTTTATACAGCAATACCTCGGGTATTATTTGCATCAGATAACGATAAAACCGCATAACGTTAAGCAATCTGCCAAATAAATAAATAAATTGCATAACGTTAAATCCTATGGGATGCCTCAGATAACGTTTGCTAACGCCTGTGCCAGTTACAATGTATTTGCCCTGTTATTGTATTGATGATTGTATTCTACTTGTTTTGTACACCACCCTGAGTTGGTTGCACCAAGTAGGGTGGTATAGAAATCCTAAAAATAAAATAAAATAAATAAAACAAATCTCTATGGAGTTTTAACGTTATTTGATGCATCCCATAGGATTTTAACGTTATCCAATGCATGGATCGGCTAACATTAAAAATCAGATAACACTAAGACTTGTGGAACCAAGTTTTAGCGTTATCCGAGGTTGTACTGTAGTACAAGTCCTTTGCCTCCCTTATCATAACAATTAAATTAGCAAAATTCAGTCATATCAAAAATATGAATGAAAAAGGCATTGGAATTGAAGATGCTCTGTGAACCCATCTAAAAGGAGAACATTTAGGAAGGAATTTATCGTGCAAATCATCCAGGATACTGCAAAATGTTCACGAACTGAAAAAGAAATTCTAAGACATTTCACCAGTAAATTCCCAGAATGACATAATGATTAAATATTAAATGGTATATTAAGTTTGAATGACAGAGTTATTAGAAAAGCAAGTTTGATCTAACAAAATCATGATTTTACAGCACCTTAAGCATGGTGGGAAATACGCCTTTGTAACAAAACCACACAAAAATGTTCCTATAGGAATAAAACACAGGGAAATGTAGGTTGCATACAATACTCCCTGGTAATAGGCAGGCCCACCTTATGTATATGATAATTTCCTTAGACATTGTCATCTACAGTCGCCCATTCATTTTGTGTGCTTTATCTGGTGTGGTATTTATGGCAATTGCTAGTTTATCTTGCATACATCTGATTTCCTTCCATGTCGTTGCAAACGTCCCTGAAAGAAGACCATATGCTCTGCCATAGCAACATTCTAATACAAACACAGACTAATCTTTGTTCATTGGAGTACACAGTTCATTTTTTTCCTCCTCCTTATTAACACAATCTGCATCTGCATACTGTTCAACTGAATTACATAGCAACCACACAAATACAAATGGATGTTTTGGGGGTTTAAACAGCCTGGAACCTGAAAAAGCAAAATGCACTGTTTGTACGCAAACACAGCTTGAACTCTGCAGCACTACTGGATATAAATTGATTCTTTGGATCTGTCCTCTTGTAAGATAGATGAATCCTTAAGTTTCATGAAAGAGAAATATACTGTAATGAATTTCATTTGTGTTTTAAAAATAAAGCAAGCAAAGCAACCACACTTTTATATTGCTCCATAGCGCTCAGTGCACTCTCTGGGCCGTTCACAAGACTTGATTATTGTAATGCGCTCTACATGGGGCTGCCCTTGGTGACCATTCGGAGGCTTCAGCTGGTCCAGAATGCGGCGGCTCGGGTGGTGATGGGGTGCGGGCGCTATGCTCGGGCCTCACCACTGCTCTGGGAGCTGCACTGGCTGCCAGTATGCCTCCGGGTGCAATTCAAGGTGCTGGTTATTACCTTTAAAGCCCTATATGGTAGTGGGCCAGGATACCTAAGAGACCGCGTCACCCTAAGAACGTCTGCCCGTCCCACCAGGGCGGATCGGAGGGGCTCTCTTGTTACTCCATCAGCTAGGGATGCTCGCCTCACGAGCACTAGGAAGAGAGCCTTCTCTGTGTTCGCCCCGGCCCTTTGGAACCTCCTTCCGACAGAGCTGCGCCTGCAGACGGAGATCCTGCCCTTCCGAAAGGGCGTAAAGATCTGGGTGGCGGGTCAAGTGTGGGGACACAGTAATGCAGGTTCTCACCTAGGATGGCTGATTTAAGGGCAGCCATCCTTCCCCCCACTTGGCATCTGTATTTGCATCGGTTTTTATCTGTTTTATCTGTTTTAGTGTTTTAAATTTTTATGAATTATTATGAACTTTTAAGGTTTTTATATATTGTTATGACCATTACCTATGACGGTAATGTATGTTGTAAGCCGCCCAGAGTCGGGTCTTCCCGATTGGAGCGGGATATTAAATGCGAATAATAATAATAATAATAATAATAATAATAATAATAATAATAATAATAATAATAATAATAATAATAATAATAATAATAATAATAATAATAATAATAATAATAAGTTAATTAGTATTTTGAAACCCAGCATGCTGGGTACTTAAAATAGCCTCTATTAGGTCAATATTGTTTCAAAAATAATTATTACACGTAGCATCCCTAAGAGAAAAGGCATTCCTTTAGGCCTAAAAGTAAAATTTTGCTTTAGAGGTCTAGTTTAAAAATCATGTAAGTACTGTACTTCTGCAATTAATGTTATTTATTAAGTTTGCGAATGTTTGAAGACCAAACAATGGTGTTCAAATTTTTCTTACTAATGTTTTTAAAAGTAACTAAGCACTAAATCTAACTGTTACTTATAAACATGGTAGATCCATTAAGGTGGTGGGAGTTTGGTTAAGTTCATATACAGCCAGGGAAGAAGCCTGGGCAGGTTGAGGACTTCGCCGCCCCTCCCCCTGCGCCCACACCAACAGCCAGGGAAGAAGCCAGGGCAGGTTAAGGACTTCGCCGCCCCTCCCCCTGCACCCACACCAACGGCCAGGGAAGAAGCCAGGGCAGGTTGAGGACTTCACTGCCCCTCCCCCTGATCCCCCATCAACATATTGTAATGTAATGTATTGTTTGTAAGCCGCCCTGAGTTGCTACGGTGAGTGGGCGGCAATATAAATTTGAACTAATAAATAAATAATAAATAAATGTATAAATTTCATTGATTCAATGATTGATGATAATAACAAGCAAGACTAACTTGGCAAGTTAATATAAGAAAACATCTTAAAGATTTCTAAGTTATCAAAGGTTTTAAAAGGACTCACAAATATATGACTCTTCAAATCCTCCTTTCCACGCTTCTTTATTTGCATTCTCAACCTTATTTTAATATCTATTTTTTAATTAATATGCTTGCAAAGTATCTAGGATAAACACCATCAAAGAGACAGGGAAGGAAGATGTTCTTATTCCCTTATGTGGAAGTGCATAACACTATGATACTATAAGTGCATAACACTATGATACTATAAGAATGTTACAAAACAAATATAAGCATGTGTAGTGATCTAGTCTGAAGGACCGACAATTCACTGCAGAATTAGATAGGTAATGTTCACCAGGTTACATTCTCTTTCCCTCCGTCTACCTGTCAGGTCTTCCAAGCAAACAACTCTCTTATAGCAGGCATAATACATGGTTTATATATCCTACACACTCTTCCACATGTTCTGATTATCCTCTGATTTATATCCATATACAAAGAATCAAATCTACACTCTCCTCTTTATAGGGTATTTATATCTACCCTTTTGTGAGCTAATGAAAGCAGAACTTAATAAGGCAGCCCCCCCCCCCACATTCTCCTTCTACATTAGTCATTTTATTGACCACATGTTTATGATTTATTCTAGTGGTCACCACTAAGTTCTTCCTAATGTTTTGGCCTCTCCTCTCTTGTAACTGAATCCATGACTTTGGTCCTCTAGAGCTGCTAAAATAACCCCACTCCATTTTCCATGTGACATCCTTTCAAATAGTGGAAGATGGCTATCATATTGCCTCCCTGCCTTCTCCTCTGTAGGCTAAATATGCCAAATTTCCTCAGCCTTTCCTCAAAGGGCTTGGTTTCCAAACCTCTTACCATTCTGACTACAATCCTCTGGAAACATTCCAGCTTCTTGACATCTTTCTTCAACTGCGGCTGCTCAGAACTGGACATGGTACTCTAGTTGATGTTTGATTAAAACATAATAGATTCTAGACACTACTATATTTCTGTTAATACACCCAAGTAACTGCATTTGTTCTTATCTTTGCTGCTGGAGCATACTGTTGGTTTGTGTTCAGCTTGCAATTTACTAGAAAAACCTAGAATCCTTTACACATGAATTGCTTCTAAGCCAGTTTTCACTCATTTGCATCTGGGTTTTTTTCTGCCTAGGTGCACCACTTTATACTTTTTCCTTGTTGAAACTCTATTTGTGGCCCTGTTCCATAATCTGTTACATCATTTTGAATATTATTTCTTCTTATTTATCATGCCCTTGTCCAAATCATGTACTACACCAAGCCTAGGACAGAACCCTGTGGCAACCCACTTCTCCCTCCACTTCAGGAGGATAAGAAACAACTGGCAAAAATTCTTTGGGTGCAGCTTGTCAGTCAGCTAACAGACTCACCTAATTATAGCATCATCTCATCAACATTTTATCAGCTTGGCCACAAGAGTGTTATGACAGACCTTGTCTAAAGCCTTGCTGAAAGCATGATTCCCTATATCCACAGCATTCCTTTTATTGATCCAGCTTCCGATTCTGGCAAAAGAAAGCAAGATTACTCTGGCATGTCTTATTTTTGAGAAGCCCATGCTAAGTCGCAGATTTATACCAGGCAATTGACTCTTCCCATTCTGTTGCATTTTCTCTCTTTTTAATGGGTTCTGTCAATAGTAGTGGTAATGTATTAATTCTTTTTTCAATTCAGGAAAGGTTTAAGAAACAAAAATCACAATTTTTACTTTCAATAGGGGATAAGAATTACATGGCCAAGATTTAGAACAAGGTTTGATCTTGGTTCCTTGATGGTGCTTCCATCAGGAAAGGCCTCTAGTAAAGATTTTCAAGAGCTGTTTACAGTTAATACTGATAGTACTTGGCCAGACTGATTATCTGACTCATTTAGTATAAGTAAGTTTCATAGCTCCTATTCCTGAGGGTGCTCTGAACAGGCAGTTAATCCAGTAAATATACCATAAGACCACATGAATTGCTTGGCTGTCACTTTGGTATTCCCCCAAATTTCCATGTGTTTGGAACAATTATGGGGTTCACTACATAACCTCACCTCTCTTTTTTGTAAAACCAAGACAATAAAATGATCATAATAAATACTTACCCTTTCATGCAAGGACAATGAGCTAATGTTTATTTAGTACTTTTAAGTTGCAAATGTACCAGCACAAGAACTGAGGTTGCTATTACTACAGCATTTTTCCAGTGCTCTGTCCAAACTAGCTTTAAATGACTCAGTTAATGAGAAACTCACAATTTCCCCAGGGGGACGATTGCACAGTGCAGTTGAACAAGTTGTCAAGATTTTTTTTGGATATTCATCCAAAATTTGTCAACTCCTTAAATTTGTTGTTTTTATTTTTTTTCTTTAATTGAAGTTCATCCTGAACCATCTGGCCCATTTGGCAGCCACAGTTATAGCTCACCAGTGCTCACTGCTTAAACTGTGAAAGAATGCAATGTCGCCAGCCCAATGGATCAGGTAGCTCAACAACATCTCAGCGACTGCAGTGGTTACTAATGCTATGCCTATGTTAAGTAGAATCATTACACACAACTTCAAGACATACTATATTTAGTTAATACCTAGTGGTCAGAATTCAACTGGTGATTTATGCTTGCATAAATGAAATCTTGTAAGCCACAATGGCAAATTGCTGCCACAACATACATAATGTTATTTACATAAATGTAAATTATCCCCTGGATTCCAGTAGATACGTTTACCAGCCAACATTAGAACTGCAGATATGCAAGGTATTTGTTACCCTTTTGTGACCCATTATAGACTTTTACACTTTCCAAATGCATTAGGTATTTTGGCCTCAACTTAAGTTGCTTGCTACATGCCAAGCCAGATAGCTTAACTCACATATGAACAACTCTCAAAGTAAATCTTCAAGTTAATTCAACAATTTAAACCAGAGGTGCCCAAACTACAGTCCGGGGGATGGCCCCCAGGCCGTAGTTTGGGCACCCCTGAACCACATGACTGGCCCATGGCCCAAATTTAAACAGCATCTTAAAATACTTAACTGAAGAACAGTGAAAGCAAATTGTAAAAAAGAAATGGCTTAAGAAGAGGTTTTTTTTGTACTCAAATATGACTGAAGAAATCCTGTCTAGAATAAGGAGACCTGCCAGGGACAATTATTGAAACATAGCAACAAAGAGTCAGGGTTAAGAAGGTCAATTATAAATGTCTTTGAGGAGATGCATCAAGGACAAATTGTGATGCCAAAGACAGAACAGGAGGGACCAAACAAGGTGACCAAGGTGAAATGTAATTCTTACCAATCTGAATATTGCAGAAAGTGATTTGCTAAAATAAATATTTATAGGTAAATGTAAAGGTTGTCCTTGCTCAAAAGCCAGTCATATCGAGGGTTCGGTGCTCATCTCTTTTTATAGCCAAAGAGCCAGCGCTGTTTCCATGGAGATGGGGCAGGCATGACTAGACACCGGAGCTGGGCAGCAGCTGGGACAGAGATGGGAGCTCACTCCATTTATGCGGCACTCAGGTCTCAAATTTCTGACCTGCTGACATTCCAAGTCATCAAGTTCAATGTCTTAACCAGGCTAATGAAGAAAAAGAGGTAGAAAAAAATAGCCAGACATGCATAACTCAATAAAGCAAGACCTACAAAATTTCAACGTTTCCATGAGAAATTTTCACAAAATGAAGTTAAAGTTAGGCACCAAGATCTTTATTAAACAATGTTTACATTAACACAATTTAATACTTTCTAACAATTGCTGAACTGGGATGGCATTTTAAAGAGTGGATGTTCCAAACTAATATATCTGCTGAATGTATTTATTGTGGACCATAGGTATAAAATAAGCACCTTAACCTCCACATTAGATTCAGCTTCTTCAGGAGGTATCACGGATCTCCCCTTCTTCTTCTTCTGAGCTTAACTTCGTGACGTCTTTACTGCATGCACTGGTTTCTGAAGTGGAGAAGAAGAAAAATGTATGTATACAGTTTCTGACAACCCTGCAAATCTTGATTTTGCTGCTTCCATACATCTGTCTAGTCACTTACACAGATTAATCTGCCATTATGCCGCAATACCGTTTTTCTTCTACACCGCTTTTAAAATGTTTCTTTTTGCAGGCTTGTTATGGATTTTAAAATAAAATTACAGCTTGTCTGTGTGCTCAAGGGGAGGAAGAGAGAGAAAAAGTTCCATACTTAATTCCAGACAAATACACCAACCATTCAGGTCTGAATTTATACGCAGCCTTTATTGATTTTAAGGCAGTTTTCGACAGCATATCAAGGGTCAGACTTTAGGATATCATGCGCAGATCCTCCATTGATAAAAGAATTCTGCTCCTAATCTACAAGTTATATAATAAGACTGGCCTCAGAGTGAGATGTAAACGGGGAGGGGATCTTTCTGATTTCATACCAGGGCCGTAGCCAGAATTCTAGGATTTTTTTGGGGGGAGGGGGGTATTCAGGAGGGGCAAAAAAATTTCAGGGGGACAACAATGTCACACTCACATATATAACATTGGCACCATGGGGTGGGGGTGGGGCTGTTAGCTCAGGAGGGTGTTTGCCCCTCTGTCCCCCCTGGCTATGGTCCCTGTTTCATACAAACAGCAAAGAGATGAACAAAGATGTATTCTGGCTCTACTGCTCTTTAATATTTACATCAATTCTCTGATTAAAACTCTTCAGAGAGTTGATGCTGACACCCCAAAACTGGCTGATAGACACCTCCCAATTCTCCTTTATGTGAATGATGCAATTCTCCTCTCCCTGACTCCAACAGGAATGAAGCGGGCTTTAAGAACCCTGGCCTCCTATTGTAATGAGGGGCAATTAATAATCAATTATGACAAATCTAAAGTCCTAGTCTTCTCTAATAAAAGACAAAAGCATAAATGGACAATTGACTCCCATGAATTAGAGCAAGTCAAATGTTTTAAATATCTGGGCATAGTATTCCAGGCTTCTAGGAAATTAACAGCCCAGGTAAATCATGCCACCTCGAATGCCCAGAAAAGTTTACATGTAATAATAAAATTTTATAGGCAGCAGGGGACAAATTACATCCCAGCTGCAATTAAACTGTACATGGCAAAAACAGCTACCCAACTTCTCTATGGGGTACAACTAGGCCCATATTCAAATTTAAGGGCTTATCTAATTATACAATCAAATTTCCTTAGGGCTCTGTTTGGCATGCCCAAATGCATTTCCAACAGGGTTTTGAAGATGGAAGCAGATGTGCCAAGTATTAAGGCCCAGGCCTGGATTAGAATCTTGATTTCAGGTCTTAATACCATGTTTGATCCATCAGATCTGGTGCCCTTGCTGCTGTCAGACAGCTACCAATCATGTTGGCACTGTACCTGTGTTTAAGAACTTCATAATCTCGGTTTTTCCACTGAATATCTGGACCAATTAACTATGGTGAAGGCGAAATCATTAGTAAAGAAAGAATAAGGGACATGGATCGCCAAAATGATGATGGTAACGTTTCAGAATTCTATTATCAACTTTTTGATAGCTGCAAACCCGCTATCGCAGGGTATCTTTATAATCTCTCTTTAAGCAAATATAGACGGGCTTTTTCTAGAGCTTGTTTTGATGCCCTCCCCTCAGCGCTTCCGGCTGGAAAATTCAAAGTGACTCTTTACCCACAAAGACATTGTCCCTGTGGATCTAGGGAGTTAGAAATCCTGGCCCACATCCTATTACGATGTCCTTTTTATGAAGTCCCAAGAGACGTTTTAATTGTCCCAGTTATTTCTAAATTTGTGGGTCATAATGATAGATTTTATGTTCATTTCCATCTAAATAATGGGGACCTTACACTCACACACTAGGTTGCCAAATATTTTTTATCAAGCCATTCAATTATGTAAAAATTTTATCTAGAGGATATGCTGTACTGTTTTATCACTTTTTTCTATTATTAACAAAGTGTGAAGTCTTTTTCTATTGTAAAGGCTGGTTGAAGACTGTAATAAAGAATGAATGGGTGAAATTCCACTTTATCTTTGCTTATAAGGTAAATGTCACCCTTGCTCGAAAGTTAGTTGTATCTGACTCTAGGGTTCAGTGCTCATCTGTTTCATAGCCGAAGAGCCAGCGCTGTCTGCTTCTGCAGACGTTTATGTGGTCATGTGGCAGCCATGACTAGACATGGAACTCTGTTTACCTTCCCACCAAAGTGGTCTCTATTTATCTACTTGCAATTTCTTGCTTTCGAACTGCTAGGTTGGCAGGAGTTGGGACAAAGATGGGAGCTCATTCCATCCTGCAGCACTTGGGTATTGAACTGCTGACCAGCCGCCTTCCAGTCAGCGTCTTAGCTACTTGAGCCACGGTAGCTCCATCTTTGCTTATATATTTTGCTTATATACATTTTGCTTATATACACAGTGGTAATGACTGATAAAACTGTATTGCCTGACAATAAATACTGTATTTGATACTTCGTTAGACTTCTGATCTACACAGAGGACTGCTGAAATTGTTTCAGGCTGGGATTTATTCAACAAAATTGAGACATGAAGCATACATGTGGCTATTTTGTAGACTCTAGAATCTCAACACAGAGTTTGTGTGTTTGACTGCCAAAATAGATGTGGGTTCAAGGTATGCAGAGTTCCAGGAACTGGTGTCTCTTTACTGATGACGTCATACTATGGAGAATTCACCGTTCTTCTTCATCTTCCACCCTCCAAGCTCAGCCCGATTCTCCCACCATAGCACTGTCAATTCCCTTAGATGAGGTTTTTATGCAAAGGATATATATATAATATTTTTTGTGGATGTTTTCTCTAGTTGACATTTCTTCACACAAATGTTTCCTTTTTGCACAAATGATGTCTGGGGTCCCTTATAAGAACACATTATCAAGTCAGAGTTAATGGGAAATCACAACTACATTGTCTAAGAAATGCTGTACAGAAGGGAGTAGAAGGAATATGGCACCTGTGTAACTTCAATGGAATCTGGACAAGAAAATAAAAGCACTTCACCCGGAAACATTTGAGGTCACATTTTGTCTACATTAAATCGAGTGTATAATCAATTAACATCTCTATGCTATGTATTGAATACTGAGGTGGAAAGGATTGTTTTTGTCACTAAGTCTTGTAATAACTTCAATAATCTTTCTGCAACTCTACTTGTGATATATGCCTGTAAGACAGAAAAATGAGCACCTGGCTTTTCTTTGAACAAACTGAACGTTATGACTTTAGAAAACAGAAAAATCCGTTTCCAATGTGTGTTCATTCTTTTCACCGTTAAGAAGAGAAAATAAGATAGACTTCTATTGTGGAATACTAGCAGCTTTTAAAATGATATATTTTACCCTATTTAAGCAGTGACCAACAGTAAACATACTTTTTTCAGATACAGAAATAGCTAACCAATAAACAAGGTTTATACAAAGACAAGACTATCAATACAGAATTTTGGTCAATCTTTGCAATACCTATTTAATCCCCCCCCCCCCCCCCGGTGACAGAAACAATGTGTTGTTTAAACAGGCATATGAATCTCTAGGAAAGTTCTTGAACCTAAAAAAAAAACCCAAACACTCCAAAACACACCACAACTTTCAGGTTTTATTTCCAAGAAAGGCTTGGTTAGGTAAAGGTTGCTCTTGCTCGAAAGCCAGTCATATCCAACTCTAGGGTTCAGTGCTCATCTATGTTTGTAGCTGAAGAGCCAGCACTGTCTGCATTCAGACATTTCTGAAGGCATGTGGCAGGCATAACTAGACACTCGAGTGCATGGAACGCTGTTTACCATCCCACCAAAGTAATACCTATTGATCTACTTGCAATTTCTTGCTTTTGAACTGCTAGGTTGGCAAGAGCTGAACAGAGATGGGAGTTCATTCTGTTGTGCATTACTTGGGTCTTGAACTGCTGACCTACTGACCTTCCAGTCATCAAGTTCAGTGTCTTAACCATTAACCTACCACAGTCTCTCCTGGTTAGGACCTACATTCTTATTTATGACTATGGAAATTTTTATGCAAAGAAGGAAGATATCCATGTAGTTATAGATCTGACAGACTGTGCATGTATATACACTGTGATTGTATATACACTGTGTATATGACAAATACACAGTGTAGAAAAATTGAAACAATATTTAATATTCAATTATCCAAAATATCCATAAGTACATGAAATACATTTTTCACTCTCTATTGGAAATGGATGCTTTGACCAAACATCATTTCCCGCAAGAATTTGGCTGGTCTAACCAAAGAGGACCTTGTCAAGGGACGCTACAGCTGTAAATAAATGCTACCCAAACAGCCAATCAAACTCCATGGAACTTGGCACAAACCTTTAATAGCAGATGGCAACCAGACCTTCTTTCTTCAATTCTGGTGCCTGAGTAGAGTTTCAACAATAGAACTGGGAGCTATCTGGTCCACAATTCTGCAACTTACCCTGAAAACTTGATATGAAATCCAGAAGGAGGGGGACCAACCCTCTAAGAAATATCTAGCTACTTTTTCACATACAGTAATACCTCGGATAACGTTTACCTTGGATGACGCTAAAATCGCATAACGTTAAGTAATCTGGGGAGGAAAATTGGATCGAATAACGTTAAGGTCCTATGGGATGGATCGGATAACAACCGCTAAAGCCTGTGCGGTTACAATGTATCTCTATGGAGCTTTAACGTTATCCGATCCATCCCATAGGATTTTAACATGCATCGGATAACACTAAAAATTGGATAACACCAAGACTTGTGAAACCAAGTCTTAGCATTATCCGAGGTATTACTGTACTGGCCTTAGCTAGCTGGAGGAACTCCACTAAGCATTCCAGAGCTGAGAAACATTTTCTGCGATTATTTCTGGGGAAGCAATTTTTTAATTTCAATAATTAAAAGTTAACACACTGACAAACTAGAGTAATGTAACATAAAAGTTGAGAGATTAAAATAGGATATTCAACTAAAACAAAAAGGGATTGAAATATTTTTCTAAGTTCTGTATCACTAAACACATTTTCAACCTCCAAGAATGCCGCAAATGCCTTCCCAAGAAGGAAGGTTTTATTCCTCTTCCTAACTGGGAAAACAGAGCTTAGAGGCAGCATCTCCTGTGAGAGATCTAGGTATACAATGAAATCACCCTCTGGCAGGCGAGTATGCTGCAAACCACACTGGAAAGATTCTCTTAGGAATGTGAGAGATTCAATAAGAATGACATAAAAAGCAAAGTTAGCTCTTCATCAGGCTAGACGGTAAACAAAGCAAGGGGGGCAGGCAAGGGAAAGCTGGCTGCTGTTGAAGCCACAGAGCCTGCAATTTGGCTGCTGTTCTAAGATGGAATGTGGAAGGAGGTCGTAGTCATCCAAACCAGACAACACTAGATACTACCTGAAACCACCACAGCACCAAGGGTGAAAGCTTTGGAGTTTCACTCATTTGGTTGGGCTCATAAAGATATCGCCCTCATATGGATTTGAGAATTTTTCAATGAGAATGCCAATTTGTTAGATAATGTTCCTGGCTATTTCAGTAACTGAAATGACTCAGAAGCAGGATTCAAGTTCCACTTGGAGATAGTTATACTTATGTAAGGAAGGGACCTCTTTTTTTTGAAGTGGGGAACTAATATGAATGGAACACCATTAATTCAGAAGTCACCTCCTCTTAAGTGATATTAAGTTGTGGTTTAAAATGACCTTCTAGGAATCAATAGACAGAAAGTTTAAAAGAACAAGACAAACAAGAAGGGCAAAAATGGTACTGTATCTTCAAAATCTAGACATTTTTAATGTTTTCTAAAAGGCTTTTAAAATTGTTTTTAATCTTGACATATGATTAATTGTTTTTAATATATGTATGTTTGTGCTGGAAAATAGAAATATATAGAACCGGGGAGACCCCATCTTTGCCCTCCCAATAACCTACAAAGTGGCGTGACTGTGATTCAGTTAAAACTTGCCTGCCTGTTGTTCAGGCTGAGGCAATAAACCTTTTCCTCATTAGAATAGAGGGCTTATAAGTTTACCCAATAGTAGAGGATAGATAAGTGTGAAGTTTTGGCCACTAGCCAATGTTAATGTGTAGTTTGCATTCATATACCCTATCAAATGTGATGGCCTAGAACAGGGGTAGGCAACCTACAGCCTGTAATGCCATATAATTTGTTCCCTGCCCTCACTCCAGCCGCCACCAGAATCAGCTGTGGAATCATTTATGGCAGCTGTATATGGCATGTGGTGGGGAACCACCAGTCCAGCCTCCTCAACTGTCTGAGGGAACATGACCCGGCCGCCAACTCAAAAAGATTGGCAAACCCTGGCCTAGAAGCAAGGAACTATGATATTTTGATACATTCTACATGTAACAAACTTGAAAGTGCAAAAAAGGCTAGTCATGTTACTTCAATGTTTACACTACTGTACATGAATTTCAACAGGAAAGAGTAAACATTCACACACTCACACTCACACAAATACACACACAGCCAAGCAAAGATACTTTGTATTTTCAGACAAGTATAAAAATCAAATGTTCATTTCTGGAATAATACAAAAAATTTAATATCCCAATTCTTGTTTGTTAAAATATTTTGGTTAAGTATAAGATAGAAGATATCCAATGATACTGAGTGTTGCATAGTAGACAGAATGGTGGACTAGGAGTCAGGAGATCTGGGTTTCAATCCAGGTTCAACCCTGGACACCATGAATGACATTGGCAAAACCAGTCCTTAAACATCTCATTTGCACTGAACCCCCATTGAGAGTTGCTTAAGACAGTTCCAGCTTCACAGGATAGAATACAACATATAAGAATAAATACCTTTAGTCCCGCCATGTTCAAGAATCACCATATCTGCCTTGAGCTTTTGCAAAACCACAAACAAAGTTGGGTATTCAATGACAATATTCCCTTTCAAATTGTCTAAAAGTCCTTTGTTCACATCCAGTTCTTCATACCTTTGAAGAAATGATTTTAAAAGTTAAATATTTTCAGACACTAGAGTAACACAAGTATTACTGAGTATCATTAGAATTCCCCACCCATTCCTCCATCAAAGAATAGAGTCGCTTGTGCGGGTGGGGCGGAATATACATTTGACAAAATAAAAAAAATAAAAAAATAAAAAAATAAATATAAAGTTGTCCTATTTTATACTTATTCAGCCTTATCTTGGGCATTTATAAGAATGGATGAGGATCATGATTTGACGGCCTGCAAAGCAAGTGCACTGCTTCAAGAGATGGATACATAAATACTCTCCTCATTCAGATTTTCAAATGCTAGAGTCTAGCATGAATTATAGTTGCTATATGACATACGGCAATTCTGTGAATTAGTGACATCCAAAATGTCTTGTCGTATTACCCCTGCTGTGGTCTTGCAACTTAAGTCCATGGACTTCTTTTATTGAATAAATCCATTTCATGTTTGGTCTTTTTTGTTTCCTACTGACTCCAACTTTCCCAGAACTGCTGCCTTGTTTTCTCATAATGTGCCTACAGTATAATAACTTCAATTTAGCTCCCTTTGTTTCTACACAAAGATCAGGTTTGACTTGCTTTAGCACCCAATTATGTCTTTCTGGTAGTCCATGGGTGTCCTTGGCTGAACACAAGTTTTTTAAAAAATGTTTAATACTGACAGTGAAGAGGTGAAAATAATTAATGTAGCCATGGATTTGTCTTTCTGTTCAACTGTAGTCCTGGTTTTTCATTTTCAAGCACCTTCCCCAGTAGCTGTTTCATCAGGGTGTCAACTACATATCTTAAATTACTGATGCGTCTTCTAGGAATTTTCACTCTTCCTTCATTAGAATCCAAATCAGTTACTTGTGTGATATGTTTTGCACACAGATTGAAAAGCTAAGGAAATCTAGTACACTTTTGTCTAGCCCTTTTGCCAATGGGAAGCTATTATATTTCTCCATTAACTGTCTAACAGTAGCCTCTTACCATAGTATAAGTTATGTGCCAGGACAATCAAATGTTGCAGTGCATCCATTTTTTTTAAAAAAAATAAAGATTCATATCTTTTCATGCTTCGATAGGCTAAGACCATTTTCTCTTGCAATTTTTTGGTATGCTGCAGCAGCCAATAAACATTTTCAAAATGACCTTTAGAACCTCTTCCTTTTTTTGTTTCACCAATGTGAACACAGAGAGCACTGGCTCTTTGGCTATAAAAAGAGATGAGCACTGAACCCTAGAGTTGGATATGACTGGCTTTTGAGCAAGGGCAACCTTTACCCTTACCTAAGCAGCCCAGACTGTTGTTTGACCAGTTGGGCAGGAAATAAATGGATGGATGGATGACCACCAGGTCTGTTTGCATGAGAAATCAATGCAATAGTCCTATAGCTACCATGCTTTTTTTGGTCTCCCGATTTGCCATGAGACAAGTCTATAAATGGCCCATTCAGTCTGTTCTTTTGTTTATGATTTTTGTGGCTGCCTTTTCTGGACCTACTGTTTGCAGATAACATGTAGCATGACTATACGAATGAACACTACTTCCCATTCCTTTCAGATGGAATACTTTCATTGTTTCGCAGCAAGAGTCTTTGAGCACATGTCTCCTCTTTCTAGCTCCTGATGGCAAAGAACATAATTTGTTGGAGATTTATATATAATTTATTATTACACATTTAAATACTTATGCCCCATCATTTTCCTGAAGATGATACAGCAAGGCTTACAATATTAAAAACAAACATTGGATATTAAATTGGATTTTAATATGTTGTTATATGTAGTAACTTCTCCAAGCACCACAGCTGGACAAAACAATCTGGTCACAGACAAGCACAGATTGATAGATATGCTTCTCTCTCTCTCCTTCAAAATAATATAAAATATTAATTTAAGTGTTAATCTAATTTCAATTCAGCAAATCATATAGAAGTTCATCATTCTTGAATGTCCTATGTTCTTCTTTCGAGGCAAACAGGTACAAATATTAAATTCCGAATCTTTCCTCACATAACTGGTGTGTGTGTGTGTGTGTGTGTGTGTGTGTGTGTGTGTGTGTGTGTGTGTGTGTGTGTGCGTGCACACATGTGTGTACATCTGTCTTTATTTGCTCATCTGTGTATCAGATGTTACTTACTGAGCTATTATAGGAGTACTGTAGCCATCTGGCATAATCATGTTTTAAAGGACAAATGTAAAATGTTCTATTTTAGTATTTGAGTATCTTAAGACTACAGCTGAAATCTGAACTCACAGAAACCATTTATTCCAGCCTGAGAAATGATCTTTCGCATTTGGAGCCTACGAACAAGTTTGGAACCGAGATTCATTTGTTGTCCTAACGAATGTTAGAAATTTAACTATTTAGTAGAGATAATTGTTTGTAGAAGAGAATTCAAAATATCTTGCAGTTCAATCTAGAGTGCCTCACATCAGCAGCTGGAAACTAAACTCCCCAAAGAAAACCTAATTTATTTGTGTGTTTTGGCTTATCCATATGACTTGAATCAACCAGCCAATTCCATATAAGGGAGACTTTCTCCTTCTTAGGAAGATGCATTTAAAGCCAGGAAGAAGCATCCCTGTAGCATTACTAAATAAATAACTGACATCATCTTAACCATGTCTATTCCTTAACATTATGACACAAGAATGCTATATCCCTTTCAGGTTCAAAATATGTCAGGAACAACAATTTCAACAACTAAAGCTGTTAACAGCCAACACTTTCTTAACTGCTAAAAAGAGAATATAAATTGTAGTTATACGACACTACCAAGCTATTAAATCTAGTAAATCCAAAATGTAAACGTGATGTATATTTTTGAACCAGATCACTACCATCTGTTTCAGTTTCTAAAAACTACATCTAGTGTACATTCTTAAATATATATAGACGCCTTTGAGATGTGGTGTTGGAGGAGAGTTTTGAGAGTCCCCTGGACAGCGAGGAGAACAAATAGGTCAATCTTAGAAGAAATCAACCCTGACTGCTCCTTAGAAGGTCAAATAATAAAGATGAAGCTAAAGTACTTGGACATCAAATGAGAAGATTCACTTGAGAAAGCCTTGATGCTTGGAAGGGTCGAGGACAAAAGAAGAAGGGGATGGCCCAAGATGAGATGGCTAGATGGTATTGTAGAGACAATAGGCACAGAGCTGAGCGAGTTGAGGGGGATGGTGCAGGACAGGAGTGCCTGGCGGACAGTGGTCCATGGGGTTGCAGAGGGTCGGAATCGACTGTGCGACTGAACAACAACAAAATTGCTGGTAAACTACTCTTTATCACACATTATTATCAGGACTCATATTTTTGAAAACTAAAGATGTTAAAATATCCAACTTGTTTTTCTTTGTTTTGGGAAAAAGAAGTTTAAGTAATGGTATTTCCCTCACATCCAGCTTCAATCATCATAAAAATATTTAGTTTCGTGTTTCTTTCAACTTGAAGTAATTTTAACCATTTCTTACTGGAAACTTGTTTAAAAAGGATAACAGCTCATGGGATTTCTAGCTCGAAGACTACATTCACAACTAGTAGCTTAACATATGAATAGAAATGTATTTACTGATTTATTTACAGTACTTTAACACAAAGTGTGTCAATACCTTTCTCCTGGCAAGAGCTTCCACACATTCTTTTCTGGTTAAGCAAACAGTTACCACCAAAGGGCTAAAGTCATTCATATGCCACAATACACTTTCCATTATCTCATGTTTTAGACAAAACATCTTCAGCGTCCAGCTTGGCACAGCATAAAACATTTGAACTTTAAACTATTTTATGATAGTAAATTATTCAAGTGTTAGATCAGCAAGGCATAACTTTAAGTAAACTTTATTGGTTGACAGACAGTGACAGCTTTTGGCAAATACTCAAGCCTTTAGTGCAGCGTGAACAGCAAAAGGGATACAGAGAGAAGACTTTTTCTATGGCAATGTGACAAAAAAAAAAATCTAAAACATGTTACTCTGCTTTGGTTTTAAGCTCTTACCCTCAATAGCAGTTGACTATATTCTACTTCCTGAAACACAATCATTCTTATTTATTTATTTATTTTTATCCACCGTCCTCCTCACCAAGTTGACTCTGGGCAGTTTACAGACCATAACAATAACACAATAAAACATAAACATTCTTAAAAACATTCCTAAAAGCCCTCAAATTTAAACTGTTAAAGATTAAAATTTAAGATCAATTTAAAAAAAAAAGATTTAAAAGAACGCCAAATTATTACATCTTGAGGGAGAGAGGGGGCTTAAATCATCCAGCGGGCTGGGGTCATTATACCTCTCATACCCCATACCTGCCCTGCCAGTAATGTTTTTAGATTCTTCCTAAAGGGCAGCAACTCCGTGTGGAGACGTAGCTCGGTTGGAAGGAGGTTCCATAGGGCTGGAGCGGAAACAGAGAAGGCCCTCCTCCTGGTGCCAGAGACAGTGATGGGATGTAACAGGTTCTCAACAGCTCGCCAGAACCAGTAGTAATTTTCACAGTGTCCCGGAGAACCGGTAGCAGCCTTTTTTTGGGGTGGGTGGGTGGGCGGAACCACCTTCGTAGCTTACTTTTTCACTGATTCCCCACTGGTGTGCATGCACACCAAGTGCTTGGCGCATATGCACAGCCTCCTTGCTGTCCTCCTAAGTGGGGAGGAAGAGAAGCTGCTAGCCTGAAGCTTCCTATAGCCTGCTCCCCAGGGGAAGTGACTCACCTTTGGATGTGGTGTGTCTGTGTGTATTTTAATGTGTATTTAATACCTTTACCTATATTGACGTACCACCACAGTTCCTAAAAAGGCCTAGCTGCCTGGCTTGGGGTTTTTAAGCAAAGTCTTGGAGTTACCTCATCAATAAGCTACACCTGTGCTGTTCCAATTGCTGTTCCAATTGGAGAAACCTTAAGGAGGTTCAGCTGTTTTACATTTATATTAAGGCATATTATCCTAGAGAACTGGTACGATGACCGTATCCATCTTGCAACATGGTGCTGCCCAGGCACTTATACTAACAGGTAAGTGATGGGTTTGTGTTTGGGGTGGGTGGGTGGGTTGATTTATGTTTGGGGTGGGTGGATGTTTGGGTGGGTGGGTGTATTTTAATGTAATTTTTATTTATTTATTTATTTGTTTAATTTATTTATGGGTTTGTGTTGTGGGTGGGTGGGTTGAGGGGTGTGTATGTGCTTATTTTAATTTTATTTTTTTATTATTATTTTTCTTTGGACCCATCCATGAGGTCATGACGCTAGCTCCGCCCACACTGGTGGGGTAGTAACATTTTTGACATTTTTGCCATCATGGTGGGGTAGTAACATTTTTGACATCCCACCATTGGCCAGAGAGATGTGCCTCTCTGGCTGATGGAACAACTAGAGAGCCTCTTTAAATCTTCCTCCTTTAAATTAAGTCTAGGTATAGGTAAAGGCCGCTCTTGCTCGAAAGCCAGTTGTATCCGACTCTAGAGTTCAATGCTCATCTCCGTTTATAGTCAAAGAGCCAGCGCTATCTGCAGCTGAAGAAGTCTCCATGTACATGTGGCAGGCATGACTAGACACTGAAGTGCACGGAATGCTGTTTACCTTCCCACCGAAGTGGAACCCATTTATCTACTTGCAATTTCTTGCTTATGAACTGGTGGGTTGGCAGGAGCAAGGACAGAGACGGGAGCTCACTCCGTCGTGCAGCATTTGGGTCTTGAACTGCTGACCTTCTAGTCATCAAGTTCAGCAAATTAACCACTGAGCCGCCACAGTCCTAAAAATTAAGTCTACCTGTACTTAAAACACAAGTCCCTGAGAAACAAACAGCTATTTATTTATTTATTTAGATTTATTACCCCGCCCCAATCAGGCGAACCTGACTCTAGGCAGCTTACAGAAGAGGGGGAGAGACGATACACAATGCAAAACAATTAAACAATCCCCCTACAAATTCACAAATTAAAACCTCAAGGTTCAAAATCACTTAAAAATCAATTAAAAAAGAATTAAACTATGAATGTTTGGTGTTTCTAAGTACAGTAAATAACAGGAGTTACTATTTGATTTGGTAGGCTTTCATATCTAACAAGACCACACCTGGAAATGCACCTATCGATATCTTTCCATATTAAATATAGAAGTCTACAGATATAGACTCAAATATAAAAACCATACTCGGCGTTAGAAGACTTGGAAAATGTATTTGCTAATTTACATGGGCTTCCATTCCCCTAGGAGGGGCCAATATCTTTTGTGCCCGTGTGTCCTTGTTCCACACAAAACTGGGTAATGCCTGACAACAGTTTTCAATGTTGTGATAGTGTGTAATAAAGAGGCAAATAAAGTTCTGCTGCTATCACTGCTGTAGCAGAGGACCTAACCTATTTATTTAGTGCTGTAACATTTTGGCCTTTTCATAGTTCAGTGATGGCCCATGGCAAGAATGAAAAGGCAATTGTGTCCATCACACCATTTACTGATACAAAATCTATTTTCCCCTAAAGGTAAAGCTCTCCCTTGCTCAAAAGTCAGTTGTGTCCGACTCTACGGGGAGGTGCTCATCTCTGTTTACAACCCAAGAACCAGCACTGTCTGTGTCTGCAGATGTTTCTGTAGTCATATGGTTGGCATTATATGCCGGAGCACAAGGAACACTGTTACCTTTCCTGCTAAAGCAGTACCTATCTATCTACTTGCAATTTCATGCTTTCAAACTACTAGGTTGGCAGGAGTTGGGACAGATGACAGGCACTCACTATCTCATGCAGCACTCGGGTCTCAAACTATTAACCTGCCTATCTCCCAGTTATGAAGTTCAGTGTCTTAATTACTAAGCCACCACAGTCCTACTACTAAAACCACCATATAAAATACTGCTTTGAATAATGACAGCTGCTATTTCTACAGATTATATGGAGTAATTCTTTGAACAGTTTTTAAAAATAATAATAATAATAAAAACAGTGTTATCCCAGCTTTTCTGTCCATATAGGTACATAAATATGACTATAGAATAAATATTTTATTGAAATGGAAAAAAACCTATACATTAGTAGTTAACTATCCAATAATTCTAAATCATGTGGAAGACTGCTGAATAGTGTCTCCCACCAGGACAAGATTATGAAGCAAAGCAAGAAGAATGGGGCTACTTGGATGCAGGACAAATTTTCTGCGAATGTGGAGAAATTCAATAAATGCTACATTTATGTGCCTGTAACTTTTGCTTCATCACATGTACAAAGGAAGATCTAGTAAATGGTTGAGAAAATTTATTGAAGTATCCCACTTCTGGACAAAATTAGTCTATTTTCACATTTAATTTGTTTTGAATTTTATCTATATTTCACACATACCCCCTCCAACCGCACCGCCCCCATTGTAGCACCTGATGTCATCAACCTTATGTGGTGCAGCTACACAAAAGGATTTGAGCCATTGTGTAGGATCCTGGAAAAAATGAATTGCATGTTGTGGAAGGCAGCAAAATAGCAAGGATACACAAAACACAGCCCTTGGGCCTCCTGTAGCATTTGCACTCATTTTTATGGCACATGAACTACTACTACTACGTCTAGGCCAGATGTGAAACTGGCAAAATGAAGGCACCTTTGAGTGAGTTCATTCTGCATTTTCTTTTGCCTGACCTAGTGTGAGAAAGATTAGCCAGCAACACAAGGTTGCCATTACCAGGATACGCCTGATTGTGGTTCAAATATACCACAATCTTTGAAGAGGCTCTTTCCAGCAGTTACTACTAATATCTAGCCTACCAATCATGGCAGCTTCTACCTTCCATTCTAATCTTTTCTAATGAGAGAGAGAGAGAGATGATCCTACCTGATGGTTCTCAGTCTTGCGGAGAATGGTCTGGCACCTTTCTGCACCAGATGCCCAATGCAATTATTACCAAAATGTGGAAGCCAGGAGGGTGGCAAATTCAAGAGCAGGGTAGTTCTGGAGAGGCGATGTCCACTTTTGACTCCTGGGAAGGCTGAAAGTAGTTTTCTTACAACTTAAATGGTGTAATATTCCCTCTTGAAAATACCCTAAGCCCCTTTAATTATCTGGTATTGTTATTGAAAAATGGAGGGGGGGGGGCGCTAAACAAAAATTTCCACTTCTGGAACCACCATGATACACCTATCATGGTAAAGGGATATCGGAAAAACCTAGATTTGACACAATGGATGAAGTTTTAGTGTTTAGAGTAACAAGTTGCAACTAATCAAATGAATGTATAGAGAACGTGACTCACGAAATCCAACTGATTCAGTGGGCCTACTATAACGTGACATCCTACACTGAGCAACAGGATCCCAGCCAATGGGTTGGGTCCCCCCTTTGTTCATGAAAGGACCACAAAAGTTCTACCAACTGCCTCACTGGCTAGTGCTCTAAGTTTGCATTTGAGTGCTTTAATAATGTCCATTATAATCAACTTGAAGTCACATAAGCCCCTAAAATCCTACTGCCTTCCAAAAAGGCAGAAAAATCAGCCCACTAATCCTTCTGTAAATTGCTGTACTATAAGGATCATTCAAGCCTAATTGCATACTTCTTCAAGGGAGCCTCCAGCTATTATCTTAGTGGTAAACTTAACTATCCTTGCCAGGTCAGACAGCAGGAAATCATCTCTAAGATCAGTCCTTCCCACACATCATCTGCAGAGTCTTTAGTTTTAATAATGGATCTTTTTGTCATTTGTGATTAAAGAGAAACATGAAGATCCTAAGTGCCTGCTCTCTTGTCTGCAGCAGGACAACTACTTTATTAAAGTGTTTTTCAGTTGAACAATGTGATCTGAAAATAATTCCTTTAGCACCTACTTTTAAAAACTAAACTGGCACCAGTATATAATTTTAAAAAATTGAGTAAGCTCCTGAAGCAGCTATGATAGCTGTCACCACATTTTATTGGAGCACTCCTTCAACAGAAAATCTTGTCATATAGAAAATACAAATTAAAAAATAAAACCACATGAACTGAGTAATGTTCAAGAAGACTGAAGGATGTTAATGGAAGATTACCTACTAATAATAGTGCACAATGTTTCATCTCATTTTGGGAAGTGGGGAGGCTAGTTAGAGAGTGAACAAGCAGAGAAGAGATGTACATAACACTTAAGATGCCTTTCAAGTGCTAGTTTTGAGGGGCTGTAACTCAGCAGCGATAATAAAGAACAGATGGACATTCATTCCTAACTGATGAATAACCCTTCCTTGTGGTTATGATTTGTGAACGGGAAAATAGTGAAATACATCTCTTAGTTATAACAGCTAAGGAAAAAATACATTCTGGATTACAAACCTGGTGCTGCCCAAAACTGCAACATATCTTTAGACTCTGAATTTATGTTTGTCTCATTATAATGTGATCATTCTGACTTTTGAGGAATTAAGGGAGTTATTATTTTTAAACAGGAGGGGAAGGATCTGTTCTTGATCATCCCAGAGTACAGGATACATAATAATGGGATCAAATTACAGGAAGCCAGATATAGGTTGAAAATCAGCAAAAACCTCTTAACTGTTAAGAGCTATATGACAGTGGAACCAATGACTGATGAGAGTCCCAACATTGGAAGCGTTCAAGAGAAAATTGGACAACCCTCTGTCAGATATGCTTTGATTTGGATTCCTGCATTGAGGGGGGTGGTTGGACTTAATGGTCTCATAGGCCACTTCCAACTCAGTTATTCTATGCTTCTAAAACCACTGACACTTTAGAGTACAGTAATACCTCAGATAATGCTAAGACTTGGTTCCACAAGTCATGGTGTTATCCGATTTTTAGTGTTTTCCTATGCATGTTAAAATCCTATGGGATGGATCAGATAACGTTAAAGCTCCATAGAGATACATTGTAACCGCACAGGCTTTAGCGGTTGCTATCCGATACATCCCATAGGACCTTAACGTTATTCGATCCAATTCTCCTCCCCAGATTACTTAACGTTATGCGATTTTAGCGTTATCCGAGGTAAATCTTATCCAAGGTATTACTGTATAGTTTGGCTTAAACTACATACCTAAAAAGATTACAGAACTATAATAAAATACAAGTTTATGAACAAGGTTATGCATTGGTTCACTGGACTTTATCACCACAACTAACTAGACGTGCTTGTGCACTGCAGAAAACAAAAAACAACTCCTTCTTGAGTGTATTTTTAAGAACAACAGTTCTCTTCACTGTTGCCTAGTTCCAGGTAAGACCTATCAGACAGTTAACTACAAATGAGGTTACAATTTAGCTTTCCTTGGCACATTTCAATACCACCAGGAGAGTGATACTACACTCTTATCTTGCTTGTAGGTAGGAATGGGATTTTTAGATTTTCTGGAGTACAAATACCATAATTCTTCATTCTGGGAGTTCTACCTGCCTTGCAGGCATCTCAAAAACACCTGAAAGTGAGCTACAGTGGGGCAAAAGAACTAAACTGGAAAGCTTTGAGGATCACCTAGCCCAGTGGTTCCCAACAGGGGGTACACAGCCCACAAGTGGACTCCAAATCCCAGAAGCCTAAGTCAGTACATTGGCTGATCAGTGCTTTGGGGAAATGACTTAGGCTTCTGGGAATTGAAGTCCACAAACCAGCATTTGGGAAACATTGACCTAGCCCAAGGGTCAGCAAACTTGGCTTTCCAGGTGTTCTTGGACTTCAGTTCCCAGAAGTCCAAGTCAGTAGACCTGCTGATCAGGGATTCTGGGAATTGAAGACCAAGAACATCTGGAGAGCCTCATTTGCTGACCCTTGACAGAGCCCAAGCTCTATTAAAGCTTCCTATTTCTACCACATTGCTAGGTGGGAACTTTCTTTCTGAGAAGGAAGTTTGGATGGAGCTTGACTTGGCTAAACCTCAAAACCTTCTAATTTAGACCTTTATCCCAGGTGCATCACTTTCAAGTATCCAAAATGGTACTTTGAGGAATTGATTTAGGAACTGACTGATCATTTGGGAATTGAAGTCCACCAGTGTTCCATGGAACATAGTTTGGGAAATGCTAGACTAAATAGAGGTTTTCTCTAACTGAGCAAGTCTTATGTCCTCAACATAAATCATGTACAAATATTAGGTTTTTTTGTTACCTGGATGACATTATATAGAGATGAATTGTCCTTATGATTTGTGTTTCACATTTGAAGAATCTTTGTAATTCTTAAAACATGCCATGAACAGACTCTCAATATTTTAGGTGCCTTAACTCTTTTTCTTTAAATTTTAAATTTTATTAAATTTTCAAATAAAATACAGTTCAAAGAAAAACATACATTACAACAAATACAACATATCAAAGAAAGAGGGGAAAAAGAGGAAAGAAAAAAAATTAAAAAAATCTTAAGATTTGATATAAATAAATAAATATGACAGAAAATTCATTTAAAATATGGTGCTGAAGGAGAGCTCTGCAAATACCCTGTGCTGCCAGAAGGAAAAAAAGTGGGTTGGCCCTAGAGCAAATCACTCCTGAACTGTCTCTGCAGACAAAAATGATGAAGCTGAGGTACACCATGAGAAGGCAAGAATCTCTGGAAAAAACAGTAATGCTGAGAGAGGTGGAAGATGGCAGGAAAAAGGGAAGACCAAACAAGAGATGGGTGGACTCTGTGAGTGAAGCCCTGGACTCGTGTTTGCAAGAGCTAGTCATGTTTGTTGAGAACTGGACATTTTAGAGATTTTACATTCATGAGTCAGAGACAACCTGACAGCACATAACAAGAAGACACTAGGTTATTTGCTTGACATAGTTCCAGACATACAATTACCCACTATATAACAAAAGTGACTGGCAGGTGAAAAAAATCCACATTGGACATTGATTTTTTTGCTGTGATATGTAAAGTAAAAATCTAAATTGGAAGTCTAAACTATAACAACTTGAAAAGAAATACTCATTTATTCAACAACTCTCGAATTAAACTGTCAAGAATATATATATATATATGTGCAGGCACGTTTACGGCTGTTGTAAATGCATCCGCTTCCACGGTGGCTGCCGCGGGCCTGGTCCAGCCCGCAGGCTGTAGGTTGCAAACCTCTGTTCTAGATAAATGGGAAAGAAACGTTCAAGGCCCAACCAACCAATGACAGAACATCCTACAGACTCTTAGGAGGAAAGATGAGGAAACACATCTTCTATTTAAAAACAAACACATAACCTTGGATTACCAGTATCATAGTTCAGGTGGCAGGTTACACAGACAGAGCCTCCTTGAAGATTGTGGTATTTTTGGACCACAATCGGGCATACCCTGGTAATGGCAAACTTGTGTTGCCAGCTTATTTTTCTCACACCAGATCAGGTGAAAGGAACTAGAGAATGAACTCACCAAAAGGTGCCTTCATTTTGGCAACTTCATGCCTGGCCTAGACACGGAAGAAGTTCAGGTGGCAGAGAAAATTGGAGTAAGGACAAAAAAAAATTGGTTAGACATGAATAATTGCATATGGGCCTTAAAGGTTTAAACTAACACTTTTAATTGGTGTTGGAAACTAAAAAGAGACCATCCCCTGCCCCCAAAAATTGTTTTTAGTTCATTTGTACCTCGCTTAAAGAGCATAATGCGTTCCACGGGGTTGCTCTTTAAGCAAGTTTGCTCTTTAAGTGAAACACCATTGTAAGTGACCAGTTGTGACTTCTGGTGGGGGAGATTGTGAACCCCAATTTATTTGTTAAGCGAGTTTTTGGTTGGTTTTATTTGTTAAGCGAAGCGAACATTCAGAGAAAATTCTGCTCTTTAAGCAAGTTACTCTTTAAGCGAGGTGCTCTTTATGTGAGGTTTGACTGTATACTCTTTTCTTTGTCTACTGCTCCAGCCAACAGTTTGGCAATGGAGCTCTGAACAAATTGCAACTTTACATTACATTTCGGAGGACTCTTATTTATACTGTGTAACAGTAATTCTACTTCACCCAAAGCATGAGCTTCTATAACTGTGAAGGCAAACCTTGGCATTCCAGGTGTTGTTGGACTTCAATTCCCAGAAGCCCAAGTTTCTGTGAATGCACACCAAAGAGTTTACTGTGCCTATGCATACATGCAGCAAACCCGTTCATGTGGATTCACAGAGACTTGGACCTCTGGGAATTGAAGTCTAAAAACACCTGGAGTGCCATGGTTCGCCATCACTGTTCTATAGCTAGGCCAGTCTTCTCCAGAAAAATGGCATAACTAGAACAGTAACTGAAGCATGGAAAATGTGACTGCTATCTCCTGAACACCCAAGAGCAGCAATGAAATGAAGAGCACACAAAGCTGACACTTGTAACCGTATCTACATGGCTATTTGAGGATCAGCCACATTCCCAACTAATAATAATACTTCCACTTGTCCAAAATCAATGTTTTTGTTTGTTCACTCTTGTCCAAAGACTAGCGTGTATCACTGGCATTCTCACAATGCACTTTAAATCTTCAGAGAATCTCCATCATTTTGTTTCATCTGATGGTGGTGTTGGCAGCATCTCAACAGAATTTGTTTTCTTGAAAACTGAGCGTTAAGTCTATTCACTCAAAACTAGGATGCTGTTGGACAGGATTTCTAGTGAGGAAATGCAGTAACTATGGACCACAAAAATATCTACTTCCTGCCCACTCAATCTAGGCTGCTGAACCAAAAACTGAGGCAATTTAGATTGAATTTCCTTTCCAACATCCAGAGACAATGAAAAAGAAAGAGAGAGCTAAGTCTGGAATATAAGTGAGGAGAAATTCCCCTTATGGCAAAAATGAAGAAAAATATCATAGTCAAAACAAAAACCGCCACAACAGGAGAGAAATGGAGAGGTGCACTTTTGAAACAGGAGACAATTTACCCTCCAAAAGATTTTATTTTCTATTGCTCATGTGACACGGAGGGAAGGAACAGGTGGAAAGTTTGATGGTTTAGGAAAAGCAAGATATAGGGGGAGTCCAGCGAGGCTTAACATGCTAGATATAAATACACAGGGAGCAGTCCATCGGGACCCACGCCTCACTGAGAAGCACGGAAAGGAAGAAACAAGCCAGATATCATTTGCTAATGTGACACAAGAGGCAACAATTTAAAGATTTCAGACGTCACAGAATCAGGAGGAATAAATGCAGAAGGACTGCAGACAAATATCTTATTTCAAGAAGAGAATTATTTGCTGGATACCACTGGAGGTAAAGGTCAGGTATATAAAGGTCAATGTATACACATCAAGTATATACATTTCAGAGTCTAACCCAAGACCAACACCCACAAAGAACCTCTAAACTAGTGGCAATCATATGTTCTGTGCTGCCAGAGCAGGAGTAATAAGCTTGCATTTCTACATGCCAGTCATTATTTTCAGCATCGTCAGTACAGTTTATAGAAAGCAGCAATATAATGGGAGCTGAATCTCAGGAAAGCAGATGGTGGGAAAATATAAGTAAGTAAGTAAGATACAATAGGAGGAAATATGAAAACTAGTTAGGGAATCCCAGAAAGCAGTGTAATCAAAACAAAGTAGGAACATCCCCCTACACACACACACACACAACCTACGCACACTTCTTCCCTCCCAAATGTGATATTGTGTCATGGGGTTGGCTAAGCTGCAGTGCTTCAAATGAATGCCTGAGGAAGGCAGAAATGTCAGGGAAGGTTCAAGTTAGCTCAGGAAAACATAAAAATGACTGGAGGGGAAATCTGCAACAACAGAAAGAAACAGCTTATGAAACATTACAGAAACTAATGAGGAAAGGAAGAAGGGTAATCACCAAATAAAATATCAGAATTTTAAAGAGCTTCTCTTAGCAAACTTTTCCAGCAAAGCTTGTGCAATATAGAAAAGATAGATGCCTAAAATGCAGGCCAGTTGTGACATTTAAAACAAATATACAGTGGCTCTAAGCTACTGTATAGTTATGGTTGATGAGAGACTTCAACATTAGCTCCCTGACAGAACCTACAGTGAAAACTATCCCCACCCCACCCTCACCCCAGCAATCTTCGTTTCACACCTTTTGTTTGTTGGGCAAAATCCTGTTGCATAAAGGGGTACCGGAGTAATCTGGATCTGATACCAGAAACAATTAATCTAAATGAATTTACAAATTCTTATCTCCTCCCCACCTTATCAGATTCCAAGGGTCTCAGGAGCTCCCTTTTTGCTTTAGGACAGGGTTTCTGAACCTTGGGTCTCCAGATGTTCTTGGCCTTCAATTCCCAGAAGCCCAAGTCGGCACACCTGCTTCTGGGAAGTGAAGTCCAAGAACAGCTGGAGACCCAAGGCTGAGAAACTCTTCTCTTGGGAATTGCCACCAGATAGCAGCAGTTGTGCCAGTGGATAGGTAAAGATATCTATCCCTCTGACACAACAGAGGCTAAGGCAGGAGTTTACTCTTTTTTTCTGCCAAGCCACACTTAAAATTCAGTGAGAACATAAGAGTGATGCAACAAGAACTGCATAACTCTATGTAGTCAATTGTGATTCTGGACAAGGGCACTTGGAATAAATACACAGGCTCTTTATAAACAATGGTGAGAATGAAGCTCTACCAAAAATGATTGTTACCACCATGCATTCATTTTATTTGGCATGTAACCTTCCACAAATAAGAGAAGGCTATTCTCTCAGTTAATATACACTGGGATGTAAAATAAACATCTTAGCCTCCGCATTCTTACATTCCCATCATAGGTTTTAATATTTTTGCAAAGGTTATTTGCTATCTATTTGCCAAACACCACTAACCCTTGAAAAACAAATATGTTCCAGCTTCTTTGCCAAGGAAGGAAGGTCAGTGCTCGCCTGACAAGGACAAAAGAACAGTTCTAGTTGCCTTCTGTCAGCAACAGATAAACAGAGGGATTCCCTTTTGGCAGGAGAGGTGGAAATAGTTTGAGGGCCGTTTCCGACAACAATATGTAAAATTCCCATCACAAACTCAGTGAAAGGAACTATCCAAATAACAGTCCTATGTAGCCATTCAGAAAAGGGTCAACATAAAAGTGTCAGCAAGGAGAAAGTCCTACCGCTCATCTATCTTAATGGGGGGGGGGGGGAGAGACATAACGGCTCCATGTGATTGGAGATTGTGAAAGCTCAGGTTTTCCAATCCCTTGGAGAGACGCCATTTGTAGCTGACTGCCTCCTCTTTAGATTGTCTTTTAATGATGGGCTGCGGAAGGCTGGAATACCATCCCTTTTCATGCTATCAAATTAACTCCTTTTTTGAATGCATGAATGGGACAAATAACTTCCTTTCAATTTAACATAACCAGCCAAATCTATAATGTCAATTCACTTCAAAGTACAGTACAGTAAAACACTGGATAACGATTGGATCGGATAACGCTAAAACTGCATAACGTTGAGTAATCTGGGGAGGAGAATTGGATCGAATAACATTAAGGTCCTATGGGATGGATCGGATAACAACCGCTAAAGCCTCTGCGGTTACAATGTATCTCTATGGAGCTTTAACGTTATCCGATCCATCCCATAGGATTTTAACATGGATCGGATAACACCAAAAATCAGATAACACCAAGACTTGTGGAACCAAGTTTTAGCATTATCCAAGGTTTTACTGTACTTTTTTTTTTTTGGGGGGGGGGGGCTGTGGTAGCTTAGTGGTTACAATGCTGAACTTGATGACTGGAAAGTTGGCAGGTCAGCAGTTCAAGACCCAAGTGCTGCACAGTAGAGTGAGCTCCCGTCTCTGTCCCAGCTCCTGCCAACCTAGCAGTTTGAAAGCAAGAAATTGCAAGTAAATAGGTACCGCTTTGATGGGAAAAGTAACAGTGTTCATTGCCTCAATCCCTTGCAAAAAAAAAAGGAACCTTGCATTTCAAAATAGGTGATGAGACAAGAGACAAAAACATTTTGGCACCTTAAAGACTATCTGCTATGTTTTAATGTGAGCTTTTGTGTATCAAGTCCACTTCCTCAGAAAGAAGAGTGATTCTACAGGGTATTCAGAAAGTTGCCATACATAAACAAAATTGGCAAACTGTGGGAATCAATGTAGGATTTCACATTTGCTAATGACTTATATGGAGTCCTTTTAAGTGGGTCTCCAGCATCCATATACATGTCCTTATTTTTTTTTTTAAAAAAATTATTAGACATTTAAAAAGAAATACAAAAATACAAAACAAGACAATTATAAAGATATATATATAACCATGAAGATCATGTAACATTTTTCTCCAAACAATTCAATGTTGCATTTGCCACATTTCTTTGAACATAATCTTCTTCACGTTGTTATCATTCACAACATTGACATCACCCTTGTGTTATTTACAATGTCCGGGGAATTCTGTATTTTCACAGTTTCCAAAAGTCATTCTGATCTTGTACAGGGGGTATGCCCTTTTTTCCCCCCAGAGTATAACTTATAAAAGGTTCCCAGATCCTCCAGAAATTATTACTTTGCACTTTTCCTCTCCTACAATTTAACTCCCAAGTAAGTTTTTCATTTAATGCCAAGTCCCACATTTGCTTATACCAATCTTGTATACTTGTTTTTTCTTTACTTTTCCAACTTTTAGCTATACATTGTCTCGCAACAGTCAACATTATGGCCAGCAGTTCTTTATTGTCCTTATTCATGTCAAAATTATCAACGTCGGTTAGCAAAATTGTATCTGACCCCAGCCTAACTTGCACATTTAGTATATTCTCCAATTCTTTTTCAATTCTTTCCCAATAAGCTTTAATGCATCACAACTACACCACATATGTTCGTATATTCCCTTTGTTTTGTTACACCTCCAGCATATATCACTTAGGTTATTATACATTCGATGCAAGACGACTGGGGTCCTATACCATCTCCATATTAATTTATGATTATGCTCTTTAACTCTAACCGACATTGTTCTCATTATCTTTCTTTTCCAAATCCTCTGCCATTTTGTTTCTGTTATCCTTGTATCTAATTCTTGTTCCCAGCTTTGTCTCAACACCTCTTGTATTTCTTGACTCTTATTCAAAATTTTATAAATTTTGCTTACTATTCCTTTAATTCCCATTTCCCCATTTCTAACTCTAGTCAAAAGTATCTCAAATTCCGTGCAGTCTCTATTTAAACCATCTTCCCATAAAAATATCTTATTCCAATTATTAATCTGAAGAATCTTGAACCAATCCAGGTGCAATTGCAAATACAGCTCGTGCCTTTTCTCCTGGTCTCTGCAAGTATTGACCCAGTCTTTCAATAATATTACTTTCTTTTCTACCAATATATCCCTGATCTTTTTATCAATTTTAATTGGAAAGTTCTGAAAATCCTCCACCTCTAAAATCGGTGAAATTCCTAAAGTAAGTTCTTTTCTCACTCTGCTCCATGTCTGTATTGTCGAATTTAGCATCAATCCCTGAGCCTTCTTTTTTCCTTTTTCCTTCCCTTCCCATAAAAACTGTGCCTTACCAAACTTCGAAAAGTCTTTCCTTTCAATTTTTCCCCACACTGTTTCTTCTCTAATTAATATTTTTATAATATTTCTTATTTGGAAGGCTCTATAGTATTTAGTGATGTTTGGAATCCCCAATCCTCCCTCTTTTTGTGCCACATACCACAACAATTTAGTTATTCTAGCTCCTCGATTTCCATTGCAGAATCTATTGATCATATTTTGATACTCGTTCAACTCCCTATCTGTGTGTTTTAACGGCAAAACATCGAACAAAAAATTCAATTTGGGTAGCAACATCATCTTACACAAAGCTATTCTACCGAACCATGACAGACTTAATTTATTGTACTGTGATATTTTCTTTTCCATCTCTTTCTTTTGTCCGCCATAGTTCAAACCTTTAAGTTCCCCAGTTTTATCTGATAACATTACCCCTAAATATCTCATTTTCTGTGTAATCTGTACATTATAGGTCCATTTTATTAATTCTTCATCCCCTTTATTTCCATTAATTAAAATCATTTCTGTTTTATCCCAATTAACTTTTAACCCCGTAACTTCCTCAAAGTCTTTCAAATGCTTATTAACCTTAGAAATAATTTTTGTTGGATGCTTCACCGTTATTAACGTGTCATCAGCGTAAAGACTTACTTTAGTCCCTTCAATTCCTATTATTTCTTCGTCTTGACGAATTGTATTTGCCAAAAATTCCATAGCCATGATGAACAACGAAGGCGACAACGGACAGCCCTGTCTCGTACCCGCTTCTAATTTTATATCACTTGTGTAACTCTCATTAAATTTAACTCTTGCCGATCCTTGTTTATACAACTTTTTAATGACGCCTTGAAATTTTTCTCCAAATCCATACAGTTTGATCATCTCATGAATCGTCCTCCATTGCAAGGAGTCAAAAGCTTTAAAGATGTCTAATGCTAAAAAACCTACTTTTTCCTTCATTTTTTCGGCTAAGTCCAATATGTCCACCACTCTTCTTATAAGATCTGACATATGTCTATCTTTCACAAACCCAGCTTGGTCTTCTTTAATATAATTGGCTATGAAACAATTTAATCTGTTTGCTAAGATCGTTGTAAAGATTTTTGCATCTTGATTGATCAGGGATATTGGCCTATAGGATTCAATTTTTTCTAAATTTTTACCCGGTTTGGGAATCAAGGCAATCACCGATCTATTCCAGGAATCTGGAGTTGCATCTCCCTCCAATATCCCATTATATAATTTATATAACCTCGGGGCAATCCAGGGCGTAAAATCTTTAGGTAACCCATCCTCACCTGGTGCTTTCTCTTTTTTAAATTTTTTTTATTACTTCCTCAATTTCCTTGATAGATATTTCCTCCTCCATTTTATTCCTATGTTCCTCTGTTATCATTTTAATTTGTTGCTTTTCAAAATACTCTCGCATTTTACTCAAATTTACCTCCTTTTTCGAGTACAGGTTTTTATAAAAATTTTCGATTAACAATGCTTTTTCTTTTCTTTTATTGCATCTTTTCCCATTTTTATCTATCAATATACCTACCTGTCCTTTATTTTTTTTATCCCTTGCGGCTTTTGCCAATAATTTAGAATTTTTATTACCATATTCAAAATATTCCCTTTTAAGAAAGATCAAGTCTTTCTTTACTTTTTCCAAATCTTTACCATCCAACTCTTTCTTAATTTTTTGTATCTCTTGAAAAATGTTCTGTTCTTTCTTTTTAGCATACTCAAGGTGAAGATGTTTCAACTGCTTTTCCAATTCCTGATTTCTATTTCTAATTTGTCTATTTCTAATACTATTCATTTTTATTGATTCGCCCCTAAAGATTGCCTTCATTGTATCCCAAACTCCTCCCCGGCTGACCTCATTATTCTCGTTCAGTTTCCAACTTTCTTCCCATTTCTCCATAATTTGTTTTCTCATAGCTTCCTCCTTATATAGCTTTACATTATATCTCCAAATGTACCCTCCTCTTTCCACCTCTTTAAGGTTTATATCTACTGTTATCTTTGCATGGTCAGATTCCCTGAATGTCCCAATCTTTATATCTTCTATTGTTTTAACCAGCTCTTCTGTGACAAAGATATAGTCTATTCTTGAGTACATATCATGCACATGGGAATAATAGGTATATTCTCTCTCCTGAGCCTTAAGCTCTCTCCAAACATCCTTTATCCCCAGTGTTTTCCTCCACTCATCTAATATGTATTTTCTACTTCTCTTTTTTACACTTGTACTATCAATGTCTGAACTCAGCATATTAAAGTCTCCACCTATGACCATGCTCTTAGCTCCCTCCTTGTTCAAGATTTTTCCCATTTTATCTAAAAAATCTTCATGTTTGTCATTTGGAGCATAAATGTTAGCCAGCGTTATTTCTTCATCCTCAATTTTCCCTTTAATTATCAGATATCTTCCTTCTGGGTCAGCAATGGTTTTACTCACAGTAAAGCCCAATCTCTCCGAGATCAGAGTTGCAACTCCCCTGGCTTTAGATGTCCCATATGCCTTTTCATATATTTCCATTCCCCTCACCGCCAAATTATTTGCGTCCGCTGATTTTTGATGGGTCTCTTGCAAAAAAATAACATCAGTCCTGGCTTTATTGAACGCAATTTGCAAGCGCTTTCTCTTCAAGGCGTTCCCTGTTCCCTTCACATTCCACGTTATTAGTTTTAGTGACTTAACCATCTGTATCTAAGACCACCTCCCATTCTCCACTTTCATCCCCGGACGTGCTCCCTAAACCCCCCCACCATTTCCCGCTAATTAAAAAATTAATTAAGGCAAAATATGATGAAACAAAAACACTAAATAAACTAAATAAAAAATAATGAAAAAAACTTACCTAATTCTTTCTCCTCTACATCCCTCCCCACATCATTCTTTTTGATGTCACCTCTGTTATTCAAAGAGGGGAGGGGGGGACCGAAGCAAGATGACATGTTGTTCTTCCATTTACCCCCTCCCACTGCCAGCAATTAAATATTTTAAGTATATTCATTCCACCAATTCCGCACTAGCCCCTGAAGTGTCCACTCCTCCCACTGCTCCCTCCTCCTCCTGTCCCAATATACATGTCCTGTTCTTGTCCTAGTGCTATCTGTGAGCTTTCTTTATGAAGACACTTGACTGGAGCTTGCCCTAGCTAAACCTGAACGCTTTTGAATTTAGGCCTTTTTCCAGGTGCATCACATCCAGGTATTTGTAGGGTGCCTGTAAGATAGGTAGTGCTCCCCAAAAGAAGAGTTGTAGGATGTGTAGTTTAGGATATCTGAAATCTCATGACTAGCAATAGGATTTGATACAGGTTGACTGGTAGAGACTCTCTGAGGGTTCAGCTATCTTTCTGAACTCCACCTGCATATGCCAAGAATTGGACCAGTGATCCCTCTGACACACTGTTTATTTGGAAAGAAGTACATTCTGAGATGATGACGCACAGAGGTGGATTGCTCCCAGAGAATTACTACCTCTGCCTGTGGATAATGTAGCTGATATAATCCACCATCACCCTACCTAAAGGGGGTTATCTACTCGTAGCTATTGGTCCCCTTGGGGAGTCAGGTTAACTAGTACCTGACACTTAGCATTGAGTCGCTGGCTATACGGTCTACTCCATTACCGTAGCGGGAAACCATCTGGAGTCCATCATACTGGGCCCAATGGCAAAATGAGTGGAGGAGGAACTCTGATTCCCAATGGTCATGGAGGTGGAAGAGGACATGCCATATGGACTTGTCCATATCCTCAAGGCTGCAGCAGTCCATTGCAGTTCTGGTCACGTATCCTATGTGCCGTGGGAGATGGCTCCGTGATCATCATGTGTGGGTCACTCCATGGCAAACTGGGATCCACCTTAAACAAATTCACACCATTGACATTTTTCCTGCTTCAGGAAAAAAAATGCATTCTCGGATATGAGTTGAGGTCAACGATAACGATAACCCACTGCTTTGTATTATAAGGCTATGGAAAACTGAGAAGTTATACTAATTACAGATGTTTTGAACAGAAATAGTAATACGACAGATGTAAAGCACAAAGACCAAACACCCACGTAAAAACTATATGCTGGATTGGAAAATGGCAGAAACATATCTAAAAACAGAGACTATCTATCTTCACCAGACATTAAACATTTACATGCAAATGCTATCAATCTCCACTATACAGCTTTTCACATGCTTTAAGACAGGGGTGGCCAATCTTTTTGTGCCGTGGGCCAGACCACGTCTCCACAGACAGCTGAGCAGGCTGGAGGCATGGTTCCTCCTGCTGCTTCCACCACTTCTGGTAGCGGCAGGAGCAAGGGCAGTGCATTTTTGCCACATTTTCAGCACTTTCAGTGAGATTTTGACACTTCCTGTGAGATTTTGTCACTTCCTGTGAGATTTCAGCAGTTCCCATGAGATTTTGGTGATTCCAGTGCATTTTTGGCACTTCTTGTAGTGGCGGTGGGGTCATCACCGTGGGCCTGATTAATTGGCGCCACGGGCTGGGCCACAGGCTGTAGATTGGGAACCCCTGTTTTAAGAAGTGCCTTCCAACTTAATTCTGGCTAACCTAGCCATGTGATCATCATGTGTGGCATCTTTCTAAGACATCTTTCTAAGATGTCATTCAAACAGGAGCAGAGCCAGCACTTTTCTACTAATTCAGTGCATTACTAAAATTCTGAACCATTGATCTTTGCTAAGATTCTGTATTAAATATATATTGAAATAAGAAAAAAAAAGAGTTATGCTGCTGAGGAAATGAGACAAAGAGAGCTAATCTTTCAGGAGAAAGCACATACCCACAGGAAATTGACAAAAAATTAGAAAAGGCCAATGTTTACTACTTAGGCCTCTTAAGTCCAATTGTGCTCTTAGGTATGCAAAGCTTTGTTAAGTTCCCAGAACAATGGCAGTTATTGGTTTTACCAGAGGTATACTGGAAAATCATGGTTAGAAGGCCTCACAATAATATTTGTACAGTATTCTGTTATGATTTTTTTAACCCCAACCACTAGGAAAAAAGTTATGTTTGGATAAACAGTAGCTCAATACAGATACTCAAACATCAAAATCTAATTTCACAGCCATATGTGATCATGGCTACTGTACCAAAGATCCTTGAAAGTCCTAAAATGAAAGGCAATATTCTCGAAACGATAGGTAAACCTTTAAGTTGCAAAAGTAAAGAGCAGTGATATGAATGGAAAGCAAACTGTAATCTTTACATATTTAAAGAAATACAAATGCCACTCAGAATTTTTTAGAGAAGAAAGAAAAAGAATCACATAGATAAATGTTAGTCCTGAAAGTACAGCTTGAAACTAAATTTTACTGTACTGTACTTTTTAAATCATCTACCAATAAAGGAATGATTTTGCTGCCTCAACTAAAGCATAGTTGAGAGCAAGAATAAAATAGGAAAACATCTTACTGTAAGTATCCATTGTTAGGTTCTTTTGCGCACTAAACCAGAAGTCAATAACCAAATACACCTACTCTCTTCTCTGTGTAGCCAATATTAAAAAAAAAACAAGGGTGGTAGCCAAATAATATTTGCGCTTTTGATATGCAAGAACTATAAACCACCAACAGTCTCTCCAATGAAAGCAAAATGTCCAGGATCCAATAATTCAGTTTTTAAGCTGTAAAAATGAAGATCCTTGTGAAAAACAACTTTTGCATTTATTCAGTTCTTAGGTACACACTGGAGCAATAACTTTCTTGTCTTTAAAAAGAAGAAGCACAGATTCTTCATAGATGACCTAATGTTCCCACTAACAGCTACAACTAACAATGCTAGCCAGCCATTAAAACAGTTGTGGGCAGCCTGTGCTTCTCCAAAGTTTGCTGGACTTTAGCTTCTATCAACCATAGCTAGCATAGCTGCTGGTAAGGATCATGGGATTTGCAGTTGCCTAACCTGGGTTTAAAAGACTTGCTACAGGCCTCAGAACTCATGGATTAAGTATACCATGCACAGACATAATTCAGAATTAAGAATCTAATCTGACTGTTTCCCCCTCTCCCCTGTAATTTTAACTGGTGAATTTTTAACTTTTAATCTTTTTAACTTTTAATTTTTGCATTTTAACTTTCTGAGTGGGTGGGTATTTTATCATGGGTTTTATTATCATTGATTGTGTTTTTAACTGTTGTTCGCCGCCCTGAGGAGGGCAGCTTAGAAGCATGACTAAATAAATAAATAAGAATATCCTTGAGGTACTCCTGAGGATATAAAATCAGAATTTCTTAGGCTCCTATATATATAGGCTCCTATATAAGCAAAGGGAGCTCCCCTGGTGGCTTAGTGGATAGGGCACTGAGCTGGAAACTGAGTTCGATACCCAAGAGCTGCAAGATGAGGGACATGAAAGGAGCCTTACTAGGGCATCTCCTGCAAAAAACTTTTCAACCTATATTAATCTCCTTATACATACTGTATAAGCAAAGCATCAAGGAACAAAATACTTAGCAATAAACTTTTGTCCCAGTGAAGGATCAAAAGAATGGCATACCCAAACATTTATGATTTATTACCAAATGAGTTGTATATATCATTCTTGCCACATTCCACATCAACGTTAATGTCAAATTCTTTCCTCACAAAAAGCTTCTCTGACCACTCTGCTGGGAAAATGAAAAGGTGTACTTCCCTAACTAGACTGTGTAATTTGGCAGTTGTTTCTTTCCTTCACTTACTGGAAAAAAGCAATAATCCTACCGCATGAAGTCATTTTAAAAGAATCCCAAACATAAAGCATTCAACAAAGTTATTAATTTATTTTGAAGAAGACAAAGTTACTTCTAAAATGAATGGATCAACATGTAACAATCATTTAAGACTCAACAGCTTTTAACCCTTTGCTCCCCAAAATAAAAGCAAAAAACCCAGAATACCTTCTGCTTTGCCAAATCTGGCAGATTTCTAAGTTTGTAATGTATCCAGCTAATTGGCAGTCTGATCACGCCCAGAGGGAAAGTGTACATTTTTAAGCTTAACAAACCTGTTTAGATGTTCTTTAAAATGCCATGGTAATTTCTTAATTATAACTACAGTTTTTAGTGATAACCTACTATAGACACCTACATCTGATTTGTGTAATATCATATTATCATCTGCATACCAGTGATGATTACCTTGGAATTGTAGATGAAAACAGTTCAGACATATGTATTCAGTGAAGCTCACTTTCAAATAAGTATATATAATATATAATTTCACCTGAAATAGCTCAAGTGGAAAAAAAATCTGGGAATCGTGTGTGTGTGTGTGTGTGTGTGTGTGTGTGTGTGTGTGTGTGTGTGTGTGTGTGTGTGTGTGTGTGTGTGTGTGTGTTTGTGAGTGAGTGTGCTCAATTCTGCTTTCATTACAAGGAGAAAACTTTTAATTGGCAAGCCAGTAAGTCAGATCAAATTATGGAGTCAACTGTTCAAGGACCAAAGCTGAAATTCTGCTGGTAGAGCTACACTGTGCAACTTGGAAGACATGACCATTGTTCCAGGGCAATTAGGAAACTTCCTAGCCCCCTCTCTCCTCCACAATTCTGGCTATCCCTATGAATCCAAGGGAGCTGCAGAATAGAATGTGTGAAAGCTGCCACAGGATAAAGACCAGTAATGGGGATTTAAACTAATCCATGTCTTACCCCCATCCCATGTCTGTAGTCGAGCATCAAGACAGCAACAAAGCTAGCTTAGTTTGTGATTAACCAAGGTCCCTGGACAACTAGGATTTGAAACTAGGGTGTAAATCTAATGGCAGAGTCTGTGTAATGTTTCAGCACTTAGAGCATATTCTAGAGCAGCGTTTCCCAATCTTTGGTTTTTGGATGTCAATTCCCAGAAGGGCACGTCAATTCTCCAAAGCACTGATCAGCCAATATACTGACTTAGGCTTCTGGGAATTGATGTCCACCCATGGTTTGTGGAACATAGTTTGGGAAACCCTGTTCTAGAGGGTTTCACAGCCTTCCAATGCCTGCTTTTAGGGCACATGGCAGGCCTGCAAGAAAGAGAGGACTGTCATCCCATTTGTACTTACAGAATATGCTTCTGTGGGCACAATGACAGCATAGGATGCAGCTTCAGGATTTCAAATCCTGATTAAGAGTAACCCTGGGCAATCTTACTGTAAATAATAAAACACATATATCAGCTTAATAGTATTGCCAGAGAATGGAAACTGCTATCTTTTAATTATAATCCAGAGACTATAAGATATGACATCTCCATAATATCTTCTTCTTCCTCTTGTGCCATATCCGATCCCGAATATTGGTGATCCTCATGTCGATCAGCCATGAAAAGACTGTCCTGCGAATATAATGCCATGGCCTTTCATCTGCCTTCTGCATCTCAGCATGACACTCATACCACTGATCTAGTTCCATGAGCTCTTTTGGCATGCAAGTTCTCCTCAGCCCCAGGCCAGTTTTGATGAAGCTGCTGCCCTCCATCAAGATGGATTCAAGTGGGATTTAACCCACTCAGGAACCATCACCCTTCCCTGTGGACTTCACCAAGGCCGCTAGTCCTCACGGTTGTCAGGTTAGTTAACCGCTGGCTGACGCTCAGTGTTGAGTCACTGGCAGTATGGTCTACTCTATTACCATAGAAGGATAACCTAGCCAGACATGCCCATGATATCTGCACCATCTAAAGTAACGAATTACACAAACAAAAAGTTTGCTATACAGAAAATATGTACTGCTAAGATGAAAATGTATGGTTTCCTAAATCATATAAACTAAAACCCTGGTTTACGGATATATTGGTTAACGTTTGCCACAGTTTCCAATGGCAAATCCTATGGGAATGCTGTCCCAGATTATGAATTTTTAATGTATTTTTTTTGTTTACAACGATCAATTCGGGACTGTTTTTCAATTTTTTCAATGTATCCCTATGGATGCTTCGGTTTACAATTTTTTTGGTTTACAACGAAGGCTGTCAGAACGGACCTTGATTGTAAACAGGTTTTTTTTTACTGTATTTGACTTTTTAACACAAGGAGTTGAATTATATACTAGAGCTAGCAACTGGCAGTTTTCCAAGGTTTTACAAAGATGTATTTTCCTGTCTTACTGAAGATATGGGAGGAGAGGGGAACTGAACATGTCACTTTTCTGCACGCAATCATCTTTTCTAACTCAAAAGCTCTTTCTTAAGTACCCAAAATTAGAAGAAAATGTTTTGTATTCTTCTTCACTCTTGTGTTTTCAACAGAAGGCGACTGTCTCTTTCTACAATTTTCTAATGTTTCCATTTGTTAATGTTATGAGATGGACTGACTCAAATAAGAAGCCATGGACATTTGGCACTCAAGACCTGAGCATAGCTTTTAATGGACAGGACCATTTGGAGATCTTTAATTTATAGGATCCTACATATCAGGGACTGCTGTGGCTTAATGGTCAAGACACTGAACTTGTTAACTGGAAGGTTGGCAGATCAGCAGTTCAAGACCTGAGTGCTGCACGATGGAGTGAGCTCCCATCTCTGTCCCAGCTCCTGCCAATCTACCAGTTCAAACACAAGAAATTGCAAGTAGATAAAATAGGTACCATTTCAGTGGGAAAGTAAGCAGCGTTCTGTGCACTATGGTGTCTAGTCATGCCTGCCACATGTCCGTGGAAACGTCTGCAAACACAGACAGTGCTGGCTCTTTGTCTATAAACAGAGATGAGCACTGAACCCTAGAGTTGGATATGATTGACTTTTGAGCAGGGGCAACCTTTACCTTATACATCAGAAATGACTTGATGACACATAGCAACACCAATGTGTAGCCATCTTATCATCCATAACATATCCAGAGATGCAGTTTTCACTTATGAAAACAGAAATTATATCTCTTACCTGATGGAATTGTGTGGTCTTTTTTCTACCTTCATTAAGATTTGTACATCTGACTGAGGATACATGGTGTAGATTTTTAATCTAAAATAAAAGGCATTAAATGTATGAATCCTGGCATAAAACCAGACATTTTAAAGAAAAGGCATCCTATTTAACATGAAAGTTACACAAGTACAACTTTTAAGGCAAGATGGAATACACACTATTCAGCGTCATAGACTTTCATAACCTGTTTGTATTGCAACAATCTGACTAATAATATTTAATAGTAATTTCAAATACATACCTTTGACGAATGACAGGATCAGACACTTCAGGATCAACATAGGGCTTCAGAATGTCACATAGTGGTTTATCATCTGGCACCCTATTACCAAAAAAGACAAAATCATATCATTAATGATGTAAAGCATTGGCAAGAACAGATACATCAGTCACATCACATCTAGAAATATGAATTTTCACCAACTCCAGTATCATAGTCACTGAACAGACACTGGGGCATAAATGGTGTATCTGAAAAAGAAATATGAACACTGATCCAAGAATAGAAAAAACACTTCTGCTAAGATTTTGCTGCTCTAAACATCTTCCCTCAATGAGAAGAACTAAAACACATCTTCTAAAAGTCATCCACATTTGTTCTTACAGAAGACAGGACTCCTTCGTCTCCTATTTGTACAAAATGAAAATTACGACAGAGTAAAACACTAACTGTTATAGTATTTACTGAGCAAAATATAAAATGAGTTGTAATTCCAAATACATCAACATATAACAAGGCAGCAAATGTTAGATAACCATCTAAAATGCATTTGATTGCATAAATGGACAAAATAATCCTAAGGGTCCATAACAAGGCAACCTAGGGGCAAACTCCTCTTGGCGTAAATTTCCATCGGCCTCAGGATACACTTTGGTGAAATCCCTGGGAGTGAGGGAAGCTTTTAAGACTTAAAAAACATATATACTGAATTAATGGTGGTGGTCTTGGCTGTACTGCAGCCAAAACATTGAGTTCGATCCTGATGGGCACAAGGTTAACTCAGCTTTCCATCCTTCCAAGGTCAGTAAAATGAGTACCAAGAGTGTTGGGAATAAAAATGCTAATTACCTTGTAAACCACAAAGTGGTATGAGGTGGTAAATAAGTGTAGTTGCTATTTTACTAGGCCCTAAAGACATAGTATGCCCCTGCCCTAAATGCAGTGGTTCCCAACAGGGGGTACACAGCCCACAAGTGGACTCCAATTCCCAGAAACCTAAGTCAGTACGTTGGCTGATCAGTGCTTTGGGGAAATGACTTAGGCTTCTGGGAATTGAAGTCCACAAACCAGCATTTAGGAAACACTGCCCTAAAGGCTTCCTTATGCCAAAAAGGAGTGCCAGGGAACTTACAGAACCTGAAGGGGTTGGTGAAAGAAACCTTTCATTAGTTTAAATGAAATATTTCCAGTGACCAATCTGGGTTACACCTGCATACATTTGTGTAATAGGATTTTGCCCAGTGGTTTGAAACATTTTGGTCACATCTCTAAACAACAGAAACCAACTTTTTCAGCAAAAAGTTTATGCTCTCTCACACTACCCCTACAAATAGACCAATTTCTTAAATTTCGCATTAAGTCAGTTTACTGTTTAACAAAAAGGCGGTAACAATGTGTGTTTAAAATGCACGTTGAAGAGATGTTGCCGCTCCAAGTATTTAGTTACCTTTTCACTGTGAATTCAGCGGGACTGTGAGGAAACATGAGCTTCAGATGCCAGTAGAATTTCTGCTCCCTGAAATGTAACCAACACAGACTCTTGAATGCCTTTTTTATGTAAACTCTTAATTACAAATGCAGTTGCTAAGGCTCCACTGCAGAGTCCCAAATAGAGAAGAAGTTGGAAAAAGCAAGAACGTCATCATACAGAGCAAGTTCAATGCTTGCTAAAGTAGGTAATAAACCTCTTAAATTACTTCTGCCTCAGATTTGCTTACAAAACCAAGGCTTAATCTAAATCTAAACCTAATTGCAACAACTTTACCGAAGAAGCTTCCTCTATTTTTTTTATAGTTTAAAACTTTGTAAACTGCTGCAATCGTGATACTCAAGATCTTATAATACTTCCTTTCATAAACATGGCTATATATAAACATAAGTATCAACTTTAAAGGGACTTTGATATTAGAGAAAGAAAACAATACTGTGTTGCCATAGCAAAGTTACTTTGGGTATCAAGCAGATAAAACAACATTCAGTTGAGTCCAACTGGTTAGAGATACAGGCACAGTAGCAAAAACAGTAGACTAATCGGTTGCTATGTACAATTAATATACACTAAGTTACTGATGGACTGAAAAGCACAGAAACCATCAGGACATTCTGCAATATTTACATAAAAGATAAAGGCACATTTTGCTAGCATGAAGGGAAAATAACTTCTTTCAGAAGATGATTAGATGGGAGTGTAAATAGCTTGTAAAAAATAATTCTTGTAAGGAAATGAAGAGAGCCTGGGTGAACTCAATACCAATCCTAGGTCAGGCCTAGGATTAGGGCCTCTGGCAATAAACCCTAGAAAATCTTCAACAAAAGGAAACCAAAGTGAATGTGAAGGCAGGAAAAAAGAAGGTAAAAAGAAAGAAGAGAAGGAAGGGGCGGGCAGGGAAACATAGGTAATGGGAGGTGAATGTAGTGTTCATGAAAAGAAAGCAATGGAATTGAGGTGGGAATGTGAAATGAAGGGCCAGAAAGAGAGTTAGGCCATGGGAAGGAGTAGGGAAATGATAACAAAGATGAAGAGAATGCAAACAAGAGAGGGATAAGTGGAAAGGAAAAGATGAGCCCACTACATTAGACAGCGGTTTAACCATCCAGCCTGAGTTCTGCACTTCTTCCATGTCTAGGCCAGACGTAATACTGCCAAAATGAAGGCACCTTTTGGTGAGTTCATTCTGCAATTCCTTTTGTATGACCTAGTGTGAGGAAAAATTTTTCTGGCAACACAAAGTCACCATTACCAGGGTACACCCAACTGTGGTTCAAAAATACCACAATTTTCTAGGAGGCTCTTTCTGCGTACCCCCTCAGTTTTGCCCTGAGAAGACAACAGAATTTAAACGGCACTGTGATATCTGCCCTTCTTCTCTCATGAACAACAAAAAGAATATACAGGAATAGGAGGGGTCCCATCCTCTAAATATCTATATAGTGCCCTTTTCAAAAACTGCAATGTAGATTTAAAGGTATAGCTTATTAAGAAAGTAGGAGTTCTGTAATAGAACTCACAAAAATAGTATAAAAACTTATGATAATAGTATACAAAATGGCACATTTCTTCTGGGAAAAGCTGTGAATGTAAACAAGCTGTTTATAAATCTAATCATGAAAAGAAAATGTGGCAGATTATGTCTATCAAGAATGTTTTGTTGATTGTGTTTCTTTTCTCCAAGCCCAATGTGTGCACCCTTATCCAGACAGTAGGTTTTCATATATACAGTAAAATACCGGATAACGATTGGATCGGATAACACTAAAATCGCATAACGTTAAGTAATCTGGGGAGGAGAACTGGATCGAATAATGTTAAGGTCCTATGGGATGGATCGGATAACAACCGCTAAAGCCTGTGCGGTTACAATGTATCTCCATGGAGCTTTAACGTTATCCGATCCATCCCATAGGATTTTAACATGGATCGGATAACACTAAAAATCGGGTAACACCAAGACTTGTGGAACCAAATTTTAGCGTTATCCGGTGTTTTATTGTACCTGTCTCTAAGGAAGAGGGTGAATCCAAAGCACTTTGTGGCCTCTGCTAAAAAGTGTGAGTACCAAGTGCAAAGTACCAAGCACTATAAACCCAACCTGGGGAAAGTGAGAGGAGTCAATTTGCTCTTCTGAAGAATTCTAACCCATTAACACAGCTTCCTGGTTGTAAACTCAATTCTGTGGCATATTCTTTTACCATTTACGCTAGTATATTGGTTTGGAAAAGATATAATCTGCTACGTCTTTATCTTTTCACGATTAGATTTAGCAATGTTGTGTGTGTGTGTGTGTGTGAGAGAGAGAATTTTAATTTGGTATCTTCATTATGCTACATTTACAATTGCATCCACTGTCCACAAATGATTAAAAAAAAACCTCATCATTCAATGAATTCACCCCACATGTTTTTCAAAAAGGTAAGCGAAGAACATATGAAGAAAAATAGATGAAGAGTTAGGAAACACCAGTCCTATGTTAGAAGGCCGACTGCTGCATTCTTGTGGATGTCAAATTATAAAAATGTTAGCCAAAATAAATATGAACAGGGTTTTCTTTTAACCTAGTGATTGCTGGTTTATTTTAAAATAAGAATGAATTATAAATCCACTGTATGTGGCCAACCACATAGTGAGCATCTATTATAATCTAATCATGAGTCTGTCAGGAAGTTTATCTATGATGTTAAAAAAATACTACTGAAGTATGTTAAAAACAAGAGTGAAGCCACAGGAACAGGGTATTATAACTACTACTCAAACATAATTATAATTCACATTTTGGTTCAGAGTTAGGCATCTGAAGAAAAAGCAGCAAAATCGGCTATATGGCAACATTTTCAAATGACATGTGTTGAGAAATCCTCATGATTGCTTTCTATATACAACTTACATATGAAACAGCCCATTTTTTTAATACATGTAATCTGAAACAGTTTGTTCCATGCCAGGAAGAAGGAGGTGAAGGAAAGAGTATGCAGATGGCATTCATCCTTCAACTCCAATGAACTGGTTTACAGCCTTGCTTAATTCATCTTTCGGTAAACTAGATCCCTACAGGAAACAACACAGATCCAGCCTAATTACGTGGTTACAGATTCCTATGAAACTCACAAAACCTCATGAAACTAAATGAAAATGGAAGTTTTATGATACACCAACGAGTGAAATGTAGATAAGACACACTTGAAGTTCTAACAATGTAAGGCACTAAAGGGGCTCGAGTTTTTCTCAAGCTTAACTAAGCATCAGTAACTACTCAACAGAGATTTTATACATAAGCAAGAGTGTTGTGTTAACTTTAGTTCAAGTCCAGCTATTTCTTAATGATTATAAGTGGTTTTATATATATACACCACTTTGTCAATTCTTAAGGTTTTTCAGACTACTTTTTACTAGATACTGATTAAAAACAAGAACTCAGTTATCCTTCTAACTCATCTTCACAAGCAGTTTGCAAAAGATGTATTAGGGTGTATAAAATAGGAGACAAACATTGTTAACATTCTCACAGACCAAATACAGCACACAATTTTAAGTGTCTAATTCAACAATAATTTGATATTGACTGGACCTTAACAAATACTGTATATACAAAAATTATATACTTTCAACAGTAAATACAGGTACAATAAAACCCCGGATGACGTTATGACTTGGTTCCACAAGTCATGACGTTATCCGATTTTTAGCGTTATCCAATGCATGAATCGAACGATAAAAAAAAGCCCTGACTTCAGGGACAAACCGCGCAGTTAATCCCTGAAGTCATCGCTGGTGGTGGATTATCCACCTCCCCCAGTGATTTTTGCGACTGCAGTAAGGTCGGGAAAAGGTGTGTGCATTTCCCCCGACCCTACTGCAGTCACTGTGAATGAAGAGGGGTGAGGGAATCCCCAGGGGATGCGCTGGCGATTTCCTCACCCCTTCTTCATTCACAGCGCTTGTAGCTTGGAATGCAGGAAGGTGGGGGAGGAAGAGGCACAATCTCATGCCTCTTTTCCCCTCACCTTCCTGTACTCCAAGCTAGCGCGGGGGGGGGGGATACCCCCCCCACACACAAATACAGTGACTGCCCTTGCCGGGTGGTATTTCCCCCCCAACCCCCTGCGCTAGCTTTAAAAGCAAGAAAATCAGGAGGAAAGAGGTCTCTTTCCTCCTGATTTTCTTGCTTTTAAAACTAGCACTGGGGGTATTCCCCCCCAACCCCAACACTAGCTTGGAATGCAGGAAGGTCAGGGGGGAAAGAGGCACAAGATCGTGCCTCTTCCACCCCCACCTTCCTGCATTCTAAGCTACAAGCGCTGTGCATGAAGAAGTGGTGAGGAAATCCCCAGCGTGCGTGCTGGGGATTCCCTCACCCGTTCTTCATTCACAGCGACTGCAGTAGGGTTGGGGGAAAGGCACGCGCCTTTCCCCGACCCTTCTGCAGTCACAGAAATAACTGCGGGTGGGGGGGTAGTTTGGGTAGAAGTTCTACCCAAACCATCCCCCCCCCGCAGACCATTGCCTCGGATAACGCTAATGAATCGTTATCCGATGCAAGTTTTTTCCAAAAAACGTGCATCATTATCCGATTCTAAAATTATCCGATTCAATCGTTATCCGGGGTATTATTGTAGTTTCATTCTCCTGTTGTTTTGTTTGAACCACCATGTTTTTATGGATCTTGTGGGGTTTTGCTTCATTGATGAACCTGCCATTTAGATTAGTTATCACCTGAAATCTTATAGGGCTGCTATAGAAAAGTTGTAACTTTGGGAGGCAAATTGTCTCAAGTGAAGAAATTGCCATTCTTCTTTCACATCAAGTCAACGTCTCAGTATGCAACAAATAATGACCACAAAGATGTCTTCACTTGAGGCAATTTGTCTCTAACAGTTATGCCTTTTGTGTAGCAGCACTACAACTTTTCATCCACTGGGTAACAAGGTTGTACTTGCTAATGGTTATGCATATACAGTAATACCTCGAATAACGCTAAGACTTGGTTCCACAAGTCTTGGTGTTATCCGATTTTTAGTGTTATCCGATGCATGTTAAAATCCTATGGGATGGATCGGATAACGTTAAAGCTCCATAGAGATACATTGTAACTGCACAGGCTTTAGCGGTTGTTTTCCGATCCATCCCATAGGACCTTAACGTTATTCGATCCAATTCTCCTCCCCAGATTACTTAACGTTATGTGATTTTAGCGTTATCCGAGGTAAACGTTATCTGAGGTATTACTGTATCACTGTAAAATACTATACTCATTACTATAAATTTTTGAAGTGGTAGCTGTGTTAAGTCTGTGTAAGCATATTAGAGAGCAAAAAAACAAACAAACAAACAAACAAAAAAAAACACTGTGGCTTTTGTGGACCAAGTCCACTTCATCAGACATAAGAGTGGGTATCATGGTATACATTTTATAAATATCTGGTATAGAGATCCAGAATGGCTGGGATTGGTTCAGGTGGTGCATATGCAAATCAATGAGTTATTTACAACCAGTAATAAAATGCAATCAGTTTGTTATGCAAGTCTCTGGTGGGAATCAGTTTGAGGAATAAACATTCTGACATATATAGCCTAATTAGTTGATTAGGAAGTTTTATGGGATAAGGCACAGTCAGAGGTCAGCTGCCCTGAGAAACAACCACCCCCTTCCTCCTCCCTTTCCACATTTTTGAGTCTGCTCTGCAAGATGAATTTAACCCTTTAGTTGTGGCACTTTAAAATTTGATAATGTCCCAGAAACCCCTGGCTAATATTCAAAACTTTTCAGCATGTATATGTATTTTATCTCTGCTGTCTTTCTCTCTAAATTCTAGTCTTGTAAATTCCCTGTTCCAGAATGGTAACTTTTAGATCCAGTATACAATGTCCAGGAGAGCTAGAATGTTTTGAAACAAGCTTGTTTCTGATGTCTGATTTGTGTCCATGAATTCTTTTGCGAAGAGATTGTCCTATTTGACCTATGTAGAGGGCAGAGGGACATTTTTGGCAGAAGATAACATAGGTCACATTAGTAGAGGCACAAGTGAAATTACCCCTAATGCTGTGTTTGACACTGTTGGGTCCAGTAATTGTATTTCCAGAGTAAATGTGGGGGCATAGCTGACATTACTATAAAATGCTACTTTTATTCCTGTTTACTCAGTGAAATTGTTGAAAGTTACAAAAATAGTTAAAAATTATAGGAACCATGTGAACACTACAGCTAAGCCCTCATTACTATATTTTTTGAAATATGTGAATAAATAAATTGATTGCAAAGCAATTGGATGTCAAAGGCCTAAATAAAATTTTCATAATTTTTTTGATTCTTTATATTCGAATACAGATTGCTTATTAATAGCTAAGAAAGCATACATTTGAAACAGAAATACAGGTGCTCAAGGCTTGCTTGCTAATTATTCACTGAAAGTACATTAATGCAACAGTACAGTATTTTGTTTGTGAATATTTTGCAAGAGAGACATCTACTGGTTCGAAGCTGAAATGTCACATTTCCTTGCTATTCTTCTTGTGCCGTATCCAATTCTGTATATTGATGATCCTCATGGCGATCAGCTATAAAGACTGTCCTGGGAATATAATGCTGTGGCCTTTCATCTGCATCACAGCGTGACCCCCGTACCACTAATCCAGTTCCATGAGTCACTTTCTGGTCCTGAGCCCTTTTGGCATGTAAAGTCCTCATCTGCCCCAGGCCAAGATTGATGAAGCTGCTGCTATTACTATCTATAAACAAGATGTAGTCAAACTAGCATTCCTTCATCCACCTCACCCAAATCTTCTTAATTTCCATTAACAATCAGTGCTATCTTAAGCAACAGATATCCCACTCCTCCAGCATAATTGGATGTAAACCACAGACATAAATGAGTTGGCAAGCACCTAGATCTGGTAACAGTGATTGCAATGTCAACACATACACATCCCCTTTCAGAGAATCAGTTTCCTCAAGTTGACATCATTTTTGCTCAAGGTTGATGACACACCATTAGTAAGTCAAATAAAGTGCCTTTCAAACAATTTAGACATTCATTATAGGGCCTTAATTATTTGTACAATAAAAAAAGATAGAATATAATATAAACAGAACATAAAGACTGGTTCTAATTGGAAACGTACTTGTTATGAAAGAATGTAGAATTCTCTCGCCTCTTTGTGAATCCAATTGGTAAAGTTTGTAGCTGGATGTTGAACTTTCGAGCTCGGTTTCTCAAAAACTGTACCTAACCGGGGAGGTGGGGGGTGGGGGAGTAAAATTGTTTCGAAAGACAAACAATTACTGACAATCTGAAATACTGAGAAAATAGGACTACACTATGGTTCAGTGTTGTAGGACAAGACAAAGTAAGCCTTAGATTTCTAAGCTTATTTCTTTATCTCCAGCAAGGCTGCAGAGTATGGAAACTTCAAATTAGATTACTTCTAGCTTTGTGATATCTGAACCTTTCCATGGATATTCAATTTACAAGCCAACTTCAAACCATAATAATTGAAACTAGCTTATTCTATCAAACTTTTATGGCTTCCGCATTTTGTTACCTTAAACCAGAAATCCTTATGCCAGATGCAGCCTGTGGCACCATTTCATGTGGCCCCACCACCACACCAGGAAGTGCCATGTGGTGGAGGAAGGGCAAAATGGCTGTCTGACCCCCAAAGCTGTCTGAAGAAGTGTGATCCGGCCCCTGGCTTTAAAATGTTGAGAACTCCTGCCTTAAACCATAACTTGGTGATAAGTCTGAACACTGTGGTGGCTTAGTGGTTAAGATGGTGAACTTGACAACTGGAAGGTCAACAGTTCAAGACCTGAGTGTTGCATGATGGAGCGAGCTTCTGTCTCTGTCCCACCTCCTGCCAACCTACTAGTTCGAAAGCAAGAAATTGCAAGTAGATAAATAGGGACCACTTCGGTGGGAAGGTAAACAACATTTTGTGCACTCGGGTGTCTAGTCATGCCTGCCACATGTCCATGGAAACGTCTGCAGACACAGACAGCGCTGGCTCTTTGGCTGTAAACAGAGATGAGCACTGAACCCTAGAGTTGGATATGACTGGCTCTTGAGCAAGGGGGACCTTTACCTAAACACTTTCAATAGGAAGCACAGGAGAAAAAACATAATAAGTACATAATGTCTACATACAAGAATCACTCCTCTTAGGTATAACATCCAAGGGTTGGTATACAATAGCTAGAGGGGTACACAGAAAGAGACTGTGGTATTTCTGAACCACAGTTGGGAGTACCCTGGGTAACAGCAATCTTGTGCTGGCTAATCTTTCTCACAATAGGTCAGGCATTTCTTAAATTATATTCTAGTTATTACCCTCTGTATTGTACCAAAATCCATCACTGACTGTGTTCTAAGAAGAATGTTTAGCTTCAAAATCAGGCACCTGAATGACAAAGAAGCTTTGTTACCTCTCCAGATTTTCCTTGCTATAAATAAGAAATCATGTCCACTGTATTATTTCCTTAAATATAATCCTGCTGAATATATGTATGAACCATCAAAATGCCAGGCCCTGCACTTAAACAGCTATGCCTATGTAAACTGAAAATGGTCCAAGCATTTTAAAAAAACTATTTCCATTTAAAGTTAAAGCGATCTATAGATACACTTCCTGTTTTTGCCTGCTGCAGCCATCTCAAAATGGGGTTGCGCAATATGTTGCCCTCGAAACACTGATGGACTACAACTCCCATCGGTATCAGTGAGCACAGACAAAAATGAGAGATGCTGAGAACTGGAATCCAGCAAACATTTATTGGGGGCCCCCATCTGAAAGGGGGAAGGAAAAATACAAAACAAACCTCTTCCAAAGAGTCTAATGGACAGCTGATACTTACAAGTTTAGTACCACCACCACCACCACCACCACCATTAACACTACTAATAATAGCAGCAGCATGCCACCCAGGGCTTTCCAGGTAGTGAATACACAGAAGTGGTTTAAAGGTAAAGGTCACCCTTGCTCAAAAGCCAGTCATATACAACTCTAGGTTTCACGGCTCATCTCTGTTTCAAAGCCAAAGAGCCAGCCCTGTCTACTTCTGCAATTCCGTGGTCATGTGGTAGGCATGACTAGACGCTGGAGCGCACAGAATGCTGTTTACCTTCCCACCAAAGTGGTTCCTATTTATCTACTTGCAATTTATTGCTTTCGAACTGCTAGGTTGGCATCTGGGACTAAGACGGGAGTTCATTCTGTCCCGCAGTGGTTTACCATCTCCTTTTTCTAAGACTGTGCAGTTTGCCAATCCCTACACAGGCTGGCTCATCTTCTTGGAGGCACAGTGGAGAATCAAACCACTAATTCAGGGGTGGCCAGCCTTGGTGCCCCAGCTGTTCTTGGACTTCAATTCCCAGAAACCCTGATCAGCAGGTGTGTTGACTTGGGCTTCTGGGAACTGAAGTCCAGGAGCAGCTGGAGACAAGTTTGCTGACCCCTGGGGTAGGTTAACATTCAGATGGGGTCTAATCTCTGACTTTAAACCTAGACACATAAGCCACTGAGCCATCTAGGCAGCTATAGGCCCACATATAGCAATATTAACATTGCACAGGGTATACATTCTGCAACAGTTACAATATTAGTATAACTGCTGGTGATTTTCTTTACAGCACAAGGAAACGCATGGATGCTATTGCACTGATCTTTTAGTAACCAACAGAGTACAGCCAGACGGTCACGTACTGCTCTTTCACATTCAGCTTTGATTGCATGGAAACATGAGGACATTCCTCCTAAATGAGCACAGCAAGCTTCATTAAAAATGTTTCTGTACTCCTTCAAATCTAAGAAGCTGAAGTTCCTTTACTCAAGTCATAAAATTTAAGATACAACCAATCAAAGCAAAACAGATCCACTGCTTCTTCCCTAAGGAATGCAATTATCTCATTTTTATTCACTCTAGTCTAGCACAAGGCACTGTTGCATTTACTATCCTGAAGTTCTTTCAAGTCAGATCTGAAGAACAAAATACTATTATGTGTTCATATATAGGAACTGCAGAATGAACTCACCAAAAGGTGCCTTCATTTTGACAGTTTCTTCTAGACACAGAAGAAGCATTCTCTTTAAAAGTATGCCTTTTAAAAAAAAGCCAATGGCTGAAAAGATTGCAAAAAATAAGCATGAGTTTTTAAACAGGTTTATTTTCAAATAGCCATAACTTGTGAACCCTTTGCCAAAATGTACCCAATCAAGAGCAAAACTATAAAGCAAGAGCAAACTGCCTGCTATATCTGTGCCATGTAAGGTGCTGATCCGAACCCCAGTTTTCTGTTTTAAGAATTGCCTTGCAGAACACTGTTTTACTATGCCAAGAAAGTGCAAAGTCCAGTAAGGATGTACAGAATCCACTATCTTTAGGGTCTTCCTCTGATGATCCAATATGGAGAGAAAGCACACAGGAATACACCAGCACTACTTGACTGCACACAAAACAGCTAGAGCATACCTGTCATTAACAAACAAAACACGTCTACTACACTTAAGACATTGAATTTAAAAACACAAAGGAAATGACAGATGCTTTTTAAAAAATCTAGGATGTGAAAACCATCCAGATTTCCAATCTATAGTACAGAAGATCTTTAGTCCCTGGTGACACATTATTGTCCGTGACACATCACAAATACTTATTCTTCTTATTTACAAGGGTAAGGTCACCCTTGCTTGAAAGCCAGGCGTATCCCACTCTAGGGTTCAGTGCTCATCTCTGTCTATAACCAAAGAGCCAGCACTGTCTGTGTCTGCAGACATTTCCGTGGACATGTGCCAGGTATGACTAAACACTGGAGTGCACAGAAAGCTGTTTACCTTCCCACTGAAGTGGTCCCTATTTATCTACTTGCAATTTCTTGCTTTCGAACTGCTAGATTGGCAGGAGGTGGGACAGAGATGGGAGCACACTCCATCGTGAAGCACTCGGGTCTTGAACTGCTGACCTGCCAATGTTACAGCCATCTTCAGCATCTTAACCACTAAGCCATCGCAGTCTGTCACAAATACTTAGCAACTTCACTTACGCATTTCTGTATCATTGTTCCGCAATGTAATTTTGCTTGAGAAGCTCCTTTTCCAATCTTTCCACCCCAAACCATTACAATTTAGATGAAATCACTCTTTAACTAAACTCAATTTCTGGCCCCTTCCACAGGGGCTAAATGACTATGATGTGCTAAAGCCAACAATTAGATAAGTCCCATTCATTCAATGAGTTTACTTTTGTTGGGAGTAAGAATTGGATTTAGCCCTGAGACTCTAGTCCTGAATATTCAGCTCTTTGAATTGTGCTCTTTAATACTGGCACAAACCGTATCAATATTCTCTATGCCTCCTTTTTAAGCTTCCAGCAGCCTCTCTTTAAATTAGAAAGATAAAAAAACTAACATTTATTTATTGTAATCTAATTAGAGGCTAAGCATACTTACAAATTTATTAGTTCTTGGTCTATGTGAAGCATCGTCTCGAGCAGCACAATCTGTCAGTCTTCCCACATCTTCAAGAAACCGGTAATCTGAAATTAACAGGGAAAATCATTATCATTTTCATCATCATTATTACTATAGATTTGATTGACACCTTGCTCTTCTACATAACACAGATAATACCAGGCATGTTGGGAGCAAAATCCTAATTGACTTGTGAACCACGGAGAATGTGCCAAGTGCAATAAGGTGGTAGATAAGTTGTAATTGCTATTGCTTGCTAATAGAAAAGGGCAATTTGGGTTCAAAAGAATTTGAATGTGGGCTCAGGAAAAGTCGGAATAAAATTAATGTACACATCTGCAACACAGGAGTTTTATGGATGCTGTGAAAGCAAGCTGCTAAACACAATCCTGTTTACCTTCCCACCGAAGTGGTACCTATTTATCTACTTGCAATTTCATGCTTTCAAACTGTTAGGTTGACAGGAGCTAGGACAGAGACAGGAGCTCATCCTGCCGTGCAGTACTCAGGTTTCAAACTGCTGACCTGCCGACTTCAAGTTCAGCGTCTTAAACACCTGAGGCACTGCAGTCCCCAAACCTATATCACTGTGGCCTTTATTGTTCTGCCCACAGTACCTGGAAAAGACCTGTGTAATGCACACACTAGTTTCAACATGCTCCATAACAACCTATTTAGCACAGCGGTGGGCATCAGCAGGTTCGCCCCAGTTCGCCAGATCCGGTAGCATAAATTCTGGCTGGCCCTGCCCATCCAAGTTTGGAAATAAAGTAGTCCTAATTTGGGTGCAACGCAGGGCTTTCCCCCTGGCCACGCCCACCATTCCACACCCCAGAGTAGGTAGTAATTTTTTTAAATCCCACCACTGACATTTGCAGCATCCTGACATTTTCGGAAACTCTTACCACTGAGTAGATGCAAGTCACTGAACCCATTCACAGGAACAAATGTCGTCTTTTCTCTGACTCCATTACAACTAAGAGTAGTTTTATGTTTTTTCACACAGGCCAAACTGAAAGTAAATACACAAAAAGTAAAGAAACGTTGTTACTTTATTCTCAGCACATAGAAAACAAAAGGAAACCAAACAAAGCAAAAACAAGTTTATATCTACCTGCATGAATATTTCATACAACGGGGGCACCGATATTTAGCTTCTTGTGTGTCACAGATTTCACATCTTAAAAAGACAATAAAGAAGCATATTTAAATGTAAGAAATATTAGGGCATCCTTTACTAAAGCAAGATTTTTAGAAAGAAGCTGGAAAAGGGTAAAAAAAGTAGCTGTATCTATTATGAAAAAAAATCTAGAACGTTGGGATTAATTGCTATTAACGATTTCATGTCCTGTTAGTAGCCCTAAATAATTCTCATGAAGTCTTCTTTTATATTCTATGTGGTATCAAAATGTTACTAAAGATTATACAAACTACTGGAGGTCCAGGAGATTTCAACCAGTTGTTACTATGTTTTACTACTCAGTGGACTGTTACAACCATATAGTTCTCTTCTGTTAACTGCTGTGTATTCTTCAGACCTTGTACTGAGAGAAAACCTATTATCTTAGTAGCATTCGGGCGTCCCCTAAAAATTCTTTCAAACCAGAGTAATCTCTGACACAAAATTATAATCTTAGTAACAGAGCTGTTAGTTCTATAGAAGTGGTCCTATTTTAGGGGGAAATGACATACAGTGAAACCTCGGATAACAATTACATCGGATAACACTAAAATCGGATAACGATGCAAAATTTTGTAAAAATGTTTGCATCGGATAACAATCTTGTAGCGTTAACCAAGGTAATCATTCGTAGCTGTGGTGTGGCTGGGAAGCCAAACAGAGAGCCCATGTTCGGCTTCCTAGCTACGCCACCGCTACAAAAGGTGCAGGGGTGGCGTGGCTGGGAAGCCAACAGGGGAGCCCCCGTTCAGCTTGCCAGCCACGCCACTGCTATGAAGGGCACAGCAGTGGCTTCAGCCCCCCGACCCAAGCACCGATCCCACACTGTGATCGGCACTTGGGTGGGTGGGGAGAACGGCTGTGCGAGCGATTGCCCTTTGCTTGCGAAGAGACCCATGTTCCCTTCACAAGCAAATGGCGATCACTGAGACTGCTGGTTTGCTTGGGGAGGGAGGGTGCTTTCCCTCCTCAAGCAAACTGGATCCCCCCCCCCCCGTTCCTTTCTCTCTTTGGAAAGGGAACAGGGCTTTTTTTTAAACGTTGTGCGATCAATGCATCACACAACATGAAAAACCGGATAACGTTATGACTTGTGGAACCAAGTCATAACGTTATCCAAGGTACTAGTGTATCAGAGTACTGTACAGTATGTCTATTTATGTGTGCAAATTGCATCCTTTGGGGACACTGTACGCCTGAGCAAAATAATTACCAATCCTACAAGTATTTCTTTTTGCAACAAGAGCAGAATGACCTTGTTCACATTCATTCATATCAATTTTATGTTTGTAATAGCTGTGCATTAGCTCCTCCAAAAGTTCCAAATGTCAACATGCTTTTTTGTTATAGCATTTTTAGAAATGTGGTTTGACACTGAGGGCAAATTGACTCCAGCTGGAATTTAACATGGCAAATTCGGGGAATCAATTTATAGGGAGGACATAAAATGAATAAAGACCCAATCATTGAGATATATTTGCTTAAAGCTGCCTCCATTTTCAAGGCATGGTTTTTATATTTTTAAAACATGCCGTTAAAAAAAAATTAGGTTAGTTAGATTATCTTCTAAATCTAAAAACCGGTCAAACTGCTGCTAATTTTATGCTTATATAGTTCCCCAAACTATGTTTTGCAAAACACTGGTGGAGTTGGATTCCCAGAAGCCTAAGTCAGTACATTGACTGATCAGTGCTTTGGGGGCATTGCCTTAAGTTACTGGGAACTGAAGTCCAAAAAACTCCCCAAAGTTTAGGAAACAAATACTAACCAACCATTGTATACCTCTGTATTTATTTATTTAGATTTATACTGCCGCCCACTGTACCTGATATGTATAAATTAATGGCACGAAAGGAGCCTCATTCGGGCACCCCCTGAGTAGTTTTTCCAGGAAAAACCCTTTCAACCCAATATAATTTCTGACACAAAATTATTATCATTAATACCATGAAGTCTCACTCTTAAGTCTGACAAAGTGAGACTTGATCCACAAAAGCTAATATTAAAACACAGCAGCTAGTCTTATTTATTTATTGTTCACATTTGTATATTTATCGTTCACATTTGTACCGCTACGTCTGTACCGTCTTTCAGGTGCCACAACTTTTTTTTTTACCTATGAATGAGAGACTTCCAAAAGTCCCTTCCCCAACCCCACCCTCCACAGCCTTGCTCTTGCAAAAATTCCTGACTGCAATTTCCTTTAGGGCAGCGGTGCCCAAACTACGGCCAGGGCGCCGGATTCAGCCCAGATGCCAATTCATCCGGCCCGCGAAGCCCTCGTCGCTCCTGGAAGCGGAAATAAAACATGACTGTAAAACACGCCAGGAGCAATGAGGGCTTCACGGGCCAGATGAATTGGCATCAGGGGCCGAATCCTGCCCCTGGACCAGTGACCACCTCCCTGAAATCACGTGACCAGCCCGTAGCCTGAAAATTTTGGGCACCCGTGTTTTAGGGAGTCAATCCATCCTCTATTTGACCTCCCTCTTTTCCTGCTGCCTTGGCAGGTGTGTTTAATAATAATAATAATAATAATAATAATAATAATAATAATAATAATAATAATAATAATAATGATGATGATGATGATGATGATGATGATGATGATGATGATGATAATAATAATAATAATAATAATAATAATAATAATAATAATAATAATAATAATATTTTCGTGTCAGACATTATTCTGGGTTGAAAGGATTTTTGCGGAAGAAACTCCGCTCAGGGAACGTCCAAATGAGGCTCCTTTCGTCTCCCCAAATTCTGGGACAAAAGACGGGCGCTCAATCCGTCATGCAGTTCCCGGGTCTCGAACTGCCGACTTGCCAGCCTTCCAGCTAACAAGGCGAGCTTCTTAACCACTGAGCCACCGCAGGAGCTTAAATGAGCACCCCAAGGAGAAGCCCTCCCTCCCGAGGCTTAGACGGGGAAAGGGCGATACCAATTCCTACCCTTGCAGCGAGATTTTCCGCTTCGCGCACCCCAAGGTGGGCTCGTTGGTTTCGCCCTCCTCCACGCTCGACTCTCCGGCCATCTCACTCGCCATGCGCGCCGCCAACCATCGATTTCCTCCACGCTTAAAGGCCTAGAGCGGTCCCTGTTTCTTCTGGACGCGTGGGAACCCGAGGCTGCCCCCTGCCGGATGTTCGGCGTAAAAACCTCCAGAACCATTAAGCTCTCCTGCAGAGAAACGTGTATCCGCTTCTGGGGAATGGGTTTGCTTTAGTTAGTGGCCACTGCTGTACTTCCACCCAAAGTGGGTGGAGTTGGTCTTTGAAGAAGACTAATATCGCCATATAATTTACTTCCCTAGGAAGTGTGGCTTTGTCGCCCTTGTTTAGTAGCTAAATGTATTTACAGTAGTACAGTATAGTTGGGGAAAGGGGCACGTCGAAGCCTTACCTTGTATTCCTGGTGTGGTTTGTTTCTGTGACTCATAAACCGGATGGATTTTAAAAAAAATGATTTTTTTTTTAAAAAAAGTACATTTAAATCGGATTTTAAATTTTTTAATTGGTTTTAATAAAACGTTTTGGAGGAAAAATCAACCTAAAATAGTTTTCTTTTTAATATACAAAGTCAAATGGTTATTAATCATGAAACAATTAGTTTTTAATGATGTAGCTTGAGATTGTATGTTCACACAATGTTTAAAACAAATTCCCCGAAATCCATTCACAATGTCATGCTCTTCCATAGGTTTCTCTAAAATTGTTGATGAGTGCTCCAACACGAGGCATTCAAGAGAAATTTGGCCACCCATAGCAATAGCAATTACACTTACATAGTGCAACAAAATGTGACAAGTCCTTAAAGATATGGGAGTACCAGACCACCTCATCTGTCTTCTGAGAAATCTCTATGAGAGCCGAGAAGTAACAGGACAGGATATGGAACTACTGATTGGTTTAGAATAGGGAAAGTATGACAAGGCTGTATACTGTCTCCCTGCTTATTTAACTTGTATGCAGAACATATCATGCATAACGCAGGGCTGGATGAAGCACAAACTGGAATTAAGATTGCTGGGAGAAACATCAACAATCTGAGATATGCAGATGATACTACCCTAATGGCAGAAAGTGAGGAAGACCTAAAGAGTGAAAGAGAAGAGGCCAAAAACTGGCCTGAAACTCAACATTAAAAAAAACCCCAAAAGTCCAAAATCATGGCAACTGGACCCATCACTCCCTGGCAAATAGAAGGGGAAGAAGTGGAAGCAGTGACAGACTTTATCTTCTTGGGATCTGAGATCACTGCAGATGGTGACTGCAGCCAAGAAATAAAAAGGCACTTACTTCTTGGGAGGCACGCTATGAGAAACCTAGGCAGCATAATAAAAAGTAGAGCCATCACACTGCCAACAAAAGTCTGCATAGTTAAAGCAATGGTCTTCCCAGTAGTAATGTATGGCTGTGAGAGTTGGACCATAAGTAAAGCTGATCAAAGAAGAATAGACGTCTTTGAATTGTGGTGCTGGAGAAGACTCTTGAGAGTCCCCTGGATTGTGAGATCAAATCAGACAATCCTGAAGGAAATCAACCCTGACTGCTCATTGGAAGGACAAATACTGATGCTGAAGCTCAAGTACTTTGGCCACCAAACGAGAACACTCACTTGAGAAGGCCTTGATGCTAGGAAATCGTTGAAGTGGTGCAGTGGTGGGATGTCAAAAAATTTACTACCCCACCATGACATCATCACAGTGTGGGTGGAGCTAACATCATAGGTGGAGCCAATGTCATGACATCATGATGTGGGCGGGGCCAAAGAAAACAAATCAAAAAATAATAAAAAATCAAATAAAATAAAAATAAGCGCACACACACACACCTCAACCCACCTACCCACAACACAAACCTGTAAATAAATTAAATAAATAAATAATACATTAAAATACACCCACCCACCCACATCACAAATCAACCAGAGCTTTTAAACCAGAGCTTAAAGCTTATTCTGGCTAATGTTTCTCACACTAGGTCAGATGGAAGGAACTACAGAATGAACTCGCCACAAGATGGCTTCATTTTTGGCACTTTTCAACAGTTAAAGAAGTTAGGTACGAAGTCTTTGCCTAAACAGTTCTCTAGGATATCTAGGGGAGCAGGCTATAGGGAGCTTCAGGTTAGCAGCTTCCCTTCCTCCTCCCCTCTTGGGAGGACAGCAAGGAAGCTGTCCATACGCACCAAGCACCAGTGGCGTAGCGTGGGGGGGGCGGGGGGGGCAAATGCCCCGGGCAGCGGCTTTCAGGGGGCGGCAAAATGTCCCCTCCCCACCCTTTTGCTGGTGAGCGCCCCACGTGCGCTTCGCCGCTTGCAGGCGAGGAGGAGAAAAAGGGTTTTTTTAAAGGCGGAGGAGGAGCCCGTCCGCCCGCCCGGCTGGCCATCGGGGGCTGTCCTGGCGGCGGCCCGCGTGCGCGCGCACGCTGCTCGCCTCCGCCCGCCCACTCACCCACCCAACTTGCCGTGAGACGGGGCGCTCGTCGGGGGTGGGTGGCGCCGTGGCGAGGAGCCCCTGGTGGCTGGCTGGGCAGGAGGAGGTGGGCAGCGTGCGCGCACACGCGGGCCGCCGCCAGGACAGCCCCCGACGGCCAGCCGGGCCCCTCCTTGAATTGTCCGCTTAAAATAAAAACCCTTTTTCTCCTCCTCGCCTGGAAGCGGCGAAGCGCAAGCCGGGCTCTCGCCAGCAAAAGGGTGGGGAGGGGACAGTTTGCCGCGCCCCCTGAAAGCCGCTGCCAGCGAGCGAGAGGACGGGTTGCGCGGTCGCGCGCGCGAGCGGACGGATTGCGCGGTCGCGTGCGCGAGCGGACGGATCGCGCGCGCGAGCGATCGCCTTCTGCCTGGGGGGCACCTTCTGCCTGGGTCGGGGGGAGGGGGCGGCGGCAGCGGCGAGCTGGGGGGGGCGGCAAGTTTGTTCTTCGCCCCCGGCGGCTGAAGACTGCGCGACGCCACTGCCAAGCACTGTAGGCGTGCATGCACACCAAGTGCTTGGTGCGCATATGCAGTGGAGGAACCAGTGAAAAGGTAAGCCCCGAAGGTGGTTCCCCCCAAAAGCTGCTACCGGTTCTCCAGAACACTGGGACAAGTTACTACCGGTTCTGGAGAACTGGTGAGAACCTGTTACATCCCATCACTGAAGTGGTGGGCGCAGATTTGGCCAGGCAGATAACAGAGGAACCTGTTGTGTGGTGGTCCATGGGATCACAAAGGGTCAGACTCAACTGTGCGACAACGACAATGACAACAAATAGTTCTTAGTGCACTCTCTTGGAAGTTCACAAAATAATTCGCATATGGCCCTTAATATGCTGGAAGGATGGGAGGCTGAGTCAACCATGGATCGTGTCAGGATCAAACTCACAACATTTTGACTGCAGTTCAGCAGTTTAACCACGTAGCCACCCATCTGTCAGATCTGCTTTGATTTGGATTCCTACATTGAGCAGGGAGTTGGACTCAGTGATGGGATGTAACAGGTTCTCACCAGTTCTCCAGAACCGGTAGTAACTTGTCCCAGTGTCCCAGAGAACCTGTAGCAGCTTTTGGGGGGAACCACCTTCGGGGCTTACCTTTTCACTGGTTCCCCCACTGCACATGCGTGCCAAGCACTTGGTGTGAATGCACGCCTAGTGCTTGGCACATATGCACGGCCTCCTTGCTGTCCTCCCCAATGGGGAAGAGGAAGAGAAGCTGTTAGCCTGAAGCTACCTATAGCCTGAAGCTCCCTATTTTTATTATTTTGTATTTTTTCTTTGGCCCCGCCCATGACATGACATCATGATGTTAGCTCCACCTACACTGTGATGACATCACGGTGGGGTAGTAAAATTTTTGACATCCCACCACTGGTTGGACTCAATGTTCCAACTGAATTATTCTATGATTGGGCAATTTTTCTATCTAGATTAAGATATCACAACTGTTAATATGTGGCTTCAGAGATTGCATGCCTCTTCTTCACAGTAAAAATGTTATAAAATAAAAATAAAATGAAATCCACCCTGCTTCTAAATATTTTGAGTTTTGTGCATTATGCACTTCATGGCTGTGTGGATTCCACCTGATTCTCTCTCACACACACCCCTACCTCTGTATATATATCTAGAACCAGTTTAGGACAACAGTTTATGAATCGGATGGGAGTCTCTAATCCATGAAATGTGCTGTTTTAAAATGTTGCAAGGCATCATTTTAGCCTCAACAGACCAACAAACCTACCCTGGAATTTAAATATGTGTTCAGTGACTGAGAGCCCAATGATTTTTCATTATGTGCATCTTTAGAAAAATACCATTTTGTCTGTGCATCTGCTTTTATCATTGTTACAACTGTGGGCCATTCAAAATTTCTTTTATCAGCATCAATTATTTTCATTACCCCCCAAAGCCCAATGATGATTTTAACAGAGTACTTGGCTAGATAATGTGCATTTAAAAGTAAGTAACATAACTCCACTTTAGGCATTAGGCCTTACTGTGTCCAGATCCCACACCATCTTGGGGGGGGGGTGTCTATATGAACTGTTGTGCACACTAGCGTGGGCTAAACAGGGTCATGTGAGATTGAGTAGAAGTCCAGAAACCCACTTGGCACAATCCTCACATCCAAATGGCATACTAAAACTCAAAACTACCTGATTTGGTCCAGCTCCTTCTGCTGGGAATTTTCCCTATTGTGAAGCAGCTAAGGAGATAAACCACTTCACAATACAGTTGTTCCTCGCATAAAGAGCGTAATGTGTTCCACAGGATTGCTCTTTAAGCGAGTTTGCTCTTTGAGCGAAACACCATTGTAAGTGACCAATTGTGTGTGTGTGTGGGGGGGATTGCAAACCCCGATTTATTTGTTAAGCGAGTTTTTGGTTGGTTTTATTTGTTAAGCGAAGCGAACATTCTGAGAAAATTCTGCTCTTTAAGCGAGTTACTCTTTAAGCGAGGTGCTCTTTATGCGGCGTTTGACTGTACTGGCCTATTAAACACTTCCTTTGATCTCAAAGGGGCAGAGGAGGGGAATTTTTTAAAAAATTGTAATACGGTAGTACAGAATGCTGCATCACTTATTAAAAAAATCTGAGATGTATTAAACAGGGGGGGGGTGTTCTCTACCCGATCATTAAATAAAAGGAAATACAATTCCCCCTCATTGCCTCCTTCCACTTTTGTGACCAAGGTTTATTTTCTTTAATGAACACTGGGATAAAATTTTTTGATCTGTATACATGAGACTGGAGTGGCTCAAGTGGGTAAGATGCTGAACTTGCTGACTGGAAGGTCGGAGTTTGATTCCTGGTTACTGCATGACAGAGTGAGCTCCTGTCTCTGTCCCACCTCCTGCCAAACTAGCAGTTTGAAAGCAAAAAATTGCAAGTAGATAAATAGGGGCCATTTCTGTGGGAAGGTAAACAGCATTCTGTGCACTCCGGTCTTGAGGTATGCCTGCCATGTGTCCATGGAAATGTCTGCAGACGCAGACAGTGCTGGCTCTTTGACTATAAACAGAGATGAGCACTGAACCCTAGAGTTGGATACAAGTGGATTTCGAGCAAGGGCGACCTATACATGAGAATCCTGGTGGAACAGTGGTTGAAGCTGTTGTATTGCAGCCCAAAAACTGCTGACATTTAATTCTGATGGAGCTCAGGATTAACTCCGCCTTCCATTCTTCCAAGGTCGGTAAAATGAATACCCAGCATGTTGGGGGCAAAATTATTAATTACCTCATGGACCACCCAGAGTGCACTAAACGCTATGGGGTGGTATATAAGTGTAATTGCCATTGCTTTATGTCTGAGGCTTAGCATTTATGTATGCATGACTGAAAAGCAGCTAGAGAAGTACCGTAGGTGATGCAAGATGGGGGAACTGTTTATTTTCTCATTACTAGGACACATACTGCCCAGACAACAGTCACATCCAGAAGTTGTGGGCCATTTCCTCAGCTCTGGAGGTACTTATTTGTAGACCTAAGTGAGAGATGTCATTTTTGTGGTTACTTTTGTTTTGTTTTGATTACAATTCTCAGAAATAGCCCAAAAGATTATCTTTGAGTCTTAAACTTCCCTAGATAACATGAATTAATGATAACACTTGATTGTAAAGGATCCTTAATTTTATTATTGACTACTGCAAGAGGGTAAAATGATTTGAAAGGCTGCAGTTCAAACCAAGTAACAAATGTACTAGCTAGGAGCTGTTTTGGCTTGTTTACTTCCCCATGCTAGTGTATTTCCCAGCAGAAACATCTGCAATCATAATGTCATTTCCCAGTGGGTGAACGATTAAATCCAGGAAAAGTACAGAGTTCCTTGTACAAACGAAGCAGCAATAGTTTCAGACCCAAATACATTTTTAAAAAGAGTCAGGTCCCCAAATGCAGCTTCCCCTCTTAAAACAAACATCTGGAATGTTAACATCTGCTCTATAGTTTCTGAATGTTTGCAATCCTGTTAGTTAGATCTTTCCTGCCAACCTAGCAGTTCGAAAGCAAGAAATTGCAATTAGATAAATAGGGACCACTTCTGTGGGAAGGTAACAGCGTTTCATGCGTTCCGGTGTCTAGTCATGCCTGCCACATGACCATGGAAATGTCTGCAGAAGCAGACAACGCTGGCTATTCGGCTTAGAAACAGAGATGAGCACTGACCCCTAGAGTCAGATACGACTGGCTTTCGAGCAAGGGAAACCTTTACCTAGTTAGATCTTTCCTATAATGAAGGGAGGATCTCAAAACTTCTCATAATGATAATTGTGTGCCATCAAGTCAATTCTGACTTATGGTGATCCTGTTCAGGGTTTTCCAGGCAGAGACTACTCAGAAACGGTTTACCCTTCCCTTCTTCTGGGGTCACCCTGGGAATGCGCAGCTTTCCCAAGCCAGAACAGATGGGACTCTTCTCCCAGGAGGCACAGTGGGGAATCCGACTCCACAGACAGATACATAAACCACTCAGCCGGCTTACAGCCATTAAAATCACAAGTTGGCAAACTTTAAGAACAGAAGGCAAAGACTGGTTATGCACAAATCCCAATACATAAACAAAAAAAGTGTTTAAAGTTTAACACATTGATTCATGACAGAAAAGCTAAGTTCCTGATAGTCAAACTGTTGCAGGCTGTGGCATTCATCTATTTAATCCAGTGGTTCCCAACATGGGACACATGCCCCACAAAGGGGGGGGGAGGTTGGTTTTTAAGGGGGTCAATTTGAGAATAAGTTATTAAGAGTGAATTCTTTGGAAGCTTGTTTAGACCAAGTTAATGGCCTTTTAGCCTTTCTCTAGCGCAGGAGTGCCCAAACTTTTTGGGCTGCAGGCCAATCACGTGGTTCAGGGAGTTGGTCACTATGGCCCGGGAGGGCGGATGCAGCCCCTGACACCAATTCATCTGGCCCATGAAGCCCTCATCGCTCCTGGAACCGGAAGTAAAATGCGCCCGTATGGTCACGTCTTACTTCTGCTTCCAGGAGTGACGAGGGCTTCGTGGGCCTGATGAATTGGCATTGGGGGCCACATCCAGCCCCCGAGCTGTAGTTTGGGCACCCCTGCTCTAGTGAATAGTTCACTTTTTGAATAATAAGAATGATATGTCACGGGTGGTGGTGGTTGGGTGGTGATCAGGATTTTAGGGATGCTTAGGTGGGGCATAACTTAAAAAAGGTTGGGAACCACTGATTTAGTCTAATTTATAAGACTCAAGGTTAAAACAAGTAATATATATTTTTAAAACCCACAATACATAACACATTAAAAACAATTACATTATCATAATAATTAAAATTGATCAAGGGATTAAAAACATTAACATTCAAAAGAAAAAAAAGCTAAAAACCAGCATTCAGGGATTCAAATGAAGGATAAATGTTAAAAGCCTTCCTGAAAAGTTGAGGAACCCAACCCAACTTCCCAAGAGAGAACGTTCCACAATCTAGGAACTGCTATAGAGAAGGCCTTTATATTGCCACCAAGCATACCTACAATGGCAATGGCAATGGCAGGAGGTCTTCCTCTGAAAATCAGAAGGACACAGAAGGCTCATATGGGAAGACAGTCATTCAGATAGCCTGGACTCAAACTCCCTATAACTGGCCCCAGTCATCAGTCTGGCTTCTGCATTTTGAACCAGCTGACATTTCCAAACCATCTTCAAAGGTAGTTCAGCATAGAGCATGTTATAGTAATCCAGTCTTTTATGCATCTTAAAACTGCATTTTAAAACTGCATCTAGGCAAGATATTTTCTCCCTCCCTCATCCATTCTTTCTCAAAGCTTCATTTGAACTGTAATGCTCCTTTGAACACGGGTGGGACCAAGGTATGTACTAAATTCCACACCTACAGAGTGCACACACAGCCTCAGGATGCAGCTGGTAGAGATGGGGTTGCATGGCTACTTCCACAATGGAAAAACCTCTTACAAATAGAAAGCTAACAGATATCAGACTACTGGGTTAAACTCTTTTCTCTCAAGGTCCTCGTTTTCTATGTGTAGAGATCTGTTTTATTCCTTTTTATTAAAGAGAGTTCTAGTCTGATATCTTTCCTGCAGCCTAAAGTTATATGGTTTAGCGATGATGTTCTGCTGAAAGTATAAATTGGCTTGATTTTATAGTATGCATGATTTAGACTTCTGCTGCAGTATCATACATCTAGGCAAATATATATATGGACAGAGAATTTTTAAAATTGATTTCCTTCTGTTCTCATACATAAGGATAACAGTAGATTAAACACATGTGATGACAGAGATTGGCATTTCTTAAGAATTCTACAAGAGGAAGATAGTCAACACTTTATGTAAACCTCATTGATTTAACGAGTTTACTGTGATTCATATAATCATAGGATTATATAACTGTGGAGCTGAGGGGAGCCTCAAGGGTCAGTGGGCTGAATCTCCTGTCTAGGCAGGAAACCCACAATTAAAACAACTCTGCCAGATAGCCATTCAACCTCTCATCAAAAACATCTATCATTTTCCAAGGTAGGAAATTCCACTTTCAAATAATTACTTCTAGAAGTTCTTCTTAATTTCTTAACAGTTAAGGACTAAGCCAAAGTTGAAATTAATATTCTTCTGAAGCAATGTAGTAATACTGAGACAAAAAGGAACTCCCATGAAACGGAAGAATGTAAGATTATTATAATTTAATAGCAGCCATTTAAATATATGCTGTATTAACATTTTGAACAGTTACAAATTATTTACAAAATACATCATTGTAGATGGCCATGAATAGTTAAAATCTCTAATTGCAGTCCAAAAACTTTAATGTAGCCCTTCTACAACTACAGTATCCCGTTTTTGTCTAAAAGCACCAGATACAAAGTCCTGTTTTATGTACCTCTTCAATGTCTCCATACAAAATATTTAAAACAAGATTTTCACATAAATAATGTTTTTGCTCATAATTGTGTGTGTGGTCAAATTTTAAAAACAACAACATAGTTTTACAATGAAAAGTTATCTCGATGTAACCAGCACATACAATCCAAAATAAGGAATAAAAAGAAACCAAGTAATCTTGACTAAGGGCACAAAACACTTGTGTTATACAGAGAGCACCAGGCAACACAAACAGGAAACACATAAGAGGTAGTGTATCATCTGTTAAGATGTCTGTGTACAAAGGGACCATAATACAACTTAAGTGTTTAAGGGGAAGATTTGTTTTGTGGTGGCATAACTCACTGTCACAAGCCTAATACAAGCTATTGCACATTTGGGAGCATTAGCCAGAGTTGCTCCTTAGTACTGCATTCTCTGATCTTTCCTTAAGATGTCCTACACTAGGGATTCTCAACCTGTGGCCTGTGGGCTCGATGTGGCCTATGGCACCATTTCATGTGGGCCCCCACCTCCTCCTCCACACCAGGAAGTGCCATGTGGTAGAGGAAGGGCAAAATGGTTGTCTGGCCCCCGCAGATATCTGAGGGAGTGTGATTCAGCCCCCAGCTTAAAAAGGTTGAGAACTCTTGTCCTAGGCAGTGCTGTTAAGAGTATTAAAAACACTGCTTTTTCTGAAAAATGCCCACATAAGCATCTAATTTTCACTTCCAGAGAATACCATAAAAAGAACTGATCAAAAATTAAATACTTTATTTATGTTATCAAGGTGTTTCTCTTTTACAAAAACCATTTCTCCTTCTTAGGAGGAAGTCTTTTTTCTTCCTGAGATTCAAGCAATTACCAATTTTTTTCCTTATAATTCTTCTACAGTTCTGTTCCTGAAGCAGTTTATGTGCTAACGTGGAAAACACAGGTTGACTCCAGGTGCCTAAAGGAAACAAACTGAACCACTTTCGATGTAACGCTGTTGTCCTTGTTTGAGATGAGGAAATTTATGCACCTGAATAACTGGAAGCTGATTGGTGTCTTCCGTGTGAAAAAAGAATTGGGTTTTACGCCAGCTGCCATCTTGAATCTGTAATACATAGAGCAGAAGCATTAGTGAAAACATGGTAAGAAAGCTGGCTAAATAAGTAGACTGACTTTAAAAATTTCCTATCGTTAAGTGCACAGGTGGATATTTGGCTCTCCAGATGTTGGTGAATTACAACTTCCATTAACCTCAACAGTGAGAAATGCTGAGTGTTCTAACCCGAGAATAAGTGAAAGGCTACACATTTTCCGCTGCTGCTTTAGACAGGAAAAGACTGCATGAGCTTTGTTTCTTAGTACTGTCATGAAAATAGTTTGGAGCTAATATGGCAAGGATTTGAAAAGGAGACCAATCTAATTCCTTGGTTATTCTTTAATACATCCAGTCCTCAAGCCATTATTTTAAAATGTTATATAAAATTTACCATTTTACGTCTTACAAAGATGATTATTATATGAATCAAAACTGGTGCAATCTATACAATTGAGAAAAGCAATGTCTGGGACTATAAAGAGTTTTGAAAACTTAAAGTTATTTCTTTTTTGCAAATCATTCAAGGTTGTGAGTACAGGCCTGAGTGATGAAAAGCAAAATCTTTGCAGAGAGGGATCTGTGAGATTCTGCAGGAATCCTTTATTTAGTTTTCTGCAGAAAAAGAGGTCTCATTGAATCACATAGAAAAAAATGTACTTTTCACTAGCCATACATGGCTTATATCAGGGGTACCCAAACTACGGCCCGTGGGCTAGATCCAGCCCCCAATGCCAATTCATCTGGCCCACGAAGCCCTCGTCACTCCCAGAAGCGGAAGTAAAATGTGCCCATATGGGTATGTTTTACTTCCATTTCTGGGAGCGATGAGGGCTTTGCAGGCTGGATGAATTGGTGTTGGAACCAGATCCAGCCCATGGGCCATAGTGACTGGCCCTCTGAACCACATGGCCGGCCCGCAGCCTGAAAAGTTTGGGCACCCCTGGCTTATATGATCTTTTTCATATCACAAACCTGTTTTTAAAAGACCCAGAGTGGAAATGGGCAGGATAGGAAGATCTGGGTTCAAATCCCAATATTGTCTATGACGTTTATGCCTACTGGCTATTACTCAACAGGACCTACCTTTCAGAGTGGAATAAAATTGAATGTGTCTCACATATCAGTGATGGCCAGCCCTGGCAATCCTGGTGTTCTTGGACTTCAATTCCCAGAAGCCTAAGTCAACAGACCTGCTGGGAACTGAAGTTCAAGAACATCTGGAGTGCCAAGGTTGGCCATCACTGTCATATATAGTATCCTGAGCTATTCAGATCACAAGTAGGATATAAATGAAATAATATATGTAAAGTCTGGGTAGAAAATGCTACAAATCTAAGCAATTAGAAAAAGTGCTGATTTGGTAGCATTTTAGCACCTACATTCAGAGCTTTTTAAAGGCTTGCCATTCTGTTATCTGTCTGCACACTAAGGTCAGTGCAAGTTACAAAAAAACAAATAATGACAAAACCAGATCATATGTAAATGGATACTTCTTGGCTGTCCTGAACAAAAACATGAAATATTTGGAGTACAACAGCTTGTTCATAAACCAAAGGTGATCCAATACCCATAGGAAAGTGAGAAACCTTTCCAAGTTTCCACAAAACAGTCCAAAATGTTCTGATTTTAAAAAGAAATGAAACTTTCCATTTCTGTGACTGATTTAGGACATGGGTGGCCAATCTTTGGCACAGGTGTTTAAGGCGTAAAATTAGCAGGAGCTTCTCGCATGTATGGACAGGGCAAAGAGTCATGTTAGAACTCCCTTCTAGTTTCTCTTCTGTGTAGTACTGTTGCTTTCTCCCCAGTAGACTCAAATTATTCCAAGTCACCAGAGGAGAGGTTTAGCTTTGTGTGTATGGTGTGAGAGAAAAAGGGAGCAAGCGAATAAATGTACAGTACTGTACTTAGTTGGGACTCTGGATTGTTGCTATATCATATTTTGGAATAGACTTATGGCATACCATATGAGCTCTTCCAAGCTGGCCACGAGTTCAAAAGAACATGATAAAGTGTTGCATAGTGTTGGGGGGGGGGGAGGGACATTTTTCCAAAGTTCTCCATAATATAAAGATACATACACATATACTGTGGAATCATAGGAGTCTGCTCTATTTGTCAAAGTTGTTTCGGTTTTATTTCAATTATTATTAATTTTTTGTCCATGTAGAAATGACCAAGCACTAATGTGTAAATGCAGTGATAATGTGATCAAGAGCTAATGTTAACAATGGCAATTGATAATTTACCATGCATTCATCTAGAAGCACTTTTGGTTCAAGGTCTGTGTTTGCTTCAAACATTTGGCCATTCCATCCTTTGAAGGTGACAGAAGGTTTCTGAGCATGCAGTTCAGTGACTCCCCACACTGGAGTGTTTAGGCAGTGGATTGTGATAGTATGGCTTGCTTCTGAACTCAGCAAGTGAAGAAAATTCATCTGTACTTTTCCAATGCCGAACTCCAACTGTTTAATAAAGCACACATTATTACACAAAACAAGATTGTATCTCATACCCACAAAGCACAATGAACTACCCAATGAAGAAACACATTTGCAAATAATTCAGAAACATTCATTTCCACTGATGCAACAAAGTACTGGCACTTCATCTGCTAAACTATTTAGACAACACATCCATTATTACCAACCACAAAGTTATGTATTTACAAAAAAGATTTAAGTGACATCAATACAAGTAGGAAGATGATGTCATGCAGTTCATAATGTGAATGGGGAAAAATGATTACATGCTTTATAGCCAGGTCTATTCTACAAGATGTCATTCCTGTATGGTCTCCATTTATGGGCCATATGCAAGCAATAGGTTCAAATTCCCAGTGTTTCTTCAGCAGGGCATTAGCTTGTGACTTCCAGGGTGTAATGGCTTTTGTAGACCACTCCCATCTTTTTTCCTTTTTTTAAATTTTCCACCCAGTCCATCTAATATTTTCTTAGGCAGGACACAGTAACACAAAACAGAAATTACTGAATACTAACTATATTAGTTTTGCCTAACCTAATTATAGGTGGAAATGTATTCTTGCTTATTTGGATAACTCCGAGTCCAGTGTGACTTGAGTGGAAAATACATGTGACTGGTGGATTATAATGCTAAAACAGCTTCTTTGGCCAAACATAGTTGGACTGCGTCTCCTATCAGCTCCAGCTAATGTGGATGAGGATCATGAAAGCTGAAGTACCAGACATCTGGAGGGCATTGGTTTGGGAAAGAAGGGTCTACAAGCATCTTGTAAAAATGCTACAGTCGAAGAAAGTGGACCATACCATTATAATATCAGGATTAGCCCTGCCATTAGTTTGGGTAAGGTAGTAGTTGCCTTAGGATGTGGAACATTCTACCCCACACTATTGGTGGAAGGGCCAAGCAGATCAGTGTGAGGAAAAGGAAGCAGTGTTACCACATTGCCATCCCACTGCCAAGGGAAGGTGGGAAACCAGAAAATGCGACCATTGCTGCCACAACTCACATTTTCTTCATAGTAACCCACCTTATCCTCTTCCCCCACCCTTTGTCTTTGTTGTATGGCTGGAATAGCAGTGCTCCTCTTTTCTCTTCATATTCACAGCTGCTGCCATCTACACAACTACCTCACCACATCAAAGACAGAAACAAGTAATGGTAAGTGGTGGCAATAATAATGGGTGATAGCAGTAATCAATGCCCAAGATGACCTGTCCAATTTGCTATTCAAACTACCAAAGGAAAAAAGTTTAGGTGGCTGCATGCAAAAAAAAAGAGAGAGAGAGAGAGAGAGTGAGCGAGAGAGAGCTCCAACCAAGTGGATATCCATCCATCCATCCATTCTGCTGCCAGGTTCTGGAGGGATTGAAACCATGGCACTGAGAGAGGGTTGATAACAAAGAAGACCTCCTGAGCAATCCAGTAGGCATCTTTCTTGATCTTCTCTCCCATAATACCTTGGCTTAGATAGAAACACCGCTTAGAGTCCAGCATTAGAGAAGCTGCCCTTCTCTGCACAGAGCTCCATTTTGATGGCCTCTTAAGCTTTCTCTTTCTCTCCCAGCAAAGAGAGTGCACATGATGGTGCAGTGCCCTTTGCTGTCATACTTCATTATGGCCATCTTGCCCTCTATGTTCTTCAACCTTCTTGTGCCACCCCTCTTCATCTTCCTTCTGTGAGGCAGGGGATAGACATAGCTCTGCTCCCTTCTTCTTAATGACTTGCAGTGGGGTAGAGGATATCTTGCCATACAGCTGCTACCACTACTTCTCCCTTCTGATAAGGAAGACAGAAACGCCTGCTTATTTTATGGAGTGCATGGCTGGTTTATGGGGGTGGTATATTGCTTCTCACCTCAAAAAGGCAGAAGAGGTCAGAAACACTCACCCCCCTTTTTTGTTCTTCTTTGATTATCCAAATAGTGTAAGGAGCAGGCATCTTAACTCATGCAAAACTTTGTGTTTCATTCTAGCTACATGCTCTTGTTCTCTGTAAAGCTCCCTCCCCCTGCCCCCATCTTAATGTTTGCTTGGCAGCCTTTAAAGCCTGTTTATTTTGCAAACATGACTTTGCAACCCTACAGGGAGTAAAACACCTTAGAAGAAGGGGTTTCCAAGAGAAAAGCAGTTGATGGGTGAAGTGCTGTACTAAGCAGATCTTTCTCCCACTCCTTCTCATGTGCTAAGCACTCTTTCCTTGGAGAACATGCAACAGTGAACTGGTTTTCAGGCTGAGTTTCAGATGTATACAATACAATGTAATGAGCTGCTTGGCACCCAGAAATGTGGACACTGTAATATACTTACTCACTGGTTTTAGTTTACTGACTGCGTGAATAATTTTTTTTTAGCTGGACTGACACAACAATACAACAAAGACTCTGAAGATGTTCCAGCACTTTCAAACATACAGCTAGGCTAGGTAAAAAAGGTGGAGGTAGAAACAAGATTTGTGGGGTTTACAAAAGAAAGTAATATACCTTTGCCACAGATACAGGTGACAAACATGTCTGTCCACCAGCAGTGAAGTTGCAGAAAACTTCAATGGCATCAGATGGGCATCCAATATTTGGATCAATCCAATATTTTCCTATCAGTTGTACACAAAAATGAAAGACAGAATTGCAACATGTTTCCTCCATTAAATCCTTCATTTCATTTCAATTATTTTAATAAAATAAAATTTACTAATATTACTACTTCAGTTATTTATTTAATCTTATGTTTATGCTTTGTTTTGGGGTTTATTTTCTGCTGATTATTTCAGCTGGCTTTATTATGTAATCTATTATTGTTGATTTGTATATTTTATGTTTTAAACTGCCCAGAGTAGTTTTATATTAGATGAGCAGTATACAGATCAAATAAAAATAGTTTTAAAATATATAAAAATTTAGTATAGGCTGATGGATTTGAGACTCAAATATATTCAAAAGAGAAAAAGCAAGAGTGGAAAACATATGTAATCAAGGTTTTTATGTGTTTTCTTTCCTTTGTTTAGCTACCTTTGCTGGGAATGTAATACTGTCAGGCCAGGATATGTGCCCTGGTTCAGCCTCCTCTGAGATGGAGATTTCCATGTGTGGGAGAACCTTTAGCACATTACCTTAGAGAGATTGGAATGTGTAAACATGCTGGCCTCATGGGTTGGAAGAAACAAAACCTAATGTGTGATTGACATGTTATACTGTATGATCATTTGACTAGATTCCTTTAGGGGAATGGAAAGGGGGTGGACCGTGTGTAAGGAGATAAAACCCAGAAGGTGAGGCCAAGACATTCTCTTGATCCGATGCTTTGTGCTGTTTGGTGAGTAGTGAATTTAGAAACATGTAGGGACTTAAGAAAAGGAAGCCCCCCCCCCCCCGGCCTTCCCCAAGTAAAGAAACTTTCTTTAGCTTGATATGCTTTCTGAACTTTTGATGGACTTTCTTCTGTAACTTACTCTGATTATAATATTACCAGAAGATGACTGGAGTGTTTACTCGGCTATGCACTACCTGATCTACACTAATCTAATATCTTGGGTTACTTAGCTAGGAAGTCAGGAGCAGGAACCAACCACCTGTGGGCAAGAAGTACTACTCATGAGTAAACTTGTTTCCTGACAAATACAACCACAGTACTATATTTTCCACAACAATATGGACCTGTAATCCACAACTCTAGCAGGAGATCAATATAAATGTAGAAGGTAGCAGGCAAAAGCCATCCTGCAGGGTAATGCCCTTCCTAAGCCACATCTTCAGTTGACCAAATGCCAATACTGTGCCAATTACTGAAGCAGTAGTAGTGGAAGAGGAGTACACATTTATAAACACCACATTTAAAGTCTCTGCATAATTTCATAAATAAAACATTTCCCAGTTCTTTCTGGGGTGGAAATGTAAGTTGTTTGTGTAGGAAAAGGAAATGTTTCTGGTTACTTTTAATCTATGCCACCTACTTTGAAAAGCTGCCTGAATATACAAACTACACCTATTAGAAGACTAGACTGCGATTTGTTACAGGCAGGGTAAGGTTAATGTTTGTTACAATTAACACTAGATTTTAAAACCTCACCTACGTGTTGCCTACTTTAGAGCATAATATTTGGAAACAAAACGTAAGTATTAGAATTTAAGCTGGAATCTGACGGAAAACTTACCATCAGAAACTTTACGTTCGCAGTTAAGCAAATCCCTGCAGATGCGTGCTGGGTTATCTCGAGTTCCCAATGGGTTCTTGATACTGTGCAGTAAATTGCTAAGATAGTGTAAGGTTTTGAATATCTCAGCACTGTGATCTAATAGCGTTACTTCAGTATTCTGATAACTCTGCCAGAGAAATAAAGCAGCAATAACAATGATAATGATAACGACAACGACAACAATAATAGTGGCATCTCAAAGAAATGGCACAATACTGAGACACAACCAAATCTTGATCTCAATGAAAACATTGGACTATAAGGTTAAAAGGCAATGTATTTATGAGAGAGACTCAAGCGAACAAAGGGCACAATGAGGTAACACTTGTCAAAAGAAATTAATAGACTTTGGGGCATTTTAAATGAGAGGTAAGGTAGGGGTTCTTGGAGTGGTACAGTTAGTTTCTAAAACAGCTTATATGAATCAAACTTTTAAGGTTTATGAAAAAGCTCAGACAGGTAAATAAAATTTGCATGACTAGTAAGGATAAATACACTGTCTAAACAGCAGTGAGCCATAAATACCAGTACATTCCACCAAGCACTTATAATTATGACTGACATGTTTGGTGGTGGTCAAATAGCATTAACACACGTGCCCTGTTTGCTTACAAAATGTGATATCCTTGCAACAGCAATACTACACTGGGGAGACGTAATTCAAGCCTGAACAAGAAATGAGTGATGCCATTAATGTGCATTAATGAACAGGAAAAGAAACAGGATAAAACAACCCCATACCAAATAATCATTTCTTATAGAGACTGCATTCTAAGGCATTCAACACTGAGTTCTCGGTCTCCAGTTCCATGAACAGAACAATACTTCTTGCCTTCAATGTGTTTTTAGTTCCAATAATAAGAAAACAAGAGGTCTTCAGAATCACACTCAAGACTCATCAGCTCTACAATTCTATTTTCACAAAGTCCAACATGAGGTTATGGGAAGTCCGCAAAGATGATCTGAATGCAATAGCGCCTTCTGATTATATTTTCCAGCAATTGCTGTCCAGAGGGATGTTATCTTTGATTATTAGAGACAATATACAACCATTGTAAAGAAATGATAACTGACAGGCTTATACCCATGAATATGTCTGAAACTGTCAAAGTTAATGGCCATTACAATATCCTTTTGAAAATGAATTCTACTCCTTTATGCTATGTAAAGATACATATATTTTAGCTATCAGAGCATACTTAAAATTTCAGAAGAAAATCAGTTTGAGCTTTATAGCTTAAGCCTTATAGCAAAGGCTTTGACTGTACGAATGATGAAAAGCTATGGATTGTTCGAAAAGAAATGGCTTCCAGCAATATTTGATTGTCCTGTTGTATAACCTCTACTTTGGACAACCAGCTAATGTGAGGGCAGAAAATGGAGAAACAGTATAGTTTCCCACTGACAAAGGAACTAGGAAATGGTGCACTTAATTTCCCTGTCTATTCAATCATTATATAGAAGAAATTATAAGAAAAAGTAGGTGATATTCAGATAAAGAAGGAATAAACATTGAAGAAACATAAATAACATGGAAGCCATTGTACTAGCAATGAATGAAACAACTACTAAGAATGGTGAAAGAAATAAAAAGTTAAAAGCAGAATATAGCTCAGGGGTGCCCAAACTTTTTGGGCCATCGGCCAATCATGTGGTTCAGGGAGCCGGTCACTAAGGCCCGGGGGCCGGGTGTGGACCCCGATGCCAATTAATCCGGCCCACTAAGCCCTCATCGCTCCTGGAAGCGGAAGTAAAACGTGCCCGCATGGGCACATTTTACTTCTGCTTCCAGGAGCGATGAAGGCTTCACGGTCCAGATGAATTGGCGTCAGGGGCCGCACTCGGCCCCCGGGCCTTAGTTTGGGCACCACTGATATAGCTGAATAAGGAAGGCTAGTTGGGAGGCTTCATGCCTTAGATACGTCTAACTTCCTATATGAAAAGGAGGCTCTTCAGCAACCATTGGCACAGCTTTCTGTCAAACAGAGTGTTAGGCTTATCCAAGGTATAAAGTCTTCCAGCCAGGCATTCTCTCCAGGTGAGCACAGTTTAGATATTTGTAAATTCAGGATCTCACATGTGAAGTTCCCAGAAAGAATTACAGAATCTGCAGACCAAATAATCCAAAATATACATCTATACATTAAATGTACATTTTAAAAAAAAACCACTACAGAATTATCTAACTTTTAATGTTAACAATATCATTTTTTGAAGATACAGTACAATACAGTATTCCATTTTTTTCTGTTCAAGCATCAATCCCAATGAAATTGCATCCAAAAAATGAAAAGAAGATTGGGACTTCGACGGGCAGCTATGAAGTCACTAGGAAAGATCCTTAAATATAATGATGTGTCACTATAGGTTAAGACCAGGATCATCCCTATTGAAGCACTTGTGTTTATTATGTACCAGTGTGAAAGCTGGACAATGAAAAAAGTTGACAGGAAAACAAATCTTTCAGAATGTGGTGTTTAAGAGCTGCCATAAAGAAAGATATGAGAGTTCTACATGTAATAACGATTAAACTTTTTGTTGAATTTTAAAGTAAGTGACCTGAGGCTATCATACTTTGGACACAGCATGAAAATATAAGACTCACTGGAAAAGACGATAATGCTAGGAAACATGGAAGGCAGTAGTGACAGAAGAAAGTGAAAAATGAGATTAGATTACACAATTAAGGAACCAAAGCCTTTAATTTTCTGCTTGTTAATGAGACATTCGTTCAGCTTCTTTAATTCACAGGATCACTGTAAACTGGAACAGTATGACAGCAAATATCAACCACATATGGAGGAATACTTTCTTCTGTACTTCCATTTCCCATGATTAAGTTTTACTAGATTACCTTGGGCTCTATCCTTCCTTTTATTCTCTCCACATATTTTAGACATTTCTATCATGCTGATTGTATTCAAATGTTTTTCTATCAAAAAACTTCTGGACATTATAACCATTCCTCAAGAGGAATTGTTTCAGCCTCTTGGTTATTTGGGTAGACATACTCTATAATGTCTCCAATTGTAAAATACTGAAATGAATGTTTGTCTAAAGGCATTTTGACAGCAGAAGTTTTATTGTAGATTTATTCTCCAGAGATCCACAACATGGAATTTGTCTTTTCCACAGCACAGTAGGTCAATATTGCCACCAAACCCCAAGATCCATCTCATGTCCAGACTGCCCCTTATGAGGAGGTCTGGCTCCTTCATTTTTGGATCACTAGAGGATGAAGAGCTAAATTACACTTGGCTCTCTTCCACATGTCTGAACACCTGAAGCAACTCTTTATGGGCAAAAGAAACGCTTCTCTTGCTGTTTTTCAAAGGGTAGGAAAAATGTAATTGTTCTTTCTCCCTTGCCAGCCACCATAGTGCTGCATCAGAACGAAAGGGGAAAATATTTCCCCCCTTTTCTTTTTGATTACTAATTGAAGCCATGCTTGACAGCAGTCATGGCTTTAACTGGTGATCAAAGGGGAAAGGGAAATTTTTTTTCCTCCCCTCTCATTGTAAAATAAAAGCATATGATATGTTGACAGGGTTCATTAGTTCTGAACCAAACTAGATGGTGATAAAGAATGCAGTCTTCGAAGGCTGCTGCCCCTGTTAAACGGTGTCCCTAGTGTCTGGAGGTGCTTAGGTAAAGGCTGCCCTTGTTTGAAAGCCAGTAATTTCCAACTCTAGGGTTCAGTGTTCATCTTTGTTTACAACCAAAGAGCCAGCGCTGTCTGTGTTTGCAGACAATTCTGTGGACATGTGGAAGGCATGACTAAACACCAGAGTGCACAGAACACTGTTTATCTGTTCACTGATGTGGTATCTATTTATCTGCTTGCAATGTCTTGCTTTCGAACTGCTAGGTTGGCAGGAGCTGGGCAGAAATGGAAGTTCACTACGTCATGTAGCACTCGGATATCAAACTGCTGACCTACTGAGCTTCCTGTTCTCAAGTTGAGCATCTTTACCACTAAGCCACCACAGTACACCCTGAAGGTGCTTAGAACACTATTTTTTCAGTGGTGTTAAAAAGCACTTAAGATGAAGTTGGGACACTCCAGTGTCCATAAAATATCCATACTGCACACTCAAACCAGCCCCTGAGAACTGGAAAGAGAGAACTAGATGTTTGTTTAGATATTCTCTCAATTCCAGTTCTGATTCCACCAGATTGTAAGGCGAAAATTTTTGCCTCCAATGTACATCAATTTACAGCTATGTATGTTAGACTACAATTACTGTTGAAATGGTGACACCTCTAGACTACATAATGTTTCAGACATTTAAGCCTACAATTTTAGAGGCTTATAGACAAAAGATGTCGTTTTATACTTTACCCTTCATTGTTTTTCTATATCACGCAGCATACAGTACAGTCAAACCTCGCATAAAGAGCGCCTCGCTTAAAGAGTAACTCGCTTAAAGAGCAGACTTTTCTCAGAATGTTCGCTTCGCTTAACAAATAAAACCAACCAAACACTCGCTTAACAAATAAATCGGGGTTCACAATCTCCCCCACAATTGGTCACTTACAATGGTGTTTCACTTAAAGAGCAAACTCGCTTAAAGAGCAATCCTGTGGAACGCAACTGTATTTGAAAATATGTGGATAAGAGAATGTTTGTAAAGAAATATTTCTTCACCATCCTAATAAGGTCATGATAATTCAATTTCTCCAGCCAATTGGTTGGTTTGACCCCAGTATGCCTATGTTACAATTTTTAGCTTTTAATATTAAGTTTTTTAAGTTTTTAAATCTTTTAAATGGTTTTATAATTGTTGTAAATTGCCCTGGGTCCCTTTGGGGAGGAGGGCGATAAACAAATATAAATAAATAAATAAATAAATAAATAAATAAATAAATGTGCCAATCTAATCATGAAATTACCTCAATCTGTAATGCAGCATTTGATTCAATCAAGGCTTGAATAGCGGCATTGATGTCAATGAACTTCTGCATGTAATAAAAAACATTGCATATCAGCAGCATAATTAACCAGCAAAAGTTCAAAATTAATTGCAAATATTTCCCAAGACATGTTACAGAAGCAATAGAACCCTTACTATATTAACTCTTGCTGAATGAAGGTTCTGCTTATTATATGAATCTATAAACGATCATATCCTTTTATCTTGTTCTCTAATTTTTCCTGCCAACAGTTCTATGGACTCATTTTGCCATTTTAATTACTACAATTTCCAGACCTTGAAAATGACCCATTTTGGCTGTTTTCAAAGTGATGTGTCAATAACACATTACAAATAAGGACAGTACAGTAATGAGCTACTTTTTTTTGCAGGAATCAGTGAGTATCAGTTAATTAATAAGGAAGGTGGTGGTTGAAGAGGTAGCAAAATTGTGACCGGCAAAGGTTGTCAATTTCTCTCATTATGCTAAAAATAGGGATGCATGTGGAACTTACTCTTGGACCAGGAGCCCCTGGTGGACCCTGGAATGCAGAGGGGAGGAAAAGAGAAATTAGATACGAGTTGGCTTTATAAAGTTACGTTTATTTGAAATAAATTTTGAAATTTGCTTACAGGTAGACCTGGATGACCTTGTGGCCCTTGAGGACCCTGTATAAAAAGAAATGACAAAAATTCATGAAACAAAAGTACAGTAGAGTTTTATTTTATTTTAAAATTTGCATTTCACCTTGAAATAGTGTAATTGAAATGATGTTTTAAAAAAAAAGTTGACAATTTTAATGTATGTATTAAAACAGCTATAAATGGATCAGGAAGACAAGCACTATTTTCTACTACCTATGACTCACACAAAGATTTCTCGGTATAGGAGACCATTTGTCTGAGTTCCTGAAAATGCCTGCTGTGTATTTTTTTTATTACACCGGTACATTTAAAACAAGAAAGGTAAGTTTCTTGTCAAAGGTGCCAGCCCAATATGTCTGGGTGACTGAAGCTCTTTTGTCTGCCAGTCACAGAATATTTTACAGTGCATTTACCATTTAGAAATAACTGAATAAAGGACGTAAACATGTCATAGTCACAAGTTAACTCCCAACAGCCAACTTATTTTGTAAAAATTCATTTATCAAAATGCTTTATTATTAATTTATTAGTCATTTATACATTATTGTAAACATTAGCCTTAACGCACACTGTGTACAATTCTGTTTTTAAAACCCTGTACAAGCATCTCAAATAGCAGGAATGGCAAAAAAAGGACAATATAATAATTTAGTGTCAGAAATTATGCTGGGTTGAAAGGTTTTTTGCTGGAGAAACTCTGTTCAGGGGGATGCCCGAATGAGGCTCCTTTCATGTCCCCAAGAGCTGGGACAGAGACGGGCGCTCAATCCATCATGCAATACCCAAGTCTCAAACTGCTGACTTGCCAGCCTTCCAACTAACAAGGTGAGCTTCTTAACCACTGAGCCACAGCAGCCCCACAGGGGACAATGCATTCCACGTAGCTCTTGGAAGCCCCTGAAAAGTCCCTAGGTCCATGATGGCAAACCTTGGCACTCCAGCGTATGCACAGTAAACCCATTCATGTGGATTCACAGAGACTTAGGGTTCTGAGAATTGAAGCCCAAGAACAGCTGGAGTGCCAAGGTTTGCCATGACTGCCCTAGATAGTGCCTTCCTCCATCGTGAGATGCTAAGGAAATGACTGCCACATGACATCCAAGGATAACAATCATGTGCCTTCTTTCTCAGAAGAACTGGCCTCTTACCAGCCTACCAAAAACCTGCATCACTACATTTCTTCTTTTCTGTCTATATTCTTTCTTCCCCAACGATATTGTTGGGGTGATGGGACAGGGAGGTTCAAAAGCTTTCCTGCCTCAAAACAATCTTGATCATATTTGTGTCTTTAAGATGGAGCACTTCAACTCTGTTCCCTTCTTAATGATCTGTTCTATATCATGTGAAAGGCTGAGAAGTTTTAACCTTACCCCTATTCTAGCAGTCTACTACTTAAACATGATTGGGGAATTCAAATTTCACCATCAAGCAGGTGAAACTTCCTAATGTGATCCACAAAAGTTCACATTAAAACATAGCTATTGTCTTTACAGTGCCACAATGTTTTTTTGTTTTTATTCTTTTATTGGAAACCTGTAGTACTTTTGGAAGCCACTAATTGTAGGAAGCCTCTTGTCAATAAGATGCCTTCTTTTTTTTTTTTTTGGGGGGGGGGGCGTAAATTAACCCACTGGGGCATATACTTTAGCAATTTATTGGATCATATTGGAAAAGACTTTGCTAGCAATTATTTTTGTGCCTCAGGACCTAATTTGCTATGTGGATTAAAATGAGTTTAGAATGTTCTAATGTTATGTACAAGGTGCCCTTTTAAATCTGCTTAAATTCCAGTGTGATCAAAGGATACGTCATTGAAAGAGCAGAGTACAAGCCCAATTTTCGAGTCATAAAAAAACCAGAACAAAATTAATCCTTTAAGCAAGTCACTTAACAGTTAGCACAAAGGATCAAAAGCCAACCCCCTTTCCTTCAGAGATTCTAAAGACTTGGTTCTACAGACATAATAAAAGATACGCTTAACTTGAAATGCATCACATGTTTCAGGTACAAAATGTTAACACCGAATAAGAAATATGTGCGTAAATCTTAGCTGCAATTTGTTATGTCACAAACTCTGAGCTGGAAGACAAAGGAAGAAAGTATGGACAAGCTACAAAGTTGAATACTTTCTGTGGCTCAAGTCCCAAAATGTACCCTGATATGATGTTATGAACATATCATGGGCCGCAGGACAAAAGGATGAATTTGTTTTTAAAAAGGTGGTGCAGTCCACTTTCTCTCCCAGCTTGCCAATTGTCAATACAGAACTGAATGTTAGGAGTGAAGGTAAAGACACCAACAATTAGAGGTCATTGGAAGAAGAAGCCATTGCTGCTTGGGAGAAGAGACACACTCATTCACACTCACATGCTTTTCTGTCCACTTTTGCAGAGTTTGCTCTGGGTCCTTTGGATCTTAAGTTTGCTGTGATTTTGAGAGAAGCTTCAGCTTTTACAATGGGGTAGGACAATGATGGCCAATCTTTTAGAGACCGAGTGCCCAAACTGCAACCCAAAACTCACTTATTTATCGCAAAGTGCCAAAATAGCAACAGGGGAGAAAGGAAGCGCTCCCATTGGGCTGCTGAGCAGAGGGGTGGGATGAACTCTGTGGTGAAGGGAGGGAGGAAGCACTCCCATTGGGCTGATGGGCAGAGGGGTGGGGTGAACTCTGTGCTGAAGGGAGGGAGGAAGCACTCCCATTGGGCTGCTGGGCAGAAGGGTGGGGCGAACTCTGTGCTGGGGTGACTGCATGGGTGCCCAAAGAGATGGCTCTGAATGTCATCTCTGGCACATGTGTCATAGGTTCACCATCACTGGGGTAGGATTACTCCTTCTGGGAGATGCTCCCTCTCCCTTACTGTCTTCTTTTATTTATTTAATTACTTACTTAGGTAAAGGTCGCCCTTGCTTGAAAGCCAGTCATATCCAAGTCTAGAGTTCAGTGCTCATCTCTGTCTACAGCAAACGAGCCAGCGCTGTCTGCACCTGCAGGTGTTTCTGTGGATATGTGGCAGGCATGACTAGACACAGGAGTGCACGGAACACTGTTACCTTCCCACCAAAGTGGTACCTATTTATCTACTTGCAATTTCTTGCTTTCAAGCTGCTAGGTTGGCAGGAGCTGGGACAGAGACCGGAGCTCACGATGTCATGCAGCACTCTGGTCTCGAACTGCTGACCTGCCAATCTTCCAGTCATCAAGTTCAGCATCTTAACCACTGAGCCACCACAATCCCCCAATTACTTACATTACACACAAACAAACCAGTGAGTTCACTACTTCATTTTACTTTTTCCTTGATTTTTCCTATCTGGATTCTCCTGGATCAATTCTCATGCATATTCCCCCCAGCTTTCAGGAACCTGTTCCTTTGTATAGGTAGCTATACGACTTTCTTTCTCAATCTTTAGGCCAAAGACTGCTGAACGTGGTCAGTTTCAACTAGATGGCTAGTGGAAGATTAGGGGTAAATGTAGTGTTTTCTAAAAGAGCTGATTGTGCCTAATTTTGCACAACTATAGTTTTCTCTGATACTGTACTTGCCTTTTCATTTTATCATTGCATTATATTGTTAGAAATTCACTGATTTTCCTGTGATTTCTTTTATTCTGTGCCTTCATTTCATAGATATTTTTCCATATTTATCTATGCTGTGATTTAAATAAACTTTTCTATTAATTGTAACGGCAAATAGCCTATCATCAGATCTGGTTATACTGGGGTAAACAGGACCTCATTTTCAATGTTGGCAATTATGGGAACAGCTGATTCCTAACAACTGACTGGCATTAGTAGAAGGGAGGGAGGGAGGGAAAGAGAAAGGGAAATTGTTGGCTTCATTCCAGCTGCAGTAATATGGATGGCCAAGGGCTGGAAAAATGCATATCCATGCATCCAGATCAGGAATACTGTACTAGGAGGAGAAGGTACCAGAACATGGAATGTTTTGCATGCTGTTTAATTCAGATCCCTTTGTCAAAGTAACTCCGTAACATTACTTATATTTTAAAGAGGGGTTGCTAATGCATTGCTTTTTATTCACTTCAGCAGCAACAACAATATACCATTTAAATGTAAAATTGGCCCCAGAGCCCCATACAGCACAATTTTAGTGGTAAAGAGAAAACAAATACAGGGGAACAAACAAGACACTGAGAGTCTGCTTGGTGGCTATGGCTGCAGCATTAATAATCCTATCCAGGCAAGGTTTTAAAAATGACAACGAAACCAACAGAAGCACAATGTGCTCTTAACCTGGTTTTTAAAAACACAATAGTTACAGCTCTATCCCTAAGGAATTAGCACCTACTATGAACAATAGGGAGTGGCAATTTAACCCTCTCACAAAGGCAGGTCCTTCATACTATTAGGCAGTGGTGGCAAACCTATGGCATGAGTGCCAGAGGGGGCACTCAGAGTCCTCTCTGTGGGCACCTGCTCTGTCACCCCAGCACAGAGTTCGCCCTGCCCCTCTGCCCAGCAGCCTAATGGAAGTGCTTCCTTCCTCCCCCAGCACAGAGTTCGTCCCGTCCCTCTGCCCAGCAGCCCAATGGGGTTTGGGCTCTCTGTTTTTAAAAGGTTTGGCATCACTGCTATAAGGCATTACCCACACACAGTGGTGGGTTCCAAATTTTTTTACTGCCACACTGTGAGCATGGTATGGTGGCCAGGGAGAAAGCCCTGCATTGGACCCAAATTAGGACTACTTTATTTCAAAACTTGGATGGGCAGGGCCAGCCAGAATTTCTGCTACCGGTTCTGGCGAACTGGTGTGAACCTGCTGATTCCCACCCCTGGCCATACATATGTCCCCTCCACCAAAAAGCATTTTGTGTAGTTCTCAAAGTCCTTCAATCCAAGAATCAGAGTCCAGGATCAGACCAAAACTAGCACTAGTTTCAACAAATTGTTATTTTGATTTTCTATTCAGGTAAATATTACAAGTATAAACTTTAAGCTTTCAGAAGAAAGCAAGATTAAGAAACCACACAAACATGCAGAGAGAACTAGCATTAATTGTTTTTACTTACAATTTCACCTCTGGCTCCCTTTTCACCCCTGGGTCCCTGAAAAATCATCAACAAAATGAGTTATGTTAAACCCGTACATCCTCAATTTGCTTTCAATCACTGTAAAGATGTATAGCTCACAGACATTTGTATGCTTATATGAGAATCACATTCCTGTTGACTCATCAGTGAAAATATTTACAAGAAGGAAAGACTTTATGTGCTAGACTAAATATTAATGACTTGATATAAGCAAAATACTCACTATTTTGATTTAATTAAATTTTACATCTCATCTTTTTCTCAATAAAGGATTGTAGGGAAAGTATAATGAAAACTGCGAACTGTTCATTAAACTATTCATGCAAGACCACTAAACTGGTAAGATATACTTGTGCTTGTCTTTCCTTCAGCACATCTTAATTTAATTTGCAGTTAATCTAACTTGTTTTGCCATTCCTTGTACCTTGTCTGTTTTAAAAAAAGAGAATCACTCTAAAAATAAATGTTAAAGCCTTCATCTGCAATCATTCTTTCCCACAGAATAGCAGACAATCATTATTTTCTTTAATTACGACTAGTTGACTGGTTAATTAAATGTGTACATTATTTAGGGATCTAATAATATTTTAGCGAGTACTGTATTCTTACATATATATTAATTAAGAATCCAAATGGCTTAACACTATATGAAGTGTAAAACAGAACACATTAGACTCTTCTCAAATAATAATAAAATGAATATATGCACATATAGCTTTAGAACATAATTGTAGTTTTTCTTTTTCTGGGAAGAATAAGTATCAATGATCCTTTTTTCAGGCAGCATACCCAATTTCTAAATCTTGTCTCTCTACCCATCTTTAAAAAATCTATAAATTAGTATCACAATGTACCATGAACAGATCATGTCATCAGTTAAGAAGAAATCAGGAAAGGCAATATAAGAAGAAAAGAGAAATTGAAGACCACAGAAGTTGATGTTTGTGTGAGGAGGTTTCTAATTATTTTAAAATAAAAATATTTATTTTACATGTTAACAGTATTAAATTCCTTTTTAAAAACTGTATATGCTTTAAACCAGGGGTTCTCAACCTTACCGTACCACGGGCTGGACAACTCCCCCTCAGACCACCATAGGCTGGACACATGGTTTTCCCTTGCCGCAAATGCACATTTGCTCATGCATGGGCACATCTACTTCTGCTTCTGAGGTCATTGCCGCCGGCTGGCTGGAATGGCATTGGGGGCCGGGTCCAACCTGCAGGCCGTAGGTTGCGAACCCCTGCTTCAAACTATTAACTTTTTTATACTGTTCATGTTGTAACCAATTCACAGATCCAATTCACAGATGCTATACATGTCAGTCACCACCACCACCACCACCACCACCACCATTTTGTTTTATTTGAACAAAAGTATTATTTTTGCCCCATGATAATTCTCCAGCCTAAACACACAGGAATATCTCTTACACTGTTCTCGTTACATGAAAAAATTATCTTGAATAAAAATCCAGGATTGTACTGTGAAATCAAAGTTTCACTTGCACACTTAATTTTATCTTCTTATCCTACTGCAGTTGCAGAACCTAACCAAGTTATTTAAGAAATGCCTTGAAACAGAAGTTTGAAGATGACTGATTTTAATATTTTTGTAATACTCAAGTTTTTTTCTCATCCACATGCTAGCTGCTCATGATTTAAACTATCAGTTAGGTGAAGCAAATTAATATTAAATATATGTGCTCAGATTAATGTCACTGTGGGTGTTCACAAATTTTGGCTATTTAAACAAGAAGCAGGTCTTGCAAGAAAGATAGCATATGTCCCTTCTCTATGTTCCCCAACTACTGTTTAAGGCAGGGATTCTCAATCTATGGCCCGGGGTCCAGATGTGGCTCATGACACCATTTCATGTGGCCCCCCACTGTGTCCGCCACACCTGGAAGTACCATGTGTGGCAGGCAGGGGAAAATGGCCATCCGGCCCCTGAAGCTGTCTGAGGGAGTGTGACCTGGCCCTCAGCTTGAAAAGGTTGAGGACCCCTGATTTGACATATGACAACCCTCTTCTGACTGGATGGAATGCTAGGAAAGAGTATGAAGAAAAGAGTAAAATGGGATAAATTGCACTTACAGGCTTGCCAGCTGGGCCTATAATCCCTTCATTACCAAAAGGACCAGTGTTTCCCTAAAAACAAAAAGTAAAGCAAAATTTGTAGAGAAATAAAGAGATGCAAGTGAGCAATGAAAAGACCACACTGTGACATTTGAATATACAGTAATACCTCGGATAACGCTAAGACTTGGTTCCACAAGTCTTGGTGTTACCCGATTTTTAGTGTTATCCGATGCATGTTAAAATCCTATGGGATGTATCGGATAACTGTAACCGCACAGGCTTTAGCGGTTGTTATCCGATCCATCCCATAGGACCTTAACGTTATTCGATCCAATTCTCCTCCCCAGATTACTTAACATTATGCGATTTTAGCATTATCCGAGGTAAACGTTATCCGAGGTATTACTGTACAGTATATTCAGTTCTGGGCCGATTCAAACCACATGAGGGTGAAACAGATTAAGTTGCCACATAAATTCAAATACAGTGGTACCTCGCTTAAAGAGCATAATGCGTTCCACAGGATTGCTCTTTAAGCGAGTTTGCTCTTTAAGTGAAACACCATTGTAAGTGACCAATTGTGGGGGGATTGCAAACCCCGATTTATTTGTTAAGCGAGTTTTTGATTGGTTTTATTTGTTAAGTGAAGCGAACATTCAGAGAAAATTCTGCTCTTTAAGCGAGTTACTCTTTAAGCAAGGTGCTCTTTTTGCAAGGTTTGACTGTACTGACAATTTTGGTGTCTGGAAAAAAAAGACTGAATCAAAAGACAAGGTAAATTTGGTTTGTGTCTTTTTTGTTTTCATTCACATTTTGACAGAATAAAGGCTATTATGAATACTGTATCTCAGTACTGAAAGAACAGGAAATTGCCTGCTGTTGTTTATCTAAGAATTAAAAGTGACAGAGGCAGTTAGACTATACATTACATGTTTAGACTAATAGGAATCTCATCCAATATAGTGAAAACCAAGAGTAATTTAAGTAAATATACAAAACTACTACTGAATATCTCTAACAAAGATGTGTTATTTCAACATGACAGTACTCAAAAATAGCAATTATGGGCTTATTCTGATGAAACAAAAAGCTCTCTCTGAAAACCATTTTTTCCTGAATATGATAAGTTAAATAAGTTCATTAATTTATTTGTTTCAATTTGTGTTTTATTGTAACATGAAGAATGCTACAATAAAATAATTACAACGAGAACTTCTATCTGAAATAGCAACACATTGATATACAAAGGCAAAACAGCAAAAATCAAGAAAATACTTGACAGCTTGCAAACAGTCTCATTTCAACAGGAAATGTAGTCATTTATTTAAAAATCACCAAAACAGGAGCCAAATAATGTTTTTTGGGGATTAGGAAAAAGAATTTCCCAGATATGGACTGTCTAATGGAAACTGTCACATGGTCTCCTTTAGTGGAGAGAGCCACAGACCAGGTTCTCCATTAGGACTCCGACTGATGTATTTTGAGATAAGTAGTTCTTCAAACATGAGTTGGCAGCTTCAGAATTTAGCTGGAGACATCACAAATACTACTCTCAAATAACAAGCAGCACATTAAGAATGTTTTGTTATTATTCTGTGAAAGAAAGCTTTCAGGAGGTACAATAATATGTGAGACTGAAGATGGCAGTTCCACAGTCAAAATCCTGTTGCCCAGTTCTGTAAGCTCAACTGAATCAATACATTTGATGCATCAAATACCCATTGATTGAATGAGATCCAAGGTCTCCCTTGCTCGAAAGTCAGTTGTGCCTGACTCTAGGGGCAGTGCTCATCTCCATTTACAGCCAAAGAGCCAGCGCTGCCTGCCTCTACAGACATTTCCATGGTAATATGACAGGCATGACTAGACATCAGACTATATGGAACACTGTCTCTTTTCCTGCAGAAACGGTACCTATTATCTATTTCCAATGACTTGCTTTTGAACAGTTAGGTTGGCAGGACCAGACAATGGGCACTTTCTCTGTCATACAGTACTCGGGTCTTGAACTGCTGACCATCTGGTTGTCAAGCTCAGTGTCTTAACCATTAAGCCATTATTGCTCTGACTTTAGTGCAATTTACTACACTAAGTAATAGCATTTTGGCCAATGACATGTTCTTTCTCCCTTAAACTTGGAAAAGAATATGATGATGCAATCTAAGTATGGAAGTTTTTTCTCCTTGTTTTATCAGAGCACTGTTGCGGGAGAACCCCAGAACTGGAGATCAAGATGTGCTTACAGAACAGCATAGTGCAGCTTGATTGGGTCCAGTGTCCTTAAAAGACTGCATCTCCTTTTATGAGCCTGCCTGGGTTTTAAAATTATCAGGGGAGGCCTTTCTCTTCATTCCAACAACCTCATATGGACATTTTGTGAGGACACAAGAAAGAGCTTCCTCTGTTGCTGCTCCTAAGCTATAGAACTTCCATGGAAAGGCAGGCTTTGCTCCCTATTTGCCTTCCTTTGACTGCCAAGCAAAGACCTTTCTCTTCATGTAGGCCAGGGGTGGCCAAGCTTTTTTCACCGTGGGCCGGACCACACATCTCGGACAGATGAGCAGGCCAGACCATGCCCCCCGGAAGTGGAAGCATTTAGGCTGACATAAATGCACCCACTTCCACTTCCGGGTGCGGAGGAGGCAGCAATTGGCCGGATGAGACGGTGTTGGGGATGGGGGCTGCCAACAGGCCATAGGTTGGGAACCCCTGATGTAGGCTTTCTCTCAGTAATAATTGCCCAAGAAAGGGGCTGCTCCCCCTGCCTTCCACTTTTTATATGGTTGTAATATTACAAGTTAGCTTGGGTCCTTCTGAGGAGAAAGCTAGGGTATAAATAATTTAAACAAGCAAGCAAACACAACAGTGCATTTGAAATGACAGTCCAAGGTCATCACTAGTGTGTGGTTCTGCTATAAATACTATACAGAGATTATTTTATACAGTCCATCAGGTATTTCATCTTGATCCGCTTTAAGATAAGTTTTCATTGATACATTGTCTTACTAGGAGGCAATCAACTGACTGACTACATTTATTATTTACAAATCTTGTTTACAAACTAAAGCACCCCAGTGAAGATTTGTCAATTCAGTCTTGCTCTTTTTCCTCAGCTGTGCTGAGGATGGTAGCTTAGAAGGATGAAGGTAACTTTAATCTACTACTAATTTGTTGTTTAACTTTACATTATCAATAGTGATAGCTATTTCTTAAAATTTTCAGATACAGTAATACCTCGGATAACGCTAAAACTTGGTTCCACAAGTCTTGGTGTTATCCGATTTTTAGTGTTATCCGATGCATGTTAAAATCCTATCGAATGGATTGGATAATGTTAAAGCTCCATAGAGATACATTGTAACTGCACAGGCTTTAGCGGTTGTTATTCGATCCATCCCATAGGACCTTAACGTTATTCGATCCAATTCTCCTCCCCAGATTGCTTAACGTTATGCGATTTTAGCGTTATCCGAGGTAAATAATATCTGAGGTATTACTGTAACAATCTCGAAGAAATCAATACAGTATAACAAATGAAATAAACAACTGCATTTTCTGTCTCAATATGGATCGGCTCTGATGGAAATAAATTCTGCTTTAGTCAACAATCCTTTGAACTCTGTTGTATTTACCTATTAAGCTAACATAGTGAATGGACTTTTACTTGGCTATGACAAACCTGCATGTAAAGTGGAAGGCAGGAAATTAACAGCACAGTAGCTGATAAAGTTACACACGAAAAGAACCACTTACTATTTGGCCTGTTGGTCCTTTAGGCCCCAGAATTCCAATTAAACCAGGGTCACCTTCAGGGCCCTGAGAAATAGAGTAAAATTAAATAAAAATGGTTATTATTACTTGATAAGACTGTTTTTAACAAGTTGGCCTAGCCCGATTGTTTTGAAGCTATACAAAATGCCGTTAAACTTTAATAAGAGTATAAGATGTGCAATACTGTATTTTGGACCTTCTCAGCATCTCTGATTCAGCGTAACTTTCCAATTATAGTAAGGAAAATGGATTAAGTCAAATTCTTACAGTTACAGTGGTACCTCTCTTAAAGAGCATAATGTGTTACATGGGACTGCTCTTTAAACGAGTTTGCTCTCCCATGCCATTTGGGGACCTTATCCAACGACGATGGCAACACCTCCACAGCAGTAAGCACTACATTGTGACTTCGGGTGGAGGGTGGCAGCGGCCATTCTAAATCCTAAAATGGTTCTGGGGGACATTTTGAACTCCAAAATGCTTGCTAAGATTTCTGGGAGATATAGTCCTGAACTCCAAAATGGCTGCCACAACTATTTCAGAATTTAAAATGGCTGCCACCCAGTGGTGGGATGTCAAAAATTTTACTACCCCACTGTGATCTCATCACAGTGTGGGCGGAGCTAACGTCATGACATCATGACATTGTCAGCGGAGCCAAAGAAAAAATAAAAATAAAATAAAAATAAGCACACACACACACACACACACACACACACACACCTGAACCCACCCACACACCCACAACACAAGGACAGCAAGGAGGACAGCAAGGAGCCCGTGCATAGACGTCAAGCACTGTAGACATGCATGCACACCAAGTAAAAATATAGGCCCTGAAGGTGGTTCCCCCCAAAAGATGCTACCGGTTCTCTGGGACACTGGGAAAAGTTACTACCGGTTCTGGCGAACTGGTGGGAACCTGTTACATTACATCACTGCTGCCACCCCCTCCACCTGAAGTTACTGCTATGGAGGTGCTATCGTCGTCATTGGATAAAGTCCCCAAATGGCACAGAAAAGGTAGGGAGATCACTACCATCTTAAGAGTTTAAAATACTGTAGCACAATTTTCAGTTATAAACCGAAAATCGGTCATCACCCGGGGAATTTTTTAAATTAAATGTAAGGTCATAACCCACAGCAAAGGTAACCCAGGGCAGTCGTATGCTGGGGTTTTACTGTACTTAACTTCTGTACAGACTTCATAAAAAAATAATTACATACCTTGGGACCTGGGAATCCTGAAAATCCCATAAAACCTTGATCTCCCAATTCTCCCTGCAATTTTTGCAGAAAGAGATTTTAGTGTTCTGAAGTTAAAAGAAAATCATTAAAAGCACCTTACAGACAATAGTAGATACATACAGCATGTCCTTTGATGCCAGGCTCTCCTGGTGGGCCTTGATCACCTTGGGTCCCAGGAAGACCACGTTTACCTTGCTTTCCTGGGTGACCACGAATCCCTTGTTCACCCTGCAGCAAGGGGGGAAGTGCAAATTTGTTACTATTCTGGAGAATCAGACAAGCCCCTCTAAACTTCTTTGTTGTGAAAAGCTAATCTTACTTTTAAGATATGGCAGCCAGAATACATCCAAACTGTACTCAGGATCTTAGTGAGATTTGTCAGTCTCATCCTGATAACTACAGACAATTTGCAAGCAGAAAATGACTACTTTTTCTTTGCAGTACCGTTATTATTGGTTCTTATTTTCTCACTGTGGTTTTAAAAATAGAGTTGGCGTGGTCATGAGTGGATCAATAAGTGAGAGAAGAGAATTCTTCCATTTCATATAGTAGTTAATATTCTGTTGTTGTTTGAAGAAAAATATCAACTATTCAAATTACAAAACAAAGCACATTCCAATATTCAATATGTCAAAGAAGACTAGTAATTTTCTCCATCTTCTCCATCTTCTTTTGTCTCAAGATTCCTCCAACTTTCTACATCAGGGGTTTTCACCCAATGGCCTGTGGGCCAGATCCAGCCAATGGTGCCAAATAATTTGGCCCCGACTTTGCACCAGCCACCCCTGCTGCCACTGGAATCAGCCATGGACTCATTTACAGCCACTGTCAACACATTTATGACAGTCGTAAATGAGTCCGTGACCATCGTAGCCACTTTTACTACAGCCACAAATGACTCTGCGGCCATTGTAAACTCATTTACTACAGCTATAAATGAGTGTGTGGCCACTGTGAACGCATTTACGACATCCACGAACACGTTTTACAATAGTGTTTACAACAGGGGAACCACCAACCAGCCCACTCAGCTGTCTGAGGGGGTGTGGTCTGGCCCATGGCTGAGAAAGGTAAGAACCCCTGGTCTACATAGTTAACAACATAAGGTAATAAAATCTCACCCTTCCTGGCAGTTCAATTCCCTTAAAAAAAATTTTTTAGGACAGAAACATTAAAGGCAATGAATACAAAATAGTTCTCCTTTTTGCACAGATGGCAGCAAACCAACTTTTGAAAGAAATATTTCTAAAATATTTGGAGAATATGCAAGACACAGGAGTGGATATAGGTCTTGATTCTTACACCTCAGGAGGTTTCCTACACAAGAATTTTTCTATGTTTTTTCCCCAACATGTTAGCATGAATAATCCCTTGGCTTTAAGAATAGCTTTTCAGCAGAAAAGCAATGCAATTTTAAAAAACGAAAATCTTGTGGTATCTTGAAGACTAATACAGTTCACCCCCTGCCCCGCCCCAACAATCCACAAGAGACATGTTCCAAGATCTTCTGCACAAGCCTGAAACAAGGAATGCAGCGATCTCCACATTACAGCACCCATAACTGAGTCATACAAATAAAGGGTGCTGCAAATGGCTTGTCACCTTTCAGGTCTACTCAGGAAATGATTCTCCTGGAACCACAACCAATTCCTTCTTAACATTACATTGTAGACAGTGACCTCCAGTGGCCCACTCAGGTAATGTGCTTTAGAAGTACAGTAATACCTCGGATAACGATTGCCTTGGATAACGCTAAAATCGGGTAATGTCGTGGAATTTGAGGCAAACATTTGCATCACACAACGTTAAGATAACATTGTGCGATGCAATTGTTTGCTTCAAATTCTCTGACATTGATCTCTGCCCCAAAGCCCTCAGGGCTAGAGACCAGCTCTGTGGGCTTTGGGGCAGAGATTTACCGAGGCTTAGACCCGCTGGTTTGGTTGGGGGGAGATCAGCCACACCTGTTCCCAGCCCCAGCCAAACTGGGGCTACGAGGTCTCTGCTTTGGGATGGGGTGGCTGGGGGTGGAAGGCACCTCTAGCCAGACCGATTTTAAAGCAGGCAGCCTGCCCGGGCTGCCTGCTTTGGGATCGGAGTGGCTGGGGGTGGAAGGCGCCTCCAGCCAGCCCGTTCTTAAAGCAGGCAGTCTGCCTGGGCTGGAGGTGCCTCCCAAACTAAGTGGATGCCCCTATGTTTCCTTTCCTCTTTGGAAAGGGAGCAGGGCTTTTTTTAACGTTGTGCGATCAATGCATTGCACAACGTTAAAACCTGGATAATGTTATGACTTGTGGAACCAACTAGTGTACATGGATGCCATGAGGCCTCACTCTTATGTCTAATGAAGTAGATTTGGTCCATGGAAGTTTACATTTAAATACAGGAGTTAGTCTTTAAGTTCCCACAACAGTGCTGTGTTTTTTTTTGTTTTGCTGTTTAGTTTTGTTTACTCTCTGATTTACATATGTTTTATGTATTTCAAGGATTTTTCACTCAATATTTTTGGACCTGTGGACAACTGAAATCACGGAAATGAACCTGTGGTTACAGGGAGCTAACTGTACATTTATTCCAGTGTGTACTTTTATGGATTGCAATTTGCTTTTTCAAACTCATATACTGTACAGTAAAACCTTGGATAACGCTAAAACTTGGTTCCACAAGTCTTAGTGTTATCTGATTTTTAATGTTATCCCATTCATGCATCGGATAATGTTAAAATCCTATGGGATGCATCGGATAACGTTAAAACTCCATAGAGATACAGTAATACCTCGGATAATGCTAAAATCGCATAATATTAAGTAATCGGGAGGAGAATTGGATCGAATAACGTTAAGGCCCTATGGGATGCATCAGATAACAACCGCTAAAGCCTGTGCGGTTACAATGTATCTCTATGGAGATTTAACGTTATCCGATCCATCCCATAGGATTTTAACATGCATCGGATGACACTAAAAATCGGATAACGCCAAGACTTGTGGAAACAAGTCTTAGCGTTATCCAAGGTATTACTGTACATTGTAACCGGCACAGGCTTTAGCGAACGTTATCCGATGCATCCCAGAGCATTTAATGTTACACAATGCAATTTCCTCCCCCAGACTGCTTAACATTATGCGATTTTAGCGTTATCTGATGCAAACGTTATCTGAGGTATTACTGTATCTGAAACCTCACAGATTGAAATAGAGCTCTTAATCTTAAAAAAAATCCTATACTATATGTGTTTTAAAGTTTCTTCAACATATATGAATTTACTCATGCTTTAGAGATGGCTTGACAAGAGCCAACTATGTCATTGTGTTTAAAATATCTAAAGGAGCATCGAAAACACAGGCCTTAGTCCCCCGCACGCCATCAGACCCTGCTATGGTAGCAGTAGGACCTCCTGATGGTGAGAGGCTGCTAAAATTTCGAAGCAGTGGGAGACGATGCTTTGACCCACCATGTCAAATTGATGTGTGAAACATGGATCAACCAAGTAACCAAGCAGTAGCTAGAGGAGGCAGCAACATGATTTTTTTCCTAATCACAATGCCGGATTCATAGGCTTGGTAAAAGTTGTGGTTGTGCATATTATGTTACTCCTGGATGAAGAGGCAGGGGGATTTCAGACACAGAGCCCACCAGCTTGAGAAGCCCACATTCCAAGTACCTTTAGTCCTGGTGGTCCAGTGTTTCCTGGCATACCTGGTAACCCCTTGGGTCCCTGAGTTCCAGGATATCCCGCCAGTCCAGCTATTCCTGGGCTTCCTCTAGTCCCCTTGACAAGCAAATATCAAGCGGTAGAAAGTCAAATCAACCATTTGCTCAATTTGAATTCAGTTTAACAAATGCATAGTTTAATCTGTTTAAACCAGCAGTTTGTGTGTGTGTGTGTGTGTGTGCGTGCGTGCGTGCGTGCGTGTGTGTCTTTATCTACCACACCCACACTTATGTATCTGCACACACATGAACAATGTGATAGTACACCATGGAAATGCTGACATGGTATAGATCACCAAGACACTGTACAGATAATCCATAATTAAGAAGAAGGAAGCGCTGAAAGAGAAGAAGCAAAAAAAGAAAAAGAAAGAACAGCAGCAACAACAATGGGATGTCAGGAAATGTTATCAATAGAAACCTATTTCTATTTGTAGAGATACTAGACATGCAAGATGTATCAATAAGGACCTTCCCTATTTAACTAGGCAAACACTGTACTAAATTAAATCCACTGGTTCACTGATTTTCTGTGCCATACAAATACAAAAATTCCAAAACATATCCCCATTTATATGTTTCTACTGTGGTATGCAAGCTTCTTTTGCAGGCCCAGTTCCTGAACTACAATATTCCACTGAGAAATCGGAATCACATGAACCACTAGATGATCTTGTATTCCATTTGAATCACTCCATCAAGGAGTGATGATATTGGCCTAGGAAGCAATGACCTAAGTTTCTTGCCCATGTTATATTTAGAAATGTCACTGATGTCCTGTAATCATTTAAGGATTCTTCTTGAAAATATAACACACATCTTTTTATAGGAGCAAAGGTAACTCAAGTACTACTCACGGGAAGGCCCTGCTGCCCAGGTAATCCAGGCTTACCGGGATGTCCAGGTATACCCTCTGGTCCAGGATAGCCAGGTGCACCTTTTTGGCCTAAAGGACCAGGCTGACCCTGAAATGAATGTTGAGTCCTTTTGAGTAACATCATTAACTGCAGGTAAATTATAGTAAATGCTATTTTATACAATAAGAGCACTTATTACAGCCCAACTTGATTTACTTGGGTTTCAGAGCAGGCATGCTCAGTTTGTTTTTAAATATTCTTTCCCTGTGGATATAAGGACATCATATGTTGATTTCCCCTTTCATTTGGAAAAGCAGTACTATTTGATGCTTATTTGTGTCAGCTGCTGTAATACAGTACCAAGCAATAAAGGAAATATTTTTATAAGTAATAACAATTCTATTTTGCCTTGGCTGCAGCCAAGTCATTTAGTCATTTCTAGTGGTGGGCTCAAATTTTTTTACTACCACACTGTGGGCATGGTATGGTGGGCGTGGCCATGGGGAAAGCCCTGTGTTGCACCCAGATTAGGACTACCGTATATGCTGGTGTACAAGACGACTGGGTGTATAAGACGACCCCCCAACATTTCCACTCAAAATATAGAGTTTGTTATATACTCGCTGTATAAGACTACCCCCTCTTCTGCACACCTTTCACACACCAAATAAAATGTAAAAGAACATCAGATTTGATTTCAACATGTTAATTTATATTCAAATGCTTATGACATGCAGAAAAATTGTCACAAGGCTGTGTGTTATCAAACATGTACAGTAAATATAAAACATTGCAAGTGCAAAGTGGTACTTATTTATCTACCATATATACATGAATATAAGCCGACCCAAATATAACCCAAGGTACCTAATTTTGACCTTGAAATCCAGGAAAATAGATTGACCTGAGTATAAGCCAAGAGTGGGAAATGTAGCATATATGGTACTATGTGCTCCCTTGCTCCTAACTATAAACCTATGGCTATATTATAAATGATAGTAGCAACAGCAGCAAGAAAACAGAAGACTGCTGAAGGCCAGCTTAACAACATCTGCTTGTGTCTTTTGAAACCTAAGAAATACTATCTGAGCAAAACTCTCTTATGGTCACCATCATCATCAGAAAATACCTTGTTACACAAGTACACGAATGCAAATGTTTCCAAACTTAAGGAGTCAACATGTACAGTGCAGTGGGCATTGTCTATTAAGAATAATTCCACCATAGATTAGTTTAGTTCTTCACTATATAGTTTTCTATTCAGTAAAGACACATATAACACCTGAAATTAGAAAGGAAACCATGGGAAAATGTCTGAAGCTTCTTATGACCAGGATGATCATAGACCCGATCATAGACCATATAAAATATGCCTTTATAAACCTCTATAGTTTGTGAGGTCTCCAATCTTGAACAAATGTACTAGAGAGAAAGCTTCACTGTACACAGTCAAGGTATAATTAAAGTTAAAGTTTTTTTGCCTGTTATGTGAGAAAAGACCATTCAGTTTCATTTGTTTATCTTTCATCAATGGCCTGTCACTGTCTGCATCACGTAACTTGGACTTGCATTGCATTCCCAGCTGTCTGAAATAGAAGTACATGATGAACAAAACAGTTTGTTTACTTACAGACATTCCAGGTTTTCCAGCTTGACCACTCATTCCTTTCTTCCCCGTCAGACCCTGCAAATTTTGAAACCATTTGTTAGCTGACAAAGTTGTTGAGATGCAACACCTCGTTACCAACCTGTACTTCTCCTATATTGTATAGCAGCAGGAAGTAGTTCAGTTATCTAGCATTACCTTAAATCAAATAGTACATCACAACTAGAGTAGACCCATTGAGTCAGTTGGAATTTGACAAGTCAGCTCCTCTATAATACCTGTGACTCAATGGGCCTCCTTTAGTTATGACTTACTATGAGATTTCAGCCATCGGGACACACCCAAAGAATGTAATAATCACTCCCAAATCAAGAGAGCCCAAGATCATAAACAGACTGCCTATTTTTACATCATTGTAAGTGTACGGTTTGTCAAAAATACAATGTTTCTTCACAGACACACTTATTCCCAGATCATTCTATTCCAGTGTTTCCCAAATGCTGGTTTTTGGACTTTAATTCCCAGAAGCCTAAGTCATTTCCCCAAAGCACTGATCAGCCAATGTACTTACTTAGGCTTCTGGGAATTGAAGTCCACTAGTGGGCTGTGTACCCCTTGTTGGGAACCACTGTTCTATTCGAATGAAGTCCCAGATTATGGGACAGCATGCATGTTTATTGAACAGTATGAAATACATTCTTCTAGTTCAGTGGTTCCCAACAAGGGGTACACAGCCCACTAGTGGACTTCAATTCCCAGAAGCCTAAGTCAGTACATTGGCTGATCAGTGCTTTGGGGAAATGACTTAGGCTTCTGGGAATTGAAGTCCAAAAACCAGCATTTGGGAAACACTGCTCTAGTCCATAGGTCAGTTACTCTGGATTCTTGCTATCTTTTATAAATATGCTATGTTAATTAGGTAAAGGATAAAGGTAAAGACTGCCTTTGCTCAAAAGCCAGCCATACCCAACTCTAGGGTTCAGTGCTCATTTCTACTTATAGTCAAAGAGCCAGCACGGGCTGTGTTTGCAGATGTTTCCGTGGTCATGTGGCATGACTAGACACTGGAGTGCACCGGAGTGATACCCGTTTATCTATTTGAAATTTCTTGCTTTCAAACTACTAGGTTGACAGGAGACAGAGATGGGAGCTCATTCTCTCATTCAGCACACAGGTCTTGAACTGTTGACCTGCCAACCTTCCAGTCATCAAGTTCAGCATCTTAACCACTAAGCCACTGCAGTCCTTTCTATGCTAACTGCCTTCAATTAAAGTTTCCTCCTTATTTATTTCCACATCATCAGACTATGAAAATCCTGTTACATCCAAACATAAGAGTTTGTGGTTCAATCTGGTTTTACAAACCAAAATTTATTGCCTGAGAGCATTACAGCTGAACAGGACCAATGCTGTCAAATTCTACAGCAGGTTTTAATTTTTTTAAGGAAAAGGATGAAAATAAATCCTATTGCACCACTATCATTTCAATCTAAAGTACTCACTGAACTTATATCTGTAGCCAACCAGAGGACAGAGTGCAAAGAATTGAGATTTTACATATTTTACATAGTTAGGAGGAAAAGACAGATACAGTATAACTAAAAGACAGTAAATTAAGATTTTTTTTTTAAAAAAATACCTTTTAATAACATTTAAAAGGCTAGGGCCAATATCTTACTCATTCTCAACCAGAATAAATCTACTAAATCAAGGGTTCCCAACATTTTTATGCTGTGAGTCTGACCACACACCCCAGACAGCTGACCGGGCTGGGCCACACCCCTGGAAACGGAAGTAAATGTGCCCGCTTCAGCATTTACAATAGCCGCGGGCACATTTACTACTGATGTTACCACGTTTACGCATGCACAGGTGCCCAGCTGTTGTAAATGCGCCTGCTTCCACTTCCAAGTGTGGTGGCAGGCCACATTAAATGGAGCCGTGGGTCAGGTCTGGCCCATGGGCCGTAGGTTTGGAGCCCCTGTACTAAATCTCATTTGAAATGACAAGTTAGCACTTCTGATTGCCTTCAATCTACTCTAGTTAGGAGCAGCAATTACTGGCCTAATACTTTTATGTTTTTAAAAAATTAATAGCACAAGAAAAAATAAAAATGCAATCTATTCTATAGTAAGACTCTTTTCTTCTGTTTAATTTCATTGCTAAAAACTCGTCTTTTTTTTAAAAAAAAGTACTGGAAGGAGAGGCCCAATTTGGCTTCCCAAGGAAGGAAACTGTTAAACCAGAGAGCAGCAACAGAAAAGGCTCTTTCTTACATTCTTGCCAAACTGGAGTTCTTTTTAATTTAAAAAAGAAAGAAAGAAAGAAAAAAGGGGAGGGGGAGGATTTATTGTTTCAATTCTTCCTTCTATGTGATCAGTACTGCAGACAAATTATCAGCACAATAATCAAGTTATCGACACAGGATTAACTTTGTTTTAAGAAGGTTGCTGAATTATTTTTAGGATTAAAACTGTGATTATAAATATAAATAATATAAAATGTCAGTCTAGGAGACATAATGGAAAGTATAAAACGAACTATAAAGAGCCCATTTTATTTCTCGGTCTCCCCCCACACACAAACACACCTTTACTACAAAATACAAGTAGAAGTCTAATGGTACGACAGAGATATTGAAAAACATTTTTATGCAGGCCTGTAAAAATTATTTATTTATTTGACTTGTTTAGCCGCTCCCTTGCCGAAGCGACTCTGGGCAGTTTACAACACAAGGAACACCCCCAACATAACACACTCCAGCAACCCATATATATAGCTAAACATCATAAAACCTCTAAAATCTCTGAAATCTAAAAATCTTAAAAATAACAAAATCTCGAATCTAAAAATCTAAAATCCTCATTACAAAATTATCAGATGGTCATATGAGCCAGCGGGGTGGAGTAGATCCAACAGCAGCACCCGACATCTGGTAGGCCAGCTATGTCTTTAAGCCTTTCCTAAAGGCCAGCAGTTGTGGTTGGGGTAACACTTCATTGGTTGCCTTTGCTGTATTCTCAAATCAATATGTCAAATTAGAAAAGATTTGTACTGGCACCCTTAGAATTTAATCAATACTCATTATGCTAAACACACATGTTTTGTGCCATACATTTACACTTTGTATTCAAATGATTTGCATAATGGCATTAACTACAGAAAGCTCCTTTGTGTACAGATTCCTTTCCATCTGACAAAGTGGGCTTCATCCATGAAAGCTAACATTAAAATACAGCAGTTAGTCTTTAAGGTGCCAGAACGTTCTTTTGTTTTGTTTGGTTCACTCTCTGAGAATCATTTCCTGCATTGAACTTTAGCATGCCACATCACTCATTTTGAAATTTTTCCAAGTTCAAAAAGTAGCTTGTAGAGAAGGCTTCAGAACCATACAATCTCAAAGGACTTCTAGTCGCCCAGAGTACATTGCACGTAGGGTTACCATATCTCAGGATTTGTCCTGAGATTTCCTGCTCTAAGAGCAGGAAATCTCAGGACAAATCCTGAGATATGGTAACCCTAATTGCACGGCTCTCTCTGGTTTGTGGCATTTATCAACCTGAATGTTCCTCCAAACCTGGATTCCTTTTTCAGGACACAAAATAAAATGATCCTGGTGGATCAAAAGAAGCAAATTTTTGAAAAAAATTGAAGGGGGAGGGGGAGAGGAAGCTTCATGACATTTGAAGTTAAAAAACAGTCTTGAAGACTTAAAGCCAGAAATACATTCCTCCTAAATTTTTGCCACTTCCGCTGATGGCATCACTCAAAAAAGATTCAACTACTTGTAGTCTTTATGAGGAAGAAGGCCTTCCCAGTTACAGCATAAATCATTATGGACTCTTCTTCCTAAAGAAGCCTCCCATTTAAAACTAACCCGAATAATCATTTGTTACTGCTAGCTGTAGGAAGCTGTATTGATAAGAATGCTTGTCTGTCATTCTGCTTGATTACTCTTTACCTCATTGCTTTGTGATCCATTTGCCTTGTGAAATCTTGACCCCTGCATCTGGTGTATATAAACCCTGCCTAGAAGTTTTACTCCTTTGTCTGAAGAAGTAGACTTGATCCATAAAAGCTCACAGTAAAAATATAGCAGTTAGTCTTTTTATTTTTTGGTTTCTGATATGTAGAATTTGAGGAAACTGTCTGATAAACAAACTATTTGAATAGTTCCTAATAAAATGAATTACTAAGTAGAGAAAAGACTTAGCCTATGCTTCAACAGTTAAAGCCCAAGCTTATCTACTGAACCATGCTGTATTAATTCTGAAAATGTTTTAATCTTTAAATGACAATTCAGTTGCAATAAAGTCACAAAAGTTAGTGAAAACTTGCATAGGTCCTACTTTCTCATATGGAAAGCGATTATTTAAAAAGTTTCCTCATTATGGTTTCTGCTCCTTTTGGCTAAGGAAGAATGCTGCAGTAGCTTCAGTTACACAAAATATCCTTTACTTCAGGGGTTGCCAACCTTTTTCAGTCAAGAGCCGGGTCATGCTCCCTCAGACAGTTGAGGGTGCCCACAGTTTATGGCTGTCGTAAATGCTTTTGCGACAGCCACAGACTCATTTACTGCTGTCATAAACATGTTGTTCCCTTGTTGAAGATATTCTTCTCACACATGCAACAAAGAAAACACACAAATGTGTTCATGACAACAGTAAATGAGTCTGCAGCCAATTCTGGCGGCGGCTGCAGTGGGAGCTGGAATGAGGGTTGGATTATTTGGCACCATGGGCGGGATCCAGCCTTTGGGCCGTAGGTTGCCGCCCCCTGCTCTCCATGGTCACAGATTCTGAATATGGGAAAAGATATAGCAAACAATAGGTAAGCTGGTAAATAAAATGGTTATCTTTCAAAGCATCACACACAAGCCTCTGACTTTAAATATCTCTTAAAAAACAATTCCTCCTTTTTTTTTTACCCACTTGGGATCCTTTTTCTCCTTTTGGTCCTGGTTCACCTTTTTCACCTGGCTCACCCTTTGGAAAAACAAAGTAGTATGAAATAATGCTCAGGAACAAGTGAAAATAAATAAATAGAAATCTCCCCACCCTTCCCAAGGTCTGAGAAAAATGTTCTTTAAAATTAATTTTTAATTAGAAAGTTAATCCACTTTTGCAACAGACTTACTGGGGGGCCTTGTTGTCCAATGGCACCTCTACGTCCTGGAAGCCCCGTGTGGCCCTAGAAATAGGAAGTGTAATATTTTGTGTGCTAATATTATCAACATCTGAAGAGAATTCATGTTGAGACATGAAGAACTGTGGTCCAGTATGTTTTTTACCTTACAAGGACTTCACTATCTCCTTTTCTTACACATACACCCCTTCTAACTAGTCTCTGTGTGACTAATATTAAGCAAAGGTTATATGAAAAACATATCTAGGGGCACATGACCTAAGAAATTTTGCCTCTGCCTTCTGCATGCTTGCTGGACAATTCTGGGAGATGTAGCTGAAAAAGCATAACTTTCCCAAACTTTACTTCTTTGTAAGTTCTGGTTCCACTTGGCTTTTATTGGTATAACAATGTTCACATGCCTTCATTTTTAGGCTGTACTTTTATCATAAAAAAGAAGCTTGTTAACACATCAATTTGGTAAGCAAGAGAAGCTATATTTTCTCACTGCATTTGTGAACATTTCATAAATATTTGCCATTCATACAAATATTTTCTAATCTAGTATAAGGAAATCCACTTAATAAAACATGATTATATGGATTGAAGTCTACTCTAGTATTGGTAGAAGTCTTGAAATAAGGTTGCTGTCTTGGTCTGACCTACTGAATTTTTTTATTTTTGCTCTATCAAACTGCTTCAGCTGCTAAGATGGTTCAAATTTGGGTTTACTGGATTATTGTTTGCTTGCTACATCAGGGGTCCCCAACCTTTTTTGCACCATGGACTGGTTTAATGCTAAACAATTTTTCCGGTAAGTGGGTATGGTTGGACTGGGGCAGTGAGGTATCACGCTGCACACAGGCGGCGGGGGGAACCCTGCTGTAGTTAAGCAACGTAGAGGAGGGCCCGGCCACCTGACTATCTGATGTGTCTGAAACCTGTGCTTTCACTGTTTGCCGGGCAGACCCGCTGGAGCATATTGAGGGCAGAAGGCTGCCAATTGGACTCCCATGCCACCCACCCCCACAGCCTGGTTAGGGACTGTATTCAAGTAAGATTGCTTTACAATTTGCATTTGAAGCTTTAATTATTGCAAGTTTCCCCTGCAGTTTCTTATTTTCTTCTTTTGTTCAACCTTTATATCACTCCCTGCCAACCCAGAATAATTTCTGACATGTACTTATTATTATTATTATTACTCCCTACTCTATGTTTTAATATTTTGACCTGAACTACAACTACACTCAATCTTTCCAGTCCAAATCTTAACCTGCTGTCCACATCTTTATACCCACCTTCTCTGCATTAACTCTGATATGTCTGGCCTTGAATTTTGATTAGCTTCTAGCATGACTGTATTGGAGAATTCTTTGGTTATCCCTTTTACATGGCAGAGTATAAGGCAGAAAAACAACAACACAGAAACAATAACAGTCTCATTAAAAACTTCTTGGGTTTTTTCTGTACACAAACTATCACTTTGTATGATAAAATAACTCTAAAAGCATTTAAAGTAGAAAAAGATATCTTAACTTATAGTTGCCATCTGTAGTTAAAGCCAGAAGGGAAAAAATGGGTGAGGAGGAGGGGGGAGAATGGAGTCTCCAGCATATGTTAGACCTTGCATGCTTGATGCTCAGAGGAAATATAGGAATTACACTAGTACCCCGAATAACGTTATGACTTGGTTCCACAAGTCCCGTCGTTATTCGGTTTTTAACGTTGTGCGATACATTGAACACACAATGTTAAAAAAAGCCCTGTTTCCCTGGAGGCTGCAGGAAGCGAGAACATCGGGATTTGAATCCTGACATTTTGGCTTGCTGCTGCCTCCAGGGAGGTGGGAGAACTTTGGAAACAGCTTGGAGCGGGTTTCCCCACCTCCCTGGACCCGGCGGGGGGGTCAGAGACCCCAAAATTGGTAAAAAAAAGTCCGTTTTTTTTTTTACCAATTTTGGGGTTTCTGACCCCCCCCGCCGGGTCCAGGGAGGTGGGCAGACCCGATCCAAGGTGTTTCTGGGCTTCCCCGACGTCCTGAGCCAGTGCAGCAAGCCAGAATGTCAGAGTTCGAATCCCGATGTTCTGGCTTCCTGCACTGGCTCAGGACGTCGGGGAAGCCCAGAAACACCTTGGATCGGGTCCCCACACCTCCCTGGACCCAGCGGGGGGGTCAGAAACCCCAAAATTGGTAAAAAAAAACGGACGTTTTTTTTTACCAATTTTGGGGGCTCTGACCCCCCCGCCGGGTCCAGGGAGGTGTGGGGACCCGATCCAAGGTGTTTCTGGGCTTCCCCGACGTCCTGAGCCAGTGCAGCAAGCCAGAATGTCAGGATTCGAATCCCGACGTTCTCACTTCCTGCAGCATAAAAGAGGGTGGGGGAAGTTCAAAATTAGCGCACATCAGCTCTAGGGAGGTCGGGAGACCCGATGCGCGCTAATTTTGAACTTCCCCCACCCTCTTTTATGCTGCAGGAAGCCAGAATGTCGGGATTCGAATCCTGACATTCTGGGTCGCTGCACTGGCTCAGGACATCGGGGAAGCCCAGAAAAAGCTTGGATCGTGTCTGCCCACCTCCCTGGACCCGGCGGGGGGGTCAGAGACCCCAAAATTGGTAAAAAAAACGTCCGTTTTTTTTACCAATTTTGGGGTTTCTGACCCCCCCGCTGGGTCCTGGGAGGTGTGGGGACCCGATCCAAGGTGTTTCTGGGCTTCCCCGACGTCCTGAGCCAGTGCAGCAACCCAGAACGTCGGGATTCGAACTCTGACATTCTGGCTTGCTGCACCGGCTCTGGACGTCGGGGAAGCCCAGAAACACCTCCAGAGAGATCAGAGGGCCCGATCTACAGCTGCAGGGTGGCTGGGGAAGCTGATGGGGACTCCCTGTCGGCTTCCCTAGCCACCCGCCCATGCCTCCGCAGCTGTGGGGTGGCTGGGTAAGCCGATGGGGGAGCCCCCCGTCAGCTTTCCAGCCTCCCCACCCCTGCCTCCGTAGCTGCAGGGTGACTGGGAAGCTGAACGGAGAACCCCGTTCAGCTTTCCACCCACCCTGCTGCTAAGAACGACTGTATCGTGTAACGTTAAAATCGCGTTACTCGATACAAGATGTTTCCGAAAATCTTGTAACGTTATGCGGTTTTAACGATATACGGTACTCGCGTTATACGGGGTATTACTGTATTAATAAAACAATGGAAGCAAAAACAAACAGGAAGAAGGTGTTGGGTCTTGCCTCAAATGCCAGAGGCAGTAAAATATCTTTGACAATCAAATTAATGGTAAAGGGCAATCACATTAAACTTCTTACTGGTACCCAGTGTTACTGCATGCAAGAATGCTATTATTCCCAACAGTCTGTCCATACATTTTTTACTTCCAAACCTATGCTACTCCTGCCATTTCTTACGTTTTTCTTGAAATGTGTTCTTATGTATGTGAGGGACAATTTTTTATCCCTGGCTTGAAAAAAATACTACAGAACATGTTAAATTTCAATAAAAATCAAAACAATTGTTACCTTGTAACCTACATCACCAGGTTCTCCTCTTTCTCCACGTTCACCAGTAGGCCCCTAGAGAAACAATCACAAACAGTGCAAAATATTTATCATTCCTTTTGAAATATAGCTGTTTGGGGAACTGAATAAAAACAAATGAAATATCCAAAAGGCACTGAACTTTGATGAGGAAAAAAATGAAAAATCAGGGTAACTGGCAAAATTCCACACCGATATTCAATTACAAAAAGCAATTGAAATATATTTTGCATGGTTAAATGACTATATAACTATAACACCTGATATATTGACTAGAATTATTTATAATATGGCTATTTAAGGTTTTGTATCTTATATATGATAATTTCAGAAAACTCAATTGAAAAGTAAATATAGCTCATGATAGAACTTTAAAGAGATTAGTATTAAAATCTTAACCATTTATATAGAACTTTAATTTTTTCAAAGTTCTTCATGTATATTATCACATTTCTTCCTACCATAGCTGTATATGTAAGAATAATATTATCTTTATCAGTGATGACAAACCTTGGCATTCTAGCTGTTCTTGAACTTCAATTCCCAGAAGCCCTGATTAGCAGGAGGTAACTGAAGACCTTGGCACCTGGAGTGCCAAGGTTTGCCATCACACATCTATATCATCTACAGTATATTACAAACCCTCAATTTTATGGATGAGATACTAATGATAAATACTAACCCTATATGTATGTCTAATAAAAGAACATTAACCAGTGAGAGAAGGGAGTAGGATACACCCACTTTAACATGTCTTGATGGTGTGGAGATCTAAATATGAAGAGAATAGTCTGCACCCATGGAAAGCAATCAAGGTGTTGCAATGTATTTTGTCTTTTTGCTGTTTTGTTTTGAAAAGACCAACATAGCTATCACTTTAACATTTCCATGATTTTTCAGTTTTCTAAAAATGTGAAGACACCCCATGAATAGTGACTGCTCTTTTCTCTATACAAGAAATAGGATAAAAGGAACAAGGCTAGTACAGATAAAAACTAAGCTTTTAATGGAACATCTGAATAAAACGACGGTCTTGCCAAGTTAAGGCTTTTTAGAAAACCACACACAGAATATGATGATGATGAAAAAACAAGACTGTTTATATGCATCCGAATACACTAAATATTCAACTATTTTGGTTCTACACTCTTTTACACAATGTGACTATAGTTTTCTGGAGAAAGAAAGACCTACTGGTTCACCTCTGGGCCCAGGCAGTCCTAGTTTCGTGTTGTCTTCCCCAGGATAACCCTATAACAATGAAAAATTCATTGTTTACTGGTCATGATATTTGACTGTTTGGACAGTAAACTAAAAAATGCTACATTTGAAAAAAAACCCCATTTCTTCAGGATATACAGAGGAACTGTATGAAATATACTGTATATATCGAAAGAAAGTTATTTGTTACATTTCTCTTACTTAACAGTCTGTAATCATTGTGAGTAAAATAAGTCAACAAATCTTTCAGTAATTTCCTGATCCTGACACCTTGCTCCATCACAATGAATCCAGTATAGTTGGTTACTAAGGGAACTTTAATGATTTTTTGTATTTCGTTTACTGCCACATTTGACAGATGTTTCTGTTCATTTTGAAGAGGTGAAATTGAGGCTTTTATAGAAAATGTCATGTCGGGGTTTCTGCGTATTTCTTTACAAGGATAATATGCCCTACAAGGAAATTTTAAGCAATCTCTTAAAAATAAAGGGTATGTGTGTTAAGACATTTTCTACACCTGTGATTCGTATAATATGTTTAAAGACAGAATTGTCTATAGAAAAAACATAATATTTTACGCAGAGCAAAGAAGAATGTTACAATGAACTGTGTAGGGTGGTGATACACGTCTCCTCTTCTCTTTGCTTCTTTTGGGATGGTGTAGGTCAAGCCAGCCCTACTTCATAGCCTCCTTTGGGCAAATTTACCTCAACTGTCAGCATCAAACTACAGTTACCATCTCTGCACTATCCCACACAGTGAGCAAGAGAAAGAAAAGGCAGAAGCGGTGGCAGTTTTGACCTCAGCAAGGTCCCTTTCCTTCCAAGAGAGCATTCTGAAGCAAAACCCTCCAAGCCCGTCTTTGGAGGGAAAATGATGTTGTGAGTTCCTATTGATGCCATTCTGCCAGTGAGGGAGATTCAGAGGAGGTGGCAGAAGTTGGAGGTATTGTTTCTGTACTTTTGAAGAAGCTGCGCACATTTGCTGTGTGTGGAATTTGCACAATGCCTAGTCTACTTCATGGTGAACAAAAGGAAGCTCATGCATCCTGAAGAACAAACAAGTCACATCAAAGATGCTTAGAAGTACAATATCTTACATGATGACCTCTAGGTAGTGTCTGTACATTTTGTAGCCAGACGCCTGATATGACAATAAGAATCAGTGCTTACAAAACATTTTTAAAACCAAGGTCACTATGGAAATGAAAAATGCATGTGTGCAGTGTTCCCACTACAATGCAGTCACTGACAACAGTTTCACAGCTTGTTTAAAATGTGTGAAGCTAAGAGTTAGACTAGATGATATGCATAGGAAATTTTTAGGCAGAAGATCTCCTTGAAGTAGTAAAGGACATGGGTTTGTTACTGCATACATTTTTCCTCAGTGGCATATCTTGTATTTAGTGAGTTTTGTTTCATAACTTGTCATTGGATGGTAAATATCTCAGAAAATTCCTCTGTGGAAGAGAAAATAGGTTGATATGCATTCTCTGAAACATCTAGTAATCAAAATCATGTTGCGTTGTTATGTTGGTAGAAGGAAACTGGTGCAATTTGCAGCAACAAATTGATCCTGATTAATGAGTCAATGGTTGGATTCCTCTTTGGACCCCAGTTGAGTAACTAGGCATGTGACCAGGTTGGCCAAGCAAAGACTGGTTAATTGGCAGCAATTTGTCACAGCAAATTACCTCATTTCTCTTCTGACACTGTTACTACACAGCAGGATATGTTTATTTTGTGAATCCTTCTGACTTCTATCTAACAATAGCAATCTCTGTGAATTACATTATATGTCGTAAATATACCAGTAACAATAATTTCGTGTCAGAATGTTTTTTATACCTTCTCTCCTTTAGGTCCTGGAGGGCCAGGTGCTCCCGGCTGACCTTGTTGGCCCTAAGAAAATAAAAATCAATGTAAACTTCTTTCCATCCTTGCAGTTAGAACATTTAGCTATAGCTATTAGCAAAAGAGTTACTGTACACCCACTGGTGACATGTCAGACAAATTGTTTCGTATGTACAGGGATGGGTTTTTGAAAACTGTCAGGCTACAAAACTTTAGGATGAGATCCCTGGCTTTTCAGTGGGATCATACTGATTTGAGTGTAAAGGCTTTTTAAAAACACATTTAATGTCATTTTAAAAATGAAATTGTGATTGATAACTCATAATCTCCAATCCCCCTCATCCCAGTTAAAGACCAGTATAGTTGTGGGAAGAAGTGTAGGGCTCCTCCAAACCTTTGAATTATTGTCTCAAATAATGCAGGAGCAGATAAAAAGACTATTTTCTTTTTAGGACAGCCAATAATAAGGAATTTACAGAAAGTTGCATGCTACCAAAATTTCAGCATCAATGCTTTTTTGTGTGGATACCGATTGCAGCTGAAATGAGATGCTAGGAAGCATTTAGTGGATAGCTCATATGATTTGAGTTTTCTGACTTCAACCCAAAGAATGACTTTATACTGCAAATCCCTGGAAAAGGAGGAGACTTGGTAACCATGGCTCACCCTATTCCTTCCCTTTCCAAACACTTATGAACACGTACCATTTGTTATAGCTAGTGAACAAGTGTTCTTCAGATTGGCAAGGACTTGACAAAAGGAAAGGGGTAAAAACCAGTAGAAAAATCTTTGTTTCTGAACTTCTTCCAGCAACTTGGTAACCATACATTGCAATCCACACACAGACAATTATGCATACCTAAGAGACATGGAAGCTTGCTGCACAAGCTGATAAACCATGACAATTAAAGTACAACATAGATGATAGTTAACATAAATTCAACATAAAATATAAACAGCCATACAGGCATAGCCTGGAAATGTATCATACCCCATAACCTGGAATGCCTGGCTCTCCTGCAGATCCCATGGCACCTGAATGTCCCTATACAAGTATAAGCAGCAATAAAACACATTTTAATCACATTTTCCCTAAGAAAAACTAGACACTAGAGAATGCTGGAGCATACATACTTAAGTATATATATAAATCTCACTAATCTGAAATTGAGAAAATCAGCCACATTGTTAACTTTCGGTTGTATTAGCTGTAACTTAAATATATTTAACTTTGGCTGAACTGTGCGCAAGAATATTCTTCTACTCTTTCCCGTACATCATATTTAGACAGGTAAACATGTTGGCAACCACAGTGAGTAAAGATGTGGGATGAGCCAAGTTTGCAGATCCCTGACCTATGTCAACTGTGGATACAGAACCATTTTTAAAAACAGATACTGTATGTATGGTTTTAAAGAGTCTGGTTAATTCAACACATAGCTAAAGATGAAGAAGAGTTTATCCTGATTTATGATGTGGTATAACAGACTGGGTACATAAGATTTATATTTCCACCATCCTAAAACATTCTAGTGGTCTTCAACCAAGCATCTATCTCTTAGAAACACACTTCATAGGATTGTTATGAGAATAAAAAAAAGAAAAGAACTGTGCATACCACTTTAAAGCTCCTTGTAGGAAAGTAGGATGCAAGCGTAACAAATAAATGAATGAATCAAGCTGCCGCACACTGAATGAAATTTGCTTCCTTCTAACTGGCAATTAATGAGGTGCCACTGTGATTTTCACACGCTGGCTAGGTGTGTGTTTAAGAACTTCAGTGGGGACTCATTAATTATTGGCTAGAAGTGAGTGGATGATACACTGAATTTCAGCAAGGACTCCTTAATTGTTGGCTAGAAGTGAGAAAATGTTCTACAACATTGTTTTTAATCCAATGCTATCTACTTTGGCTAGCAGTACTCTTCCAAGGTCTCTGGAAGACATTTTTTGCTAGACTTACAACTCAACTTTATTTTTGTTGGAGTCTGAAATTGGAATCTGGTGCCACTAAACTGAGTAGAAAGTTTCAATTGGAGATGACAAAACAATCTAAATGTTTAAAGTATCCAAACAATCAGATTATGCAGACTCTTTAACTAGGCATCAGCATTCCATATCCATTTTGCAGGTGCATTCAATAAATGTTGTTATCCAAACATTTCTGCCTTTGGAGAATTCAAAAATCAGAGACAGTAATCTGTCCTATAAACACTAATTATTTTTCATGTACTGTATATAAAAGAAATTCTTATAAAGACTCAAGATCTTTTGCATAAATGTATATACATAATTATAGGACATTGTACCAACCTGTGGGCCTCTAGTTCCTCTTGAACCCTTTGGACCAATTTCTCCTGGTTGACCAGGGTCACCTGTGGCTCCAATTTCTCCTGGAGAGCCATGCTGCCCTTTCTCTCCCTTTTTGGGAGGTTAAGAAGAGAAAAAGGAGAGTGAAATCATGCTAAACTCCCTAAGAAAGCCAATATAGTCACAACACTTTGTGAATCTTTTTCACTTCTCTCATTTTTAAGCTAACAATTATCCACTTAATGATGAATAAAAGAGCACTTGCCAAAGTATTTGTAATGCAAATACAAGGTGAAGTATAAAGACCAAATACCTTTTTTCCTGGACGGCCTCTTTGACCTGGACTTCCTGAAGTTCCTTCAGGTCCCTAATATTTGTCAGGAAAAGAAAGAGCTTTGAGAACATGACTAAATTAAACTATGACTATTATTAGACCAATCTTTGAAAATTGGCACTTTTATTAAATTTCATCTTGAATTCATCAGTGGGAATATTCCATTTTGGAGAACACCAATACTGTATTACCTTTAGGATAACCTTTATCAAGACTATGAAAATTGCATGATAATAATAATGTCTAAATAAAGTAAAGGTAAAGGTCACTCTTGCTCGAAAGTCAGTCGTATCTGACTTTAGGGTTCAGTGCTCATCTCTGTTTACAGCCAAAAAGCCAGCACTGTCTGTGTCTGCAGGCATTTCCATGGACATATGGCAGGCATGCCTAGACACCGGAGTGACGGAACGCTGTTTACCTTCCCACCGAAGTAGTCCCTATTTATCTACTTACAATTTCTTGCTTTCAAACTGCTAGGCTGGCAGGAAATAAAGTACAACTAGAAAAAGTACAACACCATAAATTTGATGTTCTGGGAAAACATTTTATCCAGCAAAACAGAATACAAAAACAGGGATGGTAGGATTACTTTAAGAGCAATCAGTCCCTTTCTAGTGCAATCAGATGTGATTGTTCTCATTATCTGATTGCACCCTAACTATAGTGAAGATGGCGGAGGACCACCTGAGTCAATAGTCAGAAACAGTGCTTTATTCAACCTAGGAATGTTGCAAATTACTTAGGACTGATCTCATCCTGTCCTATCTTTGTGTTGATATAGTGGTTGTGTCTCTAGGCTGCAGGAGGTTGGGATCCAGCATGATCCAGATCCTCCCTTTCTCAATTCTTAGAAAGCAGAGTGGTTCTGCCGAAAGAGCTCCTTAAAGTTAGACCTCTGAGATCAGGTGGTACAAGGGGTTTGTGTTAATACAAGCACACTTCTGCCAGCATAAGAGCACTCCTGTCAGAAGAGGAGCACTTCTGCCTATTTTGGACCCTCTACAAAGGCACAGATTTGAGTTAGGATTCTACCGTAAATCAGATGCAAAGCCTACCTGAGCACAAACCTGCCTAGCACTTACTAAAACACCCCCTCAAAACTGTAAGGGTTTTTAAAAAAAAGAATAAGATTTTAAGGATTTATAGTCACATGATATAAGACAATGATGGTGAACCTTTTAGAGACTGAGTGCCTAAATTGCAACTCCAAACCCACTTATTTATCACAAAGTGCCAACACAGCAACAGGGGAGGAAGGAAAAACTCCCATTGAGCTGCTGGGCAGGGGGGCGAGGCAAACTTTGTGCTGGGTGGAGGAAGTGCTCCCTTTGGGCTGTTGGGCAGAGGGGTGAGGAAAACTCTGTGTTGGGGTGACTGCATGGGTGCCCACAAAGGGTTCCGAGTGCCACCTCTGGCATGCATGCCATACTTTTGCCACCACTGATACAAAACAAAGCCTCAAATACTACCACTACTTAAAACTGATTCTTTGGTACTGAAATATTTGCACTAATTACACCCCAGATCCTTCAGAATATCCAAGATAGTTGCTATGTTCTGCTGTTTTCCCACCCACACAGTTGCCTGTTGGTGTTGGTTTATTTTTAATGGGCAGCAAGGCAAAAATCTGAGGCTTCAGATGGGAAACTAAACAGAATTATGAAACATTAACAGCCATCCATTGAGCATATACAAAGAATATCAGTACAGTATAATAATGTAACTAGTGGTGGGCATCAGCAGGTTTGCCCCAGTTTGCCAGAACCAGTAGCAGAAATTCTAGCTAGCCCTGCCCATCCAAGTTTTGAAATAATGCAGGGCTATCCCCCTGGCCACACCCACCATACCAAACCCACAGAGTAGGTAGTAAAAATTTTTGAATCCCACCACTGAATGTAGCCCAGCTACTGATCAACAAATTGAAAAGGCTATTGGGAAATGAGAACTTCTCACTTTTGCTTGTACCCAAAAACCACTTTTCCATTCAGGTTTTTTTTTTTTGGCTAAAATTAATTTAAGGTTGGAAAAATGTTGTTGATTGTCATAATATGAAAATAAATGTTGGATTCAGAGTAAAACAAGTTTTGGCACACATTTGTATAAACACCTAACTTCTGGATTACACTTGCTAATGGATTTGTAAGAAAACATGGCTATTTCACTTGGCGTCAAAAAGAAATAAACAGAATAAAACATGCTGCAGCTGCCCTTTATTTTTGCTCTGTCTTTAGCATTTACTGTGCAAAAAGATAAATAAATGGACAGAGATGGACCATGAATCAAGAGGCCATGGAAGCTCATTTACCAGAGTAGAACTGGTAGAACTGGTAAAACCACTCCTTAAATATCTCACTTACCTTGAAAGACCTATTAGGGTTGCTGTAAGTCAGTTCTGACTTAACGGTACATAACATAACAATACAAAAATTTATTCAAGAAAACCTATGAGAACATTTCTGGTGTGTTTGTTTTTCTGAACAGTGAGACAATTATAAACTAAAGGGCTAAAGACAGTGTCCCAATTCAGATACTTCCTACATCTATTTACTTTTTAAAGATCATTCATGGAATCGCTAACATCATATCTCCAAGCTGCTTCTCATCTGGTTTGTCTGAGGTAGGACAGTTCAATGGTTTAAATTATCTGTTTAAAAACACTGGAGAAAGAGGAAGGATAATGGAAAATAAATGCTTAAAGTCCTTTCTGTGCAAGTTTTGTTGCCTACTAGTGAAAATTACTATGCCAGTAGTTATCCTACCAGTGATGACTTTCACTAATCTGTAAAACTTTTTTAAGAGTGATAAATAAATCACAATATAGACATTGTGATTATTGAAGAGAAAAAAAATAAACATTCAACTGTTATACTCTAAAAACCTATGTTATATATACGGTAATTAAAATAAAAAAATAATCATCTTACCTACCCTACCAAATCTGACTCTGATATCAAAGTTCATTTTATTAGTTATAATTTTGCCAGACATGAGATGTGTCATAGATGGTTTTATCCTTGGATTATTGTTCTCCTCTATAAACTGTTCAAAGGCGGAGTAGGTATCAGTAAGTGGGTATTTGTTTGGTTCCTACTTACTCCTACCTCATGTATCAGCTTAGTCCAATACCCACTAATAGCAGGCATGAATGGAAAGTGTTAATCTCCAATTCTTTAGCTATTTCCAACTTGGGAGCTGTCAGTAAAAAGAATCAAAATCTTATGAGGGATAGTCTTTTCATTTGTAAGAATATATAAAATTCTGCTTTCAGAACTAAATTATATTTATTTATACGACATATTTCCCACCTAACCTTTTCTCAAAAAATTGCTACTGACATGCATGCATATATGCTCCTTTTTTGCCATATTCCTTCCATCATTCTGTATTACTTGTTTTTATGATGCAATCTATATTTGAGGTGGTTAGGTATCAGCTACATTTACTAATGTTTCCCTTAATCTTTGCTGAGAAGAATCTCAGTGCCAGAGGTTTCTCCATATTGTTACCTAATCTTCATCTTTGAAATTTCTGTTAATATCTTTTCCCCATAAAAATTTCAAGCCTATGAAATATCCAGAGGTTTTGCCATTCAATATTTAAAAGAAATGAAATATGGAAAACTATTTGATTTATACATTACATGTATATAAAACAAGATTTTCCATCATTTCATTTTATTGCAATGTTGTAACGAGCAACACAGCTGTTTTGCTGGGTTAAACCGTTGATACATAAGAATCTATTTTGAGACCACAGTTTATTCTTGGGATTAGAAGAGGCTTTTAATGTTCAATAAACAGTGGAAATGTTTTTTGTACTTCTGTGTAATGTCTGAAAGAGCAAAACAAGAAATCAGAGAATACAAAAACAAGCATTGTTGTCATTAATTCTCTACAATCATCTACTGTGTGATCCCAATAGTATGTTTGGCAGCAAAATTACCTATTGGTACTAGCTGTGAGACAAAATCCCATCCAATTATAGCTGGAGTGAAATCAACAGTTTGTTTCGTATGAGCTTTCAAGTATTACAAGTTTTCCTGTGTTGAGACAGTTTTTGTATGAGTGATGCATAGTTGTCACTTGACTGTAGAATGAATCCCTCAAGGTAGTGCTCATGATGTTTATAGGTGGGCTTCTACCAGGCACTATCTGTGATTAACTGATGATGAGCAAAATAACCCACTCCTCCAATGCTTTGTGGAGTACCATGAACATGTGAAAACATTTATTTTATACTTTCATATTCTCATGAGCATTCCTGATACATCACTTAAATCAGGGGTTCACAACCTATGGTCCGTGGGCCAGATCCGGCATGTGGCACCAAACAATCCAGCCGCTGGCATCGCTCCAGATGTTCCTACTCCCAGAATCAGCTGCAGACTCATTTACAGCCATGTAAATGCATTTACACAGCCATAAATGAGTCCATGGCCTTTATAAATGCATTTACTACAGTCGTAAATGAGTCTGCGGCTGTTGTAAACACATTTAGGAAAGCCGTGGATGTGTTTTATGGTCTGGCCTGCTCAGCTGTCTGAGGGGGCCTGGTCCAGGCAGCCAGCAGCTGGAAAATGTTGAGAACCTCTGATTTAAATGGAAGAAGACATATGGAATAACAATACCAAAGAGCAGCTAGTTATATTTTTGTTAACAGCTCCAAGATTACTTACTGGGATGCCCCTTATGCCCGGTGCACCTGGGAGGCCTGGGAGGCCTGGAATTCCAGTGTCTCCTTTCTCTCCATCTTCACCAGGAAGTCCTTTGTCTCCTGCATTCCCCTAAAGCAATACACAAATAAGCAGAGTCCAAAATGGAAGACACTGGTTGATTAAATATAAGCATTAGGGTGGGGGTGGGGAGAATACATTTGCATAACCATTGCAACATACAGTATTCACACTGCAGCATGATACAAGCAAAAATCAAACTTTGTGTAAGAATAAAGGCTGGGAAACATTCTACACTGGAAGAAGAATGCTGAAGTAAGGTTAATAAAGAAGGGGAAAGAGAGAGGACTAAGGAGCTCCTGCATGCGTTTGCAAACACATTTACTATATACTGCTTTTCCCCTTGCCATTATTAGTGTGTGTGTGTGTGTGTGTGTGTGTGTGTGTGTGTGTGTGTGTGTGTGTGTGTGTGTGTGTGTGTGTGTGTGTGTGTGTGTGTGTGTGTGTGTGTGTGTGTGTGTGTGTGTGTGTGTGTGTGTGTGTGTGTGTGTGGGAACTTAGCTGTTCTATGGGCAGCCTGAAGAGCCATTCTGGGAAGCATATCTAGATGTTGGTTTCCTATATTCTGACTGGATACTACTGTGATCTGCAGTATATAACAGATGGTATTGGAAAAGTTTTATGGAAAAGAAAATTCTCTTATTATCTCTGTGGTCAACTGAAGGACTACATGATCTGCCCTTGTTTCTCTCTGGTTTTCATCATTTTAATGAAGGGGCAGAAGTCAGTACAGCTGAAAACAATAGTAGCACTGTGCTAAAATGCAAGATGGAAGTGGATAACTTGTCACCCTACAGATACTATATTCTTCTTCTTGATGATGTTCTTGTTCTCAATGGAAAACATGTTAAACACATCGAGATAGCCTGTTGAAAGAATGGTCAACAGCTGCAAGATTTTTTATGCATCAATGCAAGTATTTACAACAAAAGTGATTTTTGTGTATGCAAAAATCTTGTATTTTGTATCAAGAATCTTCTCTTTCGTGTAAAATATAAGTATTTTGATACAAAATACATTTTTAAAAAAGAGAAAAACATTTGTGCTGGTGGATGTGGAATCCAAGAAGCAAAAAATATACACACACTCTCTCACCTATATATGACATACTACAAGTAATCGGTGATCAATATTCTAGTTGATTACCCTACAATGGATGCCTTAGGGATGATAGCAACCGCTCTTCACCAAATATTGTATCAGAAAGCAACTTATTTGCAGCTTTTGTCCCTCTGATTTCTCACTTAAAGTGCAATATCAACGATATAGTCTTTAATCATTAACTTCATCATGAACTATACTTGTGCATGTCCACGTAGCAACATTATTGCTTTGGCAAAGATCTTCAAAGACCAACTTTTTTTGTTAAGAATATGGCAGAAAACATTTCACTGTGGCTATTTAACAGTGGTTCCTATTAAAATTTACCTTTAACCCATCTTTCCCTTGGATACCTTCTTCCCCTGGTGGTCCTGGCATACCCTGTTTTTCAGAAGAAATAAATACAAATGTTGTCATTTCTAGAAACTATGATTCCCATGCAAACTATGATTCCCATGGTACATTATTCCATGGGAAGATTTTTATAGGCAACAAGATGCACCAGAAGAGACTCCAGAAAATATGTCAGAGGATGTCTACTCTTCCTTCCTCAAGAATTACTGGTCCAAAAATAAGAGGGAGCAAGATGGAATAGCCATGTCAAATCACATCTTGAATGAATGAGCAGTACACATGAGAGGAATATAAAGTTGTTAAGGTGATCTAAACCTTTAAAGGAAACCCTAATGAATGCAAAAGATATGTGTGGTGTCACATGAGAATTTGAAGTATGCTTTGTTTGAAAAGAAATATGTTTACTGGCAAGCAATATATACTTTTTGTCTATTTAAAATAGCACAGTATTCTAGAATAGTTCTTTTCTACCATTATAACCAGGTTTCTAAAATTAAGTAAAACCAACTAGCAAAGCATACTGTAGTCTCTATGTATTGACATGTTTACTTCCACTATCACTCTAAGATGGGGCAACAACTTGTCCTCTAGAAGAAATGATTTTTCTAATACAGTATTAAGATTATATGTAGAACGAACCAACCAACCAGCCAGCCAACCAACCAACCAACATTACATCCTATTCTGCATTTCTAAAATACAACTCTTTCTTTCCATAATATATTTCACATTTACTACTTACTCTTAAACCTTGCTCTCCAGGCTCTCCAGTGTTACCAGCATGCCCATCGTCTCCCTGTTAACAAGCAATATGAACATCAGAAATAGATCAAACCTATAGGCTTACAACATCAACACAAACCAAACAACAAAGTAAAATATCATGGTTGACACAATAGATGTCTCATGGTGTTGCCAGATCATAATACAAGGCTGAGGAACAGCAAAATTTGCTTTTCTGTTACTTATATCTAAGTGATGAACAGTATGGGAATCTACAAAAAAGCTACCTTGCTAGGTTGCATGCAGTCATATTCTTGCAAGATCATTTGGTAATTCTGGTGCAAGGGCAGTGATGGGTTGCTACCGGTTTGGACTGGTTCACCTGAACCAGTAGCGCCCATCAGGAGGGGGTCGCTGGGGTGGTGGTGGTAAACCCCCAGGCGACCGGTTCGGTTGCCTCTCCGGGCCCCCGCCGTAAATGTATTTCCGGGCAGCCAAAATGGCTTCCCGAAACTGTGCATGCGTCAAACCTCCATTTGACGCATGCACAGTTCTATTTTTTAGTGTGCATGCATCAAATAGAGGTTTGACGCATGCGCACTAAAAAATAGAACTGCACATGCGTCAAATGGAGGTCTGATGCATGCGCAGTTCCAGGCAGCCATTTTATTTATTTATTTATTTATTTATTGGCTCCGCCCACAGCATCATGACGTCAGCTATGCCCACGATGTAATGACGTCACGGTGGGGTAGCGGAAAAATTGACGGCCCACCACTGTGCAAGGGTGAAGGAAAGCAATGTATTGCACCAGCAACTGTGTGACACATTATTTTCTTCTGGGTAGGCCATCCAGCCTCTTTACTGGCTATGCTTGCTTATATGGGTCAAATGGCAGAGAATGGAACAGATGTAGCATTAGACTGTTTTTTTTTCCATATAGCTCTTTCAAGTTCTTTTTCAATCTCTCCTACCCCTATTAAACAGAGCAAAATAAGCAAATGAAGAAGAAATTTACTGTTTTATAAATTACATACAATACTTATTTTAAGGAATTTAAGCCTATTTCTTTAATTAACAAAGTTTTACCAACATCAATCTAATTGCTGTCTCTATGAACACCTTTTTAAAAAGGATTGCACAAGTGCAAAAACTGACAGATAGGCACATAATTTTCTCAGTATAAGCAAAAAATGGAGAAATATTTTCAGTACAGAGGAAGCTTGCCACAGAACACATTCATGCATTATTCTGAGCTTATTACTGCCACATTTTAGCAGCATAACTTTAGTCCCAAATGGTGGGGGTACACAGAAAGAGTCACCTCAAAGACTGTTACTGTATTTGCAATTTGAAGTACGAGTTTTGCTGGTACTGTATCTCTTTTGCCTTCTTTTTCACCATTACACAATACCAATTCTATTAACCCAGTAAAGGTTTCCCTTGCTCGAAAGCCAGTCGTATCCGACTCTAGGGTTCAGTGCTCATCTCTGTTTCAAAGCCAAAGACCCAGCGCTGTCTCCTTCTGCAGACGTTGTTGTGGTCATGTGGCAGGCATGATTAGACACCGGAGCACACGGAATGCTGTTACCTTCCCACTGAAGTGGTCCCTATTTATCTACTTGCAATTTCTTGCTTTCAAACTGCTAGGTTGGCAGGAGCTGGGACAAAGACGGGAGCTCATTCTGTCCTGCAGTACTCGGGAATTGAACTGCTGACCTTCCGCCTCCCAGTCAGCGTCTTAGCCACTTGAGCCACTGCAGTCCCTATTAACCCAGTACCCAGGGATATTGAACTGTATGAAAATCAGCATCAGTGTATATGCCCCTTTAAATAAGACTGCAAACCATTCAGAGTGAAATAAACAAACAAGAATGAAATAGTGCCATTCCTCTGACACAGTCAAAAGTGACAAAGACAAACTACTTGCTCTCCTCTCCCCTACCTCTCACAAACTGTACCCTTAAAACCATATTCCAACAATCACCTTTATGCCTGGTTCTCCTTGTAGACCTGCCTCTCCTTCTGGGCCAGGTGGTCCCTGCATTGAAAACATTATTAAGATTACTCAACATCCTGTCATTAAAGGCTTCTCAACATAGAAAAAGCAAATGACTCGCACAATCAAGGGAGTGGAGAAATTAAAGCCATTTCCTTATCATTGTAGGTAATATCATCTCAATACTGTTTATCAAACACTGGAATACTTTGCTGTTTTTGGTCTCCGTATCTCTTATCCAACTCAGAGTGATACTGGCTAAGCAAAGCAAAGCAAAGCAGAGCAGAGCAAAGCAAAGCAAAGCAAAGCAATCATACTTACACACCACCCTATAACACTTAGTGCACTCTCTGGGCAGTTTACAAGTTAATTAGCATTTTGCCACCAAACATACTGGGCACTAATTTTACCAACCTCGGAAGGATGGAAGGCTGGGTCAACCTGAAATCCTGGCCAGGATCGAACTCACAACCTTTTGGTTGCAGGACAGCAGTTTTAACCACTGTATTACCAGGGCTAAGGAGGATGTTCCTTTCTGCTTATTTAATTTAATCAATTAATTTATACATACAGTACTTCTATCCCACCACTCTAGGGGAAAAAAATCATCCCTATTCAGGGCGGCGAACATCATAAAACCATTCATATAACAATCAAAAGCTAAAAATCACACACAATCAAATTCCCAATAAAATCATCACCACACATTACACTAGCTAGAAAGTACTGTTTGGACTGATTTTGTCTTTTCCCAACACACTTCCCATTCATCTGGGTTGCAACTGTTTGTCTGATAATGGATTCCCTTTCGTAAACACACACAAAAAGGCATTTTAAGAAGTCCTTTCCTCAGCCACTGTCTACCTTGGATGGTAGCTAACTGACAGAAGTAAGTGGCAACACTCTGGCTCCCTGATTCTTCTCTGCCACCGTGGAATTTCTAGATTCGTTCAGAGTGTGTATATTAAAATGCACATAGTACCGTGGGAGTGCCAGCACTTTTTGGGCATATGGGTGTTCTTGGACTACAATTCCCAGAAGCCCTAGTAGGAGCCAGTGTCCTACTGCACGCCAGTGCAGAAGCCCTAGCAGGAGCCAGTGTCCTACATGCCCAGGGGGTGGCAAATTTGGCTTATGCCCCGGGTGGCTGAATCCCACGCTACGCTACTGAATGCACATTCTTCAGCATTCTATATGTGTTCCTTTTTCAGTGAACTGCCATCAGGATATCAAACTTATTGACCACCATGGAGAAAGTTTAGGTTAATTTTTGTCTGCATTTAAAGTACAGTATACAGCTTCAGGTGCTGACCCTGCGACTGGCTAGAAAGGCTGTGACAAAGAGAAGGGCCTTCTCGGTGGCGGCACCAATGCTTTGGAATGCCATTCCAGCTGAGCTACGCCAGGCCCCATCCCTGCAGTCTTTTGAAAAAACAACTAAAAACACTGCTCTTTGAGGAGGCCTTTGGGAATGTGTTGCCTATTTCTGGTCATTAGAAATGCTGCCCGGTTCCTTTCCATCCTAAATAGGTATCATTTTAAGGGTCCTGAATTGGAGCACTTTCTGGCTATTGTAATGTGCTGTGATGATTTTATTGGGAGTTTTATTATGTGTAATTTCTAACTTTTGATTGTTATATGACTGGTTTTATGATGTTAGCTACCCTGTGTAGGGATTTTTCCCCCCTAGAGGGGAGAGATATAAGTGTAAATAATAAATAAATATACGTCAGCAAAGTGTGAAGCACCACAAAATGCCAAATGCAGTCATTTAGTGTGGCAATAAGCACTCTTGTAAAAGGTTTATTTATCAATTTACACAATGAAACAAAGAGAAGGTACTCACCTCAAAACCCATTTCTCCTATAGGACCGGCATCACCTTGTGGTCCCCTTGGTCCCTAAAATGAAAGAAAATCAAATATATTTGTGCCATTTGGCATTTGTTTCACAAAAAATGTAACACAATAGGTACTGAAAGGATTGAAGAGATGCGAAAGAAATTATACAGTTGCTTTTATTCAAGTTCAATCTCAACACTGGGAAGAGCAAACACTCTTGAGGGAAAATCAAATCTGAAGATGAAGGAAGGAGCTCACTGGACAAGGAGTAACATTAAAGGAACTTGGCCTACCCTATTTCAATTGGAGGGCCCTGAATAGGCTGAAATTCGAAGTCCCTAAGTTTACACTTCAGGGACAAATATGCTCAAGTGGGGGCTGCTAGCAGACAACAATATGCTGCGTGAAAGTGGACAGATACAGGATCTGGCTCATTTACTGGTCGGCTGATTGCTACCAGTACTGACGAAGATTTAAGTATGGCCAACAACAGAGCCAAGAAGGTAGCTTCATTTTGGCAGTTCAAAGTTTGATCTGGACATGAAAGAAGAAGAATCTCAACACTAGCAGCCAAGCACGTGTTGGTATATCAGGCAATCAGGCTTTGTCGCACCCCGCCCTTGTCTCTGGCGCCCTGGGGCGCCAATAGCAATGTATGGGATTCCCCCACCCACCTCCCTTCCAAATAGGTGCCTCTACCACACCCTGTCCAGCATCTTCCCATGGTGCCCTGCTATCAGCATTTAGCATCCATCATAACATATGAATAATAGAGTTCTTTTGCTCATCCTGGATATGGCTGATGTTTGTAAGTTTACTATGCAGTTTGTAAATTTACTCAACCTATAATCAATAATGTTGTGGCCAAATGTTGTTCCACCACTAAATATGTCCTTGAGGTTTGTTCATCTTTCTCCCCTTCTTTGCGAGCATCGTCCCTCCTGTACAATTTCTAGTCAAACTAACAAGCTGTGTAAGTTTCCTATGCTTTAAATCCAAAAATATATGACATTTCCTTTATCACTTCTCCCTCCAAAATCTTGAGCCATTTTAATAACAAAGAAATGAAGGATGAAGGAAGTATCAAAGATGTGGAAAGAATAACCTCTGAAGTAAGAATTCTGACTTCCAAACTACCTTTAACTGTAGTTCTCTGAGTAGCCATCTGTGAATTCACACAAAAAGGTGAACCAAACCCTTCTGTGTGCATTCACAGAGACCGCGAAGAAGACAAAGTTCTAACATGAGATGGAGTGACTCAAAGGAAGCAATAGCTTTTAGCTTGCAAGACCTGATCAAGATTGCTAAGGACGGAACATTTTGGAGGCTGTTAATTAAAATGATTTCTGTAAGTCAGAAACAACTTGTGATGGCACATAACAACAAAATAATATTCCAAAATCTGTTCCCATGGAATTTAACATTTCATTTGAAAGTATTATTAAACAGCATGGAAAACCACTTACTGGTTCACCCACAGGACCACCGTCTCCTGTATTTCCAGGAGGACCAATCAAACCCTAAAAATACAAAACCAAAAGGGGAAAACCATATTCAGAATCCATACTTAAAAGCTTGTTACAAATTACAACAGGACCAAGGGTTATCATTGGAACAAATGGAAGAGGAAAAGGCACCCCCCTTTTTTCTGAGACAGCTCCTTGCTCCATTGACAAGCAACCTATGGGACAGACAACTCATTCAACAAAGAACATCTGGACCATTTAGCTGCAGTCTAGATTGTTGCCATGTATATTAACTAATGAGCAAAAAGGCCAGTAATCCTGAACTACATGCAACATATTTAATGTACAGTACTGGAGTTTAGCTCTCAATCTGAAAACTAAATATACAGATATCTGAACTTGATAGGATACTCAACATAAACTAAAACTTCAGAATTGAAAGATGTGTAAAAAAGATATAGGGCATCTGGTTGGGATGGGCTGGAGGGACAGTACAATGATGTTTGCTCTAACTATTCTAGCTAATTACAACACACATTGCAATGCTTCTCTTAACACATTCCCACCTCTTTATGACAAACATTTCCCTAACATGCATTCTTCACACATTTTCCTACTTTGTAAATGGATAGTGTGTTTCAAGGTTTCTTGAAATGGATATACTAAGGATTATGTTCATGTTACTATGGAAAACAAAAAGAAGGGGGCAGCAGATTTCCAATTTAAAACAAACTTTTGAAGTCAGATTGCCTTTTAAAAATTCCACCATTGTTTAAAAACATTTCTCTTCCAGCAAGCATATTATTCTCTAGCTGAAGTGATTTATTATTATTATTATTATTATTATTATTATTATTATTATTATTATTATTATTATTATTATTATTATTATTATTATTATTATTATTATTATTATTATTATTATTATTATTATTAGATGCCGCCCCACTTGCTTTACAGCAACTCTGGGCGGCTCACAAAAAAACAAGATACAGTATCAAAGTTACAAGTGTCACATCACAAAACATACCAAAAACACATATAAAAAACTTATCACAGGATATTACAGCATGCCCAGTGCATATTCTTCAACCATTATTTCAATACTTCACATGCAATAATTATCATAAAACACAGAGACCATCTAACAAGTACATAAAGACCATTTGACAGAAATCCAGCATAATATAATTATACATTATCTTTTAATACTACCTTGAGATTTCGACCACCTAGTAAAAAGCTTTGCAAACCCCTTCCAAAGGGCTATTATTCTACGCATGTACTATTCATATTGGTAACATATTATCATTCTCAAAATTGTTTGTGGGTACTCACTTTTACATAAAAATGTAAGAGCAGTAAACTATCTAAAGCAGAGGTTTCCAACATTTTAAAGCCATTGGCCAGACCACGCCCCCTCAGACAGCTGAGTGGGCCGGACTAGTGGTTCCCCCACCATAAAATGCTGCTGTAAAACATGTCTGCAGTTGTCGTAAACAGGCCATAGGTTGAGAACACCTGATCTAAAGAGTTGACTTTTAGAATGTTACACGTTAAAAGAAAAATACACCATTTGGTTTAAACAACATGTAAATTATTATACATACTGCACTCAAATAACAATTATCACTACTAGGAACAAGAACACTCAAAATAATGCCTTTTTATTTTTTTTTTATTTCCTACATGTTTTTCCAGCAATTTTGATCCCAAATTGTGATTCCTCCATTCCTGCACTGCGCATTATGTGTTCTATGTATAAGTTGAATAAGCAGGGTGACAAAATGCAGCCTTGTCTTACTCCTTTTCCTATTCCAAACCACTCCGTGATTCCATTTTCTGTCCTAACTGTTGCCTCTTGATTCATGTACAGATTTCTCATGAGGCCTATAAGGTGTTCCAGTATTCCCATTTCTTTAATTACCGGTACTTGCCACATTTTGTTGTGGTCGACACAGTCAAAAGCCTTAGTGTAATCAATGAAACAGAAGTAGATTTGTTTCTGATATTCCTTTGTTTTTTCCATGATCCATCTTATGTTGGTGATGTGATCTCTAGTCCCCCTGCCTCTTCTGAAACCCGCCTGCACTTCTGGTAATTCTCTCTCCACATACTGTTGCAGTCTATCCTGTATTATCTTGAGCATCACCTTGCTAGCGTGAGGGATGAGCGCAATTGTTCGATAATTTGAACATTCTTTGGCATTACCCTTTTTGGGGAGTGGAACGTATACAGATCTTTTCCAATCCTGCGGCCATTGTTGTGATATCCTATTGCTTTGTTATCCACATAGAAAGCAAAATGTGTCAATGATCAGTTGTTCCTAACCAGCAATTGGGATTCTTTTGGGCATGTATGGCTGCTGGTGTACAGTTGAGAATCTCAGGAGAAACTTGCTAGTTGCTGGCTAATAATGACTGAAATTTTATGCCTTCTCCCTTCCAAATATGTAACAAAGCAATAGGATTTCAGACACTGATGTAATGAGTCTATGCTAGCAATTGGATTTTGGCTGATTGGTGTAAGTCTATATATCAGAGCATAATAGCTACCTTCCTGTATTAGATCAAGGCTTGTTTAGTTCTGAATTTTGTCTTCAAGAGCAATATTCACAAGTAGGTGTGGCCTACATAGCCTTTGAACCCCTAAACCCAAAGAGTTGGGATTCATTTCTTTCTACATTTTTGATTTGTTTGCAGTGTTCTTCTGCCACTGTCACTATTTTGCTTTATAAATAAACTTAAAACTTAAATCCTAACCAAAACAGTATATTTTAATATAAGTTTCAAAGATCAACATTCATAACTGCTCAAGGACTTTCCACTCCATTTTGGTAACTGAATCCCATTCAAGTGGCATCTCTAATTATTTCATGTTACTCATAACAGACCTGGTGCGTAATCTGGGGGTCATCTTGGACTCACGACTACTGCTCGAGGAGCAGGTGGCAGCCGTGGCCAGGAGGGCTTTTGCACAACTTCGTGTAATACGCCAGCTACGCCCACTCCTAGACCGGGATTCCTTGCTCATGATCACACATGCTTTGGTCACCTCCAGACTTGATTACTGTAATGCGCTCTACATGGGGCTGCCCTTGGTGACCATTCGGAGGCTGCAGCTGGTCCAGAATGCGGCTGCTCGGGTAGTGATGGGGTGCGGGCGTTATGCTCGTGCCTCACCACTGCTTCGGGAGCTGCACTGGTTGCCAGTATGTCTCCGGGTGCAATTCAAGGTGCTGGTTATTACCTTTAAAGCCTTACATGGTAGTGGGCCAGGATACTTAAGAGACCGCATCGTCCCAAGGACATCTGTCCGTCCCACCAGGGCGGATCGGAGAGGCTCTCTTATCATTCCATCGGCTAGAGAGGCGCATCTCTCTAGCACCAGAAGGAGGGCCTTCTCCGTGGCCGCCCCGGCCCTTTGGAACCTCCTGCCAACTGAGTTACGTCTACAGACAGAGCTCCTGCCCTTTCGGAAGGGTCTAAAAACATGGCTAGCAGGGCAGGTGTGGGGCTCCAGGAATATGGGGTCCCATGTTGGGTGGCTGATCTGATGGGACAGCCACCCCTCCCTCACTCTTTTAAACTTTTTAAATCTTTTTAAACTTTTTAACCTTTTTAAATTTTTTAGATCTTTGTAAATTCATGGTTTAATTCTTTTTTAATTGATTTTTTAAAGTAATTTCGAACCTCAAGGTTTTAATTTATGAATTTTCTGTAAGCCGCCTAGAGTCATGTTCGCCTGATTAGGGCGGGATAATAAATCTAAATAAATAAATAAAAATAAAAAAAATAATAAAGATGGGACTGTGGTGGCTTAATGCTTAAGATGAACGTGGTGACTGGAAGGTCAGCGGTTCAAGACCTGAGTTCTGCAAGATGAAGTGAACTCCTGTCTCTGTCCCAGCTCCTGCCAACCTAGCAGTTTGAAAGCAAGAAATTGCAAGTAGATAAATATCTTTGGTGGGAAGACAAATAGTATTCTGTGCACTCCGGTGCTGAGGCATTCCTGCCACATGTCTAGACAGTACTGGGTCTTTGGCTACAAACAAAGATGAGCACTAAACCCTAGAGTCAGATACGACTGGCTTTTGAGCAAGGGCTACCTTTACCTTACTCATAAAGATTCCATTGTTTTTTTAAATAATACAAGCATTCTCAGGTGGCCTCATATGATAAATAGCCATTTAACACTTTCCTTGCAAAATGTGTATGTATTTATGTACCCAATGCTCCCCAAGCTGCTTTCCACCTGTACATAAACCTAGTGTATCCATGAGGAATATGACATAGGCCAAGCATATTTTCACCCACAGAGAAAAGAACTGTTGAAATGATTTTGGTGGACAAACAAGAGGCAAAAGATTAAATCATTCATTTTCTTTCTGTCAGATTTCTGTTTAGCTTAAAAGCATCTACAAGATCCTTTATACTACAGTAATAGCTTTTCTTAACATAAAAAAGCAGTTCTGATTAATTGTAATTCATCAACAGAAATTCTCAACAAAACAATGTGAATACAATGTCAGGATTACATCAGCAGTATAAAGTATCTTCTACATAAGCATAAAGAACTTACTGGCATTCCTGGGCTACCTCTTTCTCCAGGGTTGCCAGCTTTGCCCTGTTGAGATAAAATGAAGGTAATGCTAGTATCATATAGATTTCAAAGAAACTGCAGGTTAAAATAAATATGAAAATACAATAAATGTGATTATCAGAAACTTCTCTTATACGTACAATGAGTCCAGGAATGCCTTTTTTCCCTGTATCACCATGTTCTCCCTGAAAAAAAAAGAAGCAAGATAAATTTACTGTGCATTTAATAGCTGGTTAGTTCTTTTATTCCTTTTCTAAATCTCAAACTATGGATGTTTATCATCACATATGTAAGAGAATGCAGAGTACCTACATTATGTGTTTATTTGTTTAAAAATTTGTACATTTCTGATGAAAGTTGTAAGAAATCCTGACAAAAGATAATCCCAATACTGGCTCCACATTGAATAATAATGAACAGAACTCAGAACTAAGGAATGACACAAAGTTGAAAAACTGTATCTCAATAGAAGGGAGTTTATTTTTTATCCATTTTCTAACAATATCCTAGAACAGTGGTGGCAAACCTATGGCACGCGTGCCAGAGGTGGCACTCGGAGCCCTCTCTGTGGGCACCCATGCAGTCACCCCAACACAGAGTTTGTCCTGCCCCTCTGCCTAGCAGCTCAAAGAGAGTCTTCCTCTCTTCCCCAGCACAAAATTCACCCTGCCCCTTCTGCCCAGCAGCCCAATGGGAGCACTTCCTCCCTCCCCCCAGCACAGAGTTTGCCACACCCCACTGCCCAACAGCCCAATGAGAGCATTTCCATCCTCCCCTGTTGCTGTGTTGGCACTTTGCAATAAATAAGTGTTTTTTGGGTTGCAGTTTGGGCATTTGGTCTCTAAAATGTTCACCATCACTGTCCTAGGCTTTCTGGAGCACATTTCCTTGAGGACAAGAAAGACAAATACGTTAATATTACCTTAATACCTTGTGCCCCTTGCTCTCCGGGAGGACCATCTTGGCCTCTTGGTCCCTACAAATAAAAAGGACAATTCCTTGTGTATACTAAAATAAATAAATACAAATTTCAGCAATGATGCAATTATAGTACATTGCTCTGCCATACTTGCTGGCATTTCCATTTACAAGACACCCAATATTTTCACACACATACCAAAAACCCTGTTCTTTTTTTTTATTATGTGATCACAAACACAACTCAGGCTACAATCCGATGTGAGGCCGGTTGAAATTAAGGGGACCTAATCCTGAGGAAAAATCACAAACCAGCTTGTATCTCATGTGAAGTAATTTGAATTCAGTCCTGCTCACAAATACCTTTTAATTGCATTAGGGCTTGTCTACTGTAAATGGAAGAAAGTGGAAAACTGGCTCAAACCAAACCTTTCCTTTCCTAAACCAAATCACTTTAGTACAAGAGTATATTTTCAACAGATTACAGAAAGGGGCTAATCCTATCCATATGCTTTGATCCCAGCCCACAAAAACAGTCTTCCCTCTGCACAGCAATTAAACTTGGAGTAAAAGGGGAAAAATACTGCCTTATTATCAATGGAAACGTTTTCCAGAGGGATGGAAACAATTTTTGCAAACAGTGAAGAGAAAAGACAAAAGGAGAGAGAAAAGGAGAGCAAATCAAGAGGGAGAAGGGAAAACGGAACAGAAAGAGAGGGGAAAGGGAGAAACTAAACAGTTTGAAAGGTAGAAAGGGAACAAATGGGATAACTCCTTCCATTCTACCCTCCTTTTTTGTTTAGGGCCCTGTCTTGTATGTAGTGCCAATACAGTCCACAAAATAAGATGGCAGTCCAAGACACAGAAGCAGTTCTCCATTTCCACTATCCACATGAATGCGTAGAGACTTCCACATGAAATATATTCATGACTCCTATCCAGACATTCAGTACCGAGTATGAAAAGAACCACTCCAGAGCATTTCCAAAATGCTAACAAATCAAATGTTTACATTTCTAGAAGAAACAAAAATGGAAAAAGATAATCTATATTTATCTGGTTAAAATATGCAAGAGGAAATGTAGACCTGGGATATACAACATTTGATTAAAAGTATCTAACATCTGAGTATAAGTTTAAATTACAATAGACCAATTAATGTACGTCTAGAGAGTGAACTTTTTCACATTCTTATGAAAACTTAGTAGTACAGTATTTCTATAAATAGTATACTGTGACTCATTGCTGGCACTGCTGAACTGGATCAAACAGCAGTGAGTGAACAATTAACAAAATGTCATTTGACTGTAATCAGTGGTGATGGTCTGCTTAGTGCAGGGGTGTCCAAACTACAGTCCTGGGGCTAGATCTGGCCCCTGATGCCAATTAATCCAGCCTGCGCCATCCTCGTCACGCCCAAAAGTGGAAGTAAAACTTGCCCGTACGGGCATGTTTTACTTCCGTTTCTGGGAGTGATGAGAGTGGCATGGGCCGGATGAATTGGCATCGGGGGCAAATCTGGCCCACAGAGCATAGTATGGGCACCCCTGAACCACATGATCAACCCACGGCCCGAAAAAGTTTGGCCACCCCTGGCCTAGTGTATAAATAATGCCATCTAAACAAAACTGCTGCAGCTGTAACACTGACAAACTGTAACCACTGTATGTCTCATCTTCTGACAGAGTCAACTTTATACCAGAAAAAGAGTAAAGCATTTAGATTTAGCATTTATATAGCATTTCAGAGTTTTTAGAGGACTTCACACACACACACGTATGCGCCACGTGCGTGCGCGCGCGCACACACACACACACACACACACACTTATTTATTTATTTATTTATTTATTTATTTATTTATTTATTTTCTTTGTAATTAGTATAGGGTAGGTTAGTGATGCAGGGCATGCTGCAAACAGCAAGTGGAGAGGAAGCATTTTGCTTAAACATCCAGGGCTGTTTGATCTCCTCAACACATACCTCCAGGCCCCACCACATATGCAAAGGATTTAGGTCACCTCTTTCATCTTGTTCAAGGCCATGCTGATGCCAAGCAAAGATTATTGCATCTTAAAACTCTGCCATCACAGAACTCAGCAGTTTTGGAGACTTCTGCTCAATTTCATGACTTTGGATGGCCAGTAGATTTGCAGGTCTCATTTATCTCTCTCAGGGATGCAGACAATATCAGGAACCGCATCAACTGCTGCAGAATCGGACAGCTTAAGGGCTAGCATCATTATTGGCAGATAGTACAGTGAAGGTATGTTTAAGCAGGAGTCAGACTTGTGGCTTGACCTGTTAGTATCATCCTCCTTACCTCCTAGTCATATTGTTTAGCAGCCAGTCAAATGGGATGTATCCCCCACCCCTCTACTGTCAGGTCTGTGGGAGAGTGGTCTCCAAATGTATGTATCTCTGTATTGGCTGCTAAATTTATTGGTTGCTACATCTAATCAAACTAAGATATATAGACTATGTGTAAATGGCCTGTGTGCCTAGGGGTAAACAAACTATAACTTTATGTGTCTGGGTGCATATGTCTCCACTACTACATTGAAGCATTACTCAGCATGGTTCTGGGAACATGCCGTTTGTACATAGGACCTAGAAAACCAGGTTTTTCTTGCTCATGTGTAAACTTTTGACCCACACAAGAACTGCTCTTTTTCACTGCAATAGTGAAGACTGTGATGACAGAGAGGGGATCATTGTCATAATTTTCTTTCTTTGGGGGAAGGAAGAGGCTTTATACAAACACTGCCCTTGTTTCTCCCAATAGATAGTCACATAGTAGAGCTCTTTCTCTACTATGAACTGTACCACAAATGTATTTTAGGTAGAATAAAATAATATTACTCACTTGTTGTCCTTTAGGGCCTGGTGGTCCAGGAGACCCTCTTGCCCCTGATGGACCCTACAAATTAAACAAGGTTTTGTACATTAATGATTTCATAAGATCAATTGAAACAGCTTGATGATCTAACCATCACGAGAAAAAAAACACCCCACAAAATTCTACACTGCTTAAAATCAGCCTATTAACAAGAAGAATAAGAAAAAGGATAAAAATAAAAGTATTTACACCTGTTACTCACTTAACAGAGGGAGTTTCAGAACTGTTTTGCTATAGGAAAGAAACCAGGTAGATGGCTTCCAGGTGACTGGACCATGTGAAAGTCAAAATGTATTACTTTAATCCCTAAATATAGCTATAATTTTATCTCAAAGAGTTCCTTCCAAAAAGCTAAGAGTAGCAAAATGGCCTCATAGCATTCCTTTATATGAGTGGTCTTTAGCTTAGGCTGAGATCTAATCGGACTACATCGGATAACGCTAAAACTTGGTTCTACAAGTCTTGGTGTCATCCGGTTTTTAGTGTTATCCGATCCATGTTAAAATCCTATGGGATGGATCGGATAACGTTAAAGCTCCATAGAGATACACTGTAACCGCACAGGCTTTAGCGGTTGTTATCTGATCCATTCCATAGGACCTTAACGTTATTCGATCCAATTCTCCTCCCCAGATTACTTAACATTATGCGATTTTAGCGTTATCCGATCCAATCGTTATCCGGTGTTTTACTGTATTTAAATCCAGATCTTCCCAGCCTCTTTCCACTACTTTATCAACTGTACCGCACTGCTTTCAGAATGCTAGAAACCCGGGGTTTTCAAATAATTATTAAACTCATCTCAGCAAGTTGATTAGGAAAACATTTATGTATATGACATACATTTTTTACTATCTTAATATGGCCTTTTTTGAAGCACAATGATCTATCTGTCATGCATGGCAAATTTTCAAGGTGATGAGGGAATTGATGTTTGGTCTGAATCCCAGCCCTTTATGCTAGACCAGGAGTTCTCAATCTTTTAAAGCCAGGGGCCGGGTCAGTTTTCCTCAGACAGCTTCAGGGGCCAGATAGCCATTTTGCCCTTCCTCCACCACATGGCACTTCCTCGTGTGGTGAAGGCAGTTGTGGGGGAGGGGGAATGAAATGGTGCTGCAGACCGCATCCAACCCACAGGCTGCAGGTTGAAAATCCCTATGTTAGACTAATCTATCATTTATGTAAGCAAGTTCTCATTTCATTGATTTCTATAAGAAAGATAAGCATGAGTCACTTGTGCATTTGCTACCTAGAAAAACTTGGAAATATTGACTTTATGTTATGGTACACTGTTGTTGTTGTTATACTTACAGGCAATCCTTGTGGCCCAATACCACCAGGGCCACCTGGAAGTCCTGGATAACCCTGAAAAAGAAGTTGGTGAAAAGTTATTGTGTTTTATAGCCTGTTTGAACTGCAGTTGCTGAAATGTTCCCTAATGGCCTCTCCCATTGTATTACATCTTGCAACTTTTAGGCTTCAAATTGGATCATGACACTAGTGAAACTCAAGAGAACTTAAGACTTCATTGAGAACGAAGGGTTCTAGAAAGCTGGAGACTCTTTTTCAGAATGAACAAATGAATCAGTCCTGCAACTTGTCTCAGTACCCTGGCCTTTTGAAGCAGGATAACAATTTTTTGTTGTTGAAAATGATATCATAATAATTAAAAAGCAAAGCAAAACAATCACATTTATATACCGCCCACACACATCCTATGCCTTACTATTATCTTTCATGACCCAGGTTTGATAAGATTTATTCCATACATACATCACTGTGTACAAATACAGCTTTACCACCAAAAAAATTTGACTGGGGGAAGCCTTTGAGAGTTTTGGAGGTGGAGGGAAGCCTCTAATATTAAAAAAAATGGATGCTTCTGGTCCTGCTGTCTGGACTGAGACCAACATCTCAAATATTCTGATATTAAAGTCTATCCCGAGGCTTTCAAAGGCATCCCTAGTTGTAAAGAACAAACCCTCACAAGCCCCAGAACATGAAGGGTGGGGTTACATTAAATATTTATTTCATGATCCTTTACATGTATAGACATGCACATGTTGCTCATATAAATCTGAAATACCTCAATCTGTTTTGTCTGTCTATGGGCAAGTTACTAAGCCATGTAATGTTAAAATATAGGGTATTTAAAACAATTGAAAATCAAGCACTAAAAATTAAAGCATTAAAACTAATGCACTAAAATCTATATAGGCCATGAACCTCAACCCCAAGAGTCTGTAATAAATAAGTACAACTTCACTTGGCACCAAAATGATGTCAATTTTGGCACCAATCAAGACCCCAAAGGGAGGCCATTCCATAGTTGGGAGAAAAACTACTTACCATGACACCTTTTTCTCCAGGAGGGCCCATTGGGCCTGGACTACCCCTCTCCCCCTTGAAGGTAAACAACAAAATAAATAAACTTAGGGACTAGTTATCTTTACAATGTTTCTTCATTCTCTTAGAAGAGCAGAGGAAAAGATGTTAATGGGCTTTAGAATGAAATGATGGCAAATGAGCATATGGGGGAAATCTAACTATTAGCCTATGAGGGGGATATACTCTTGGGTAACCTTGCCATTCCTTCAGAGGTAAAGTGAGAATGAATGAAAAAGATAGTGGTCAAAATGGCTTTCACCCACCTGTCAAAATTGACAACTGTGTTGTGCTCCTCAGAAAGGAGGCGGATACACATATTATACAATAATTTTATCTCTGCATACCAAGAAAATCCACTTCTTTTACAATGAATTAGGAAACATTGTTTTCAGTGTGTGAAGTGTTACATTGTGGAGAAATAAACAAATAGTTTGACCACTGAAATATTGCTATAATAAGATGTGTGTCCATTTGCAAAAAATAATATTTGTGTTTGTAATTACTCCTTAGTACTACTTATTATGATTAAAATAAAACTCCCAGTTTGTTTTTCAATTATTTTATGTTGAAACTAACATAAATTGACAGTAATTTTTCACATTCTGATGTATATTATGTCATCAAACAATAAATTTTCCTCTAGTATTTTGTTTTTGAATTCCAGCTATTAAACTAGTTGAACTAATTTCCCCTTCAGGGTAAAAATAGGGCTGCTAGATTATCAAGCTCTCCAGTATAATCAACCTGACAGCTATTCGTATAATAGTTTCCTGTGTTTAGATTTAAGAAAAGGAATAAATAAAAATTCCTCTAATGTTCAAAGGATGTTAATAATAGGAGCACTTGGAAAAGCATGTTAAAACCTATTCAGCATCACAAAACAGATAAAACTTCTTACTCTCCAGACCAAAACCTTTTTTTATTGTTGTCATTTGAAATCCACAAAGACAACCCTATCAGGCATGAATTTAAAATCCATTACAGTTTTTATAAGAACAGTACAGTAATTGCCTTTCTATTCTGGTCATCTCTGGTAGGGTTGCTTTATTCTGCTAATGTAACTTTTAGCTCGCAGTTGTTTTATTTATAAACATGTTGAGTTGTATATAATCATATGATTTTAATTAGAAGTAGGCAGATGAAAATTTCCTTTTAAAATCTATAGGCCAGTGATGGTGAACCTTGGCACTCCAGATATTCTTGAACTTCAATTCACAGAAGCCCTGCTCAGCAGGTGTGCTTACTTAAGCTTCTGGTAATTGAAATCCAAGAACACCTAGAGTGCCAAGGTTGGCCATCACTGCTATAGGCAAACATTACTTTTGTCTGTGTGAGCTTGTTCAAAGACTGCTAGATTTTCATTCAAGATACAGCTCAACAAGACCAAATCTTCCATTTCTGTAAAGGTAACAAGTAATTAGTGTGGCTGTCATAAGTATGGATCAGGTTTTCAAAACATACTACTGGTTCTATCAAGTAAATGACAAAGCTCATCTAACTAGATGAGATTGTGAGGTTCTGTGATTGGGTTAAGGTTAGGGTTTGTGCCTAATTTATTAATCCAGCAATCCATTTCCCCACTCCAATTCGTGCAAGCACCGCTCTGGGCAGCTTACAACAATGGAATATTACTGTTAGTGAAATCACTACATTATCAGACATTAGCATACCTTCTCACCAGGGCCTCCTGATGGTCCAGTTTCTCCAGGTAAGCCAATGGGACCCTTTAAGAGGGGAGGAAAGGTAGTTAAGTGGACAGCATACAGCCCTGCCATCTGCATGTAGATAACTGGTCACATTGTACCTGGACAGCTACTGGGAATTCATATGGCCATTTCTTAGAAGCAAAATATTTTTTTCTGGTTTCCATTTTCTCATGTGTGGACAGATGAATGAGCTGGAGTACAGAGTTAGATTCCATCCTGTGCCACCCAGAAAAAGAGCCAGTCTGTGTACCCTTGCACTGTCCCAAAGCACCCCCAGAAAAAGGAATGGTAAACCACTTCAAGGTACAGTACTGTATTTCATACCTAGAAAACCCTGGGAAGGGTCAATATAAGTCCAAACTGATTTAGCAGCATACAATTAATTATTACATGTTTCCCATCAAAATGCTATTTACTATACATCATTATGATTGCCACCTGTAGTGCTTTCAAAAGATATTTCATTGGACTAAAGCTGACAGGTCTTCTCCCATAGGTTTTTACTCCTTGAGAATTGCTCTGTAACCTAGCTTTATGCTTGCTGAACCAATGGCTGGAATTGATTATGCATCTCTATCTGAAGCAGACTGTTCAGGTTATCCTGCTATAGTAATCGTGTAGAACTTACTGCCAGTGACTCAATGCCAAATGCCATGTGGCAGTTAACTAACCAGACGACACTGAGGACCAACAGCCCTCAATGCCGAAGTCCATAGGGAAGGGTGATAGTCCCCAAGTGGGTTAAATCCCACTTGAATTCATCTTGGTGGAGGGCAGCAGCTTCATCAGTCCTGGCCTGGGGCTGATGAGGACTTTGCATGCTAAAAGGGCTCAAGACTAGAAAGTGACTCACACAGCTAGATCAGCTGGATCAGCGGTACAGGTGTCATGCTGAGATGTGGAAGGAAGATGGAAGGCCACTGCATTATACTCTAAGGACAGTCTTCATGGCAGATCACCATGATGATCACCAATATTTGGATTCAGACAAAGAGGCAACAGAAGAAGATCTCTCTCTGAGCAACAGGAAGTACAACAGTAAACAACTGCTGATTAAGAGCTTCCTTTGGCAATTTTGGTTACAGGCAACTCATCCACAATTAAATGAAGTTGCATTCACTCCAAAACCACGAAAGGAAGCCATTAATCATCAGCAATTTGCCATGGCTGTTGATGCCATCCCATTGTTCAGGAAGAGCTGCGCAAAAGAGCTTATCTGATATATAAAAAAACTTAGATTAATAGCTTCGACTACCTGCTCCTTCCTTTCATTTGAGATTAACAGAGTCCACAGCTCATGAAAGAATTTTGCTGTGGGGTCTGTCTCCTAGTATGCATGATAAACAAAAGAAAACAGTCATAAAATCCCCCAAGCCTAGAAGCCTGCTCTTTTTTTCCCATTTCAGGGAAATTTTGCAGCATATGAACCAAGCCAAAGACATATAAGGCTGGATAATTTGTAAAAATGTATTAATAGCAGAATAAGGTATTAAGTAGAAGAGTAGCTACCAAGTATGGTAGCAGACAGATCAAATTTCATTAGAACAGGAACTGTCATTTTTCATCTCCCTTTAATTAGGACTAATCTGCTCCTTAATGTCTAGTTCTACCCTATATATTAAAGAACATCCACAGACTGATATATTATTAATAAACTTTGCAGGGACTGCTGTGGCTCAGCAGTTAAGAAGCTCACCTTGTTAGCTGGAAAGTCGGCAAGTCGGCAGTTCAAGACCTGAGTACTACATGATGGAATGAGCGCCTGTCTGTGTCCCAGCCCCTGCCAACCTAACAGTTTGAAAGCAAGAATTGCAAGTAGATGAATAGGGACCACTTTGGTGGGAAAGGATCTTGAGGACATGAAAGGAACCTTATTTGGGCATCTCCTGAGCAGAGTTCCTCCAGTAAAAATCCTTCCAACCCAAAAAGCACCTTTGTGTGCTTCTGACATGATTTTTTAAAAAACTAAACTTTGCTATCCCTGATATACCTGTCTAGACAGGCCACTGAGTTAGATATCTGGCTGTGGAGCTAGAAGTCAAGAGTTCATCCTCTTTGCACCTTCTGGGAGAAGAGCTCACCTGTGTGGTATCAGATAAGCTCCATGCCCCCTGAGCATCCCCAGAAGAAAAACCTTGAAAGTGTCACCAGAGGTTGGAGTCAACAAAAAACACATAATTATTGTTACAATTATTATCACTATATTTCCAACATCCTTTAAGTTTCAACTAATATAATTGATAGGCTAGTAAAATAGTTGACTCAGGCATATAAAACGACAGGAATGTATGAAAGGTATCTGTTTTTGTTTTTTTTGTTTTTGCTGTCAGAATCTAAAGATGTCAAGTTCTGCCAACAAGCAGGAAGCACTAAAATACAAGAGACATAATTTTCTAAACATAACTAATTTACATATTTTTGATAAACATGGAGCCTCCTTTTAGAAAAATGGGAATGACTAAGATCAGAGTTTGGAAGTAATACATGACAGGTAAATGTAAACTATCACAAAATACTTAGTCCTCTAATGACACCACTCTCTCGCACACACAAGTAATGCTTTTAGATGTCTGTTATTATTTGTGTCTAGGGCAGTGTCACATGGATGTAAGAAACTTATAAGTTTTCAAACCATAAGTATACAAAGCAGTCAGGGGATAGATCCAAAGGTGTTCATTCATACCTTTGAACAATGACCTTACTCTTGTTTCATGCAACTGATAATAAGAATAGAGAACAAGAAGCCTAGACGTGTGGTATTACTTAATGAACTAAACAACCATTGTGTACAAATGGCAAAGATGAGGTTTTTCCTTGACACAAGTTTTTCTGGAAAATTAATCAGAGAGTAGATCCCACATCTAATACATGCTTTGGACAGGCAAAGTATCTTCCAGGGCATCTGCTGTGTGTTAAAGAGCTGGAGTTCAGAAAAATAATTGAAAGCATATTCCATGCTTGGTGTGGAGAGTGGAGGGGGTGGATGAAGCATGTGCAGTAATAGCAATAACCATCCAAAGACCTCTTTAGTGGAAAGAATATGACCAAGTAGTCATCCTTAAGCAAAAAACATAACTCCTCCTTACCTAAGCTGTTACTTGTTAAACTTCCAGCTTTATCACTCATGTGAGGTTAGCGAACAGCCATGTTCATTTGCTCATCTTCTCCATCTTGTTCCCTTTGCTCTGGTATTCTCTAATCTATACACTTTAAAGCAGTGGTTCCCAACCATTTTTTGGCCGTGCCCACCTAAGCATCTCTAAAATCCTGACACTCATACACACTGTGACATATAATTCTTATTATTCAAAAAGTGAACTCCTATTCACATGGAGGAAGCCTTAAAAGCCATTAACTTGTTCTAGACATTCTTGAATTGCCCCCTTAAAAATCAAATTATTCCCCTGTGGGGCAAGTGTCCCATGTTGGAAACCACAGCTATAAAGTAAATGGTTGCAATGGGATATAAAGCCTTCCTTTGTCGTTTAAAACTCCTGATCAGGCAGCATTCTACATCATGCAGAAGCCTACGGTATCGCCCTCCAATACTTGAAGGAGAACAGAGCTGGCTGACAATAATGACACACAGGCAGTGGCTGATGAAGCATGAGTCTGTTCTCCTCCCCAAACAGTCTCACACCTGTAGAGGGTAAGGGGTAGAACGACTGAGCAAGGCAGGCATTTTGCTTCTTCTTCTTACTATAAATCAGGGATTCTCAACTTTTTTGTGCCATGGACCAGACCACACACCCTTAGACAGCTGAGCAGGCTGGACATGTGGTTTCCCCATAATAAACGCTGTTGTAAAACGTGTCCGCAGCTGTCATAAACAACAACAGTTGTGGGTGCATTTACGGTATGTTTTTGGCTGTTTCGCCACTTTTGGCAGCAGCAGCGGTGGCAGGAGCGAGGACGGTGCATTTTTGGCTTTTTTCGCCACTTCTGCTGCTTCCGCCACTTGCAGCGACAGCGGTCATGGTGGCAGGAGCGAGGGCGGTGGGCCACAAATAAAGGCACTATGGGCCGGGGCCGGCCCACATGCCATAGGTTGCGAACCCCTGCTATAAATGGATTTCATATATTTCTTCTTACCAATCCTTTCTTTTCCTCTTACTATTTTCTATCACACATGTATGCAGAAAAACACCTCTCTGGAGATTAAAAAAAAAACATATTTTGTAGGCACTGTGGTATTCTGAAGGAAGAGCCATGGAGACCACAGGTGACTGCTGTTATTTGCCTACCAGTGTCCAATACTTAAGCCTGCTCTTATGGCTCCCATTATTCAGACACAGAGAAGAAGCAGGTCATTCGAACCACAAGCATAATCTCTGCTTCTCTCTCCTTCATTGCTTTTCTGAAGCTGGGACAGAATATGCAACAATGTAATGAATACTATTACTAACAGATACCTGTGTTCAGAAATAGTTGTCAGACATTTAATGTGTTAGCATTTCATAGTTCAATGGCAGAAAACAGAAGTTCTCAAGATCATCCCCATGGATCTCTGCCAGGGGAAGAAGAAGCCAGGGCAGGTTGAGGACCTTGCCGCCCCTACCCCTGTGCCTACACCAACTGCCAGGGGAAGAAGCCAGGGCAGGATGAGGACCTTGCCACCCCTCCCCCTGTGCCTATACCAACTGCCAGGGGAAGAAGAAGCCAGGGCAGGTTGAGGACCTTGCCACCCCTATCCCTGTGCCTACACCAACTACCAAGGGAAGAAGAAGCCAGGGCAGGATGAGGACCTTGCCTCCCCTACCCCTTTGCCTACACCAACTGCCAGGGGAAGAAGCCAGGGCAGGTTGAGGACCTTGCCACCCCTACCCCTGTGCCCACCCCAACATATTGTATTGTAATATAATGTAATGTAATGTATTGTCTGTAAGCCGCCCTGAGTTGCCACGGCGAGTGGGCGGCAATATAAATTTGAACTAATAAATAAATAAATAAAAATCTCCAGCTGAAAGGATTTCACAGTATTCAGAAAGTGTTACACCAGAGATTTCAGTTTGGAATAGTTATTTTTCACATTAAAACTCTCAGGATTGCTAGTTACAGAACATGCCACTTGGGAGATCAGGCAGTTGGTAGTCCAGAAAGACAACTTTCCAAAGTTGAATGAATCAGAACAGACAGTTCATGCTCCCAAGTGGTTACACTAGAAGGAGGGCCTACTCAGTATCTACTCAGTCGCTTTGGTGGATGATCTCTGGAGAGAGCGGGACGGAGGGGAACCGTCTGTCCTTGCTCTTCTCGATCTCTCAGCGGCTTTTGATACTGTCGATCATGGCATCCTTCTGGGTAGGCTCCAGGGTCTGGGGATCCAGGGCACAGTGTTGTCCTGGTTTGCCTCATTCCTGAGGGGCAGGACCCAGTCGGTATGCCTGGAGAAGGAGAAGTCCAGCCCTAGGCCCCTGCAATATGGGGTGCCTCAGGGTTCGGTACTTTATCCTCTCCTGTTTAACATCTATATGAAGCCGCTGGGTGAGATCATCCGTTCCCACGGGGTAATATGCAGATGATACCCAGTTATACATCTCCGCCCGTGGGGACCCAAGCGGTGCGGTGGAAGTCCTCTCCAGGTGTCTGAAGGCTGTTAAGGTCTGGATGGGGGACAACGGGCTACAGCTGAATCCCGGCAAGACTGAGTGGCTGTGGGTAAGGGGTCCCGTGTTAACAAAGGAGCTTCCACCTTTGGTTCTGGATGGGGCAGCCTTGCCCCAAACAGACCCGGTGCGTAATCTGGGGGTCCTCCTGGACTCACGGCTACTGTTCGAAGAGCAGGTGGCAGCCGTGGCCAGGAGGGCTTTTGCACAACTTCGTGTAATACGCCAGTTACGCCCACTCCTGGACCGGGATGCTCTGCTTATGGTCACACATGCGTTGGTCACCTCCAGACTTGATTACTGTAATGCGCTCTACATGGGGCTGCCCCTGATGACCATCCGGAGACTCCAGCTGGTTCAAAATGCGGCAGCCCGGGTAGTGGTGGGGTGTGGGCGTTATGCTCATGCCTCACCGCTGCTCCGGGAGCTGCATTGGCTGCCAGTATGTCTCCGGGTGCAATTCAAGGTGCTGGTTATTACCTTTAAAGCCCTATATGGTAGTGGGCCAGGATACCTAAGAGACCGCGTCACCCCAAGAACATCTGCCCGTCCCACCAGGGCGGATCGGAGAGGCTCCCTCATTGTTCCTTCGGCGAGAATGGCGCATCTCGCCTGTACCAGGAGAAGAGCCTTCTCCGTGTCCGCCCCGGCCCTCTGGAACCTCCTGCCCACTGAACTGCGCCTTCAGACAGAGCTCCTGCCCTTCCGGAAGGGTTTGAAAACCTGGCTGGCTGGACAGGTTTGGGGACCTGGGAATACGAGTTCCCTTACCAGGTGGCTTATTTAAAGGACTGCCAACCTGGGTCTGGAAGTGGGACTGTGTACTGTTTTTAATTTTTGTGGTAATATTTTGATGACCTTTTAACTGATGTTTTATTGGTGTAAACTGTTTCTTATGCTTTTACTTTTATTTTTAGTGTTTTGTAAGCCGCTCAGAGTCGGGTTTTCCCGATTGGGGCGGGGTATCAAGTGTAATAAATAAATAAATATAAATAAATAAATCTGCTCTGGCCTTGTGGAGCCTCCTGCCAACCGAGTTGTGCCACCAGGCAGAGTTGCCAACCTTCAGAAAGGGCCTAAAAACCTATTTACCACAGCAGGTGTGGGGTACTGCCGGCATGGCAGCCCACCGCCCGCTGGTTGACATAAAGGCCATCCGTGTTTTAATTTTATAGGGAGGTTATTGTAAATGGTTTTAATAGTTTTTTAAAGTTTTAAGTGTTCTTTTAACTTTTTATATGATGGAGATGTTTTATATTTTGCATTTTTTATGTCAACCGTGAGCCACCTGGAGTCACTTCGGAGAGGGAGGTGGCAATATAAATAGAGTAAATAAATAAATAAAAATTCTGAGCTACGTGGGTTAGTGATTTGTAAGGCTGTTTAAGAAGACTATATGCCATTATTATTTACCTTTCTAAGAATAGGTTAGTATTATGGCATGGACATCTTTATGATTATTTTGCCCTGATGCAGTTGCTCATAACCAGCTGCAAGTTGCAACTAGGGTAAACCTATTGAATAGAGGAGTGGGGATTTGATGTCAACAACTATGTAAATTCATTAATCTAATAGGCCTACTATAGCTGTGACTTACTACTGGATTTCAGCCAATATGTCAAAACATTTTAACTTCCAGTTGCCTGCGGTCCATGAGATAGTTTTAAGGTTTTTTTTTTAATCAGGAGGCCTCTCTAAGGAGAACTGACATCTGTAAAAATCTGTTATTTGGACAGATTATTTCTCCTTTTGGCAACAAGCTTAACGTTTTCGAAACAGTAGCAACAACCTAGAAACATAACTCTTTGTCGGTCACATTAATTTTCATGTGTGAAAGGCTATTAGAATAGAACCCTCTTTCGGACGTACAGTATCTAAAAACATTTATGCACACTCAGCAATGGAAGAGACAGGTCACTCATTTATGTGTGTGCAGTGTAATGTGGTTTCAAAATTCTATCAACTACTAATTAAAAAATCTGGAACCCAACTGTGTACACCAGCACAATTGAGCTTTTCTTCCAGGGGCAATTTTCTCAGCAGCTTAAGCCAGTGTTTTTCTTGGCATAACCCCTCTCCCCCTGCAAACCCACACAACTTTATTTTGTCAAAGCTATAAATTTACTCATCGTTGACTGCAACTCATATCCGAGAATGCATTTTTTTTTCCTGAAGCAGGAAAAATGTCACTGGTGTGAATTTGTTTAAGGGGGATCTCATCTTGCCATGAAGTGACCCACATGCTATGATCATGGAGCCATCTTCTGTGGCACATATGAAATGAGACATTGCAGGATTTAACACTGGGACTGCAATGGACTGCCGCAGCCTTGAAGATATGGATGAGGTGCGCCTTCACAGCCAGTCCATCTGGCATGACCTCTTCTGCTTCCATGACCATTGGGAATCAGAGTTCCTCCTTCGCTCATTTTGTCGTAGGGCCCAATATCATTGTTTCCAGTGGCATTTTCTCCACTGAGGGTGACCATCACCCCACCTAAAAGGTCTCATCTGCCCATAGCCCTTGGCCCTTTTAGGGACTCAGGTTAGTTAACCGCCACCTGACACTCGGCATTGAGTCACTGGCTGCATGGTGTACTCCATTACCGTAGCGGGATGTCCTGGCCAGACAGGTTTGTATAATATAAATTGATAATATCTGGGTGATCATTAAAAAAGAAAGAATGCATTCAAACTATTGTATTTTTTTCTATTGTAGATAAAAGTGGAATTACATCAAAATACAGTACTATCTGCTCTTTGTAATAATAATAATAATAATAATAATAATAATAATAATAATAATAATAATAATAATAATAATAATAATAATAATAATAATAATAATAATAATCATCATCATCATCATCATCATCATCATCATCATCATCATCATCATCATCATCATCATCATCATCATAGCTCAGTTGCAGTCAGATATACCAAAAGACACACTAACCAAACTTTCTTTCTTTCTTTGTGTCAGAATGCACCGCAGCATATAATAATATACAAAGCTAAAATTAACACATCTAAAAACAAAATAGAATTTAAAAGGGCTAGATGACAGCTGCCCAATATCGGGCTATTTCAACAGCATTTCATCTTGCCAACATAAGGTCTTCCTCAGTGCGCATTGCATTGCATCATATGGGAGATAGTTTGTACTTCTCTGTGTTCACACAGGCTGTCATCTACAGGGAAACCCCACTTTCTCAGATTAGCCCTTGATCTTCCTACCCCTGCATGCAGTCTATTTAAAGCTTTCAACGCAGGCCATGGTTGTTCTTCGCCAGGCAGTAGTAATATACTGGCTTCCAATACTATTCTGCAAAACACCACTACTTCTCCTAGAACTGGTACTCTCTTCTGTCCTGCAACCATGTTTACCTGCCTCTCAGTACACCCTATTCAGGATGCCTCTAAAACCCTTTGGAGAAGGTTGTTGTTGTTTTTTGGCACTATGGAGGAATAAAGCAGGAGGAAAAAGGAAAAAACCAGTTATGTTTGCCTTAGAGATCCAAGCACACTTTACGATCTCCACCTGTGTATTTTGAGGCGAATGATCAAACAGTGCCCACAAGTACTTGGATGCCAATGAAGAATAAAAAATATTCCTTTTCATCTGCAACTAGCCCTTTGTGTCTGTGGGCATCCATTGTTAATAAAGGGCTCCTACGTCAACAATAGAAGTGGTATATACTTGTGGAGAGCCTTTGCCCACAACTGACTGAGTCAGACATAGGTAGGCAAGGAACATTCAGAATTAAATTGATGCATATTGGGCTCCCCCCCCCCCCCCAATTTAGAGAACAATAACTGGATATAAGTCCTGGCCAAGCTTGCAACAAAGAACAGGTAAACATCTCTGGGATCCTGTCACAGAGCATGTTCTGCAATCAGCAGCCTCAGTTCTGAAGAATCATGTATTTTAATCGAAAGAGGAGCTGTTCAAGTCAATGGATATTCCATGTTAATGTTCTAAGGAAAACTTTGAACCAAAATAATAATTTTCACTGTTACTTATGCCCTGTAAAATCCAGCTGTTCCCAGCATTGATTTAAACTGTTTAACCAGGAGATGTGGAACTAATGTTAAAATTGTTAAGTATAGAATTGGCCTTGGTTTTTGAAAAAGTACTTCTATTATGGCTAGCACATAATAAGCTCAAGTTTACTATTTGCTTGTTTGACCATTTGCAAATGAGATAATCATTCATTAAATAACATTTATTATAGAAATTTATTACAGAACTTTCCTTCATTAAAAGTGGTCAGATAAGTAAATAATACATTATGCATATAAAATGCATTTGCCAGCGAAAAAAGGGATTTTATATAAATATAATAACTAAAACAATCATACATAAATTTATTTGTCTGATTACTTAGAAAAACTAGAATAAAACCTCTTAGACTTTATTTTAAAGCTAACTTATTCTAATTCTCTCTGGATTGTTAATATCCGAGTCCTTCTGACTCTTGCTCCAATGTTTTATAATACTTTATGGCAGGGGTGTCCAAAGTACGGCCCATGGGCCAGATCTGGCCTGTGCTGTCAAATCATCTGACTTATGTCACTCATGCTATTCCCAGAAGCAGAAGTAAAATATGCACGAGCATGTGCACAACGCACCCGCACATGCACATTTTACTTCTGCTTCCGGTGGGAGGAACCATGTGAACGGCCTGTGGTCTGAAAAGTTTGGGCACACCTGCTTCATGGTATCACAAAAGTGGTGGCATAAATTACCTTCCAGTGGCATAGCGTGGGGGACAGGGGGGCGGCCAGCCCTGGGCGGCACTTTTTAGGGGCGGCAAACTGTCACTTGTGCATATTGGTATTCTTGGACTTCAATTCCCAGAAGCCCTAGAGGCCACTGCAGGGACGGGTGCCAGCGTCTTGGGTCCCACCCAGAGGGTGGCAAATTTGACTTATGCCTTGGGTGGCTGGAACCCATGTCCTATGCCCCGGGCGGCTGAAACCCACGCTACGCCACTGGTACCTTTACTAATGGAGTACAATCATTAACACTTGATTAAACTAAGACCTTTATGCTAGTTTCATTTTCTTATTGTTCTAAAGTTTTTCGGTAAGCTTTACATTACCCCTTGGCTTTCTTTTTTGTTTTGCTTAACTCATGGACACATAGAGATTGACAATCCAAATGCTGCAGGGACAAACTTGTGTGCTCTTAAAGATAGCAATCAGACATCTTTGCTAGTGTTTACGAGCCTAATCTCAGAGTGTTCCTAACCCAATCTTTTTTACCCCTTGAATGGCCTTGTATTTTTTCTGGTGCAGGCAGGATTGTACTGGTTCAGAATGGTTCCAGCATGTGAGACTGCTGAAACTTATCGAAAAGAAGGTAATGGTTTCCCTTGCACAAAAGCCAGTCTTGTCCAACATGCTCATCTCATGTACAGCCAAAGAGCAAGCACTGCTTGCGTCTGCAGATGTTTCCAAGGATCATGTGGCAGGCATGACTAGATGCAGGAGTGCATGGAATGTTGATACCTTTCCCACTGAAGCAGAACCTATTTATCTACTTGCAATTTCTCGCTTTTGAACTGCTAGTTTGGCAGAAGATGGGACAGATGACGGGAGATCACTCCATTATGGTACACTTGGGTCTCAAACTACCAACCTTCTGGTCATCAAGCTCAGTGTCTTAACCACTAAGCCACCACAGCCCCTATTAAAAACAAACTTCCTCTAAACTGCAGGAGTTAATCCATTTTCTCTTGCCCCTATCTTCATTCCTCCTGTTTGCAACTAAAGCAAGAAGATGTCAGGAGAACGGGACTGACTTGTGCCACAAGGTGATGAAGTATAGTTTAGATTTTCTTTTAAACAGAAAAAAGAACACACAGAGAGAAAGGTTGGTTGGAGAAAGCACTCTGTCCTCAGCAAGCAGAGAAGCTGTCAGGCTGCCCACTGATGTGATTTCCCTCTCACCACCTCCCAGTTTTGGAAAGCTGTGGAACTGTAGAAGAGAAACACTTTTCTAACCAAACTTCAGGAATCAGCTCTCTAATGACACAGAGATTACTTCTTTGGACAGAGTCTGTTTGTAGACTCTGAAAGCTCACTCAGAGTCTACAAGCAGCTGACAAAATACATTACATATAGATCTAAGTCAGGGGTTCTGAACCTGTGTAAGCCAGGGACCAGATCACGCCCTCTCAGATTGACTGGTGCTCCAAAGGTGGCAGCAGCAGCTGGACCACCCCGAGTCCCCACCATTCCCACGTCAGCAGCAGCAGCAGAGGCGGCAGCGGGACCACCAGACTGGATGGCCAACACTCCCCCATGCCATTGCCACCACCACTGCCACTGCCAACACTCCCCCCCATGGCACTGCCACCAATACTTCCCACACACACCACCAGTCCAGCCTGCCAACACTCCCCCAATGGTGACGCTGCCTGCTTACCAGCATGCCATGGGTAAAGGAGGGTTCCCGACTGTCGTGGGTGTCTGCTGCTTCTGCTTCCGCCGCCTCAATCCTTGTCTCCACCGCTTGGCTTGGCATGTCCCTAATCCCACTCCAAAGCAGGGTGGATGTTGTAAGCCTTCTTAACAAAATCTACCCTGCTATGGAGCAGCGTTAGGGACCAAGCCCAGTGGAGGAGACAAGGGCGGCGGCAACAGTGGATGGAGTGAGGGTGTGGGCTGGATGGATTGGTACCACAGGCCAGATTTGGCCCACAGGCCATACGTTGAGAACCCCTGACCTAAATTATTTAGATTATTTTATTCCATATGTTCATCTGAAAATCAAGACTGGTACCTGAGATACTTTCATACTTCCTCTGTAAATTAGAATATGTTCTAATTTTGTATAATTTAACCTGTTTTCAAAACAGCACAATTTATTCCAAAAGCAACACATTTGTTGTTGTTCAGTTGTACAGTCAAGTCCTACCCTTTGAGACTCCATGGACCATTGTGCGCCAGGCTCCTCTGTCTTCCACCATCCTTCTCAGCCCACTCATATCTGCGCCCATTGCATCAACAATGCCATCTAGCCACCTCATCCTCTGATGGCCCCTTCTCCCTTTGCTTCTATCTTTCCCAACATCAAGGCCTTCTCTAGTGAGTCCTCTCTTCTCATTTGGTGGCCAAAGTACTTGAGCTTAATTTTCAGTATTTGTCCCTACAGTGAGCAGTCAGGGTTGATTTCCTTCAGGATTGACTGATTTGTTCTACAATACTAAATAGAACCCAGCATATAATCCAGAGAACTGGTATGCAAATAAATATATCCAACATATACATGAACTGTGCTATTCCAGCACAATTCTGGAACAGTAATACACAGCATTTATCTCCTGCTGGGTCAAATGTTCTTCTACCCTTCCCAGTTTCTCTCGTGGAATTCTCCCTGAGAAAACTTTTCATGTGACCAGAGAAAGATTTTGTCTCTTTCTGAGGAGGAGAATGGGGAGCGTAAGATAAAGCCTGCACAATGTCAATGATGTCACCATTACCAGCAGACTGCTGCTGCTGAAACTCTGGAAGCTCATTAAAGATAAAGGTAAAGATCTCCCTTGGTCAAAAGCCAGTCATATCTGACTTTAGGGTTCAACACTAGTGTCTGTTTGTAGCCAAAGAGCCAGTGCTGTCTGCATCTGGAGATGTTTCTGTCATTATGTGGCAGGCATGGTTAGACCACAGAATGTATGAAATGCTGATACCTTTTTCACTGATGTGATACCTATTTATCTACTTCCAATTTCTTCCTTTCAAACTGCTAGGTTGGCAGGAACTGGGACAGAGATGGGAACTCACTCCATCGTGCTAGCACTTGGGTCTTGAACTGCTGACTTGCCAACCTCCCGGTTGTCAAATTCAGTGTCTTAACTGCTAAGCCACCTCAGTCCCAAGAGGAGCTCATTAACAGATGCTTAATATGCAATAGTCATTTCCTGCTTCTCATCCCATATGGTCGCATTCTTATTCCCAAAACATAGTCACATGGTTTAGATGTTGTACTTCATGCATCTGAAGTATACTCCTCAAGGGCTCACACAGACAACTTTTAGTGTTAAAGATGCCACAGTACAGTACTTTTGTTTTGATTTTATTTTTGTTCCTGGAAAATAAAAAATAACTTATTCTTACCGTTTCACCAGTTTTTCCCAGAACTCCTTGATCTCCTGTTTCACCCTAAGAATTAAAACAAATCAGCAATTCAGCACAAGATTGCATTTTACTAGAGAAGGAATGTTCAACATCTACATGCCTCTAATAGAATACTGTACTCTAGTACTGTACTTTATCAATCTCTATGAGAAAAAAAATATTGTCTCTCCAGTGATTAGTCATTTTATAATTTAATATACTAAACCAAATTTGCCATCTCTTCTAAGCATTTCAGCTTTCTAGAGAATTCTACAACTACAATATGCTCATTTTCCAAAGCGCAGTATACCCATGTATAGAAACATATATTTAGTCAAGTGAGGAGTGCTTTCTGCAAGTCCCAGTTGGTGAGAAGAATGCTGTGGTATGCCTTCTAGAGAGGTTGATTCAACCAGTACACAATGCAATTAATTAATTAATTAATTAAATTATGTGCCCATTATATCGCTTGTGCCTTTAAGGCTCCACTACAGATTTTGCGATAATGGCCTAAAGACCTTGTATCCAATATAATTAGACTGTCACTCTGCCTGTGATGCACCTAAGAATACACTAACTCACATCTGCAAAAGTGCACCAATGATACAACTCGATGGTCAAATACCATGACTTGCTTCACTTATAGAACAGGTGAATGCAAAATACTTTTTATTGACCATATGATGCAAAGGCTCATTGAAACAGGCACAGGCCCTTTTGCTCCAAAAAAGCTTTTTTGCTCTGCTACTAAGGGGATTTCGAGGCATGATGCTCAGGATCGGGGAATATGCCCCAGTATTTTCTTTCCTCTTGTAAGGCCCAGAGTGGGTTCAAAATGGAGACACCCTGGTTCTGAAAAATGGGGGAGTGCGGCTGTTAGTTGTGCCTTTACAAAGAGGGGAAAACATGTTTTCCCCTGGAGAATGGCCTATAAGCTCTTATCATTTCAGGTGGGCATTTCACCATAACATTCCTTGCCTGTTCCCATTAACAAGGAAGGTGGGTGTGGATTCTTGAACCATGAGAACAGGAGGTGGGTAAAACATCTGAGAATAAGGTATCCTAATTTCCATATGGTATTTCTGATTGGTTTCCATCACGAGTGACAGCCTGACACAGCCTGATGGGTTCCTAAGTGGGGAAAAGATATATACGCTGAAACTGCTTGGCTAGAGAGTTTGCTGTTTTACTTATAATCATGTAGTCATGAAATAGATTGAAGCTGAGATAAGCCCTTTATGGCTTCCAAAATTAGATAGTTTTTCTTGTTTTTAAAGTGCCTCTGACTGAAACTGTTCTATTTTGGCTATGAAATCTTCTGTTTTGCTGAAACTATTGCTATATCCACTTTTTGCACGTTGCCAAATAAAGAAATGAAATACAGTATCTGGAGTTTTTCTGGTTCTTTTGCTACCTTTTGACATTGTAAGCCTCAGTTTATCTGTCATCTAGCTAATTAGAAAATGTAGGTGCTTAGCCACATTGAGTGTCATCCAGGTAAATTCTATCTCACCTGCTGGCCCAGGTGTGGCATGGGGAAAAACAGAATTTCACACCTCCCAATCATCTGCCCATTTTTTTATCTATACCTTATTATTTGGCCATCTTTATTAATAAAAAGATCTACAGACATGGGACCAGAGGAAAGAAAGAAGTGGGACAATGAGCTGAAATGCAAATTTTAGTTTGTTTTGTTTTCACGTCAGAGAGTACTCTGGGTTGAAAGGATTTTTGCAGGGGACACCCAAATGAGGCTCCTTTCATGTCCCCCATCATGCAGCTCTTGGGGAATCAAACCCCGTCCTTCAGCACAATGCTTTTACCCACTGAGCCACCAGGGAGCTACAAATTTCAGTATGAATGGTGAATTCCAAATCAATCCATAGCTTCCATGAAATCACTGAGTGCAGTTTCAAACATAATTCAGGCTACAAATCAAGTACTGTACAGTGTAGCTGCACTCAAAAGTCACTCTTGGTGACTAATAGTGTGAACATTATGTTGGGATTTTTTAAAATAAGAATTCATAAAAAAATCACCTATTTCTTCATATTTAGGATAGAAAGAATTTGAGATCTAAAAACACCCAAAATATTGAGTGAGAGAGAAATCAGTATGTTTGGGTCTATCTATCCAGGCTCCTTGACCCCCACTTTAGCATTATTTTCAATGGAGTGATATGTGAATTTTATGTGAATTTTATGTAAAATGGAGAAAAGATGCAACTTCTCCAACAGAAGTAAATTGCTTTATGAAATTTCTAGGAGAAAGCTATTATACCCTGTTTTAAATCATGTATCAACTTCTGCTTGTGAAGTAACTATATTCTATGCTTCTCACAAGGCACACACCCAAAATAGCACTTTGGATTTTCTCTTACAAAGGCTTAAACATCAGGAAAGCTTTATTCCTACCTTGAGGCCTTCTGCTCCTTGCTCGCCAGCATAACCCTTCCGTCCAGGTTTACCCTATATTCAAACAGAGAAACATTTTTGCTTTTAAATTGTTTTTGAACCCTTTGTGCCATTGATATCACCGTTAATGAACATTACACCACACTTGAAATGAACTACTTGTGTGACTGGGGACCAAACAGATTGTCCCCCACCCACTCACAACAGCTGGCTGACAAAGATGTAGGAGAGAAAATAGATGGAGTGTACATGTGATTTTGAGTGGAGAAGCAGTTCTCTCCAACAAAGACCACAGCCTCCTGTCAGTGTTGTTTGTTGACAATAATTGGGTGTGTGTAGGGAGGTTTACACAAGTAACCGTATATAATTACAATTATTATTTCCTTTTGTTGAAACAATCATTTATTTCCATGTCTCACAATGCTAATTCCAGTGTGTTATTCTGCAAATGAGTTGCTTCCAAGAAGGCATGTTCAGCCAATAAAACCCACAATTGTTCTCAAAAGTTCAAAAACAATGCAGTATCTCTTTTATAGGTTGGCCATAAACCCAACTGTTCTTCCTCTGAAAAACAACAGAATTCCAAGTAACTGATCAAGCTGGAGAAGCATACTGAGAAATAAAGAAAAGGAAACTCTTCTTCTTCTGTATCTAGGCCAAACGTGAAACTGTCAAAATTAAGCCACCTTTGGTGAATTCATTTACATGGATTCATGAACTGATTTACATGGATTTAACTCATCATATAATATGTCCTAAAATGTTAAATAATCTAAATCAGTGATGACGAACCTTTTAGAGACCGAGTGCCCAAACTGCAACCCAAAACCCATTTATTTATCGCAAAATGCCAACATAGCAACAGGTTCGCCATCATTGATCTAAACAATCTATACTGTACCAAATTTGCTCATCTACATATTGTTTCATTTTTCCTTGGCTCAGTGCTCTTATTAAAGATTCCAAATCTTCAGCTATACAAGTGCAGCCCCAATATATTATTAATGCACAGATGCACAAATACAGTTTTCCTGTTCAGAGGCAGACTACCTGTGATTACCAGATGCCAAGGACAATTTCTTTCATGTGATGTCTGCAATCTTTTAAAGGGGCACTGGTTAAAAATCTGAGATAATCTCCTCTCCCCCTTCCATATTCACATCAAAGCACTGCAGTGTAAAATTATGGACATACATTACATAAATGCAGTGATTGGTTGGACAAATTGTATGAGTTAATGGGGAATATTACACCTTGTGACAAAATAAGATCAGTGGTGGGATTCTGCAGGTTCGACCCAGTTTGCCAGGATCAGTAGCAGAAATTCCAACTGACCCTGCCCACCCAAGTTTTGAAATAAAGTAATCCTAATTTGGGTGAAATGCAGGGCTTTCCCCCTGGCCACACCCACCATACCACACCCACAGAGTAGGCAGTAAAAAAAATTGAATCCCACCGCTGAGTAAGATCCCTACAGTATTTGATATTCAATCATTTTCCAATTGAGATTGGTTCAGTAAAGATGGTGCAGGAACCTCAAGCTATAGAGAACAACAGATGCAAGTTGCATAAATCAGTGTGGCATTTCTACTTAGTGATATCTCAGGACCCTAGTTAATGATATCCAGGTCTCTCAGCTTCCCCACACACACACACACACAAATGAGGCTCTGTTCTTGGAAATCTATTCAGAAAAAAAGAGGCAGTGGTTGGTTGGGAAGGAATCTGGGTTGAGCAAAATAACAACAGGCAACAATAATCTGAAGCATTTTACATTTGGTAATGGTTTAAAACATTTGACTAATATTTAGTCCACTGAGATGAGTATCAAGCATATCTATTCATTTTATCAAAGTGTCTTTCTCTGGATTCTTATTTTATAATGCTTCTTCTCCAAGAGTGTCCAGGTAAATTGCTATGATTTGAAATGGGTTTCTATGAATTGTTTTCTTATATCTGATGTATGCCAATTATCTGATGTATGCCAATTTATGCATATAAATTGTGCAGAGATTGTCCCATTTGTCCTATCATTGCAGGCAAACGATAGCATAGATCACATTAACAGAGGGACAAATAAAAATGTCCTGGATGCATGCGACATTACTGGATCCAATAATCATGTTTTCACGTTAAATGTGAGGGTAGAGCTGGCATCTGGGTTTTTAGCAGGGTATAATTCCCATCACTATATTTGTGTTGTGTAACTTGTTGCATGTCAATAGTTGCTTGAGATTGAAGGGTTTTCTGTAAACAAGTATAGGCTTGCCAGCAACCATTTTGGAGAGTGATGATGAGTTGGAGATGATTTATGATGAGTGCGAGTGGTCTCAATTGTGGGATGAAAGTGACTACTAGTGGTGTCTGATCATTTTTGCTTCTGAATCTTCTTGAAGTAAAGAACTTCTGAATATTCATATTGCCTGTTCCTTAACCATACTGGATGATTATAGTAGTCTGAGAAAAGCATGTTGTAGGCCCTTGACTTTGGAGTTATCTTATGGATAACTGGAGTTATCTTATGTATCTAAGGGCTTGGCTGTAAATAATAGATTGTGTGGTGTGGTCAGGATGGATTTTTTTTTGGCTGCCTGAAGAATGCATTTGCATTAAAAGAATAGTTGGTTTCATAGTTGCTCAGTTGCTCTCCTGCTTTATTTCTGGCTATCAAACCAAATTTTCAAAATGTTTGGATCTGTTTTAATTCCTAACTTTGCACCCCAGCTACTTAGGACTATCAGCACCATCCTGTTTAGGCATTTGCTCAATTTCCTCCTCAACATTTGTGTGAAAACTTCCAGCTTCTTCTTCTTCGGCATCTGTAGTTGCAGCATGGACCTTAGTGATGGTTATGTATCAACTTTCCATGGAGCCAAACTGACTTTTCAGTGGAGAAAAGTCTCACATTCAGTGAGACTTTTCATTGGAGCTCTAATATTACACACTGTTATTCTTTAATGTTCCCCATATGGTCTTGTTGTCATATTCAAAATGGCCACCGTCTCTTACGTTCTACCAAAAGCCAGACATACCCAATGAGGGCAGAATGTTAGAAAACATTTTCACCACATAATTCCCAGTCTATATTGCCCCTAAGGTAAAAGGCAAAAGAAGAGACTTCTGTATAAGGCAGCAGGACTGATACATATATTTGAAGCATCACTGAGTAAAAGTCCTAAGAATCCCCACACACACACACACACACACAGCAAAACAATACTGTCTCCATAATTCACTTCTATAATTGCTACAGCCAATAGGAAAATTTGAATGTATGCTAAGGTGCACCAAAAAATGACCCACTGAGAATATTTTAATATGCACAATTTTATTTTTAAAAAATTCATTTACAGCTTATCCAAAGTACTACTCCAATGTTGAAATGAGAATTACAATAGAATCCCACTATATGGTTGTTTCACTATGCGGATCCAATGGGAGATCCCCCGCATAATTAAAAAAATGTTTGTTATACGTGGTTTCCATTAACTGGGGTATATCCCAGTTAGCGAAAACCTCGTATAATGGGGGGGGGGGGATTCGATATGCGGGGTATCGCCTTTGCATAATGAATGCTTCGTTGTATGAATTTTTCATTAAATGAAGCATTCGTTATGCGGGGTTCCACTGTATATTAAGCACATTTTAGAAGGGTCTGTGTTTAGATACCAACCTAGAAATCTATAAATATCAGAAACTACACAAAATTATGTACAAGCTGCTAGACTGTGTTTCTTTTAGTATGACTATAGTTTAGAAAAATAATTTCTTAGATGAAAGCTCTCACAAACCCTCAGTTGACATCGCCCCTCACACTGTCATCTGAGAGTTCTGAGAGCTATCATTAAAAATAGTAGTTCTTCTAAATTCTGAACATAAGAAAATGCCAATAAATCTGAAAGATAATTGAATTTCAAAGTATTATCCATTCAGGCTCTTATGACTAGGCAACAGTAATACAGTACTCAATGAAACCCTACAGAGCTGGAGTCAAGAGAAATAAGGCATTCTGTGCTTGAGAGTAACACGTACCATGAGAATGGATGTTACTATGGAATTCAATGGTAGTTAAATGACTTCTGATCGACAAATATCTCAGCTCCCCACAAATGACTCAAACTTGCCAGGGCTTGATTGCCTGTGCAGACCTGCGATGGGGAGGGTGTTTCCAGATGGGATGCAACACACTGCAAGCGTTTCTGTAATAGCAGCCTTCCAGCTCCATGAAAAAGGTAATACAGTACAGTATCTTGGTTTTCAACAGTATACAGAAAAAACATTGTTTTGAACTGTTCTCCTTGTAGCAGGTAGCTATGTTTCCACTTTCTAGTATTTTTAAACACTATCTACATTGATGGTACCGCATGAATTCTAAAATAATGTTTATTGTGGAAAGTTACGACATAGAGAAATAACATTTTCAAAGGTCACACCAATCTGTGATAAGAAACAGCAGCTCACATGATGTCACACTTCTAGACAATTTATCAAACTACAGTGGCTACCCTTTTGGGGACCTTCACTTTCAACAGCTGCTCTGCTTCAGGTTTAAAATTTAAATTTTCCATACTTACTCTTGGGCCAGTCCCTCCAATAGGTCCAACAGGCCCTTCTTCTCCCTGAAATAAAATTAGGTCAGCAACCATTCTTTCTTGGATCTTGCGTTTATTTTACATACTTGGAGAAACCGTGAACAAGTGTTTGATTACATCTCAGAGAATTTTAACATTCATTGAACTAACAAGTGTAGAATCAGATACAGTAGAATAGTAAAGGTAAAGGTTTCCCTTGCTTGAAAGCCAGTCGTATCTGACTCTAGGGTTCAGTGCTCATCTCTGTGTCAAAGCCGAAGAGCCAGTGCTGTCTGCTTCTGCAAACATTTCCGTGGTCATATGGTAGACATGACTAGACACGAAACGCTGTTTACCTTCCCATCGAAGTGGTCCCTATTTATCTACTTGCAATTTCTTGCTTTCAAACTGCTAGGTTGGCAGGAGCTAGGACAAAGTGCCCATCATCTAAAATCTCTACTTCAAATATTTGATTATTTCAAATTACTTAGGTAGAAAGAGTTTTTCAATTCTACAGAGATATCACATTATAATTCACCTGCCTCTCAAATTTAATTATTTATTTTTAATAATGCTAAAATAATTTTCTGATATTTATATGTGGCACTGAATTAATCCTTTGCTTTAATTTATTAAAGCAAACAAATTATTTCAGAAATGAAACCTTAATTCTTCAGTGTATGTGCTAGCTGCATGTTTCAGCTCATTTAAACACTGTAAGAAAGCCAATGAATATGCAACCTAATGATGAGTACCTGCCAGGACTGTAAAGTATTTTGATATTCAAATCAAAACAAAAGCAATCAAACAAGTAAAAATTGGAATCTGGGTTTAAGAAAAAATGTCTTCAGTTGAGATAACAGTCACAGATCTTACCTCGGCTCCTTTGGGGCCTAGTGGTCCCGGAAGTCCTCTGTCACCTAGAAATCCCTAAGTGACAGACACATAAACATAAAATACTGTGAGAATAAAAACTAAGACAGGTCCAATCCTTTTATCCACCTACACTTTCCATCAAGATTCCCTTACACAAAACCTGAACTAGTAAATCTGCAGTCATTTGACTGTCTCTGTAGTACAAGGTCCCACAAACTTGGCTCTCCAGGTGTTCTTGGATTTTAATTACCAGAAGCCCAAGTCAGCACACCTGCTCTAGAAGAACCATATTTATATAAATATTTACATGAACATTTCAGTTAGACACTACAAAACTATAATGGAAATTTGCTCTTGAAGTCAGAGGAAATGATTCAAGAGCTGGTAATCTCGACATTTTGAAGGCACTTAGTTATTTATTAGGGCTAATGGATTACACAGAAAAAGCCTACGTGAAGAATGTGAACATATTCAGATACCTCTTGGGCAATGAAAGCATCTTTCTACTCTAGGAGCATTAATGTGAGGAGATATGAACACCACTGGATGATTTTTACTATATGAATGTGACAACAGCTTGCAAGAGGATACCAATAACAAAAGGGCCTCTATAAAGGCCATGACAAACCATAATCTCGATCAATGTAGAGGCATTGTCAACACTTCAAGAACATCTATTGCTTCAGCTCTACCACAGACATGATTATTATATACCTTTTAGTCAATAATTGCATAGAGACAGCTACTGAAAATGCCCCAAATAGCCAGCATGAGACTTAACATGGCTCAAACAATGGGGAGACCCAGTCCAGACTTCCACTGGAGGAATACCTCCGCTTCCAGTCATGAACCACTGAAGACTGAGTTTTATCTTCAACTCTATGACAATTAATGACTAGAAACAGAATTTTGAACCCACTCAAGTACTGCCTGTTTGCAAACAGCAACATATTGTAACTTTCTCCCTTTTCTAGTATTCTGTAGGCCCAACACAGTTTATATTTGTTGACTGGATTCAGAGATTATAAACTCAAAAGGTTACATGAATGCTATGCTGTTTTGGTGTCTAATAAGGAATCACCATTATTTACAATTAAAGAATAATTAAGTCCTAATTGAAATAATTCAGAGTAATATTTACAAGTTCTTTATGTGGTGATTGCTATGCAAGTTGTCTTTTTTGTAGCATAGTACTAGCCTACTAACTCCTTAATCAAGTCACATTTCCAGAGTTTCCCAGGATTACAAGATGCATTATTTCAACAAGTGTCTGTAAATCTATAGTAGCTACGCCAAACTGCATCTAATCCATGTTAGATTCACAACTCTACTAGCTATAATGTACAAAATTATTTGCATAAAACAGCCTTGAAATAAAAAATGTTCATGGACAAATACTACTGTGATGGTACCATTATTTCACAGGTAAAGCATGTTGACAAAAAAAATGGCATTTAGTATTTTAGTATTGATCAGCTGGAAGTTTCAGCCACTACTATGACGGTTACATAGCATTCTGTGCAAGAAAGAAATGGTTGGATGAAGACCCTGTGGGTCATCAGGCCTGTGTAAGGCTTATTCTTTCAACTGGTTATTGACAGATTTCCCAATATGAGATCAGGTAATCCACATCCAACAACCTCTTTAGTCCATATACTATTCCTGCCTCAGTAATCTGCTGCCAAAGAGCATACCTGGTAGAGCTATTTCTTCTCTAGCCTAGTAGTTTCCCTGTCCTCCAATCTGTCACTATTCCAAAATTATCCCCCATTTTGATTCTGGCTGACCCAATCTGCTTTCTGGCCATGTAGTGTGTTTTCCTTCTTAACTAAACCAACTTCTGAGCTCCAATGTTGAAAAGGCATTTTATGCTTTTCGGCCTACAGATTTTGCAAACAGCATATATATTCAGCTTAATTATGCAAGGTGAATTATGACAGAATCCCTAAGCTTTACATGGCACATCTGAGGGAAAGAATTCCTATCTCATTGAGATCCCGCAATCTGTGCCTTTCATAAGGCACTTCCAACTTCAACACCTTTTAAAATTATTTCCGAATTGGACAGAAGAGAACAAAATATTGGATATATTGGATCTCAAATTATTAAAATCAGCCAAAAAACACATTCAGAACACAAAGTTGTAAGTCTACACTACAGGAACATAAATATTACTGCACAACTGAATTTTATTTTCAGACTACTTTTTGAAGGACACAATATACTTTTCATTATTAATTAACATGATATAGACAGACAGCAGTTTTCTTTGTTACTACAGGTTCTTAAGACATTATTTTTTCCTTCTTCTTCAGGTGCTATATCCATTCCAGATATTGGCTGTCATCATGGCGATAATCTCCCTGTTCTTAACTCCTTCAAACAGTTCTTCCAAGGGCATGCCACACCAGTCTCAGGTTCTTCAGCCATGAAGTCCGTCTATGTCCAGGGCCTCTTTCTTCTTTGTTTATGCGGCCCCGAGGTGGGAGCACAGAGACGACACAGCCTGGTTCTGAAGTTATCTGTCGTTGGCATTCCAAAGGAGGGGGATGGTTCTTGGGGAGTGAGAAAGTGGGGCGGAAGACTCTAAATGAGTGACTTTGGTAATTAACCCCAAACGAGCCCAGTGATTGGAGGCTCTCTAGAGGGAAGGAGGAGAATGGGATCTGGAGTGATGTAACATTATAAGAATGCACGTACCCTTTGTATGGGACGCTTGCCTATTTTGAATTCTCTTTGTCCTATGCTGTGCTGAAAATGTAGGAGGAGGAGGAGGAATTTGAGGCCCTGCTGGCCTCTAGCTAGGTTCATTATTTTTGCATTCTTTTGCCTATATATACTCTGTGACATCTTTGCCTTACGATAAACATTCAGACTACTGAAAATCATGTGTGCTGATTCTTGGAGGATACAAGGTTGGGGGAAGGCAACACTACCCAAGGGAGAACCTCAACCTTAGATTGCCCATCTCTTGTCAATTATGTTAGGCCAGGACTAAAACTCACCAAAGCATCCTCTGTCAGCATCCCATGGGCCAGGTGAAAGCGGAGGGCAAACGTCATGGTCTGCCTAGCCAGTGGGTGATGTGATGTACAAATGATTTCTCAAGTCCATTTGCATGTGTGGAATGTCATCGTGGAGATGTCTACTAAAGCACAGACTCCTTGCGCTGAATAACGACTCCAAGGTAGACATAGCATAAACATAGCTAATACTGTATTATATTCTGTTGGTCTTCAGAAAAGTCATTTGCCTTTTTCTTACATGTAAGAAGGAATACTAAGAAGGAATACTTCTTGCTGTATGACAGATTTTGCCTGAAGTTTTCTTAAGTACTAGTATGTTTTAAAACCAAACAAAATCTGTTCCCCAGTTAATTCAGAGCACCTTAAAATTTGCTAAACCAATTGAAGAGGTATTTATCTCAGAGGCGATTAAAATAATTTCATGTTAATTTTCAGTTGGCAGGTATACTTCAGTGCTCCCTTGTGATGGAGAAAACAAATTTGCAAACAAAACCCCATCCTGATTCTTTTTTTAAAAAAAAATGAAATTAATGGAACAGTTACACTAGAATTCTACTTGAATTCACTGTTTGAATTTTTAGTCCTAAAGCTACCCAACTGACATGCAATGTGGGATCCTATAAGGAATTACATCAGGGAGTCCTAATTAGTTGCAGCAGCAGCTGCTGCTGCAGGACATCATTTCCCCAATATCTGTACCTAATGTAAGATGATTTTGGCTAGAGTTTTAAAAAAAATTGGGGCTATATGTGCTAGAATCTCCCAGTCAACACGGCCACCAGCGGTCCTGCAATAGAGTCTAGCAACCCTTTTAAACACTCCAGAAACCCTTCTAATTGGATGAGACCATATATCTAATCCAAAGTCAAATGCTTTACAAATCATTGCTTACAAGTTGTTTTGTGGGTTTAGATCAGTGCTTCCCAACCTTTTTTTTTTTTTTGGGGGGGGGGGGACCTTCATTCCCAGAAGCATAAGTCAATTCCCCAAAGCATTGATCAGTCAATGTACTGACTTAGGCTTCTGGGAAGTGAAGTCCCCCTATAGGATATGTGCCCCATGCTGGAAACCACTGGTTTAGATCACAAGCCATACTACACTATGGAGGGAATTATATCGGTTGATTACTTGTGGGATTTGGAGGTAGGAGAGAAATCCGATAATTGAGTATTCACAGACAGTAAGCAGCATATATATGTTTCATTCATGAAGGTCAGCATCTCAGACTAGAGTTAACACAAAAGGTCTGCCTTGATTTCTTGGCAGTTAGTGCACATTCAACTTCTGTGGAAGTTTAAAACAAAACAAAAAAATAAAGAAAAGGGGAACTTTATGAAGCTGTCTTCCAAAAACATGAGAGAGGAAACTTCTCAAAACCGCAGTCAACACAAGACAGCTGGGAGTGCTAAAACTTAACATTTCCACTGGGCTCTTTACATTATGGAGTATGTAAAAGCTTTTCCATCGTGGTAATACTCATCTCAAAAGTAAGCCACAAATTTTCTTTGATTAGAGACGGCTGTCCAAGCTCTCATGTCTATGGGAGCCAAAAAAACTAAAGAGACCATAAAGTCACTTTATACAAGTTATTCTTTATCAAACAAAATCTGAAGATCCCAGCTAACTAATCACCATTTTGGCAGAGCAATTTGAATGAATAATAATCAACTAAAAACTGGAGGATGGAGACACTATACTATACATTAAACAGGCAGAATCAGAAATACACACAGATGTCTCTCACACAAGCATGCTATTAGATGTATTAGCAAATCCCACCCCACTAAATCACTAGGATCACTAAAGCTTTTAAAAGTTTTTAACTAGATTTTTAATTGGTGTGCGTGGGAGGTAATTTTTCAGTGTTTTTAGGAATTTTAAGGGTTTCTAGAGTGTAACCATTGGGGCTTTTATGTATGCCACCCATAGTTGCATGTCAAATGGGGCGGCTATACAAATTGAATAAATAAATAAATAAATTACTGAACTTCCATAATGGTTGAGATCATGTTTTTTGCTGCATAAAGGTTATTGCACGTTCTTATGCTTCTAAAAATTTTGAACAGGCCATGTAAAAATGAACAACGTTGTGGCAATTAATTATACTGTAACGTGATCTTTCATGCCCACAAATGCTTATGCAATAATAAATTGTCTGATCTTTACAATGTTACAAGACCTTTTGTTGATGAGCTGCAACAGACCAGCATGACATGGGTTTTGTTCCATACATTATACGTACAATATAAACCCATGCCATTCTTGTAGTCCATTATTCATGCCAGATGTGGACTGAGGTTCAAAAAGAGAATATACTCTTCATTGTACAATTTTGTGATGTAGCTGTCTCACTCTTGTTCTGACCACAGGCCACTTACTATTCAACAATTATTTTGTGAGATTTTGTGAGATTGTATTTTATGATTGTTACTGCACTGTTGCTGTTTTGACTGTAAGCCGCCCTGAATCATCTCGGTGAGTGGGCAGCAAAATAAATCTGAACAAACAAACAAATATTTCAGGCAATAACAGTCATGGTTTTTAATCCAGCCTGTGTGGACTTCAAAATGGCCAACCATATATTAATTTCAGCTTTGGACAATTAAAGACTGCAACAGAAAAATCTAGACTAATTTAAAGTTTTTCTTGAGGAACTTTCTTGAAGTATTTTTAAATAGTCACCAGATTTTTGTGTCAGGAACACCCTCTTGACCTTCCCTGATCTAGATTCAACTGGAATGATCTGGGTTCCCCTATCTTCACCAGATCCAATCCCCTAGCAACTTATACAAAAGGAGTGGTGGGCTATCATTCTTTCTTAAAATGATTCTTGAAAGGAGCTCTGTCTTCTGAACTAAACAGTGTCACAGTTCTGGTGCTGTAGCCCATTTAAGGCTGGTTGTGTCTTAGTTCTTCAGCTGCAAAGCAAGGCTACCAGACCTATCCTTTCAGAACAAGCCATGTCTATTTTAGCTCAAGACATAAAACATATAATTGTTGATGTTGAAAATTAAGAAAAGTTAACATCAGAAAAAAGAGTTATAAAAGTGTTTAGGAGACACCTAGTTCCCCTGCATCACTCCCCACCCCTGCCAAATTATCACTGAGTAATGTGCTATGGTGCCTTCTCAGCATCGAGTATTGTTACTACTCTCAATCAAGAAGCCATATGTTTAGATAATGACCTCAACAGTGAGGTTACTTGCCTATTTTTTCCTTTAAAAATGTCAAGATCAGTTCAGACTTTGGAGCGATATTTCCATGAGTTGTTTTTTTGTGACAACAAGGAGACAAAATGTGATTCTATAATACAGTACCTCTTTTCTTTCCATCATAGCTTCTGCTTCAAAACTCTATTTAGTAAGACCCATAAAGTGAACATATGTGTTTAGTGACAGAGATACAGCGACATAAAAATATCAACAAGCTCCCCTATGTTGAAGCACTTTTCATAAGTTGACCACGTTAGGAAGAACCTACAAGTAAATGGACTATCGTTAACAATTAAATGAAGTTTCTTTACACAAATTAATGGCATTCTTTGGAATGAAAAAACATCATGAATTAAAATATTCCTACCTTAGGACCTTCTGGGCCATTCAAGCCAGGAGCTCCAATATCTCCTGGAAAACCCTAGGACCAAATAAAGAAACATGCTTAAGTCCAATAATGGTTACTTTTTTTTAATGCATTTTAAACACACTTAAGTTCAAGGTATACTATTTCCAGATCATGTTAATATAGTAACTTATTATTTATGCAAATAAAAAAATAATTATACCAAACCTTTCACTATGAGATATAACTATCCACCACATTCTCTTTTGTTCCTATGAATAGTGTGAAAGCGATCGTTGAATTTTTTTTTATCATTCCCTTATTTTCCCTGTGTATATGACAGAGTTTTCTCTATTTATCTATAGGAAAATTGCTAACAAAGGTTGAAACATCTACTCCTCAGATCTGCTGGCTGGAAGAGGTTGAGATGGTGAAAAGGTGGCTCTCCACAGCCAACTGAAGTTCTGCACACAAGGACTGGACAGTGAAGTACAAAGGGTCCCCACAGGCCTCAGTTAAATATGCAACAATGTCTGCAGGCATAAATGTTCCACCAGCAGTTTCCTTCTGAGATCTCATTCTAAAATTGTATGAACTCATGGATGATATGGCAGCTTCAAGAAAGGTTATTATTATTATTATTATTATTATTATTATTATTATTATTATTATTATTATTATTATTATTATTATTATTATTATTATTATTATTATTATTATTATTAGTTCAAATTTATATTGCCGCCCACTCGCTGTGGCGACTCAGGGCGGCTTACAGAGAATACATTACATTACAATACAGTACAATGCAATATGTTGGGGTGGGCACAGGGTGGCAAGGTCCTCAACCTGCCCTGGCTTCTCCTTCCCCTGGAAGAACAGGACACTTAACTGAAAAGGTGATTCTTAAAGTGGTCATCTGTGGTGTTTCTGCACCTACACAAAACCTCATCAGAACATTTTAGAGTGCTAGGGCAGTCTCACTCCCCTACATACCGTGTTTCCCTGAATTTAAGACACTGTCTTATATTTTTAAAAACTCCAAAATATGCACAAGGTCTTATTTTCAGGGGATGTCTTATTTTTCCATGACAAAGAATACAGTACACATTTATTGCTGATACAGTGGATAACCAGGGCAAGATTTAGGTGAGTGCCTTATTTTCGGGGAGGCCCTTATATTTCCGAAGTGGGGGAAAATAGGAGGGGGGTGCCTTACTATACGAGGAGGTCCTATATTCAGGGAAACAGGGTATATCATTGTGCCTAACAGTTATCAATCACCTTTCTGAGTCCATCACTGTCCATAAATAAACAGTAGCAAGTCAGACTGAGAAGAGAATGGAAAAATTATGTGAATTCACATAGAAACATTCAGAGAATGCAGTTTGTGAACATTTTGGGTATTGTAGAAAGACCAAAGGGAAGCACTTTAAATTGGTAGATATGATTGCCCAACACTAAACATAGGAAATGCTGGACTGAATGGATAGCAATACGAAAGTAAGTGCATTTCAGGTGCAATCATGCAATCATGGTACAGCAGTCCCCTTTTTGGGTGAGTGGTAGAATTATTTCCAGCAATCCAGAACTTCTTGGTGTGTATGTAAGAATTTACATCTTTCAGGTCTAGAATTGGCTTTAGGCTACCATCTTTCTTTGGAACTGTGAAGCAGCATGTATAGACCCCATTTTGAAGATGTTCTAAAGCACGGGTTCCCAACCTATGGCCCACAGGCAGCCCTGGCCCATGGCACCATTCCATCGGACCCATCGCCACTGCCACTGCTGCCACATCCAGAAATGGAAGCAGATGCATTTACGTCAGCTGTAAAATGCACCTGCATGGGTGTAAACATGCCCACAGCTGTTGTAAATGTGAAAGTGGGTGCATTTACAACAGTCTTAAATGCATCCACTTGCACTTCTGGGGCATGGTCAGGCTCGGTCAGCTGTCTGGAGGGCATGGTCAGGCCCATGGCGTAAAAAGGTTGGCCACTCCTGTTTCTAAAGCAATGTTGCCCAACCTTTGTTTTTTGGACTTAAATTCCTAGAGCCTACGTCAATTCCCCAAAGCACTGATCACCCAATGTACTGACTTAGGCTTCTGGGACTTGAAGTCCTCCGGTGTGGTGTGTGCCCCACATTGGGAAACTCTGTTCTAAAGGAATAGGTTGTATCAGTGGTGGGCAGCCAAACTTTTTACTACCACACTGTGGGCGGGGCCAATGTCATGACGTTATGTGCGGAGCCAACGTCATGACATTGTGGGTGGAGCCAAAGTAAAATAAAATAAAGAATCAGTATATGAGTAAGAGGACAGAGGTGCCTGGCAGACAGTGGTCCATGGGGTCGCAAAGGGTCGGAATCGATTGTGCGACTGAACACCAACATACATAAAAATAAAAATTTTTAAAATTACATAACCCCACCCCCCGGAAACACAAAGAAAACTAACCCTAGTTCCTTACCTTTGCTGGGGTCAGGGACTCGGGGAGCAGCAGGTAGGTGGTGAACGAAAGGCCACCGCCACCACCGCTGCTCCTAGGACACCACTGGGCCCTTTCCGGGCAGCCAAAAATGGCTGCTCAGAAGTGCGCATGCATCAAAACACCATTTGATGCATGCGCACTTCCGAGCAGCTATTTTGGGTTGCCCAGAAAAGGAATCCGGAGGGCGGCCGGAGAGGTGACCGAACCAGTCACCCGGGGGTTTACTACCCCCCAGCGAACCCCTCCGGATTTCCGCTACCGGTTCAGCTAAACCGGTAGCTGCCCACCACTGGGTTGTATGGCGTCCTTTTCTAGTAATGCCTTTTCCTGTAGTGTCTGACACTTTTCAGCTTACTATTTTTCTACAAATAAGGTTTACCCAGTTTATTTATCAGTAAGGTTTATCTGATTAACTCATGAGTAAGAAGGAGGCAGCAATGGCCACCATTCAGCAAGCCAAGAAGGCTGTCCTTTTTTGTTTAAAAAAAAAGACCTAAGTGACACAGTAAAACAGCTAGCATGATATACTTAAATTTGTATTGTTTCAGTTAGAGAACTAATTTAAAAAAATCAGACTCAATGAAGTATAGGACTTTTTCTATCATCCATTTTAATGTTACAATCCACTGTATATGTCACAGGATTGTCACTTCCAATTATACCACCCATAGACCCATCAAGTGTGAACTAACCATCTACATAGGCTACAGAAAGGGATAATTACCAGTGTGCCAAAATAACTGCAGCTCTAATGTTGTGCCAGAAAGTAGCAAGACAGCAGTAAAGAGAAGTGGGAATGAGTACTTTAATTCAGAACACATGCAGACACCATAATTTGAGTCTACCCAAACCACAGCAAAAACTATCAAAAGAGTGAGATATGTTCCAGTGTAGATAGGTTGTGAGAGTTATAATCCACCAACATTTGAGAGCCCAAATTTGGGAACTAAAAATCAAACTGGGAACTTTTAAATGAAAAGCATATGCATCTCTTCTCAGTTATGTCCTTTCTTTATAAATTCTGCAATCTGAATTCTCTAGGTGTTTTAAGCTTCAGAAGGGAAAACAACACAAAAACAAGAGACAGACATACTGGAAATCATGGATCAAGTCCACTATATGACTGTACCAGGAAGAGCCTGATAAATCTATGCTAGTTACAGTGGGGAAAATCCTGCTGTCATAATTATGATAGCATAATCTGTATTCAAGTATCAGAAATAATAAATTTAACTCAGTTTAAAGCTTCCTTTCTTCTTTCAGGTTCTGAAACTTGCTAAGATGCTTTTTTGCCTCAAACAAGCCTTTGGGAGCCTCACAAATAGAGATGGGGAGGCGAAAGCCTTTAAGAGTAAAAAAAAATGGTAGTCCCAATCTGAGTAGTAATGATTTTGACTATTAAAGGCTCCCACCTCCCATGACACCCAATGGGGTAAAAGAGGAAGCAAAGAAGAAGAAAGGCTCTTACCACTATTTTGAGGTTCTGGTTGGGTCTAGGTGTCTAAAATAACTATGGAAACAGGATTTTCCCCATAGTGTCACTTTGATGTCCAAAGAAATGAACTTCATCCATGAAGGCTCATATTAAAATATAGCAGTTAGCTTTTAAGTTGCCACAACACGTCTAAAATGTGTGGAAGTGGTAAAGCCATTCCTTAAATATTTCACTTACAGTAAAACACCGGATAACGCTAAAACTTGGTTCCACAAGTCTTGGTGTTATCCGATTTTTAGTGTTATCCGATCCATGTTAAAATCCTATGGGATGGATCGGATAACGTTAAAGCTCCATAGAGATACATTGTAACCGCACAGGCTTTAGCGGTTGTTATCCGATCCATCCCATAGGACCTTAACGTTATTCGATCCAATTCTCCTCCCCAGATTACTTAACGTTATGCGATTTTAGCGTTATCCAATCCAATCATTATCCGGTGTTTTACTGTATCTTGAAAGCCCTATTAAGAGTCATAAGTCTGTTCTGTCTTGAAGGAATATAACAACAAATATGACAATTAAATATTACACTTCAGTAACCAATTACATGATCCTGTAATGAATTCTACCAGAAACGCAACAACTATAACTGTTCTGAATATCAAATATAGTTCTGTTAACTTAAGCCAATGAAGCACATTTATTTGTGGGAAATATGAAAGTTTATTTGAACAAAGAATGCTCCACAATATAATTTTTTAAAATTAAGGCATGGCCTTAATGAGAAAATACTTTGTTCTGGGTCAGGTATTAACACACACATCTTCAACTGACTAAGAAACCTTGCCGAAAGAGCCATGTAAGGAAAAACTACATACAGTAGATGCAGACATATGCCGTTCCATGTAGAGGGGTTCTCAATTCAGCAAACCAGGCACAGTCTTGAATGATAAACTATAACTTCATAGTTGGCATGGCAGACAATGGAAGGCAATTTAAATCCTGACTCCTTCCATCATAGTAAAAAGAGGCAACTAATTATTCCCATTGCCATTGTAGCGGTTATATATATTCTCACTTGGCTGTGAATCACGCCATCATAGAACAAATCCAAGGAACAGGTATTTGGTGCTTGGTCCAAGAAAATTCACACTGAAATAAATCTTTAAAGTGCTACAGTTTTCACTTTATTTTTCTTTTGGCAACAGCTTCCATGGGGTCTTTCATGATTGGAATTTCACTCTGACAAATCCTAATTTAATAAGTCCTGCTTTCAAAACATAAGCCAAAGCATTTAAATTAATTAATGCCTGTAGGCTATAGGTAATTGAAAACTGGCAGACTAAAATCATGTTCCTATTTCCTTCTTCAATATTAACACACAACATTAACGGGAGAAAGCTAACACCCCATAACTGAAAATCACTGACAGCTATTCATGGTAGAATAAAGCTAATACGAAACAGAAGTTACTGGCCATTCTAATGATTACAGTCCTCTCATTAGAACCTTCAACAGGATAGCATGAAATACAACAAAGTTGAGAGATGACTTTTTTGAAGCTAAATAGTGCAGTATAGCCCATCATTCATGAATAAGAAACCTACATTTTGTCATCACCAACTATTACTCAAATCAGAAGTTCCATCTTCTCCTTTGTAATCCCAGATATCTGAATACAAAACATACAGCAGCTGACATCCATATGCTTTACTGTCCTGAGAGAATTATGCATGCAATAACAAACCCAAATAAATTATGGATTAAATAAGTATCTGTTTAAATAATGACTAATGTTTTCTTTTCACCAGGTGCAGTCTATGAGGAAGTCTCTCTTGAGGAAACAATGCATTCAATTTGAAAGAGGGCTGCTGGGTACAAAGGAGGACTTTTTCCACTGAAGATAGAAGAACCACATGAAGACACAGGCAGAAATCCAATGTCATGCTTGCAATAGTATTAATATTTTGGCTCTTCCCACCTACAGTCTTCTCTAAAGTGAAAACTGTACCTCAATGGGTTTTCTAGATCACTGTAAAATATTTTTTTAAGGAACTGGTGAGGCAGAACTGAAGGCTTTCACAGAAGTTGCTTCTCTTGGTAAGATGAAAAATTGAAAACAGTTTGTGGAATTCAGTTTATCATAACTGGCACATTCAATCTGCCATAACTAGTAAGAAAGTTTTTACATGTGCAGGATTCTGTACAGTGTCCACCTTCAGATGGCTTATCAGTGAAGCAAACTTTAACAATTAATTTAACGATATGAATTTTAAAAAACTTGTTTCATTATAAAGGGCTCAGGTGTGCCATTATAACTTTGCCTTTCCCCAACCTTCAAAAGGTGGAATTTACCCAGTCATCCCATACACTATCAAAGGATCTTTTCCAAAGCCCCTGCCACAACAAAGCAGCAGGTACTTTGAAAAATACCAGTCTGAAGACCCTCTCCAGTACCTGGAGCTAGTTGTGAGTCTCTCTCAAAACAGGTAATGTGTGGTTATGCGCAAGTGAACATAGACTCGTAGAAAAACTGAGTTGGAAAAGGGCCTTTTAGGCCATTCAATCTGATTCCTTGGTCAATCCGGGATTCCAAATCAAAGCAGATATGACAATGGCTGTCTAAATGTCTCTTGAATGCTTCCAGTGTTGGAGCGCTCACCACCCCTTCAGGTAGTTGGTTCCACTGCTGAACAGGATAAACTATAAGGCACATCTTCGTGCATCACAAAACACAGAACAGCTTGACATTTGACACGGCCTCAAAAAGATGTCGATCTCTGAGGATGGATTGGTGTGCTCCTGCAATAACTTTGCATGACTGTCAGAAAAAAGAGCATATCAACCCATCCCTGCAGTACAAAAAAACAACAGGACAAATGGCCATTTGATTGAGCCCACACCCATGCACGCATAGAAACATGTTCATGCAAAACACACATCAAACAATTGAACAAAAAAACCCCCACAAAACCATTATATAACTACACTCTTGGTCTGCAAGTATTCTGGTATTTGTGACCTAGTGTTGATCACAAGATTTAAAAATGTAGTAACATTAGGATGAAAAGTATTGTTCTATTTAAATATATTTTGTTATGTATGACCATGAATATTCAGAATCAGACACAAACTAGGTTCCTTTCTTAGAAGGCCTTGAATGATCGCTGCATTATATGAAGTACTAGCTGCTGTTTAGTTGTAACATTCACAATTATTGGATTGGATCCAGACTTATTCATACTCAGAAGAGATCCACTGAAATTGATGTGAAAATTAGAATGGCTAATCTACTTTCGACGGAATGAACTCCCGTCTTTGTCCCAGTTCCTGGCAACCTAGCAGTATGAAAGCAAGAAATTGCAATAGATTAATATGGGACACTTTGGTGGGAAGGTAAACAGTGTTCTGTGCATGGAAACGTCTGCAGAAGCAGACAGCACTGGCTCTTCAGATTTGAAACAGAGATGAGCACTGAACCCTACAGTCAGATATGACTGGCTTTCGAGCAAGGGAAACCTTTACTTTTACTAATCTACTTTCATTGGCTTACTTTAAGATGAGCAAGTCTAGATCCAACTCATTCCGTTTCTTCTGCATGAAGCAAAATTTCCAAGCAATCTCCCATTAATGCCTACCTTCAGCAGCATTGTTTCATCATATGCTTTTAAGACCATGCCCTTTGAATATAAACACAAAACATTCCCTCATGATGGAACTCAAGAGTTAAATCTATCACTGTCTATTACTATTATGTGCTTTTTTGGAGGGGTGGGTGGGTTTAGAAACAATGACTTATTTATGATGATTTATTAATGATTATAGATAAAATCAAGAGATTACACAGCTATTCATACTGAAGTTTCCCCAGATCCACATATCCACATTTGAAGAAACCCTATTCCATCTATTAAGCAGGTGAAGTATCTCCATCAGGTCATGGACCACCAGGAGTGTTAAGTTCTGCTGCTTCTTCACTTCCCAGGGAGAGTCCAGGCTACCATTGCATTGTCTCACTGCTTAACCTCATACTTCACCTGCTGTTCTATGGGTAAAGTAGAAATGCCTGCACAAAGCAGGTTAGAGCTGCTTTGCACATACAGCCTCAAATAGAACTTAAAACATGTGCCATGTCAAGCAGTAGCAATCACTTTGATGGTGGCTGGTGGCTGTACTAAACCCAGCAGGCCTGGATGACTGGATAGCTGGCCAACCAGTGATAGGCAGAAGTTGCTGTAGCCCCAAGATGAGTTGAAGTATAGCATACAGGTGAGAGGTAGGGAGGTGAAGCAAAATTACAAGTCAGGTAGGTCAGATGGCAACAACAATGGGACAATAGCAGCACTTTCAATCTTGCTTAGGAAGCAGCTGACATTTGCCAATGTTGTTCAATGCTATTGTAACACATAAGCAAGCACTAGTTTGTATCGTCTTGTATCATAGGAAGGTGCTCTAAATGTTTGGAGACATCGACATATCAGGATACAAGTCAACCATCTTTCATGGACAACTAGTGGAAGAATAATCTATTTGCAAAACAGGGTATATTACTAACTTCTTTAAAAATGTCTTACCTCTGGTCCGGGAGGGCCCGTTGGTCCCCGGGGTCCTGAATCTCCAATTTTACCCTAAAATAGAATGTACATTGTGAACTACAGTAAAACCTCATATAACACTAAAACCTGGTTCCACAAGTCTTGGTGTTATATGATTTTTAGTGTTATCTGATCCTCTATGGGATCCATAGAGATACATTGTAACCACACAGGATTTTGCGGTTGTTATCTGAAGCATCCCATAGGATCTTAATGTTATTTGATGCAATTCTTCCCCCCAGATTCCTTAATGTTATGCGATTTTAGTGTTATTCGATACTAATGTTATATGAGGTATTACTGTATATGTTTCTGATCTGGTCTACTGAAGATATTTTCTATTCCTTATAAAAGTATCTATCAGAATGATGTACCGAATGTTTTTTTAAAAAAATGAGAATCAATAACTAGGCTTTTTTTCTTTATTTCATTAAAAGCATTTCTTGTATTCCAGAAATTATCCTATTCCATTATAGCCATAAGAGTTTGAAAAACCAACTTATTTCTTTAACAGCACTGTATACTGTCTTATTTTTTAAAATGTCAGAAAAGTTCATGATAAAAATAAGTAGACTAAAGCTGGTAGACAAAAATAATAAAACAATCCATTAAAATTAATGGATTTATCAGAAGTACAGTGGTACCTCACTTAAAGAGCATAATTCGTTCCACGGGATTGCTCTTTAAGTGAGTTTGCTCTTTATGCAAAACACCACTGTAAGTGACCAATTGTGACTTCTGGGGGGGGGGGATTGTGACCCCAATTTAGTTGTTAAGCAAGGTTTTGGTTGGCTTTATTTGTTAAGCGAGGAGACCATTCAGAAAAAAATCTGCTCTTTAAGTGAGTTACTTTCTAAGCGAGGTGCTCTTTATGCGAGGTTTTACTGTACAGTAATATACTGTGACAAAAACCATTTTAATACTACACTGGTCCTAGCTATACTAAAAGGGTTTCCAATGCATGAGAAATATTTATGGAGTGCTTCTACCAACGACACCAGCCAATGAGTTTCCATGGCTGAACAGCAATTTCTATTTAGGTCTCCTGAGTCTCCTGTGTACTAATGTTCTTCAAGCTTTGAAAATTCTACTGCTTGATCCAAGATGAAATAACAATCAATTATTTTTAATTTAGCTCCCATCTCTGTCCCAGCTCCTGCCAACCTAGCAGTGAATTATAATGTGATATCTCTGTAGAATTGAAAAACTCTTTCTACCTAGAGCACCTAAGTAATTTGAAATAATCAAATATTTGAAGTAGAGATTTTAGATGATGGGCACTTTGTCCTAGGTCCTGCCAACCTAGCAGTCTGAAAGCAAGAAATTGCAAGTAGATAAATAGGGACCACTTCGGTGGGAAGGTAACAGCATTCCATGTGCTCCGGTGTCTAGTCATGCCTGCCACATGACCATGGAAACGTCCGCAGAAGCAGACAGCGCTGGCTCTTCGGCTTAGAAACAGAGATGAGCACTGACCCCTAGAGTCGGATACGACTGGCTTTCGAGCAAGGGAAACCTTTACCTTTACCTTACCAATAATATTCTTGTTTAAGAAATAAGAACCTCTGAAAACTCCTCATGCCCCCCCACAATATAAAGCAGTGGTGCCCAAACTAAGGCTTGGGGGCCAGGTGCGGCCCCCAACGCCAATTCATCCAGCCCGCGAAGCCCTCGTTGCTCCTGGAAGCGGAAGTAAAACATGCCTGTACAGGCATGTTTTACTTCTGCTTCCAGGAGTGATGAGGGCCTCGAGGACTGGATGAATTGGCGTCGGGGGCCACACCCGCCCCCCGAGCCTTAGTGACTGGCTCACTGAACCACATGATCGGCCCACGGCCCAAAAAGTTTGGGCACCCCTGACATAAAGTATAATTGCTTATGGATTTTAGTATGATTACTCTGATGACATTTGAATCACAACAACATGCCAAATGAAAATCAGATTGTGGGTGTAAAATGAGACAAGACAACCAGCTTTGCATTTAGAAGCTTACAGCACGCAGAACATTCCACTTCTGAAATTCTGCAGAGCTTGGTGCCTGGACTCAGACCTGAAAACAAAGCTCACTTTTATTTCTCCTCAATAATAATAAAATAAGAAAGTTTACTGGCAAAATGTCAAGGTAAAAAAAACCCTCATTCTATGACAAACAAATATCTTTCAGTGACTAATTCACATTTTCAGAGGTGAGAACTGCCAATTAAAAGAGTATTAAAATACAAACCAAATATATGTATCAAGACTTACCATGAGACCTGGTTTTCCTCTAATTCCTGGCAATCCTGGCAAACCAGCAGCACCCTTTGAGAAAAGTAAATTGCTAGACTTTAAATAAAATCTATAACCATATATTCTCACTAAAACTCAGGGGAGATACTGCAGTGTTCTCTGTCAGAGAAAACTTCTAAAGCAGTGCTTTCCAATGTGTGACACATGCCCCACTAGGGTGCAATCTGATTATTACTATTGGGGGGGGGGGCAATTCAAGATTGAGTTATTAACAGTGAATGGCCTTTTAGGCTTCCTCTATGTGAATAGGAGTTCACTTTTTAAATAATAAGAATTATACAGTACCCAGTGTGTGTGTGTCAGGATTTTAGAGGTGCTTAGGTGGGGCATGGGGGGAAAAGGCTAGGAACCACTGCTCTGGAGCTTGAAGGTTTGGAGGCATACGATGCATCCTGCTTTGGGGGGGGGGGCAGAGAGGGGAAACTTCCACTGTGCTTAACAGAAATACACTAAAAGAATTACATTTAAAAGAACTGGACATTTCTATGATGATAAAACATTTATACTGATTTGACAAAATAGAGCAGTTATTCATTACCTTGTCTCCTGGATAGCCTGGCTCCCCTTGCTCTCCTGCAATGCCTTGATCACCCTAAATAATGCATCATTATATTCAGAAACTTGAAGAACACTATTTATAGGAAATTTTATACAGTCTGTCACAGAAATATTCTTACATGAGCTTTTTATTTCACAGCCAAAGTATGGTTTACAAATTCAATCCCAAAGTCTGTAACAATTAATGCAGGCCACAACATTTAATGTTATTCATAATAATGAAGAACTATAAAAGCAGGAAGCACATGTTTGTGCAGATTGATTGATTGATTGATTAATTGATTGATTGACTGACTGACTCCTTCCTTCCTTCATTCCTAATTTCCTTCTAGTTTGTGTTTAGGAAGGAACCAACCAACTCTGAGTGGTTTATAGAAAACAAAGCACTAAATAAGGGGTCCTCAAACTACAGCACCCGGGCCGTATCCAGCCCTCCACGTAAAAAAACCCAGCCCTTCTGAGGCCATGGGTGCCACTGCGGGTGCCACATCTAATAATAATTAGCAGCCTAGCCCTCTGTTATCAGGAGCTATGGCTGCTGTCGGGTGCCATGCTGTGTGTGTGTGTGTGTGTGTCACACACAGCTCCGCTCTGAAGGTGTGTGGCCAAGTCCATCACAGCTACCACCTCAACAGTCCGGCCCCTCAATAGTCCGGCCCCTCAACAGTCTGAGGAACAGTGAACTGGCCCCTGGCTTAAAACATTTGAGAACCACCACCACCACCTGCACTAGATGATATACTGAACCTTACTGGAATTGCCTTTTTTTTAAATGAGAAAGTATACTTTCATATAAGGTTCAAAGTTAAAGAAACTCTGATAATGAAGCTATTTAGATCACCTTATCACCTTTCAATCCAGGTTGTCCCATACTCCCCGGAAGACCCTAGGGGGGGAAAATAACAAGTACAATTGCTTCCCTGTTCAGCAGAAAAATAAAATAAATATAAGTACTATTTGCCAGTGTTTGGCAAAATGGTCGTGTAGGAGCTACATAATACTGTACCAGAGGTCCAGGAATTCCAGGATGCCCAGATGGTCCAGATGGTCCTACCACACCCTAAAAGATAATTAAAAAACACATTTTCTCCATGTATCATCATGAAACTTGCAAAGGAATACAGCATATCCTTGTATTGAGTTCAGGGTTTATTTTGACACTGCATGAAAGCTAATGAAACTTCAATTAAAACAGTAGGAAAGGCACTACATACAATTTAGATTATTATTATATCACTAGGAAATCAATTGCAGGTTTACTCTATGCTTTACCTGATGTAGAAAAGCAACACAGTCAGAATAACACTGTACAGTACTGCTCTTTGTAGGTAGAACAATGTTGTTTTCTGATAACTATGTTTAATGAGTGACAAAGAGAAGAGAAATATCAGGAAATATTATTCATTTGCTTACAAGGGCTAGCTGCAACTTGTCTAAATGGCAGCTGTTTAAATTAAAAAAAGGAAAGTTTGGGGACCTATTTTTTTCTATGTTTGGATCTCCTACAGATTTCACCACCCCCTATAAACACATATTAACTTGGGGGAGGGGGGCTCTCCTATTGGTTAAAAAAAGGAATGCAGTGGGTGCATTACTTGCTTTAAAAATTGCACTGGATTTCTTAGAGGCTATCAAGAAAGCAAATTTCAATTGTTTAGGTTACAGATTTTTTTCTAGGTTTTTTTTAAGGAAGAAGCTTTATAATTGCTGTAGATGGGCTCAACAGTTCAACCTATGGGCCCATGTTCTCCCCACTCTGTCTAAACGCATTGCAGATTTAACTGTAATCATGTTTCATGTCAATGCCATAGTTTACATAATTACATTACAGCCACGATACTTCATCTCCCTTTCTGACATACACAGCTGGATTTAATATTTAATATATGTGCAACTTAGTTTTTCATCATATTGTTTCATTTTTCCTTAATTATTGACACATTATACTGAAGTTCAGATTAAACGTTATTTATTGATTCTATACAAGTGTTGAATCACTGTGACAAGCCCGCCTGAGACCTTGAGATTAAAAAAAAAACGGCATAAAATCAATTTGACAAGAAATAAACATTTTCCAACAGGGAAAGAAAAAACTCAATTAGAAAATTCTTCCTTGGAATCTTATCCAGAGGCTACAAGGTTATGGATCTTGGCTGAACGCAAAATCACACATCACCCCAAAAGACCATGATCACACTTACTGTTTTTAGATGTCTAAACAACAGCTTCAGAGTGAGATTGGGGTTGATTTACTCAAAGCTATAGCAAAAGCAGTAGTTATGAAAGAGCTCGTTAACCCCATACACTATATTTTTTTTTATTTCTAAGTGAACTAAGGGTGACGTCCGTTTAACTGGAATAACAGTACAGAGTGAAGGTTTAAGGCAACGTTAGTTTCCACTAAGATTCTTCCCTTTCTCCCCAAGTGTTATAGAAATGTTAAACTTAATAAACAACTGCAGTAGATCCACTCATGGATCTTTTGATTGCAGATCTCATTGTACTCTGAACTGAGGACTAGGTAGAAGAGAAATAATTATTCTTAGTTACAAATATTGTGCTTCATAATATTAAAGTGGTTGGAATAACAGGACAGACCCAATGTACCTATAAAAGAGTAAGTCTAAAAACCATGTTTCCAAGCTTTCTTCAAATTAAATATTATCTGGGCTTTGAGGCCCCATCACTACAGAAACTAGATTTGAGTTTCAAACTTTAAAAGCTGCTCCCACAATGATTATTACAATGTTATCATAATCTACACATAGTTTTGAGTTTGGAGCCTCAAGGGCAGGAATTTATCCATTTTTATCTCCTATTTTTATATTACCATTGTCATCATATTATGCCATCCTGAGAGTCTCCATTATAGGTTCTCCATTACAGGCTGTCATAGAAAGACAATAATGAACACCTGTGAAAAGAGCTATCTTCTTCTCTGTACTGATCAGCTGAACTTCTGATGCTGAGAAGTCCTGATTTTAAGCTGTCCTGGATATCCATAGCAATGGACAACATTTGGTTTTAACACAAGGTAAATAAGACATAAACAATCTAGGACAATTCTTTCTTGTGCAGGCACAATTAGTGCACAAGCTTATATTGTGCAAAATCACCCCTTGCTCAGACATTTGTTACTCCATACATAAAACCACTTCCACTAATATTCCCACACTGTGATTTTAATTCAAAATAGATTGCATAGAGGAAGAGCTATCCTATGACTCAGGAGCCATTTTGGCTAATCTCAAGTATCCTCTTATTTGCTTCAGAGATCAGTTCAGGACTTCCTGAAATCTATTGAGACACTGAAATAAACCCAATAATCATCAGCATATTGTTGACACTTTAGTGCAGGTGTGTGCAATTTGTGGGAAACTATAGGGCAATCAGTATTCCCTAGGACCATTTTTTAGTCATTAAAGAAAGTTGTACCAAGCATGTCTCCTAGCAGTTCCAACCATGAGAACCAGAATGTAGCAAAGAAAGATCTAACAGAACAGAAGGGGCAAATAACCCCTATTTAGCCAACTGTACAGGTCATTCAACAAGTCCCTCAAAGCCACCTTAATCCTCAAACCAGCTAGAAATCCAAATGAAATGAGTTCTGATAAAATGCATCATCCAGAATGCCCTAGAGTTGGATTACTACCAAGTAACTGGGCACCTATCAAGCAACTACATGCTAAACGTCTTTATTAAAAATATGTACAAGTCCAAAGAAAAGTTCAGGGAAGTTCAGTTGAAAATAAAACAAAAAACTAATGTAACAACCTAATAAAAGCAGCAGTGGAGAGCTTCTTTTAAAACAAGTAAGCGAACACTACTGAAATAATAGATGGAATAATGCCATCATTCCTAGCTCCCTAAAGAGTGAAAATCAAGCAGGTGCCTGACCTCTCTATGTGAAGAGTTTGATGGGCTCTGGCATTACAAAGGTTCTGTCTTGCACACTCACCAGCCTAACCATAGTAGGTGATGGGCCATACAACAGGACCTCTAATGATGATAATAGATTACATGCAGCTTCATAGAAAATATGTGGTCAGATATAATGGTTCCAAGCCTTCTAGGTGCCGCATGTAAGAACTTACAAACAAACCAAAAACCTGCAACACTAATTCAAGGCTGCTGTTATATCTGAACTGTGCCTCAACATAGAATAAATTAAGAATGTTGCCTAATTGGAAAAAGGGGGTTTCATAGCTCAAAACACCAATGGACCAAGAAATCTGGCATCAAATATTCCTCTGAAAAAGGCTGCAGAGACCTAAATTTGTTGGCTCTTATAGGTCCTTTTACATCAAATTATGAACCACGTGCTATGAGTAGATTGCTTTCTAATGACAGAATATGTAATTGCTCCTTTCATTTAAATGTACACACATTACTTCACATCATTTATTTCTAGAACTTCAAAAAAGTAGCCACTATGCCATAAGTCTTAGTATTTTCTGGCCAAGTCCTCCTTAGTCTTGTTTTCACTTATTTATATATATATACACATTCTTTTTACAGTAGAATATTGAGATTTGATTTAAACTGTACTTAATTGCAACTGAACTCCACTGATTTCAGTGGAACTTCCTTCCTTCCAAGTGTGCTTAGGAACTCAGCCATCGTCTGTAAGAACTGATTTGGCAATGGCTTACTGTACGTTTGTCTAAAAACAGGCAGCCCAATGTTGAAGTTATGGAAATACACATATGGCAAGGTCTTGTGATGTTTTAAAAGCCAGCTGAAATTACTCCAGGTCTAAGAAATAAAGAGAAATAACTTAGACATTGTGTGTGTTGATTTAGACTCACATGTGAACTTGGATGAAAATGAAGGTTTTCTACAAGTACAGTACTGAATAGAGAAATATTTCAGCTGCAGGGAAGGAATACTTTCTCTATGTGCTACTTGCTACTTAGCAACACACAAGAGAAACACATTAAAATTTCTGCTTTAGCAAGCAAAACCAAAGAACATTGTAAAGAAGTATGGCATCAAAAATCACACCATGTAACACAATGACAAAAGAACATAATAACTGGTAACTCCTTTCACTGCTTGAAAAGTAGGAAAAGAATTTGTTTTTTTATTTATCTGAGGTATTGCTAAAAGTTTGGGCATGCTTCATAAAATCAAATAAAACTAAAACACTGGAATCTGAATTACAGGTATTTAATCCTACTATGCGTATGCTTTAGGATATAGAGTATGACCAAAGAATATGCACACATAAAGATACAGCTACTTTTGCCACAGATTGCAATGAAGTTATCTGATCCAGAAATCATAATTATTTGCATATTTATTCATGCCACACAACTTTTTATGAAGTATGGACAACCCACCCACGTTGAATGAAAAGGCAGCTTGAAACACAGAACACACAACAAGACACCCAAGCAACCAATAAATCTGTTTGTGAATGCCACAAGGTGCTACCAGATGCTACACTTCACAGCTTGATTGATATATGCATGATCAGCGCATGTCCCTCTCATGTGCTTGCTCAGCTCGTTTTGAGGTAAGATACTGAAAATAACACAGGAGGAATTGGATTGGCTGTATGCACTTAAGAGTTTCTCACTGGTAGACTGAAAGCCCTGCCAGAGGAATGGTAAGGGAGTAATCCCATTCCCTCTATAGCCCTACACATCCCTCATAAATTGTTTTACAGTGTCTGAGGATTTCCAGAGTAGAATTGCCAGAAGCATGGGAAGGTTGCAGGGATGAAGAATTTGTGCCACATAAACAATGACATTGGATCTTGCACATGGAGTTCAGTGGCAAGTCATCATTCTCATGACTTACTTTGTCTTTATAGATTGGTTATCTCATGTTTCGTCCAAAGACGTTGAACTGCGGTGCCTTTAAAGAGATGGATGCTACAAAAGCACAGGCTAAAAGAAGGCAGCTCACATCACCATAATCCACAAATATATTTTGTTTTTATATTTAAAAAACATTTAATAAAGATTCATAATTTGAGTTACAGCCAAATATATCATGCTTTTCATTTAAAATTCATTTATTCACACAGCACTACCACTACCCTGAAATAAGCACAGCTGGTTGCTTTCTTATACTCCTTTTCTCACAGTTCATAATCCCAGATTTAAAGAAAATGAATGATGGCGAGGAAAAAATATATATACAAGGATCAGTTAATCTCTGATACAAGGAAGGGCTGTAAGAAAAAACCAACCAACCAACTAACTTACAACAACAACAATGGCAGGAGTGCTGTCTTGATACAATGTCGCTACCAAAATGTTGAGAACATGAAAATGTCACAACACTACAAAAAGTGTGCCTTCTTTACTTTCTTATTCAACAAACTACTGTAGCATAGCTCCACACTGTTCTATGCCTGTGACTTTTCTATTAAGGTTTAAATCTCCCATCAGGGCCAGTGAGATAACTCCTGAGCTGATTTGGGAAATCATCAAAGGGCAGGAAATGTTTAGTTGCTTATTAAAGCTGATTTCCCCCCTGTTAAATATGGTGATGTGGATACTAGAAAATTCAGACGTGGGTGCTACAGAGCCCCCTGATTTGTGAAAGTGCAGAAACACCTCGTGCTCATCCATGGACAGAAAACTAATTTGTGCTATCAAGTGTTTTCACATTTTAGCAGTTGACACAAAACTACTATAACATACATTTTCAGCAAGCACTACAGATTAAGGCTGCATCATTTTATTACTGTACAACCTGCCAGAAGTGCCACTTTTTGCTGTAATTATGAGATCACAACAAACTAAATAAAGTAAAATGACCAAGAATTACGGTGTAAGAAATCAAGGAAAAGATCTACTGCTTCAGATTAACAAATCCTGTATTAAGAATTCATAAAAAAAATCTTCATAAAGTGCTATTTAAATCATTATCCTTAGAAGTTTTTCTGTTCTAACAAGAATGTGATTTTATCTACATTAAATGACATGGATTTTTGAAGAAGGAGCATGAGAAGAAACATATACCGTACTCACTCTAAGTCCAGGAAATCCAGGAGGGCCAGTACCACCCGTAAGTCCCTTTCAAAAAGGAAACATTTGAACATATCAAGCAAAAACAAGTATATTCCTGAAAGGTTAACATACAAGGGGAAATACATTACATATTTGTTTTGTGGAAGGAGAACCATGCTAGACTATAACAAAACTCTATTCCAATCACCATCTTGCAAAAAAAAAAAAAAAAAAAAAATCAACCAAAGCAAGCATGCCTCAACACCAGAGTGTATGGAACGCTGTTACCTTCCCACCAAAGTGATATCTATTTATCTACTTGCAATTTCTTGCTTTCGAACTGCTAGGTTGGCAGGAGCCGGGACAAAGACAGGACCTCACTCCATCATGCAGTACTCAGGAATTGAATTCTGACCTTCCAGTTGTCTTAACCACTTGGTTAGGTTACCTGCTGCATGGCAACCAAACTGGCATATCTATCTGACAGATGTGGTGTTATTTTTATTTTCATGTTCTATTTTAATTATTAGTGTCTGAAACTTTGTTGGTGTCATTCTGCAGGAACAAAGAGCTGAGACCACCAGCAGTGAAATTTTAGGACATTAAATACTTCCCATTCCAAAACTTTTAAAAGGCTTCCAAAGGACAAGAAGGTGACATTGAATTGGGAATGAGGCATATCGGAAATCTTTAACTGACTACAAAAGGACATGGTTGATGGCATCATCAGCTGTATATGCACAGAATTGCATAACCAGGATTTTAAACCCTGTGTAGAAAGGCAAACTCTTCATGGGTTCCTATAACCTAGCTTTAAAAATACATGTGTACTGCCAGATTGGGCATGGTACAATTTCTGTATGTGCATAAATGGGTACACGTAGACAAAAAGGGAGCATACATAAGCATAAGAGCCTAAAGGCAGGATAGGTGGACAGTGTTGTCATGCAAACAGTAAACACAGGTCTGTACTTTTCTGATTTGTTTACATATGCTTATCTTGCTGTGTTAGGTTTATGCATGATAGCTCATCAAGAACAATTTCTCTTCATCAGCAGATGCATACGTTGTAACCTCATCACTTGCAAGAAAAACATCACTAGCCTCTGATCCACCCCATCTTTTACTACAACATGTGTAATAAATATCTTATTTGCTTTGTATCCTGACACAATCACATCCACTTCACAGAACTCCTGGCAACAGTAGATTTGGGACTTTGCTCAATCAACCCTGGGGAGTGGGCTTAACTGGCTGTTTTATAGCAGTAGCTGTCATAGACAATTAGAAGGAACTTATTTGCAAATGGATTTATTGACTCATTTCTCTATATGTTTTCAATTCCATAGAATAGTCTGATGTTTATAATTTAGCGTACAGGATTCCAAGTTTGATCCTACCATTAAATGTCTTGCTCTGATGCAACCTTTACACAACATTATTTCTGAGTTCTTTAAGAAAAATTACAAAATAGCTGCTGCTCAAAAGAAAATGCAGAATTCTTACCCAACAAAAGGTCCAAGGTGTCATATAATGTTTATCAAAGAATAATCCAACTGCAAGGCATTGTTAAACATAATTTAAAAGTTTTTTTAAAAAATGTTTAGAAATATTAGTATTGTAGGCTTCTATTTATTTATTTATTTTATTTTATTTATTTAGATTTATTATCCCGCCCCAATCAGGCGAACCTGACTCTAGGCGGCTTACAGAAATTCATAAATTAAAACCTTAAGGTTCATAAATTACTTAAAAGGCAATTAAAAAAGAATTAAACGCTGAATTTCCAAAAATCTAAAAGATTTAAAAAGGTTAAAAGGTTTAAAAAGATTTTAAAAGTTTAAAAGAGTGAGGGAGGGGTGGCTGTCCCATCATATCAGCCACCCAACATGGGACCCCAAATTCCTGGAGCCCCACACCTGCCCTGCCAGCCAGGTTTTTAGGCCCTTCCGAAAGGACAGGAGCTCTGTCTGGAGACGTAACTCAGTTGGCAGGAGGTTCCAAAGGGCCGGGGCGGCCACGGAGAAGGCCCTCCTCCTGGTGCTAGAGAGATGCGCCTCTCTAGCCGATGGAATGATAAGAGAGCCTCTCCGATCCGCCCTGGTGGGACGGACAGATGTCCTTGGGACGATGCGGTCTCTTAAGTATCCTGGCCCACTACCATGTAGGGCTTTAAAGGTAATAACCAGCACCTTGAATTGCACCCGGAGACATACTGGCAACCAGTGCAGCTCCCGAAGCAGTGGTGAGGCACGAGCATAACGCCCGCACCCCATCACTACCCGAGCAGCCGCATTCTGGACCAGCTGCAGCCTCCGAATGGTCACCAAGGGCAGCCCCATGTAGAGCGCATTACAGTAATCAAGTCTGGAGGTGACCAAAGCATGTGTGATCATGAGCAAGGAATCCCGGTCTAGGAGTGGGCGTAGCTGGCGTATTACACGAAGTTGTGCAAAAGCCCTCCTGGCCACGGCTGCCACCTGCTCCTCGAGCAGTAGTCGTGAGTCCAAGAGGACCCCCAGATTACGCACCAGGTCTGTTTGGGGCAAAACTGCCCCATCCAGAACCAAAGATGGTAACTCCCGAGATAGCGCAGGACCCCTTACCCATAGCCACTCAGTCTTGCCGGGATTCAGTTGTAGCCCGTTGTCCCCCATCCAGACCCTGACAGCCTCCAGGCACCTGGATAGGACTTCCACTGCATCAATTGGATCTCCACGGGCTGAGATATACAGCTGGGTGTCATCTGCATATTGGTGATACCTCACCCCGTGGGAACGGATGATCTCACCCAGTGGCTTCATGTAGATGTTAAATAGGAGAGGAGAGAGTACCGAGCCCTGAGGCACCCCATATTGCAGGGGCCTAGGGCTGGACCTCTCGCCTTCCAGCCACACCGACTGGGTCCGGCCCCTCAGAAATGAAGAGAACCAGGCCAGCACAGTGCCCTGGATCCCCAATCCTTGGAGCCTTCCCAGAAGGATACCGTGGTCGACAGTATCGAAAGCCGCTGAGAGGTCAAGAAGAGCCAGGATGGTTGGATGACCTCCATCCCGTTCTCGCCAGAGATCATCCACCAATGCGACCAATGCAGTTTCAGTACCATATCCGGGCCTGAATCCTGACTGGAAAGGGTCCAGATAATCCGCTTCATCCAGGACTTCCTGTAGCTGCCACGCCACTGCCTTCTCCAAGACCTTACCCAAAAAGGGTAGGTTGGATACAGGTCGGTAGTTGGTAAGTACCGTAGGGTCGAGGGATGGCTTTTTCAGGAGGGGACGCACCAAAGCATGTTTTAAGGGTGCTGGAAAAAGCCCCTCCTGCAGAGATGAATTTATAATTGCCTCGACCCAACCGCCTGCCACAGCCTTAGATGCCTTGACTAGCCAGGCAGGGCATGGATCCAATTCACAGGCAGTGGCGCGAACAGATCCAAGAAGCCTGTCCACTTCCTCAGGGCCAACTGGATCGAACTGATCCCAGATAACATGGCCAGACTGTACTCTGGTCAACCCCAGCTCTGTCTCTTCCACGCCGGGATTAAACTTCAAGCGAATCTGAGCGATTTTCTCCGCCAGATAATCAGCAAAAGCCTCAGCCGATCCCTGCCAACCAGGGCCAGACCCCCCTCTTCCCAGGAGGGACCTGGTCACCCGGAACAAGGTCGCTGGGCGATTATCTGCGGAGGCAATAAGGGCGGTGAAATATTGTCGTTTCACCGCCCCCATCGCCACTAGATAGGCTTTAATGGCAGCTCTAACAAGTGTTCGATCAGACTCACTCCGGGTCTTCACCCAGCGGCGCTCTCGGCGTCTCTTTGCCCGTTTGAGCTCCCTCAGCTCTTCTGTGAACCAAGGGGATGATCGATGCCCGCGGGCAAGGAGAGGCCGTAGTGGAGCGATCACATCCAAGGCTACCGTTACTCTCTCGTTCCATGAGTTGACAAGAGCCTCAGACGAATCGCATTGCAGGTCAGGAGGAAAACACCCCAGTTCCCTCTGGAATCCTTCCGGATCCATTAGTCGCCGGGGGCGGGCCCATTTAACTGGCCCTACCTCCCTGCGGTGAAGCCTCGCCCCCAGGAAGTCTAGAGTCACCAGATAGTGATCTGACCATGGCACAGGGGTAATGTCTAATTTCTGTAGTTTCAGATCACTCTGCCACAGCTCCGATAAGAAAATTAAATCCGGGGTGTGACCACTGCTCCTGGTAGGGCCCTGAATTACCTGGGTCAGGCCCACAGCTGCCATGGAAGCCATGAACTCCCGAGCCGCCTCCGAGCCAGCCCCTAATGATGGCAAGTTGAAGTCCCCCAGAACCATAAGTCTGGGGAGCTCCAACGCCAACATCGAGACCGCCTCAAGGAGCTCAGGCAGGGAATCTGCTACCCTACAGGGAGGCAGGTATAGGAGTAGGATTCCCGACTGCCCTTTAGGGCCCAAACGCAGGAGCAGGGTCTCACAGCCCGGAATATGTGGAGCCGTGGCCCTGACGACTCCCAACGACTCCCTGGCTACTACGGCGACCCCACCGCCCCTCCCCTTCTCCCTAGGCTGGTGCCAAATACCGAACCCAGCTGGACACAGTTCGGATAGAGGAACCCCGTCCTCAGGTGCCAGCCAGGTTTCGGTGATGCATGCCAGGTCAGCCCGCACCCCCAATATGGAATCTGAAAGCAGGGGGGCCTTGTTACAGACTGACCTGGCATTCACCAGCAGCAGCCTAAGGGAAGGGTCACTCTTGACCGGCAGCTCAGGAACCAGAGGTGTAGCCGGGGGGCCAGAACAAGGGACAGCAACTAAACATCTGTCCCGTGTTCCCCGAGTGCGGCCCGCCCCTCGGTACCCGCCATACCGCCCCATGCCCGTCACAACACCAATTTGGGCCACAGGAAACCCCCTGCCCATACCAGACAGAGCCCAATCCCTATTCCCTAGCTGGCAGGCCTTTCTCTCCCGCCCCCCATCCACATTCCCCCAACCCCCATCCAATGTCCTCCTAGGAGGGTGGGGCCGGCTGCCCCACCACTGCCCATTCCTCAGAGGTGCTCCTGGGACCAGCCAAGATCCTGGCCATTCTCCTCTCCCAGGAGGGTAGTGGGGCTCGCTGCCCCATAGCTGAAAGTTCAGCGGAGGTAGTAGAGGTGTTCCTTTTGGAAGTGTTCCTTTCAAATCTCTCCTGCCAGGCAGCAACTGAGACACATCTCTTCCCCACCCGGCCCGGCGTGGGGGGTTGCAGGTGGAATTGCGAGGCTGAAGCAGTCTTGAAGGGCCTCCTTTTAACTCTCTCCTGCCAGGCAGCAACTGAGACACATCTCTTCCCCACCCGGCCCGGCGTGGGGGGTTGCAGGTGGAATTGCGAGGCTGAAGCAGTCTTGAAGGGCCTCCTTTTAACTCTCTCCTGCCTAATTCATGACTGTGACTACCTAATTCATGAGTTACATAGGTCTAAATATTGCAACCCATGATTTAGTTTTTTTCTGTTGGCAATCGTAAAACAGATAATACCGTATTTAACACTCTGCAATTCTGATCCCACACCACCACCAAATATCCTCATTTGGAAACTGAGCATCTCCAGCCCATTTATTGAGAGATAAGCTTTGGAACAAAAACGGGACTGCCTTTAGATACAGTGTGTTGTCACTTTATAAAATTACTATATCTTTAGATTTGCCACATGTAGCTTTTCCCACAATCAACAAGTTTAATACAGTACCACTAAATAAATGTTTGAGGGGAAAGTACTAATTAGAAGTAGGTAGTGTATAACAGATTATCTTTTCAACTGCACTGTCAATATTGCTCCTCTTTATTCATTCCAGATTCGGGTTGTTTAGTCTTCAGGAGACTGGAGATATTGAGCACTGAATAAATTCACTAGAGGTTAAGAAAACACTTCATCTGAAATTTATTTTCGGTTTGTATTACAATGGAGACAGAAGCAGAAAATACATTATATCATACTTACAGGACTTCCATCAGGACCAGGTGGCCCTCTGCTTCCCAAATTTCCTGGTAAACCCTGATTGAAACAGATATACTTTTGTTAGAAATCTCAGTACACACAAGTATATATTTAGTATTTTAAATGGGAGAGAAATTTAACAAAATACTTCTTCCTTGAAATATCCAGAAACATGGCTAGAGTTTTGGGTATAGTTATAGGTTTTCCTCATCAAATAGCCCTGTTCATGTACGAATGTGGCTTTCAGTAACAGTATAAGAGAAGAGTCATTATTACCCCACTGGAAATACCTTTTACTGCAGCCAGTTCATCTGTTGATCTGCTGACCTCATCAAGCTTGGAGAAGTCAACAGGTGCATATGAACCATGCACACATACATGTTAACAAAGGACAGCAGAGCTAAAAGAGGCATGCACCAAACTCCAAGTAATGCATCTGTTGCAAGGTTGCACAATTTCATACTTCTGTTGGGACTGGTGAAAGAATTAATATTCCTTTGCATAAAAGCCCAGATGCCTGCTTTGTTTGAGAGAGAGACTTGGGATGGTAAGGTTATTAATGCATTTCTACTTCATATTACAGAATTTGTAGCACAAGTCTACTTTAGAAACATCTGCTGAAACAGCAAGATAATCTCTATCTAACACAGTGGCTCTTAACATGGGGCACAAACCCCACAGGAGGGCAATTTGAGAATGAGTTATTAACAGTGATCCCCCCCCCATTTCTTCCTACACCCAAATAGGAGTTCATTTTTTGGATAATAAGAACTATATGTCACTGCAGGGGGGGGGGGGGTACATTGGGATTTTAGAGATGCATGGCCAAAAAAGATTGGGAACCACTGATCTAGCAATATATCACACACTGGATGGAGATATCTCGTTGGTGATGTAGCATGGAAATCAGTGAGTAGAAGCATCTGATTAGAGCTCAGAACATGACTAGCAGTTGTTCTTTAGTGGCACTGAACCCAGATGATAGCTTGGAAGGTATTCTGCTGGTATGTAGCTTCTTAATGTCCAGTCTATGGCCATCAGGTATTATTTATTTATTTATTTATTTAGATTTATATCTAAATCCTTTGATTTATATCTAAATTTAGATTTATTTAGATTTATTTATTTAGATTTATTTATATAGGTACTGGTGGCTATTTACCAGCTGCATATCAGTGTGGTGCCTCCCAGCCTAACCTGGCACTACTGAGAAACAGAATTCTGAATCACTAGGTAAAACCTATGTTAATTGATCATAATGATTTTTGCTGATTCTTGTAGGGTTTTCTAGGCATAAAGTGCTCAAGTGTGGTTTACTACTCTTTCCTGCTTGGCATTCTGGTACTGTGCAGCTTGCCCCAGGCTACAACAGTGGCAAGACATGTAATCCCATAGGTGAGAATTTGAACTTCAGCCCTCTGACTCTGCAGCCATGCACTCCAAACCAATGAGCTATATTCAGTGATGGGATGTAACAGGTTCCCACCAGTTCGCGAGAACTGGTAGTAACTTTTTCCCAGTGTCCTGGAGAACCAGTAGCAGCTTTTGAGGGGAACCACCTTCGGGGAGGAGGAAGAGAAGCTGCTAGCCTGAAGCTCCCTATAGCCTGCTCCCCAGGGTAAGTGACTCACCTTTGGATGTGGTGTATCTGTGTGTATTTTAATGTGCATTTAATACCTTTACCTATATTGACATACTACCACAGTTCCTAAAAAGGCCTGGCAACCTGGCTTGGGGTTTTTAAGCAAAGTCTTGGAATTACCTCATCAATAAGCTACACCTGTGCTGTTCCAATTGCTGTTCCAATTGGAGAACCGTTAGGGAGGTACAGCTGTTTTACATTTACATTAAGGCATATTATCCTAGAGAACTGGTTAGGCAAAGACTTAGTATCTAACTTCTTTAACTGTTGAAAAGTCGAAAATTGCCAAAATGAAGCCATCTTGTGGTGAGTTCATTCTGTAGTTCCTTCCATATGACCTAGTGTGAGAAAGATTAGCCAGAATAAGCTTTAAGATCTGGTTTAAAAGCTGTGGTTGATTTGTGTTTGGGGTGGGTGGGTGGGTGTATTTCAATGTATTTTTATTTTATTTATTTATTTTATTTTATTTATTTACAGGTTTGTGTTTTGGATGTGTGGATGTGTTGAGGTGTGTGTGGGGTGTGTGCTTATTTTTATTTTATTTTTTAAAAAAATTCTTTGGCCCCGCCCACAATGTCATGATGTCATTACATTAGCTCTGCCCATACTGTGATGACATCACGGTGGGGTAGTAAAAATTTTGATATCCCACCACTGGCTATATTAGCATCTGATATTTATTTATTTATTTATTTAGATTTATAGAAGACAATCCTTTGATTCATGGATTTCAAAGTTTTAAATCTACAGCGGTTCAGAAACCTAAGAAGACTTTTCCTGGACAACAAGGGTGGGATCCAAAGAAATGCCCTACTCTTGAACCACAGCTCATTCTGAAACTGAGAAGACTTTAAAAGTGGTTTGCCTTGAGTATCATGGTGTCTGATGGGACAGTCTTCTGCAAAAAGAAAGAAAATATTTATAACTCCTACTAGCAATGGCCAGACACTTGGGAACCTCAAAACAGGTTTTCGGAAACTCTTATTATAAATCAATAAACTACCTCTGTCCAACTAAACATCTCCCGTTATATTTTTTTTAATACCATTGTTAGCAGTTTGGGGAGATACAACTGTTTGTGTCATTTAAAAACACTAGGTGTCATGTTGCCATAGAACATCTAGTGGTAGAAGTCTATTAATATTTTACTACAAACTATGCTTGATTCTCCTTGCCATTACTGAGTTAAATGAGAAGACTTTTAATAAAATTTATAAAGTATTTCAAATTACACTGACTTCTAGTTCCAAGAAAGCCTTCCGTGGAATTTAGTTCCCTAGTAAAATTTAAAGTTGGTAAAACTCTGCATTGAATCTAATACTATTGGCAATAACTTAAAAATATGGTAAAACTTGCCAGATTGCACATAATGTACATACTGTGGAAAAGAAACTTGATACATATGTTTCGGATAACACAATATTTGTTTAAGAATACTATACATTCAGCATATTGCAAATGCTTGCAATCGAGACCCTATAATTTTCTACACTGTAAATTTAACCAATTTAATATTTTGTTCCATGTCATATATGCCAAGGAATATTTTCAGTACTAATCACAAATACTCTACACTGTTCAACAGTAGCCATTTTTTCCTCAAGGACTTTCAGTTTTAATGCTACCAAGTAGTAGCAAAAACCATAACAAACAGAGAGCCAAGCTTGTTTTCAAAGCTGTATGCCTGTACAAACAGGGTGGCCTGCAAGAATCACAGGGATCTCAAGAGACTTTCAGGAAATTGCGCACAAAAATGAGACCAATACTTTTCAAACACCAAACTCTTGTTGATGGGCTACTTTTCTTTTTTTAAAAAAATATCTCACAAAGTGATTAATCTGCTAACGGGAAGCTCTGTTAGTCTGCTGCAGCAAAGACATAAGAGTTCTGTAGCAATTCCATGGACTACTGTCTTCCACACTAGGTAAGCGTTATCCTAAATTCCAGGGAGATGTAATTGAAACAACATAATCCCTCTACTGCTCTCTTCTAAAGGAGAAGGCAATCAGTCCTGGAAGAAGGCAAACTTCCCATTGTTATACTGGTAAATCCGGAATGCAGGTCTCCATAACCAGCATCTCTGCTCCCATTAGAATCCAAAAACGCAGGCAGCTCGGTCATTCCATCTTGAAAATGAGGCGCACATTTTTGTTTTTGGTAAAGCTAATACTGTAGTACAGTGATGGCGAACCTTTGAGAGACCAAGTGTCCAAACTGCAACCGAAAACCCACTTATTTATTGCAAAGTGCTAACGCGGCAACAGGAGAGTAAGGAAACACTCCCATTGGGCTACTTGGTAGAGGGGTGGTGCAAACTCTGTGCTGGGGGAAGGGAGGAAGCACTCCCATTGGGCTGCTGGGCAGAGGGGCACAAAAAACTCTGTGCTGGGATGACTGCTTGGGTGCCCACACAGATTGCTCCAAGTGTTACCTCTGGCATGTGTGCCATAGGTTTGCCACCACTGCTGTAGTTCTTAACTGCTGCATTACAGGAAGGGCAGCTAGTAATGATACACTGTTCCTGAGAAAACTTATTTCATCCCAAGCCACTGTGAAGACTAGCTTAATTTGGAGAGAACAGGAAGCCTGGGAGAGCTGATGTACAATTCCACAGTCTCTTCTACTCAGAAAGCCTGAGACTTTAATCTTGTGAGCCCTGGCTACATGATAACTTGCCTTGGATACCTTGGAGTCGTTATTCAGTGAGGAGTCCACAAATTGGTAGGCATTTCCATCACAACATTCCACACATACAAATGTACCTGAGAGATCAAGTCCATTAGTATGCAGTTTTTTAGCCATTAGGTTATCATGTCACCTGCTGCCTAGGCGGACCATGACATGTGCCCTCCACTTTCACCTTGCCCAAGGGATCCAATGGAGAACACTTTGGTGAGTTGGCAAGAGATGGGCAACACTGCCTAGTTAGACCACTCAACATGGGACCATTGCTTATTTTTGCCCCATCCCTACAGATACATAGGGATAGCCTTCTATTTCCTCCAGGTCTCAATAAGAAATCTTCACACTCTTTCAGAAGAATTATGAAAAGAAACATTTGAACGATTGCCTTTATAATCAGACCTAGCTTTCAGTGAACTCAGCGAGACAATCTTCTTTGTTACTGTGCTGACAATCAATACAAATAAATCAGTAAATGAAGTGAATAACAAATGACTCCTCTTACCAGTCTCCCCTTCAAGCCTCTTTTTCCAGGTACACCAGGAATACCCTAAGACAAAAATATTTATTTTAAAAATTTAAATAACATTAAGGGCTCTTGTTCTGTTGCAGTTTATCTCAACCATTATTTTTCCTATTCATTTGAACATCTTCTCTTTGCAAAAACTATTCAAGATGTAGACCTTAGTACAGTATACGAGTTTTATTTTTTTTTTTAAAAAAAAACCCCAATCCTTTCTAAGGAGCTTTAAAAAGAACATAAATTCTGTTGTTAAACTGAGTGACTTACCCAGTTTCAATCATATCAGATAGAAACTAAGCTTCAATCATATCAAAAGGGCTATGGCGGCTCAGAGCTTATGAAGCTCACCTTGTTAGGAAGGCTGGCAAGTCAGCAGTTCAAAACCCGGGTACTGCATGACAGATTGAGCGCCTGTCTCTGTCCCAGCTCTTGGGGACATGAAAGGAGCCTTATTTTGACCCTCAGTCTTATTTTCCCCACAGTGCTATTCAACACTATGAGGCACACCATCTGATGAGGTCATGGTTGATTATTTTAAAAATGCATTTAAACCAATCATTCACAGCCAAACAAAATAAATAGTAGCATGACAACAATATAGAAACAAAACAGTCAGGGGAAGGGTATGCTGCGTCAGTGGTGTAGCATGGGGGGGGCATGGGGGCGGCCTGCCCCAGGCAGCACTTTATGGGCTATGGGTGTTTTTGGACTACAAGTCCCAGAAGCCCTAGCGGGAGCGGGCGCTGGCATCCATCAGGGGGTGGCAAATTTGGCTTAAGCTCCGGGGGGTTGAAATTGATGTGACGCTATTGTGCTGCGTAAATTTTTTCTATTAACCAGTGTCCCACCACCCCAGGGGGTGTCAATTTCTCAGAAAAGACCCACATGATCAGTAGGGCCTGTAACTGCAGTCACTGAGCTGCACTCAGGCAGAAAAAGTGCTCCTGAACAGCAGCAACTGTGCTATCAGGTAGCTCCATTTCTAGGGCCAAATGGTGCTAAATATATTACAGCCAAAGCATTACTCTAAGAATGGGATTTTCAGAATTCTAGGATCTGTAGTCTCTGAAGTTGCCTAGAATTCCTCCTGAAGACAGGGGAAGAAAAAGACTGGGACTAGGGACGAAAAAGGAGAAAGCAAATGAGATTTTCTTCTTCTTCTTATGTGTCTAGGCCAGATGTGAAACTGCCAAAATGAAGAACCTTTGGTGAGTTCAGTCTGCAGTTTCGTTCACCTGATGTAGTGTGAGAAAGATTAGCCAGCAACACAAGGTTGCTGTTACTAAGGTATGCCCAATTGTGGTTAAAAAAATACCACAATCACTGAGCAGGCTCTTTCTGTGTACCCTGTTGCCTTTCCACGCTCCTGCTGTACCCCCAATTTTGGGTTCCCAAGCAGGGTACGCAGGTGAAGAGGTTGAGGAACCAAGTGCTACCTATTATGGGATGGTTAGGCTATGCAACAAGGCTCTCTTTTCAGACTGTCAGGCAACAGAATTTTATTCCCACAGTTGGCCAATCAACAGTCTGAGCCGCTCCTTTGATCCCACCTTCTCCTGGGTGAACTTCCAAGGTCTTGCAATGGAAATATTGCAAGATTTCACACTCCAGTAGCATGGTTTATCTTGACGTTTGAACCAACTATCCCGTTTACAAAACAAAATGTCCGTTTGCCTTTCTTGGAAGTGAAACCAATCATGGCTCTGTCCTCCTTTTTAATGCAGAAGCAATGAGAAGCAAAAAATAATCCATTGAGAAATCCAAACAAAAAGCATAGTTTAACTTAAACTAATACAGTAATCTCATAACACACTCTAGAAAGAAAAGTTCCCATTCCTGGGTTCCTAATCTAATTCTACTCTACATGCAATTTATACTGAAAAATAAGAAAATGTGCAGATTCTAAGTACCAACCTGGACTCATCTCTCAATTTCAAAGTCCAGCCTTGATGAAATTCTGACTGTCAGCCTAGTGAGATTTCTTCTATCTCCCAAATAGTGGCCTAGCTTGGCCCCATGGATCAAAGCTACATTTCCCAATGTCTTTGCAATCTTATCTTCAGAAGCACAGGGCTTCACCTCCAGCAAAGGAGATGTGGTGAAGAGATATCCCAAAGATCTGCCCTCCCAAAGCTTGCCAATACTGAGAATGGCAAGGAAGGCCACAACTAGGAAGAAAGCCTTTTCGTATCAATTTATCTACTGTATCTACCATATCTATCTACCTGCCTGCCTACCTACCTACCTACTTGTGGTGTTACATCAAGCTCCTGTAGTTATTTTTTTAAAAAAATATCAAAACAAAATTGTTTAGAAAAGCATTCAAAGCTATTTTTCCTGTGGTCAATCATCCTTCAGTATTTATTTTCCTGGACCTAGTAATCTGCTGTTGAAAAGTTTCAAATATTTATTTATAGTATATTGTTACATTCCGTTGTGTGGTATGTAATTTTAATGTCATTTTATTTTCCTATGGCTATTTGTTTATGATTGTAAACTGGCCAGAGTGGTATTTATATCTGTGCAGAAAACTACACAAGAGGAAGAGTGAGCCCTGGTGGTGCAGAGGTTAAGCTGCTGTTTTGCAACCAAAAGGTTGTGAGTTCAATCCTGACCAGGACTCAAGGTTGACTCAGCCTTCCATCCTTCTGAGGTCAGTAAAATGAGTAACCAGCATGTTGGGGGCAAAATGCTACAGTAAAACCCCGGGTTACGACGGAGGATTCCACTTAGGGATCCACCAAAATAAAAGAAAAAGCTCTGACCCGACCAAAAAATAATCATTAAAAAATAAAAAATACAGGCACAATTTCCCCCCCAACCCCACAAAAAAGAACAAAGCCATCTCCTACCTTTTTCAAACATTTGGGAACCTTTTCCACTCTGGACAGCCTCTGAGGATGGCAACATTTTTGGGCTTTTTAGGCTGTCTGCAGCCCATGCAGCCTCAACACCGGGGGGGGGGGTCCATACTCCCCCAACCCTCCCAGAGCCTGCATGGTTGGCGGACAGCCCCAACTCCGCCTCAAACTATTGCAATTTTTTTGGGCTTTTTAGGCTGTCTGCCACCTGTGCCAGTTCCGGGAGGGTCAGGGGAGCATGGATAACCCCCCCCCCCGACCTTCCCAGATGCTCGAAAAAAATCACCATTGGCAGATTTGGGACTGTCCGCCAGCCATGCAGCCTACAGGAGGGTCAGGGGGGTTATCCATGCTCTCCCAACTCCCCCCCCCCCCAGCCAGCACAGGTCACACACAGCTCAAAATCCACCTCCAACAATGGCAATGTTTTTGGGCTTTTTAGGCTGTCTGCCACTCATGCAGGCCCTGGAAGGGGAGGGGGAACATGGATAACCCCCCCCCGGACCCTCCCAGAAGCTGCAAGGGCTGTAGATAGCTAAAAGTCCACAAAAATCACCATAATCGGAGGTGGATTTGGGGCTGTCCACCACCCATGCAGCCTACGGGAAGTTCGGGGGGGGGGGGTATCCATGCTCCCCTAACCCTCCCAGAGCCTGCACAGGTGGTGCACAGCCCAAAATCCGCCTCTGACGGCAATTTTTTTTGGGCTTTTTAAGTTGTCTGCCTCCCATGCAGGCTCCGGGAGGGTAGGGGGAGCATGGATACCCTCTTCCCTAACCCTCCAGAAGAAATGCCTCCAATGATGACAACGAGAACACATCTGCAGCTGTAAGCGCTGCTTTGCTAAATTAAAATGGTGGTGGCCACCATTTTGAATCTAAGGTATCACATGATTTTCAGGTCATACCCCGAAAATTGGTCGTAACCCGGATATTAATTTTAATAAAATCCCTGTTCTTAACCCGTGGCAAACGTAATCTGAGGCAGTCGTAAGCTGGGGTTTTACTGTATTTAATTTATGAACTTCCCAGAGTGTGCACTAAGCAGTTGGGTGTGGTATATAAGTGTGATTGTTTTGCTTTTTTGCTTTATATTAGATAGATAGATAGATAGATAGATAGATAGATAGATAGATAGATAGATAGATAGATAGATAGATAGATAGATAGATAGATAGATAGATAGCTAGCTAGCTAGCTAGCTAGCTAGATAGATAGATAGATAGATAGATAGATAGATAGATAGATAGATAGATAGATAGATAGATAGATAGATAGATAGATAGATAGATAGATAGATAATATTTCTGCTATAATTATCTGATTCATTCCACCTGCATTGGCTAGAGGAAAGAAGAGAAAACCACTTCAGTTCCACTGCTTGCTGGGAATCATTATTCATTAAGTCTAATTGATAGAAAATTTCTCACTGTAAAGAAAGTTTCTCACTGAACTACCTTCCCATGGTGCAGTAGACCAATTCCTATTAAGCAGTGAACTGGGGGGCCCATTCCCTTCTTCTCCCCGGAGATCAACATGGAACAAAACTGAGTCATCTCTCATAGTGGCCATTAGCTTTTCAATCACATGTACGTTTACTGCAGTTACAGTGTGATAACCAGTTTGGCCTTTAGTTTGGGTTTATATGAAATGTATACCAACTTTGAATTTTGTACAATTTTCTTAAGTATGTAATCATTCCATAACACATACTCTTTCTCCCTCCGGTCCAGGCAGGCCTGCCACTCCTGGAGGTCCGATGAAACCCTTAGAAGTGAGAACAAGAAACAAACACATGTGATATTATTTCCCAGTACAAAGTTAGTATAACTTGGTACACTTGTAAATACACATCAAATATTAAGTGAAAACCCGTTGTATGAGGAGAACTGAACAGCTGAATAAATAGCACCTTGTCTTGCTACCTGTGACACAGAAGCTACAACACTGCGATTTATCAATACAATGCAAATGTATGTTGTCCTTTAACAAAATAGTCTCAGGGAAATTTATACATAACAGATAAAATATACACAAATCCAATAAAATCTACATCTATACAAACTAAACTGAAAGCCATAAAAAGTAGCCTATTTGTCCAATGTTACATGTTTTCGGTTAGTAACTTTTGCAAACATGTGCAAGGTTGAACTCACTACTAGAATCAAAAATAGTAAATGAAATATAAGACTCTTCCATTTGAAACATTTGTACCTCTTAAAGCCCTGAAAGTAACAAACCCTTAGGACCATGATGGCGAACCTTGGCACTCCAGGCATTCTTGGACTTCAATTATCAGAAGCCCAATTCAGCACCCCTGCCAATTGTATTTTTAATTGGGTATTTTACTGGTTTTAAGTTTTTTATAGTTCTCTAGTGGGGTTTATGTAGTTCATGATGTAATTTTTGTACGCCGCCCAGAGTCACTTGCCGAGTGGGCAGCAATACAAATGTGACTAATAAATAAATAAATAAATAAATAAGGAACATAGCAAGTCCCACTGAGCAAAATGGAGGTACCATCCTCTCAGTCAGACTGCTATTACTTCTATGGACCCAGCTTAGAGTGAGGAAGAATGCAGACAATGGAATATCTCCCCATCTCCCAGAATGGAGGACAAGAAGTGCTACAAATATCACAACTGGAAGAACACATGCTTACATCTACTGTTCTTGTATGAGCATTATTTTCCTGAAATGAACAGTTCCGACATGACAATCTTCTCACAATCAATATAATGTCTCAAAGGCTACTTGTTTTCTCTGCCATTGTCCCTATGAAATATACCATTATGAGAAATGTTTGAAATATGGCATTAGGACAAACTATAAAGCCTTATGTTGGGTCAGCTCTATTTATGAAAAAAATGGGAAACTACAACTAAAAACAAACACATGATTTTTTATATATATATATAAAAAGATGCAAAGGAAAACAGAATTTGGGCATTAGTAACCAGGGTAACAACCAAAATGTTTATCAAGAAGAAAAATCACATTTCTCTGATGCTGCCACAAATATTCCACTAAGCCACAATTTAAAAACATAAGCCTTGGAAGTTTAAAGATCCCATATTCAATTCTCAGTTTTTCCAGTTAAAAATCTCAGAAAATAAATCTGGAGGGGGTCATCTATTTTTATTCTCAAAGTTAAGCTAAATTATATTCCTAGTTTTTAAAAGAAGTTCTAAATCTGTTTTTACCTTTTGGAATGGGGAAAAATGATAATAAACATCTTGCAATGTTGGTGAACCTTGACACTCCAGATGTTCTTCAACTTCCCAGAAGCCCTGCTCAGCAGGAGTGCTGGCTTGGGCTTCTGGGAATTGGAGTCTAAGAATACCTGGAGTGCAAAGGTTCACCATCACTGGGAGATCCCATAAAGCAAAAGTTTAAAAATACATTCAAGTGACACCAATTCAACAAGCAGAGCAATTTCAATTTTAAATGTTGATACCACTAAGCTAATTTCTCAATTTTCAACATTTAGCTTTAACTAATTAAAATTTAAAAACTATTATTCAAAGTTCTGCTTATAGATCCATAAGATCTTTAATAGTGCAGCTATAATGTTGCATCTTCTTACAACCACTCCTGTCACCAGTGTAAAATTAGGGTTCTTCCCTTTTGAATAGCACATATGATACTTCCCATCCATGTTTGCTCAGTGGGGTCAGAGAAGATTTTGCGCTTGAATAAACACAATGTCTTCTGAGTAGCTGTAATTTTACATAAATAATGACAACACAGACATATGGAGGATATAAATTTCTCACATTTTAACCGTATTCAGCAATAAAACCAGAAAATCATATGTATACAAATATTTTATTTTGCAAAACTGATGACTGTGAAGGAGCAATTTTAAAAATTGTTTTCTCCTAACACTTTTCAAATAAAACCACTCGCTTCAACACATAATGGCTTATATTCAACTAAAGACATGGTAACAATATAAACAAGCCACAGGCAATGAGGATGAAAACAAAATACATTTTCCACCGTGCATTAATCAAATGCATCCTGTGAAGAAATCAGAATGAAGTAGCAAGCACAGAGACAGCAAATCTAGATAAAATATATCCAGTTCCATGCTAAATTATGGATGGGAGAAGGTATGGGGAGTAGTATATGTCATAATTTTTTAAAAGGCTTACTTACTCTTACACCTTTAGGGCCTGGGTTACCTTCTGGTCCAGCTAAACCCTAGCACAAAAAGAAATTTCTTTTTTTAATTTCATTTTTAAAATTTGAGTTAAAATATTTTATAAGTGCAACAACTATTAATTTGGAAGCTGGCAACATGCTTTTCAAAACGATGACTTCGAAAGTCGGAATCCCATACATGCAATCTACCGTAGTTCCCAGAGGAATTTTAAAACATATTATTCTCATGGCATGGGAACAATTCCTTTCTTACTACAGTTATTTTCCTGAATGTATACAACAGTGATGGTGAACCTTGGCATTCCAGGTGTTCTTGGACTTCAATTACCAGTGCCCAAGTCAGCACTCCTGCTGATCTGGGCTTCTAGGAATTGAAGTCCTAGAATGTCCAGAGTCCCAAGGTTCACCATCACTGATATTGGACCTCTTCCCCCTTTAATTAGAAACTTGGCTTAATGTTGTTTTGAAGAGATTTAAATAATTTTTAAAAGCGTCAATTCAATTTTCGTCATTCTTGAGGCATTATTAGAATAATATGGCAACCCAAAACACTTGAGAATGCATAGCATATGTAAAAGACTGTAAATAACAATACTTTCAAAATTTGTAATGCTTCTGTATTATTAGAAAGCAATTATGAGGCACAACATTGCTGGCAAGACCTAAATAAAGGAAGCAAATTCATTGAAGCACACATGTTGCTATTAGGTAAGTTGAAATGCAAAGTTATTCTTGATACTGTATGTCAAGTATGTTGAGCAAATTAACTATTGATGGGGATAAGATGCTTCCATTGATGTCTGGAGTTTCTGATACATGGTTGATCTGCTCAGAAATAGAAATGAAAATGAAAAGCAAATCTAAACAAAATGAAAGGAAGTGGTTCTTGCGTCTATGGAAGAAAATAACAATCACTACTATCTATTTATCTGGTCGCACAAAGAAATTTGAAGGAGTGCATTTAGGCAAAGGATATAATGACCTGAATTCCTTACTAATTAAAAAAATGCTACTCTTTCAACTTTCTTAAAACACAATTGTTTCTGAGACAGGCTTTCCCTCTCCTATTATACAAAACTGCATAATTCTTCAGTATAGTAATACCTCGGATAATGTTTACCTCGGATAACGCTAAAACCGCATAACGTTAAGTAATCGGGGGGGGGGGAGAGAGAATTGCATTGAATAACGTTAAGGTCCTATGGGATGGATCGGATAACAACCACTAAAGCCTGTGCGGTTACAATGTATCTCTATGGAGCTTTAATGTTATCCGATGCATCCCATAGAATTTTAACATGCATCGGATAACACTAAAAATTGGATAACACCAAGACTTGTGGAACCAAGTTTTAGCGTTATCCAAGGTTTTACTGAACATATATTGTCGGTTATACAGTACTTTTAAATATGAACACAAAGGTGTGAATGAATGACCCACAGTGGTGTATTCACAATAAATAAACTGAAATGTCCAATTATCTTTGCCTATCATCCATAAGTAGTGAATGTTGAACTGTTTAACTATTCTTATGAGCAGAATCACATAAAAAAACAACAACAGAAAAACTTACCAACTTTTGCTCATCAGCAAGAACTCTCCAGCAAACTAATGGTGAGCAACTCTCCAGGAAGAAGAAACTTTGACTTTATATTTGAACCCAGTCCATGGCATGTTGTTTCCAATGAAACCAGAAACCTGGTTTAGGATTCTGGCATTGGAAGAGTAACAAACCAGGAGATCCGGTCTGGATGTAACATTAAAATTTTTTTCTTGTAGATGGTCTGTTTAACCAACTAGGAGTGATCATGAAGCAATTCACTAGCACAAATTAATCATAAACAATACTTCTAAAAGGATTAGTTTAGCATTTTGTGTAGTGATATTAACTATTTCATTGGATTCAGCAGGCTTAATGAAAATAGTGTTTGCATATCTCTAGAGACTCATTGCAAGAAGAAACACATTTTTTTCTCAAGAATTTGCACAATTGCAAAGCATGCAGGATACTCTGGAAAAAATTAAGTATCTCAAAACAATGTATACATTACAAAACATGAAATGCTGATAAAAATTGCATGAGTTTAGGTTAGGTTAAAATTGTGCACATAGAAAAAATATAAAATAAAAGTGCACAAATATCAGTCTGGCTTTTAGAAAACCCAATGTTTATTTGCCAGGTTTTAAAACATGATCTACCCCAGCACATTAATTTAAGACAAAAGGGAGGACCTCAGGGAGATTATGTGTTCTTGCCAAGGCAGAGTTAGGTTGGCAAGGCCAGGAATTATCTTTTAAAAATGATCCTTTTATTATTCAATTTAAATGCAATGTGTTTGAAGTCATCTTGCTGATTGTATATCTATTGCCATACTCTTTCCCCTGCTGCTCCCCTGATATATGGGTGAAACTAGAAAATACAGTCTTAGAGATAGAAATCAAATACTGTACCCTAATGCTTGAGTGAGGAAATCTTTGGAAGATTATACCATATGATTACTTATCAAATGCTCCGACCCGGCTTTCCAGAGACTCACAATACTATTTTTATGAAACGGTTCTGATTGGGCCAGCATAAGTCTAAACTGGATTTGAATCAATTCAAACTACTTAAGACCAATTCAGTGATTCAAACACTGAAAGAAATCAAACAGGATGTCTCCAAGATTTTGCAAACAATCAGCAAGGAAACACCAGTGAGGAGAGGATCATCAACAGCTCTACCTTTCACTTGTTGACTAGGATATCACCAGCACTTCTGAGTTATCATATGTGACTTTAAGAGAAAAGAATAAAGCAAACAAATCCCTCATTGTTTCTTTGAGTCTCCTACTCATTTAAGGAGGAAGTTTTCCAGTTCACTTTTACTTTTTTATTTGATGCAGCATATATGTGCTACTTTAATACACTTTTTTAAAAAAATCACTTTCTTAGTCCCTCTACGCAACCAAGGAAGTGTTTAATTTGCCAATATCCTGAAGTAATAAAGCCACTTCACAATCATGTCAAATTGACAGCAAATTGGTGTGAGCCAAATGGGGTCTCTTAAGGTCCTTATGCCATTTAGATGCAAGGATCATACCAAATACTATACCTTATTGATTCTGCAACAGATCACTTCAAAGAAGTAATGTAGCCAAGGCTTAAGTAATCTTGGTTGTTTTTTTCTGATCCTCCATAATTTATAAACTTTTTGTCTTATTAATTTAAACCAGGGGTTGCCAACCTTTTTGAGTCAGGGGGCGAGTCACGCTCCCTCAGATAGTTGAGGGAGCCGGACTGGTGGTCACCCCACCATTTATGGCTGCTGTTTACATGTTTACAACAGCCATAAATGAGTCCATGGCAGATTCCTGCGGTGGCAGCAGCTAGGGTAGCTGGTGCAAGAGCAGGGGCTGGATTATTTCGCACTGTGAGCCAGATCTGGCCAGCAAGCCGTATGTTGCCTCCCCCTGATTTAAACAGACTAGCCCAATTCTCTTTCTCTTTTTGCCTTATTAATGTAGTAAGGTTGTTGTGCATCTTAATGTGCTAGGTAGTTACAAGTCTTTTACAACTAACATACCCAGTTTCCAAACAATAATAGCCAACTTTCTCACCAGCATTTTGTGGTCATAATGTCTGAAGTAACCTGTACTTTTGGAACTAGTTTTTTTCCTTACTGTAGTCTGTGTTTCTCCTGTCTTCATCCTATTAGTACTCATCTGTTAGCCTTTCATTCCTTTTTTTTCTAGTCTAGTCTTTCTAGTTTCTATTCTAACCCTATCTTTTCTTGCTGTTCATATTTGTTGCTCAGCCATTTTAACTTGCCAGTTCTAATCAATGAGATATGAAGGTTCAGCTTGTCAGATTTTGATGTACAGTAGATTAAAATTGGTTGGAAACAAAATCAGGCCTGAATTTGACTTTCCAAATCAAATCGTAAACAGAACCAGGGGCCTCTTTACAGTGCTAGTTTGCAGTAAAAGGAAAAATTGATAATTTAGGTTTGAAGTATAGTTACTGCACCTGCCTGCCAGGGTAACCAGGAGCCCCGGGGTTTCCAGCCATTCCTGAAATTCCCTAAACAAAGAAGAAAGATTTTTTTAAACTTTTAGGCAAATAATAAATGTTCAGCACAAGGCGCTTTTGCATGTAAACTAATGTTAGTGGAACACATATCTCAGAAACAATAAGTGGAAGAGGAGGGCCACTACAGAATGTGGTGAAACGTGAAAAACAGCCTGAGTCCTGAGGGAAGTCTTCAGACAACCTTTGGAACAAGTGAAAAACAGAACAATTTCTTCAGAGCACAGGAATACAGTACATTACACAAGTTGGTTCTAAGATTGCTATTGAGATTGAAGCAAACATATTCCTCTTTTGACTAGCTATACAGTACAGTACTTGAATTTCCTTAATGCCATCTCTCATCAGATATTCCACACAGAAGCTAATGGTAAATTCCTACTTAGCTTCTCAAAATCCTGCTGGGTGATGGAGGGCAGAAAGAACCCTGGCTTGAGAATGCCAGAAGTTATGTAGCCAAGGATGCTGACAAAACAGAGAGAAATGAGCCAGTAGTGAACTTTGGCTAAAGTAATATTCTTCTGTACAATATGTTGAAAGATAGCACAACATTTGTTAGGCCAAATATTCCAAATGGATTAAGTGAATTTTAAATGCTATCTTCCATTTGTCTTGAGCTCATATGCAATCAAATTTTACTGGGGAGAAGATAGGTGCTGAATGTCCCTAATTCTTTATATTGAAGATTACAGGCAAGGTGGAGCAGTTGCAGATTATTGCTTGCTTAAAAGACTTGCAACTGACACATGCATTTAGGCCTCAAACATATTAGGACTTGCTTCTCAGTAACATGTGTTTTTAATGAGCTGTCAAGTAGCATCTGATTAACAGCATGGGTTTTTAAGGCATGTGAGATATTTAAAGAGTAACCACTGTATACCATTGCAATCTCCTTCAATGGGTTTTTATGGCCAAACAGGGATTTGAACCCATGTCTCCAAGTCCACCACTCTATCCACTATGCCATGTTGCTTCTAAATATACCCGTATATACTTGAATATAAGCCGACCTCAATATAAGCTGAGGTACCTAATTTTGACCTAAAACCCCAGGAAAATAGATTGACCCAAGTATAAATCGAGGGTAGGAAATGCAGCACAGCTGCTAGTGAGTTTTAATAATCAAAATACATGAAAATATGGTAAATTTAATTAAACTGTTGGCACATCTCATTCCGGCATGGTCTTGGGACCCTTATGGTTGTTGACCCGAGTATAAGCCAAGTCCAGTGGTGGGCACCAACAGGTTCGGACCAGTTCACCAGAACCGGTAGCAGAAATTCTGGCTGCCCCTGCCCATCCAAGTTTTGAAATAAAGTAGTCCTAATTTGGGTGCAACACAGGGCTTTCCCCTTGGCCACGCCTACCATACCACACCCACAGTGTGGTAGTAAACATTTTTGGAGCCCACCACTGGCCAAGTCCCCTTCTGGGGGCTCATTTTTGGTGCCAAAAAATTCAGCTCAAACTCAAGTATATACGGTATATAGCATTGTATAAAACTGAAAACCTATATGGGATTAGACAAACTGTGATTCCTAAAGTCATTTTTACGACCCCTGAATAGAATCCCATTTTTTAAAAATCAGCAAAAAAAATTCAATTGCTAAACCCCTCCAAGACTTTGTTTCAAAATAAAAAAGGGTGTGCGCCCTCTAAATTCCCCAGAAACATAAACCCACAAAAATGAGAGTAGATTTCCAGAAGTATTTGGTTTTGATTTTTCAAAGTTTTTGCTCATTTTTAGGTCTGCTGTTAATCTCAATGTCTCCAGGAAGTAAAACCTGGTCCCCAGATTCTTCAAAGATCTTGCCATTAAATTCAATGGGAATTATTTTTATAGTGATATTTATACAGGATTACACTAGCAATTGTTTACTTTTGAAGAGTTGACTACAGAAGTAGAGCAACATATTAACACTTTCCCAATAATTTTACCAATACAATCTTTCAAGGCTATTTATTTTTATTCTGACATGGAGTAGATAAGAAACAAAGTGTCAAATCTGAAAAGAGATGTCAAGCAAAGCCTTGTTGAAATATATATACAGTACTGTATATAGAATTGGTCCAAGAGGCTAGTATGGTTTTTTCTGGGTGTTTAGCCAAAGAAATCATTTTGAGCAGGACACAGGAACTGAAAATGCAATGAAGTGGAAAAGCATCTGCATTTTAGGAGAAAGTAAGGGGAAGAAACTAGTTTACATTTCATGGAGCAAGACTTAGAAGCAATGTTTATAGAGAGGTATACATGAAACCACAGAACCCAGGAGAAAGTTGAGCACAGCTTCTTAACAGGCTCAAGATTTTCAAACTGAGGATTTTACTTTCTGAATCCAACCAATTCCAAACTTCCACACTTAAGAATAGACTGGGGGGGGGGGGGGGGGACACCTGATGATTACTGTTTTGCATGCAGTAACTATACTGAATCATTACACCATGTTTAATAATAATAATAATAATAATAATAATAATAATAATAATAATAATAATAATAATAATAATAATAATAATAATAATAATAATAATAATAATAATAATACTTTCATGTCAGAAATTATTCTGGGTTAAAAGGATTTTGCGGAAGAAACCCAGCTCAGGGAATGCCCAAATGAGGCTCTTTTCATGTCCCCAAGAGCTGGGACAAAGACGGGCGCTCAATCTGTCTGTCATGCAGTACCCAGGTCTCGAACTGCCGGCTTGCCAGCCTTCCAGCTGACAAGTTGGGCTTCTTAACCACTGAGCACCACAGCCCCTTATGTTTTCTAATACGCCTTCAAAGCAACTAACCAATGGTCCATCTAGATTAATATTCTCTCTTCTGATTGACAGTGGTTCCTTGTTATCTAAAACCTTTTAATTTCTCTTCTTCTTCCGTGTCAAGGCCAGAGGTGAAATTGCCAAAATGAGGGCATCTTTCAGTGAATTCATTCTGCAGTTCCTTTCGCCTGACCTTGCGTGAGAAAGATTAGCCAGCCATACAAGGTTGCCATTACCAGGGTACACCTGATTGTGGTTCAAAAATCAAAAGATTCACTTCCACTGAAAATCTGTCTAATGTATCAGAACTGTTTTCCCCATATCCCTGAAAGAAGGAAAACATGATAATGTGTTGTCATGTCATTCTTTTGTATGGTGGCTCTCATAAAGGATTTTAAGCAGTATAGAGTACTTATAAGTGGCTTCTAGTGGTGCTCTGGATGTGTACAGTTTGCCTAAGGCTGCAGAGGAGCAGGGAATCTAATCCCATCAATCACAGTTACCTCAAGTAATCTTGGCTGGCCTCCTACCAAAGAGATACAATGAGGATTTGAACTCCTGGCCTCAGCACAACCCACTGAGGTATAAAGGTCGCCCTTGCTTGAAAGCCAGTCGTACCTGACTTTAGGGTTCAGTGCTTATCTCTGTTTATAGCCAAAGAGCCGGCACTGTCTGTGTCTGCAGACGTTTCCGTGGACATGTGGCAGGCATGCTTCAACACCGGAGTGCATAGAACACTGTTTACCTTCCCACCAAAGTGGTCCCTATTTACAGTGATGGGCATGAGTCGGATCAGACCAGTACACATGTACCAGTAGTAAAAATGGCTGGCCCCGGAGTGGCTGGGGACGTGCTTTGGGGTGAAACGAAGCCCTGGAAAAGCCTTGGACAAGAGGGAAATGGCTTCAGAGGTTTGCTATAGAGCAGTGTTTCCCAAATGCTGGTTTTTGGACTTCAATTCCCAGAAGCCTAAGTCATTTCCCCAAAGCACTGATCAGCCAATGTACTGACTGAGGCTTCTGGGAATTGAAGTCCACTAGTGGGCTGTGTACCCCTTGTTGGGAACCACTGCTATAGAGTGATGAAGATAGAAGAGGCTTCTATTTTCATAGCTATATAGTGAAGAGCAGTCACATGGCCAACAGGCCACGCCCACCCAATCACATGGTCATGCCCACAGTGTGGTAGGAATTTTTTTGGATGCCCACCACTCCCTATTTATCTACTTACAATTGATTGCTTTCGAACTGCCAGGTTGGCAGGAGCTAGAACAGAGACAGGAGCTCACTCCGCCATGCAGTAACCAGAAATCAAACTCTGACCTTCCAGTCAGTGAGTTCAGCATCTTAACCACTTGAGCCTCCGCAGTCCCCCCCCCCCGTTATACCAGGTACAGTAAAACCCCGCATAATGGAAAAAAAAGTCTATTCCGTGAGGCACTTCAAATTTTTTCATTATATGGAGTGGTGCCTCATATAACAAAAATCCTTATGGAATGCATTGTACAACAAAAAATCTCTATGGGAAAAATCATACAATATTTTTTTTTTCATTCTACGATGCATCCCATTGGGATTTTTGTTGTACAATTTTTCCCATAGAGATGCATTGCTTCATATACGGGGTATAGCGGTTAGCACAACTCCTCTTTGTTGTATGATTTTTTTGTTATATGAGGCGTTCATTATATGGGATTCCACTGTATCAATAAAAAAGCAAGAAAATACTTTTAGATGACCCTTCTTTATTAAAGATTCATCGGGTTGTGTCTGCACCACTTACTTGCTCCCCCTGTGGTCCCGCCGGTCCTGGATATCCCATGGGGCCCTGCAGGCATAAATGAATAAGAAATGTCACAGAACACGAGCACAATGTCAGACACAGTCTTCAGATATTTTTCCTCTTTGTGCAAAGATAATTTCTCCTAGTCTGTTTTTGCATGAATATTACCATGGCTTAGTTTCTCAAGAGTGGGATTATGAGTGAGAAAGACTACCGGTGAAGAAGGAAAAGAAATTCCATTTTCCATAGCTTAATTTTTTTAATACACCAGCTTGCTGAATTCAGACATAGGTTTGCATGAAGCAACACATAGACAAAAAAGGCCTGCAGCAAAAAATCTGCTTGTAATTATTCAAAGCTGGATTCAGTCCAGGCAGTTTCCCTGTTCCAAATCCTTCTCATAACACTCTGAGTAAGCTAGTTTGAGTGGAGTAGGTAGAAAGAAAGTTTTCACAGAGAGCACCAAGAAGCTGTCCAGGAAAAGAGATTTATTAAAATAATTTTACACATGTAAAAGAAAAACACCAGGAGAATTTTTTCTTATTACAATGGAATAATTGATAAACCAGCTTATACAAAGTCTTGTCTGACTACTGAATCCCACAGTACTTAATCTTTCTCATCATATATACTGAACAACATTGTCTTAAACCTGATTTATTCATTACTTACTTTTGTTTATTCACATTAAAGTTTCAGAAATGTAATTAAACCTGTAAGCTTTATAAAGCTTAAATAAATGTTGAAGGTTATACTCAGCAGAAGCTGCTGAATTGCACTGTGGCTAATTCACTACTCTTTCCATTTATAATTTTAATTACTATTTACTTATCTAATACCCTCTTTCTCTTAATAAAGGGACCCAAACTGGAAGATAAAGTCTTTTAAAGCGCTCAGTATTAAAAATATATAAAATAAAAAATACAATTAAACAGTTAAATTATTATATCTTTAAACAACAGAATAAAAACAATTTAAAAATAAATTTAAAAAGAATATACAATAGTCCCATTAGAATTATTTCTTAGGAGTTAGCTACTTATTAAAAGCCTGACTAAAAACAAAATTATTTGCTGGCTGGCAGAAAGATAGAAGAGACAACAGAAAGGAAACCAATTTAGCCTTCCTTGAAGTGAGAGCTCTAGAAGCAAAAGGTAGCCGCTAAGAAGGTCCACTTCATCATCCGTGAAATCAACCATACATTTTTCTTAAATCCTGACTTGACATCTGGTATGAGCAAAGCAACACTTAACAGGCCCGGATCCAAAGAAGCAAATAGGCATGCCTCCCATATATACATAAAGCATGAGCTACAAGCTTCCATCCCACACAAAAATTCTCTCTGGAACATCTCCCTCCATCAACCCTCATGACTGGCTGGGTGTAGGCAGAAAAAGTGCTTTGGGAAAGGAGACCCTACAATGTCCCTGTGCACATGTAAATACAAAAGCAGTTCAAGACTGAAGTCAAGGTCTCTGGATTTTACTTTTCTCTTGTTTCTCTTTTTCCGCAAGGATATATTGACCTAAGGCTACTGGAATTATGTACTATTACCTATGTGTTACCATAGCAGCAGCATGGTTTAAATTCAATTAAGACAGTTCACCTCTCAGACAAATCATCAAGACAGTTTCAATGCTCAGTTCCTACATCCTTTGACTGAATCACTGTTGTCAGTTAGGAAAAGAACGTGTGCTAGAAAATACGATCAAATCAATTACCTTATTTACAAAACCATGTAAACATATTAACTGCACAAATTAATTCCACATTTTACTACTCATAACCATGAGAAGGTAGACTAATTATTTGGAAAATAAAATATAAGTAGATTTTGTTGACTTAGATTTAAAAAGTTAATTTTGTTGGGCTAGATCACGAGTTCTCAACCTTTTAAAGCCAGGGGCCATTGGGTCATGGTCCCTCAGACAGCTTTGGGGGCCAGATGGCCATTTTTCTCTTCCTCCACCACATGGTACTTCCTGATGTGGTGGAGGCAGTGGAGGGCCACATGAAGTGGTGCCATGAACTGCAGGTGGAGGATCCTTGAGCTAGAGTAACCAGGAATTTATGAACTATAGAAAGCATAGCTTTATACCTGACCTTGGACACTGCACTGCCACTCTCCTAGCAAGCCTAGATCCAGAAGACAACAATAAATTCTAATTTCAAATTCTGGCTTGCTACAATAGACATGAGCCTGTAGTACAATTTTAGAATTAACTCTATGTTTTCTATACACACAGGTACATTCCTTGCTATTGGAACTGCCTCTGCTTTTATGAACAAAGAAGTGGGAGTGATCAAGGTAGCATGCACCCCCACCTCACTAATTACCAATAAGCCAGATGGTGAGTTGTTCTTTTAAAAATATACTGGTATTCTATGTTGTGTCAATGTTTGTTAATTTCCAGAAGAAGCAGTAAAGGGGTAGATCATGTTGCTGTACAAATTGTTGCTGTACAAATTGTTAAACCATGGACAGCTCATGGCCTGAGGGAAGTGAGACATGGCCTATCAGTTCACAAACCACCAGGCTGTTAAGCATATGTCACTACATTATTCTCAGGCTTGGCTTTGCAGATCAGCAGCAGCTTATTAGCACAGACAATGTATAATCACCTTGTGGCTTTTTGAAGGTCATTCGAAAGGTTTCATTACAGCACAAATTAATTGGCCTATCTACCCATACATTTTTGCTGATGATAACCATCTCTTAAGAAACCTTAGAAATAGCCTTTAAAAAAATAACAAACAGTTTGCTGAGCAGCTGAAATATAGCATTTTTGGCAAGGTTTTGGTCATCATCATGGTTCAATTAGAATTTTCCTAACCTCAGAATAAGAACACTATTATTATTATTTTAAAAAATAACCTTTTTCTATTTTCCAGTCATTTTTCATACTTTAATTTTAGTTGTTTCCATTGCATATTCTAGTTATTTGATTGTTTGTTTATTATTTATTTAGTCACATATTACGCCAATATTGCCAATGAACCATGGGAGAAATCAATTACAGTCCAAGGCATGAAATTCCCTCAAATTCAATTATCAAAACAACTGGGCTAGAATAAAAAATAAATAAAAACAATTGGACTTTACCTAACATTCAGGAATAGAGTGAAGCAACAAATGTTATTTTCAAATGCATTATCTTTGTGTTTCTATTTTGAAGGAGATATATTTATAGGATTTTCGGCCTCAGCTACCTAAATGATGTGGACAGAACTAAGCAAAATACAAAAAAAACCAAAAAAAAAAAAACACACAGAGAGCAATCTTGATTGATCCACCAAACTTTCTTGAGCCAGCCTAAATACTGACTGAAATCTAGTGTGTTTCCAACTGATTCAGTGGTTACTACTCCAGTTGCAAACTACTACTGGATTTCAGCCATTTTGTTTCTTCCATTCTCTGAAAGGTATTACCCTAGACCAGGGTTCCTCAAACTTGGCTCTCCAGATGTTCTTGGACTTCAATCCCCAGAAGCCCTATATGGTAGTGGGCCAGGATACCTAAGAGACCGCGTCACCCGGAGAACATCTGTCCGTCCCACTAGGGCGGATCGGAGAGGCTCCCTTGTTATTCCATCGGCTAGAGAGGTGCATCTCTCTAGCACTAGGAGGAGGGCCTTCTCTGTGTCCGCCCCAGCCCTTTGGAACCTCCTACCAACTGAGCTGCGCCTGCAGACAGAGCTCCTGCCCTTTCGGGCTTAAAAACCTGGCTGGCAGGGCAAGCGTGGGGACCCAGGAACGTGGGTCCACAGGTAGGGTGGCTGATCTAAAGGACAGCCACCCTTTCGGATTCATCTCTTGCGCTGTTTTAATTCTTTGGTGATTTTTAAAGTTTTAAGCATTAGTTTTAAGTATCATTTGTATTATTATAGGTGTAACCTTGTGATTTTAACCAATGTTGTAAGCCGCCCAGAGTCGGGTTTACCCAATTGGGGCGGGATAGTAAATATAAGGAAACAATAATAAATAAATAAAAATAAATAAACCTGTTCTGTTCCATGTTCCATTGGTATTCAGAAGGACGTAGGGAACTGTAACATTGACTGAAAGGCAGGAGGTCAGCAGTTCGATTCCCAAGTACTACAGGATGGAATGAGCTCCCATCTTTGCCCCAGCTCTTGCCAACCTTGCAATTCGAAAGCAAGAAATTGCAAGTAGATAAATAGGGACCACTTTGGTGGGAAGGTAAACAGTGTTCTATGCACTCCAGTGTCTAGTCATACCTGCCACATGACCACAGAAATGTCTGCCAAAGCAGCTCTGGCTATTCACCTTTGAAACAGAGATGAGCACTGAATCCTAGAGTCAGATACGACTGACTTTTGAGCAAAGGCTATTTTACCTTATATATATATATAATATTAATATATTCTTACCTTTTCACCCCTGATTCCAACAAAGCCGGGTAAACCCATCAATCCTGTATCTCCCTGCAAATTCAATATGCAAAAACCATTTTAGCCCAATACAATACAGGGAGGGGAATAAAAGAATATATATGATTGGAAACTAGTCATGCTGAGTGATGGACTGTGGCATTTATAGACTCAAAAGTATTTCTACTAAACTCTAGTTGGGATGCACAGTATGGCAACCATATCCCCTCAATACTGTCCAAAGAGATGGGGATTTATCCTTGCACTTCCCACCGCTCAAGACAGCTTAATTCATACAAAACCAGTCAACATATGTACATAACTGGGGACCATTGAAAAGAATCAGCATTATTTCTGAGAAACAAAACAGGCATCCTTGTTCACTAGCAGAGCACATGCTTTGCATGCATGCAACAGATTTCATTTCAAAGTTCTATGCCTGTTCTCTCCAGTGAACAGATCAGGTAGCAGGTAATGGGAAAACATTATGGGCTAGAACCTGGAGAGCTGTTGTCCATCAGAGTAAACAACAGTGAGGTAGATGGAGAAATATTCTTCTTAGGTATCCATGGCACTTCGTGGGCGGTTTTTACTTGTTACCTGATCCGTTCCACTGGAAATATCAGTGCATCTGGCATCTACTCAGCACAAAGTATCTACTCTACTAGTGACCTGTGGTCCTGTTTTAGTTCTCAAAATGATGCTAACAATTTGCATCTGAACCACATACATATGTGTGCAAACAAATACAAGAAAGTTCAGTTTCCTTGTTGGAAACAGCTATTAGTGTTGTTAGACTTACCAGATCCAGAAGAAGCTTCAGGCAAAAGGAAATTTGGAGGTCTGCTTTTGATTCTATTTATTCATCCCAGGTTTTGATGTGTTATTTAACATGAAAATACCGTACTGTATCTACAATTCTCTACATTGCAAGTAACCTTGCTCTACATAACTTCACAACAATTTCATGTTAAAAACATTCCAGATGAGTTAAAAGCTGAGATAATGTAAGTAAGAATGTTTGCCAGTAGAAACCATTGCAAATTATTTGGTTCTGAAATTAGCTACCTTTTCTCCACGGTTTGCTTGGCCTGGAGAAAATCCTGGATCACCTTTTGGGCCCTGTAATTTAAAAAAAAAAAGCATGAGAGGAAAATGTGTCAATATGACTTTTATCACTACAGTAATACCCCGGATAACGATTGCATCAGATAACGCTAGAATCGGATAACGATGCAAGTTTTTTGGGGAAAAAACTTGCATCGAATAACGATTCTGGATGATTCTTAGTGTTATCCGATGCAATGGTCTGCGGGTGTGGGGTGGTTTGGGTAGAACAACCCAATCCACCCCCCACGCGCAGCGGTCTCTGTGACTGCAGTAGGGTCGGGGAAAAGCACCCACCTTTCCCCCGACCCTACTGCAGTCGCAGAGACTCCTTGTCTCTTTCCTTCCCTGTATTTAAACTACAGAGAAGGGGGAAAGAGAGAGATGTGATTGGTTCTCTAGAGAACCAATCACATCCCTCTCTTCCTCCCTCCCTGTAGTTTAAATACAGGGAGGGAAAGAAAGAAAAAAGCAGTTCTCTCCATGTAGTTTAAATACAGGGAGGAAAAAAGACACGATCGCTTTAAAGGCAGGGAGGTCTCTGTCTTTCCCTGGCTGCCTTTAAAGCGTTGTGTCCCTGAAGTCAGGGCTTTTTTTTAGCGTTATTCGATGCATGCATTGGACAACGCTAAAAATCGGATAACGTCATGACTTGTGGAACCAAGTCATAACGTTATCCGGGGTATTACTGTATTTACATTACTTCAGTGAGTAAAAGTACTTCAAAGCAAAAGTCAATACATCAGTGCCTGATTTTATATACCACTGGAGCTTGTGTAACTCATTCAGCCACCTATTTCTGATATGGTAAAAAAAAAATCTGCAAAATCACTTTGAGTATGTAATTTTAAACACACCTGCAAGACAGAAAGCCTCAATTAACATAGAATTATCTTCATGTAACTATACACTGAAATACACTGTTAGTCTATAAGATTGTTGGCAATTAGTGGAACAGAACTGACAACAAGTATTTTATACTCTGGATTAAGATACCAACACCTACAAAAGAGTCATATCCATCACTGGGTGAAGCATGAATGGCACTGAACTTGGAGAACAAAAATTGGTTGCCAGCGGTATTGCTATTTCCTGATATGGATAAGAAAACTGCGTGGTTTGCATTTTAATTCAATTCTCTCTAGATTTCATTTCACTAATTATACAGACAAAAAGCCAATTATTTGTCAGTTTTTGCATTTCTCTCAATTTTTCAATGCAGTTCTCTAGTAAAACTCTCTCAAGTTTTAAATTAAGATTTAGCTGTAATTTTAATCGGTTTAAATTATAGATTTTTTTTAAAAAAAACTTCTAAAATTTTTAATCTGTATTGTAGTTGATGTTTTATGATGTGTCAAACCATCCTGGGTCACCTCGGTGAGGAGGGTGGTATACAGATACAAATACAAATACAAATACAAATAAATAAATAAATAAATAAATAAATAAGACGTGAACAAAATATGAACTTTAGATAAAATTGCACAAAATTGCACAAAACAAGAATACAAAATTGCATTATTAGGAAGAATGCATGCAAAAATGTAGTAGTGTTTAAAGTGAAAAAAACTCCTTTGTTCCCTCCACCAATCAAAAACAATATTTTAAAACCTGAGGCTCAGGGAGCTAAAGAGGTCCCAGAATGCTGATGGGCCCAGAAAACATAGCAAAAATCCCTTAGAGGGATTGGTCCCCAACCTTTTTTGCACCATGGACTGGTTTCACACGAAACAATTTTTTCACAAACTGATAAGTGGGGATGATCTCTCCTGTCTGTCAGCCACAGCTTGAATATAGTCATTGTGATACCTCACTGCGCACAGGGAAGGCGAGGAGCCCAACTGTAGCTCAAAAACAAGGAACAGGTGCCCAGCCGCCTGCCAACCACAGTGTTCGACTCAGGCAGTGAAGTATCACACTGCATACAGGTGGGGGGGCAGAGCCCCACCCTAGTTAAGCAATGTAGAGGAGGCGCCTGTCCACTTGCCTATCTGCTGTGTCTTCAGACCATGCTCTCACTGCCAGGCAGATCCAGTGGTGCACGTTGAGGGCAGAAGGCTGCCATCAGGGTTCTCAGCACTACCCACCCCTGCAGTCCTGTTCGGGACACCCCACGGCCCGGTGGTTGGAAACCCCTGCCATAGAGGACACAAAGCTACTTTATACATCAAATAGCTTTTTTTAAAATGGTTAGGGATATGCCCATCCTTGATGTAATAAAACAATTTGCTCTGATGTGGGTGTTGCTACGCAGAGATGGACAGGGGTACTTTCTCCTAATCTCTTCAATCTGTTTAAGAAATTTGGATTGAAAAATCTGGAGAAATGTGGAAACCCAAGACATGTTTCTGAAGGTCAACACACATACACAAGCACATCTAAACCAGGGGAAATCTAAAACAATGGTGCTGCTAGCTTGCCTTTAACAAAAGAATACATTTCCAGTGGTAAACTGGATTGATTAATTAATTAATTGACTTGCCTGTTTTGTAACACATCTCATAGTCTACATACTGTAAATACACTTTAACAACCTCTGCTTTAATGCTCTAAAATACCAAATACTAATAAGGACCCAAAAATCACGAGCTACTTTGTTTTACAATTTCAAACTGTGCAAGCCTTATTCGATATATTTTCATGGCCAGGAGCACTTTTTACCACCTGTCATTACAGGTCAGGTTCCTGCCATGAGGAATCATACGAAAACAAATCATGGCTGAGGCTGTTCTCCACCCCCCTAACTTATCTATCAAATTGTTATAACTAGATTCGAGTTGAAGGCATTCCACAACTGCATAAATCTGTCTAAAGCGATTTAGGTAGCTTGTGCTACTAGGGTTTAAGTTTTGAGTTTGCCTGCTAGGCCTTAATCTACATAACCTTAATTTTACCTCTCAGTCTTTTAACAGCCATTGCCTAATCATGGGATGGAAGGAATGGCACTGAAAACTCAGTCCTTAATGCAATGCAAAAGTGTTTTCTTTTGAGTAATCTCTATTTCCTTTGAGGGTTTTTTTAATCCAGCCTGGAGGTAATAAGGTTAAATGACTATTTTGGCAACCTTGTCTTCTGAAAAAATTCTGACTCACTTGTGAAAAGTTACAATTACCAAATGGAGTTTTAAAAACAACATTCAAAATGAAGATTAATTCAACTGATAATATTTTTGCTTTGCAGCACTGTCTGCTTCTACTCAAGCTTGACTCCAGTTTACTAACTTACACAGAGTAAGAACTGTTTATAGTCAGGGCCTCATTTATAAACCAAATAAATAGTTTATAAGCCAAATAAATGGTCTATGAATGTTAACATTAAACTCGGGGCAAACAGGTTTTCCTAATTTCAAACAGGCATATGTAAGTACATCCCATGATTCATAGAATAGTTTCCATACCTTTGAACCTGGCAACCCCGGAAGTCCTGGATTCCCATGTGGTCCTGGAATACCCTGTAAAGAATGGAAGGAGAAAGTATTATAGAGTAATTTTTGGTGAGCATATTCTTGACCTTAACAATGAGTTTATTCTTCTGCAGGAGGAACAATATAAAACAATGATTCAATAGACTTCTTCTTCAAGAGCCATATCAGATTCCGAATATTATCTACCATCATGGTGATCAGCCATGAAGATTGTCCTGGGAATATTATAATGCAGTGGCCTTCCATTTGCCTTTCACATCACATAGTGACACTCATACCATTCTGGGTAAGGAGAGAAAGAGAAGATGAGGGAGGAGTAGCAGACAGAAAGTAAGAGGACATGATAACGCGGACAGCTTTGGGATCTGACTCATGGCCTTCGTCTCGGCTACTGCTAGCATTTCAGCATTGAGAGATTGCTCACACAGAAAAAAAACTAAATAGGAAGAAGAGTCTCTATTACATTTCTAGATAGTGATCAGTATCAGAGATATCAGGGACAGCTTCTTGACCAAGATACCAGAGCAGCAGGAAAAAACTTTAGCAATGATATGCCTGATGGAGATATAACACAGAGTTATGGTTAACAAAATCCTGATTTCACAACCTGGTTTGCAGACAACACTAAAAAGAACAAATTATGTCGTACATTACACAAATGTTATATTTCCAAAAATAGATCCTTCACATCAACACTTCTGTCTTATTCTCCCGTCACATTTCTACTGATAGGTGACACTGCTGGAAATCAGCCAGCAAAAGGTGGCTAGTTCAGAAAAGCAATATTTATGCTGGCACAATAAGCTTCTGCCTATTCCAGACTCCCTATAGTCCCTGAATCAATATTACTCTGAAAGTGTTTGTCTACATCAGAGGTGGCTAACCTATGGCCCATGGGCTGGCCCCGGCCCATGGCACCATGATGATGACACACCGAAAGTGGAAACAGACACGTCCATGATAGCCGTAAAATGTGCCCACGCCTGTGCAATTGTGCCCACGGCTGTCACAAACATGTTTACCACAGCTGCTGACGTGTTTTACAGCAGTGTTTACAGCGGGGTGGGGGACCACATGACCAGCCTGTTCTGCTGTCTGGGGTGTGTGGTCAGGGCGGTGGCATAAAATGTTTTTGAACCCCTGGTTTAAATATTCAAATATCTGAAAGACAAAAACTATCACATGTTTCACTGTAATAAACCATTCAAGCGGGCACATCAGTGAATATCTGGCTGATTTGGGGTGATATTAGTTATTTCTTGGGGGTACACAGAAAGAGCCTCCTTGAAGATGGTGGTATTTTTGAACCACAATTGGGCGTACCCTGGTAAGAGCAACCTTTTGTTGCCGGCTAATCTTTCTCATCTAGGTCAGGCGAAAGGAACTGCAGAATGAACTCGCCCAAAGGGGCCTTCAGTTTGGCAGTTTCACATCTGGCCTAGACACGGAAAAAGATGTTATTTCTTGAATAATTAATAGCTACCTTTAGCTACTAGAAATGTATTACAGATTCCTAGGGGTCTTCCACTTGCCAGCTGTGGATAACTCCTATGTCACCATCTTCTACTTCTAACTCTGGAATGCAGCATGTTAGACAGTCCACTCCCCCTCATTTCAGCAACCAAATAAACATGAATTTTATGCTTCAGAGTCACCAATGATAAAAGGGCTGAAAACCTGAGGAATAGTAAAATATTATACAGTCACTTACAATGGTGTTTCGCTTAAAGAGCAAACTCACTTAAAGAGCAATCCTGTGGAATGCATTATGCTCTTTAAGCGAGGTACAACTGTACTGCATGTTTTCTGTCAACACCTTAATATAAACACTGCATTTACTGGACATGCAAAGCAAATACACTTCTTTGTCCCTTTCTTAGAGCATCTGCCATACAACAATAATGAACAATAATGCCTCCTGTAATAGATTTGTTTTGAACACATAAGGATAGTCAGAGATATTTATTTCTAATTAATAATATTTTAAGACTCATCATATGAATTTTTACTCACTCTCGGACCTCTCTTCCCTGGTGGACCAGGTAACCCTGGAGGTCCTGGGAGACCCTACAAAAGGGAAGGACAAAAAGAAAAGGTTAAGATTAATCTCAGTTGAATAGCTAATAACAATAAATTGTGTGCCTATTGATTGAAACAATTATAAAGCAAACTTCTTTCCTTGTTTTACTTTTCCCGAGAAAGTCTAATGCTTTGTTCTACAAACTGGTGCTGATCTAATAATAGAAGTTGTAGCGTAACACATTTGGAGGGCACCCATTTGATGGAGGGTAACTTCATCAAGCGGCTCAAGTGGCTAAGACACTTACTGGAAGGCGGCAGGTCAGCAGTTCGATACCCGAATACTGTAGGACGGAATGAGCTCCTGTCTCTGTCCTAGCTCCTGCCAACCTAGCAGTTTGAAAGCAAGAAATTGCAAGTAGATAAATAGGGACCACTTTGGTGGGAAGGTAAACAGCGCTCCATGTGTTCCGATGTCTAGTCATGCATGCCACATGACCATGGAAACATCTGCAGAAGCAGACAGTGCTGGCTCTTCAGCTATGAAACTGAGATGAGCACTGAACCCTTGAGTCGGATACAACTGGCTTATGAGCAAGGGTGACCTTTACCTTTACTTAATTTATCGTTCCATTTGAAATTTCCTTAAAAGGCTACCTGGGCAGCAGGAATCGGGCAGAGATTAGTTTACAGGTATTTGGTGAACATGTGAACAGATTAAAATGAGAATGAAATGAATCAGTTGTGCTCTAAATTCAGCTCACCAGTGAAACAACACGGGGGTGGATATTCCTTTTTGGCCATCAGTAATTGCATAGAACTACCAAGTATATTAAATTTCAGAATAACATCTGGTTTCTCCATTTGTTTGTTTTCAAGCTTTTCTAATCATAGTTTCTCTATGCAGCTACTAGAAGCAACATAACCAAACAGAATTCCAGTCTGTATTCTTAGCAAATATGTAATATATTCCCCCCCAAAATGCCATATTTACAAACAACCCACATCAAAACATTTCTGCTTTTAGAACGTGTCTAACATTTCCCTTATCCAACCCCATGCTCAAGAACTCTTACTTACTTACTTACTTACTTACTTACTTACTTACTTACTTACTTACTTACTTACTTACTTACTTACTTACTTACTTACTTACTTACTTACTTACTTACTTACTGCCCATTTGGGAAATTTCCCACTCTGAGCAGTGTACAAACACAGATCAGATAACACAACAAAACATAAAACAAAACAAACAAACAAATACATCCCAAAATAAAATAAAATAACTGGTGTCTGAGGGCACAGGAGATCAACTGAGATAGGTTAGCCATTTTGGAGTATTATTTTCAACAATTCCTATGATGCTGTAATGAACAGCTATTTAAAAAACATTTTAATTTTTCCTTATTCTGTAATATAAACAAAAAAACACATGAGCAAAACAAACAAACTTTCTCTTTCACATCTTTAAAACACTACCCTATGCTTTAAAATCATTATTTTCTGAATTCAATTATATATAAAAACTGCCCTTAGAAAAGTTACTATTGGATTCCAGCTCCCCCCAATGCCACCTAAGAAATTATGGGAGTCAGAGTCCAAAAAAATTATTTTTTTTCATGCTGCATATAGAAATTAATAACAAATAAATAATAGAAATAATTACATTAATCTCAGATACATTTGAAACCCCTTATGTACTCATACAAACATTAGAAAAACAGCTTTTAAATGTATGATACTAATTTAATCTAGACTTGTAAATCAGAACTTGTTCATCTCCCTGAGGCATGATTCAAAACAGAAATTTACAAAGTCTCATTTATTATCTAGAATGAGGATATGAAGAACCTCAAACAGCCTCAGAAACCATGCAGCCAGAAAGAAGACATTTAACTCTTTTTCTTACCAAGGTTGTACTGTATATGACAAAAGTCCCCTGAAACCTAATCCACCAAGAAAGAACTGAACGTAACCAGGAGAGGCCACGGGTTAAACCACTGTGAGATACCTGGGAGTAAAACTGGACCATACTTTAACCAGGGATGTCCAAACTTTTTGGACCGTGGGTGAGTCACGTGGTTCAGTAGGTTGGTCACGTGGTTCCTCCCTCCGGAAGCAGAAGTAAAAAATGCCCGCACATGCACAAAACACTTCTTTAAAGTACAGTAAAACCTCATATAACACTAAAACCTGGTTCCACAAGTCTTCGTGTTATATGATTTTTAGTGTTATCTGATCCTCTATGGGATCTATAGAGATACATTGTAACCACACAGGCTTTAGCGGTTGTTATCTGAAGCATCCCATAGGATCTTAATGTTATCTGATGCAATTCTTCCCCCCAGATTCCTTGATGTTATGCGATTTTAGTGTTATTCGATACTAATGTTATATGAGGTATTACTGTATCTGCAGCTGTCATTTACAATAGCCATGGGTGCTTTACGGCAGCATTTTGCTCATGCACAGGCACACTTTACTTCCACTTCTGGGAGTGGCATGGGCAGGATTATTAGGTACCATGGGCCAGATTTGGCCCACCACCCAATGTTTGGGCACCTCTGCTTTAACTTATAAACATAATTGTCAGGATATTAAGATTGTTCTAGGAACAATCTTATCCGCGAACTTACAAATACCATACGAGGGGTGTGGCCTAATGTTCTCATTATATTTGCCTTTGCCTTGTGTTTTTCTGCTGCAGAATTATGTTGCCCATATGAAGAAACTCTGCCCATGCTAGTCAAGTTAATGTGTCCCTTTATTAAACAAGCTGTATAGTTACAGGCTGTCTATGACCCACACGTGTCAATAAAAACTTCTCACTCATGGGTATTGCTCCTCCAGATGTTAGAAGACAAATAGTAGCAGAAGTTGAAAAGAAAAAGCAAGAAACAGACCTAAGGCACCCAATGTTTAGACTTTAACATTATCCAATAAGGCTGAAATCAAGGAAGAGCTTTCTAAAAAGAACAACACCAATTCCTTCTACTACAGCCAAGGCTCAATGAACTGAATTATGCAAAAGAATATCACCTGAAGGATTATGGGAGACGAAGGAGAACATGGAAGATACTGAATAGGCTAGGAACTGGGGTAACACAATATGAAACAAACCTAAAGAGGTGGGGCCACGTTGATGATGGTGAACAATGTAGATGTGATAAGAGACAAGACTTTGAACATCTAATAATCTATAGCAGGTTGCCTGAACATTGTGATATCAAGGATTTGCATACAAAAGGAAAGCAACTACACTTATATACGCCCCACAGCACTTAGTGCACTCTCTGGGGAATTCACAAGTTAATTAGCATTTTGTCCCCAACATGCTGGGTACTCATTTTGCCTCAGAAAAATGGAAGGCTGAATCAACTTTGATTCCTCCTGGTCAGGATTGAACTCATAGCCTTTGGGTTGCAGTACAGCAATTTTAAGCACTGTGCCACCAGGGCTCAGTTTGAAGCACATGACAGGGATATTCAAACTGTGGAATACTGGAAAAGTAGAGTGTGAATATGTAAACGTGTAGTTTATGTTTTGTCACCCAGAGTAGGAAATTCTCCTAGATGGATGGGGTATAAATATAACAAACAAACAAACAAATTTATGTATGCATACATTTTTAGATGATTAGTGTTGTTTTTTAAAATTATGTTGCTTTTAAATTTTAGTGCTTCGAACTCAGATACATAAACAAACAAACAAAAAACCCAGGTTGTAACAACTACAGTACAGTAAAACGCTTCTTTGCAAAGGTGGTAACTGCATTTTAAGATGATTCTACTGTCCCATAGCCTTGAGCAAAACTTGGAGAAACTACTTCTTTGGACTACCAGTTACTGAAATTCCCTAGCCAGCATGTGAACATAATGGTTGAGGAGTCTGAAGTTGCAGTCCAAAAGATGGTAACTTTTCTAACTTCTTATCTGAGTCTACTGAAGCTACTCCCATGAAAAAAAAAATAGCTTCAGTAGACTACTCCCATGAATATATATCTATATCTATATCTATATCTATATCTATATCTATATCTATATCTATATCTATATCTATATAGCTATCTATCTATCTATCTGTTTAGGCTACCGATATATCAGGAGTTCTCAACCTTTTAAAGCTGGGGGCCGGGTCACGCTCCCTCAGACAGCTTCAGGGGTCGTACAGCCATTTTGCCCTTCCTCTACCACATGGCACGTCCTGGTGTGGTGGAGGAGGTGGTGGGCCACATGAAATGGTACTGTGGGCCACATCTGGCCCATGGGCCATGGGTTGAGAATACCTGGCCATATGATTGGAGGCATGCAACATTTAAAGGCTGCCAAACTATAATACAATAGTAAATTACCCAGCAGAAGCAGAAACAAATTTCAAATTTTGAAATACAGCTGACTGGAAGGCAGGAGGTCAGCAGTTCGATTCCCAAGTACTGTACTGCAGGACGGAATGAGCTCTCATCTTTGTCCCAGCTCCTGCCAACCTAGCAGTTCGAAAGCAAGAAGTTGCAAGTAGATAAATAGGGACCACTTTTCGTTCTGTCACTCCGGTGTTTAGTCATGCCTGCCGCATTACCATGGAAAAGTCTGCAGAAGCAGACAGCACTGGTCCTTCAGCTTTTAAACAGAGATGAGCACTGAACCCTAGAGTCGGATACGACTGGCTTTCGAGCAAGGGAAACCTTTACCTTTACTAACTTTTTACAGGAATGAACATTTTTCACATTTTTCGACACTTGTGACAAGCGTCAAATTTCTAGGTAGGTTCACCCCCAATGTTTTTGTCTATAATGTAGTATGGCAATGTTGATGTCAATATATGTACATTACTTGATCTGGTAAGCATTGTGAACATGCTGGGAAGACTAACAGGAATGCAACTGCTGTTTTTAAAGTTATTCAGTCTGCATACATATAGAGCCACAATTGCACTCCAAGAACAAGAAACACCCGTAGTTTGTGTTAACCACGGTTTGTTGCTTAAGTTTCAAAATACAAGCAGACAATCAAATAAATCTCATAATTCCCATTGTCAATTCCCATTTCACAGCAGGTAAGCCACACCCACTTTTGCAGGTTCTGACATTAAAATACGCCATGTTTAGCCAGAACAATAACAGACCATGGGCTCAGACAGTGGTTTGTGGATGGTTAAACCAAAGCAAAGCAATCAAACTTATATACCGCC